>JAHLJT010004567.1:96053356-96739731 GCA_031308135.1 Acheta domesticus | reverse complement strand
TCCTAAAACATAATATGTTAACTGAAATTGGTATTTTCTTACTAAAACGAGTAAAAAATTAAAGTATTTCAATTAAACATGTTATATAGTTGACCTAATAACTAGGAAAGCAACTCTAGAACGGGAATTTAGTGCATTATAAGCCCAGGAGATATTAATGTGAAACCATTGAGAAATTCAGACAGTGATGTTGTTGCAGACAATATAGCATAATGCTTCTAATTGGCACGTAATGCTCCAAAGTACAAGAGCGGTTGGAACAGGGTGATCATGAACGCATACGGCAGGGGAAAGCGACGGGCAGGCGTGGCGTCATCGAGGACAAGTGACACGAGACGACGTTGCAACAATTGGCGGAAGATGCCGAAGTTGCATCAAATAAAAAATACATTTGCATGAATGCTTCTCACTTTCCGAAGGTGAAATCATTGAAATTAGAAGAATCTCGTTTTCAAGATTTGAAAATTTTTGATTTTGAATTCCATAAATATGGTATTCTGTATTCATATTTTGATAATGTATGCAGTAAATTAGGTACAACACCTATAGATTCCCAATTATCGTTATTGTACCTCAAATGGTATAGTTTAATGATGTATTCTAGATCGCAAGAATTGTATTGCTTTTATTGTGTTTTTTCTTTTACATTTTACCGCGTTGGTCCAAATTTGCCGAAAATATGTTAAATATGTTTGGGTCCAGATGCGTTTGCAAACAATCGTTTTCTTGACTGAGAAGTAAAATCAACCAAGGAAGTGGTCTCTGATAACAATTTTAAACTTTCTCTTCTTTTCAGTATTCTAACTGTTGTCACATGTGCAACTTAGTTATGTGGAATTTCTCATATTCATTGGGAGAAAAGGGATAATTATTACTCACATGTCCAGAAGTGTGTAACATTTATCATGAGACAGCCTTAATATGTTTGCTATGCTTTAACTTTGCTATGCGACTTTAAACCAGTTTGGAATCAAACCGTTTCTTCTATCTCTTGTCAGTTAGTTATCGAGCTGCCAGAAAGTTTCTGTACTCAAATTATCTCGCTTGACTCGCCAAACGGAGATTTTGAGTGGACATGCCCCCTGAGACAAAGGAAGGAATACCACTGTCAAGCCAGGAAAACTGCTAAGAATATTAGATGCAGATATATTGCTATTTATTAACAACCATAGTAATAGTAAGGAGTGTGGCAGATATATCTGTCATTGTCCAATCGCAACGAATTTTTATGTATGAAAATAATGCGTGGATTAAAATTTGCATTGAAAATGAAACCAATTTTTCGTCTGCTTCATTGGAGATGAAGTTGTGTTAGCCTTTTTAATGCTCATTGACAAAACCTTTGCCTCAAAACAACACATATAAACCCACGTGAGCAAGTTAGTCTAGGAACGTACTTGACCCCACAAGCAATGCTTCTGAGTGGCTGGTTGTATTGCATAGAGTGCAGACATACGGTAAAACAACCTCCAAATGATTTACCTAATTTATTTTAGATAGGAAACCGAAGGTGTGAATATGAAAATAAAAGAGCAAAACAATGGTAGTTGAGGTAAGGAACTGATATTTAACTATGTGTGAAATGTCTTCGAAACAATTATCGGCACAAATTAGCTTCGATACAGCATTATCAATATCTGTAGCGACGGTAGCAGATTTTCGATTTTAACAACCTAGCTAGGTCTAATCCAGCCGCTGTCTGTATGAGAATAATAGCAGCCAACTGTTCTACATCGGTTGTTTTCCGTTATTTCTCCTATCTATATCAGGCAAAGTAGAACCCTAAGAAACGGGTCATGAATGGCGCTCGATGTTTCCTGATTCTCCTTTTCGCTATCCTCTCTCCTTAAAGATACTCACGCTTCCATGCAGTACAGTACCACACTTGTGGATATATCAGTAAGGAACTTAGCATTTGTCTCAGCTGGGGCGGGCGTGCTCCGATGGAGGGAGATACTGGAAGGAAATCCTTCTCACACCGACGCATTGTTCGATGCCGGACCTTACCATGCACTGAGAGAGAAACACCAGCCCTTCCCGGAATAAAACATTGACTACACTAACGGGACTATTGCACGTGCCCGGAAACATCAATCAGTCAAACAATGATGCTTCGTATTGCCTATTTATAAATGAGAATGACGTCCTTTCATGAAATCACGTCTGACACGACAAACACTTAAGTCATGCACAGTGTGAAGTGCGGCCAAGAAATGACATGCAATTTTGACTTCTGTTCCGTGTAGTCGAAATCTTGAAGTGCGAGGCTGTTGGTTCAGTATCCAATTTTTTGTGCCGCGGGATGGGCACAGGGTTGACTTTCGGCGAGGCGTGGTCTCCATGTAGTTTGGCGCGCCCGCTCCAGATATGACGCGCTATGACGTACGAAGAGACCCTCGGCTGCGACTGACTTTGCTAGGCAAATATAAAGATGCCGCCAGCCAATGGGGAGGCCTAACGGCAACATGGTTGGCGAGGCAGCTAGATTGCCTGGACGCAGCATGACAACGCTGCATCCTATCGACCGCCGTTCGAATTGCTGTCGGCGCGCTTTTTGGATGTCGGGTGCGTATACAGCACTTCGAAACAAATATACGCTTGAATCGTAGACATACAAGACTCTGCGTGAACGTAGTGTCTGACGAGGTGATCGGAGCGAGGTGAAGTGGCCTGAAGGAACGTAATGGAGCTCGTTGGTGGGCAGCTGGCTGGTCAGCACAGCGGCTTGGCAGTAATGAGAGGAGTGTGGTGGAGGGGAATGGAGGGGGGCGCGAGCGGCGCACAGCCCCTGGCGGCGTGGCCCGGCGCGGCGCGGTGGGTCGTTAGAGCGGAGCGCGTCAGTCAGTCTGAGAGCGGCCGCCGCGCGCGCGTGCGAGCCAGCCCAGTGGGCGAGCGCGTTCGCGTTCGCGTTCGACAGGAGCTCCTCTGACAGAACCCGACGCCCCGAGGGCGCTGTCTCACCCTCTGCGGTCGTCTGCCCGGTCCCTCCTCGCCAGGCCACGCCCGCCCGCCACGCGCTCCTCCTCCCCGCAACCACCCCGCCCCTCCCCACCACGCGCTCCTCTTCCTTGCAACCGCCCCGCCCCTCCCCGCCACGCGCTCCTCTTCCCCGCAACCGCCCCGCCTCCATCCCGCTCCATCCCGCTCCTCCATTAGCTCGACCCGCGGAGCTGAATTTCATGCAAACTGCACAGGGAGAGATAGCTTAGAGCATCAACTGATGTCACTGCAGTGCTCTGACCATGAGGTCCTGGTTTTTATCGCTAACTTGTCACCTAGGTAGAATTCAGTCGCTGCCTGGAGGAGAATCCTAGTGGCCGGCTGCTCTGATCGATAGTATTCTGTTTCTCCGATCAATACAAGGCGAATTCCGGAGCAGTATTCTAACAAACGGACCACGGGCCGCGCGCGATCTTTCCTCCCTCTTCCTTGTCCTAACCTCCCCCCTTACTTACACACTCTTACACTAACACGTCAGACACTGCCAGACATGCCGGGAGACAGCATGGGAGCATGGAGCTTGTCCCGACTGAGGTGATGCCCCGTTGGTGGGAAATATCGGGTTGGGGAAGACCGCATTAGCCGACGTAGGTCGGCGCCGGATCTCGACATCCAACGGCAGAAGACCACCTCCACCTTCTGAGGAAAACATTCACTACACGAGCGGGACAAACCACCTTTGTAGTTTACTCGCCCAGAACCACCAGCAATACTAACGACTGGTAAATCTAACAGTGGTCCACAGGCGTGACGTGATTTTTCTTTCCTCATCCTTGGCCTTTTCTCTCTTCGTATACTTTCATTTCCACGCATGTCGGAAGCTTATAACTTTTTTTCCGTATGAAGCTGGGGAGAAACATTGGAGAGGCACCTGGAGGGAGAAAGCACTGAAGTCGACGGGTAGGTCGACGCCAGATCACGTATTCCTGTGGGGGAGGAGCATAGTCACTACATACGATACAATATTCACTACACCTGCGTGTCTAAAGATCATGGAAGAGGACGAACCTAGAGTCTATACCCACTCACTATCCCGAAACTCATTCTCTGTACTCTGACTCACACCCTCTCGCTTCGCGTCCCCGTTCTACCAGTTTATTCCTAGTCTGTAATTACGGTCGCATTGTTTTCTGTAAGGGATACTTGACGTGAATGCCACTTATGAGAGTGCATCTCCCCGTTATTCGCAAAGCATAATTTTCTGAGTTCTGTGTTATTGCATTCCCCCACATCTCTGTTATCTTCGTTTTGCAATAAATCATAAAACAAAATCTTACTTCCTTCTACTTGTCAACTGTTTTCTTAAAATATGGCGAAAATTACACCTCTCCGACAATGCATACTTGAGTTACAACATTCCCTTTTCTTAATTTGTTCATCTACATAATTATATATGGACGATTGTAACGTATTATATTTACATTTAGACAATTTTCATGATATATTGTAATGTTAAAACCTACCATAATATCTTAATACTTTCTACTTTATTCGCCACACTTGTTTTGCTCATATCCGTTTTTTTCAACAAAATTATTTTCCCTAATAATATTACATTTATAATTTTAGCCATGACATTAATGCGATTAATATACTATAATTCATGTGCTACGTATGTAATACCTTTAATAGTATACATGCTTCGCACTGTTATTCTGTCTGTACATTCCAGCCACGAAAGTTCCCGTATCCACTTCCTGACTCGTTTACTCAAGTAAGAACAAGAACTATCTGGCTGAGCCGGTGGTTCATTAAAACTTTAATTAATTTCAGCAAGCGATTTCCTACTCCCCCATTTCCCAGTACAAAAGAAACAATGACGTTCAATTGAATTAATTGGCTTTTTGTTTGTGTAATTTTCATTGCCAATAGAGCAAGTTATTTCACAATTGCGCCGCAAATTCAAGTAAATTGCTTCAATTGAATTAAACAATAGAGGAGAAGCCGATTCCGTTAGCAAACGATTCGCTTGTGATTACTATTCCTCAGCCCGGAACCAAATATCTCCATTTTCAGATGTCATTTTCTGCGTCTGTGTGTTTAGGCTTTGAATATTTTCGAGAAAAGCAAAGACAACCTGTTGATATTTCAATTTACTTATGAGTGATATCTTCATTGCCGATTATAATTTGGTTGTTATTATAGACAGCTTAGAAGAGTGAAAAGGACTTTCCTCTTTAAGTACCATAAACAAACAACTATTTCGACTAGAATTCCTCCTTACCAACATATTTTTGAATAATTTGAGCTTTTACTTTTACTTGAAGCTATTTGCTTAGAATCGTTTAATGAACGTAAAACGTAAGTTTTTATTCCTTTTCTTTTCAGTACTTCAACTATTAATTAATACTTTTTCTGCACGTTATACATCAGTTACCATTCGTCGAATTTAAACGTTTTCACCATTAATATATGCTTTACTCTTAAGTAAGTATGAATATTCTTTGAAATATGAGATTTAAGAACGAGGAAGTTCCATTAATGTACATTTATTAATAACGAAAAATAATTATACTTCATTTGGATGTAAACTTCACAATAGTTTGATTTAGTTCTTAAAAGTATGAATTTGTATAATATTTTCGCATTTTATTTGTGGACGAACTGAATGCTAATAAAAGCTCTATTACATATATTTTGAAGTTATAGAATATGATAGAAACGATTGATTAAAAAAATAGGCTAAGTATTTGTATATTCAAGGGGAATTGTTTATTCGACAAAAATATTGAAAGAGAAGAGATACGTAATAATTAAAATCTTCATATGTATGCATTCTCTTATTCTCATTTCAGATTATGCACATGCGTCAAATAATCGAAAAAGAGTTATTGATATCTCTGTGTCATTGACGATGAAAAAACAACAAACAACGACTGTTCTGATAATTATCAGAGCAATGTTTTGATATCAATCATTCACTGCTAATGGGAATTCTCTCATCGTTTCCCTGCCAATTCCGAAAGAGAAAAAAATCGCTTTTAATTGTGCAGAACCGAGTGATGGATCGTTCTCAATTATTCTGAGGCATACCTTAGTCCTCGATACAGCGATTGAACAAATATAACGATAATTGTTATTTTATGAATCATCGAGTTATTAATACTACAAGTATATGCCTCTTTATTAGTCATACTTGTGGTTTTTAGAACACGCGTTCTAGTTAATTTCTTTAACTACCTTTAATAATTAATTAACACTGATTTCGCATTCTCATTTCTAGATTTTTGGTTCGGACTAGTTCTTCGCATCAGGATAAATGTGTGTTCAAGTATCTAATGATCCACCCTATACATGATATGCTAAAAAATATGACATACTATGCCCTTTTATAAGAAACTATGGACATAAAACTACGTAAGTGTATTACTGATGGACAAGTAATTTTGTTCTGGTGGTGCATCAAGGACATTTAAAATGGACAACGATTGAATTTAGAAGATTATGGCCTATTTGGATAATCAAGCTCGAATGAGACAATGCGTCCTAAAGCCTTAAATTTACCTTAAGCCTTTAGCCTTAAGTATATTTTGTGTCTCTACAAATATCACAAGTAATATTTTCAGCACTGTAATCTACAAAATGGACATTCTATTACATGATACCGTCACTCCGAATCACGGATTTGCCAGAAAAATTGTAATTGGGTTCCAACGTCAAGCGATTTTCATTCTTGAAACAAAGGCTTTTTTGCGATTGAAATCTTTGAGGCCTTTCTATTACATTTTCGGGAGGTATTTGGTTCTTCTCAATACTCTAGATATTCAAAACGTCGTGTTTCATCTGGCAGGAAGGGAAATACATTGCACACCACCGAAACTTTCATAAAAATATTTTTAATAAAAGCCACTTAAATTTTTCAACTTTCAAATTAACGAGTGTAGGATCATTTGGAGAACATGTGAAGACGTTTTGGTGAAACATTTGGGGGAATATTTGAGGGAACATTTGGGGGCACATTTGGGGAAGCATGTGGGGAAACATTGAAGGAACATATGGGGACACTATTTGAGACATGGTGTGAGGGATCATGTGGGAAATCATTTGAAAGAACATGTGAGAAAATATTTGCGAGCACATCTGGAGGAACATCTGAGAGAATGTGGAGAACTTTTTGGAACCAGTGATGACAATATGAGGAAACATCTAGGGGAAGGTGTGGAAGTATCTGCCGAAAACTTGCGGTGAACATGAAAAGGAGCATGCGATAGATTCTATGGCGAACTTGCGAGAGTGTTTAGTTAATGCCTTATTTTACGTGGCGAGACTCGGGCCATCAGGCCCGCTCTTCCGTCTAACCACGCAAATTTCGCTACGCTCCTTTCACCTAGCGGAGAAAGAAGGTATTATGTCGGGCGACGAAAGAGGCGATTTTGAATTTAGCTCAGAGGCGAAATTTAGGCTTGAGGATCTTTTACATGCAGTAAATCTACTAACGTGGGACAGCCGGCTTTACTTCCCCTCCGTAGGAAGGCGTACGAAGGATTTTTTCGCCCTTAAAAATCCACGGCTTCGATCGGGTTTCAACCCGCAATCTTGGGTACAACAACCCGATACGCTGACCGTTATACCATGGAATCCGTTAAGTTTGTGTGGTGAAGTGGCAAGGGAATATGTTTGTAGACATGCAAAGAGCATGCTGGGAACACGTCGTGAATTTTTTAATTATTTTTTACATACAGAGAACACATGGTGAGCCTGCGAAGGGAATATGTCGGAAAGCACGTAGGAAAACAGGCTGGGATCATGTGAAGCGAAGAACTCAACAAAGATTTAGAGTTTCTGATGGCCTCTTCTCCTTAGGAAGGTGGTTAGAAACAAACTAAATAGAAATCAACGTAAATTTAATTGATGTGTTAATATACCTATGATGGCCGGCCTACAATACTTTAATGTACCTTTCAAGTTCGGGCCTGAAGTTGGATCCAGTATACTTTTATTTTCAATTTTAAAACAAATATTTACAATGTGCAAAAGTTCTAACGGGTGCAGCTAGTATACTTTATTAAAAAATACAAGTAAGATGATGCAACTGCACAAACGTGTATAAATGTAAAAACGAAATAATATTTTTATAACACATAAACATTAGGCGTTTCTTTATTATTTTATTATTATTTATTAGTTATACAATTTATTATTTGTTATTATTTTGCACATACATAACATCAATTCTTCATCCTTGCAAATCATTTACAGTATCAAATATTTCATATCATTATTAATGAGAACCGTGAATAAGCATTTCATAGCAACTGTGCGCATATTTGAAGAGTAGCAACAACATAATATCATGCACATTTTAGAGCAGATGTTTCAAATTACTTTTTGCAGAAACTATAAAGTTAATTTTAGTGTATCTGAATCACTCAACCATTCTATTCCCAACAAACAAACACAAAAACTCCATGCAACTTTAAGCAGAGAACTTTTTTATACTCCCACATTTCCGGAACAACGTGGGGCATCTGCATCCACACAGGTGCAGCGAGAAACAAAAAGCGGTTCTGGCGGCGCGGATAAACCGAACCAAAGCGCAGTTGGGCACAGCAGCGCGGGCGGTGTAGCGATTGCAGCGTGACAGGAAGCTGCCCCGAGGGGGCGGGGCGAAATCCAACGAAGTCAATTTGCGCTGGCCGAGCAGGAAGCGCCCGCAAGCGGAAAGTTCTCTGCCCCGATAATAAACCAGGCGAGCTAACCGGGTCTTCGGTGCCCCCCGCCCCCGCGCCCGTCCCTACGCCCGCCCCGCTCCCGCCCCCGCCCTCTCACCGGCCCCTCCCCGCCCCATCCCCGCCCCCGCCACTCACCCGCCCCACCCCCGCCCCCTCCCCCGCCCCCGTCTCCGCGCCCGCGCCGCATCGCGCGCTCGCCGCCGCAAAGCGAGTTAAGAAGAAATAAATCATTTTGCCCGCACCCGAGTTAGGTAGCGTCGGCGAGCGACGGCGCTACGGTGCGGCGTGGTAGGAAGTAGCAGGATCGAAAGTGGCACAGAAGGGCAGGGAGTGGCGCGACTATGTGGAGCGGATGGACGAAAAATTTTAGGTAGGGTGGAGAGGGCCCGAGCGGCGCAGAATGTAAACGATTGTTTGATGGGTGTTTCCGGGGGCGTCAACTGGTAAGGTCATTAGTCCCGTAAGTGTTGTTCACGTTTTGTCGCGAAGGATGACGGTGAACTTCACCAGCTATATCGCGAGATCCAGCGCCGACCTACACGTCAGCTGCCGATGGTTTTCCCCCATTAAGCATCTGTCACTAGCGGGACACTTCCGGGACAAGCTGTACACTCTCGTCAGGTTTCCCGACATGTGTGGTAGTGTAAGAGTAAGTGTACGCAAGTAAGAGGCGAGAATATGACAAGGAAGAGGAAGGCATGATCTGGCACGGTCCGTTGCCCATCAGTTATGGTATCGCTCCGGCTTTCTCCTAGTGTTGATCGAAAAAGAACTTGGAAAACTAACGATCAGAGCAGCAAGCCACCAGAATTCTTCCTCCGGACAGCGGTTGCATTCAACCTATCTATCTAGACAATCTCGATAATCCTCCCACAGTGGAGACTCAAACCCTACGTCCTCACAGTCCGAGGCACTGGAGGGATGTGAACGACTCATAAATGTCAGGCGAGATTGCACGGGATGGAACTGGATCTGTATGGGAATCGGCGGGGTGGAAATAGCCCGGCAGGGATGCATGTGGTATGTGGAGTGAATGGAAGTAGGAGGAGAGGTATTGCGGGCAGAGACGGATGGACATTGTAAATGCGTAGGGGGAAACGTTTTGGCGAAGAGATAGCAAGAACTGTTGTGGCATGGAGATGTAGCAAGCCATGAAGGGAGAGAAACAACGTGATGGAGGCAGGTATAGCATGAATAAGCGTGATGACAAGGTGTGGTGATAAGTCGAAAAGGTAGCGGCCTAGTGGCAAGGGGCGAGAGGCAACATAGTGAGATGCATGAGTGAATGGATATTTCAAGAAGGCAAGAGATGGAATGTAAAGGGGAGAATGATTTCAAGGAAGAGACGGGACAAAGTGCAACTAGGGGGGGGGAGGACTATGAGCGACGGACTGGCACGATGTGGATGGCGGAGCGGATGAAGGGAGAATACAATGGGGAGAGGGCGGACACTGCAGAGCGATCGTAGGCAGGCCAGACTGAGAAGGATAAAGTGGGATGGGTCGGGTAGAAGGGGGGGGGCGGAACGGGAAATAGAGCGGGGATGATGCGCTAGGGGAAACGGGGATCCATGTCGCAAAGGTTACTTTCAGGAAGGAACTTCTCCGCTTTGTGTCGAGATCCGTAGCGCATTCCTAGTTAGTTGTTTCAAGTACTTAATCTTATTTATGATCGATTGAAATGAGAGAATTTAGGTCACTCACGTATTGTATTACCTATATTGTTAGTAAAAAATATTGTCATTTTATATTAAGGTGTTAGTAAAATGGTGTTAAAAAAATTCGGTTGAAGATCAAAAGGAACAATTTATGTGTTCTCCTTTCATTTGTTGTCACTTCTAGCAGGAAGAAGACTAAGAAGAATAGATCTTATTGCATTTTATAGGCCACCAAACGGTAATTATTCCATTCTTGAGAATATTCTCGAATTGGCGGAAACTTTGAATAGAACCAGTAATCCAATTATTATTGGGGGTGACTTAAATCTAAGCAATATTAAGTGGCAAGGCAAAGTATGCAATAGAAAAATACAGTTAATAATAAATAAACTAGTTTGGGATGCAGGAATGACGCAAGTTGTTGACAAGTCAACGCGTCAAAATTCTATGTTAGATATTTTTCTCATTAGACCGATAGACATGTTATACTACTGCGATGTTATTCAGGGAATAAGTGACCACAATGCCGTAGTTCTTGAAGTAAATGCTACTATTTCCAGGGCAAATGATAAAATCGGTAATAGAATATGGCAATATCGTAAAGCTGACATAATTGGACTGCAACATTTTCTAAAACTGAACTACGCGGTTTTCGAAAAGTTACGAGGAGGGTTGGAAGACATATGGAAAAAATTCAAAGAAATTATCGAGGAAGCTCGGCAATGTTTCGTTCCCTTTAAGTACTTAAAAAATAATTCAGACCCAGAGTATTATAACACGGAAATTCGCAAATTGAAAAGAAAAATGAGAAAAGCGTATAACAATAGGTATCGCAGCGAGGCACATTTACAGAAATTCCGAAAAATTATGAAAGAAGTGGAAAATAAAAAGAAAACTGCGAAAGAATCATATCTTAAATTAATTTTAGATGATAACGAAAACGGCAAAGTTGGGCAAAGTTCTTTAACTATGTACATCACCGTCGAGGTAAACAGGAGGAAACACCTCCTGTAAGATGGAATAATGTAGATATCGTAGATGATGAAGAGAAAGCCAATGTATTTAATAATTATTTCTGTTCCGTATACAAATAAAAAGCTAACCAAATTATTATAGGGTACAACAACGTGGATCATGTATTCAAAATTGATCAAACGGAAATACTTTCACAATTGAAGACAATGAAAAACTGTAAGTCTTGCGGTCCGGATGGTATTACATCCGATATGCTAATGATAGCAGGGGAGACAATAATACCATATTTGGTCAGACTTTTCAATGTATCAATCAACAATGAAAGTGTACCGGATGATTGGAAATCTGCTTTAATAGTGCCAGTTTTTAAAAGTGGACAAAAATATGAAGTGCAAAATTATAGGCCAGTTAGTCTTACGTCAGTAGTCTGTAAATTGTTTAAAAAATTATTATATAATTCGATTAGAAATCATTTGGATCACTCAGAATGGTTTTTTTCGCGGGCAGCATGGCTTTAGAAATGACTTTTCTTGTGAAAGTCAAATTATTTCCCTTACGTAAGACTTGTCTGAAGTAATTGATTTAGGGGGAAGAGTGGATGCAATAGTTATTGATTTTGCTAAAGCGTTTGATGTAGTACCGCATGACATACTGATATTGAAACTTATTGATGCTAAAATTGACAGGCGGGTAATAGCATGGATAAGTGAATTTCTTCGCGATAGAAATCAAAAGGTTCGAATTGGACAGCATTTATCGGAAAAGGGTAACATTACTTCCGGAGTCCCTCAGGGTAGTGTCATTGGCCCACTGTTGTTTCTTATCTTTGTAAATGATATATCGAAAAATAAACGTCAAAAATTTGACTCTTTGCCGACGACTGTATATTATATAGGGAAATAACAGAACAGCACGATATGATCCAACTACAGGCAGATTTAAATAAGATTAATGATTGGGCAAAAATAAAATGACTGTAAATGGAAATAAAATAAAGCGATCACATTTTGTAGGGCCAGAGACTTTCATACAATACCTTATCAGCTAGGTAATGACGTAGTTCCGCGAGTTTCAAACTGTAAATACCTTGGCATCCTACTGGATAGCAAGTTGGAATGGGAGAAATAAACTAACTACGTAGTAGGTAAATCTTGGAGGTCTTTGCATTTCGTCATGAGAAATCTTAAAAAATGCAATACGAAAGCAAAAGAAATCCCGTATACCTCGCTTGTTAGGCCAGTAATGGAATACGGAGCTAGTTGTTGGGATCCGTACAGAATAAGACTTAAGAAGAGCTTAGAGAGGATACAAAGCAGAGCGGCAAAATACACTTTTCGGAGGAACATACCTGCACATTGGGAATCATTACAACATCGGAGGAAAAGGGCTCGACTTTGCGTAATGTACAAATCTTACACTGGTAGCTCTGCATGGCAGGAAATACGGAGAAGGCTAGATAAACCAGATTATTTTAATAGATTTGATCATAAATATAAAATTAGAATTAGAATGCAAAGAACGGACGTAGGCAAATTCTCCTTTGTAAACAGAACAATCGTAGATTGGAACGATTTACCTGCGGCAGTTTGTGAGCCCTTTCCTTGCTCAGCGCGTGGTTTTAGAAAAAAAGTATAGGAAATTAATCAATAGGGTGACAACGTGTAGTAAAGTGAAGTGAAGTGAAGAGTGCGATTATGGGTAGTCTACTAAAAAGTATTGATCTGTTAGTATTTAGGTAAAGTGATATGAGGTGCAGTGAAGTGAAGTGAAGTGATGTGCAGTGAAGTGATTTCATTTCGTTCTGTTTATTTCGCTAATCTAAAGAGTCTTTTATAGGCTATTCTGACAAAACTTGGTATTTATTGATTTATGTTAACGAGGGTTTTACGTATTAGAAATGTAAAAATTATGATAATTATTGTATATTATTATGTTGAAGGTAAAAATGTTTATCTATATTTGTCTGAATATGATTGTGAGTGAATACGTGCAGGATGATGTGTATGCGAGTGTTCCTATGTCTTTGTATGATATGTATGTAAGCGTGTACGTTTGTATGTATGAATGTTGGTGTACTATGTAAGTTTATTTACTTAAATGTTTGTATATATGTAGTTTCACTTGTAGATGTTTGTAAATGCATTTGCATGTTCTAGGTAAAGACGAAGATAATTTGTTTTTTATATTGATTTTTTATATATTGTTTTTATTGTTAATTGTGTTTTGTAATATTATTGTAAATGTACTTTTATGTTTCTGTATTCTGCCACCGGGCAACATCAGCCCAATTGTAGAATAAACCTTATATCTATATATCTAAATGAGATTAGTATGGCGCCTAGTGAGCATATTTTCATGTTTAAATTTCTGTATGTGCTATGTAATATAATAAAATTAACTTTTAAATTTTAATTGTCTATTTAAACCCTTATTTTTTCGTCACAAAATTAGGTTCAATTAGTACGAATCTGATGAAAAAAGATGTAACGATTTGTTCTGCCGGAAATTCAGTATTGTAATTCACATTGATTTACACCTGTATGTTCCTTAAAGCCTCAAAACACGTTTCTCTAAAATTCGTCGAAAATATTTTATCAGGATTCAGCTTGTAGGACACTTTTGTAGGAGCCATAGAATTCTTTCATAAACTTTGTCCAAGATTATCTTAGAATGTCCTGAAATGATCAAAACTAGTGACATAAAACAGCACGTACTTTCTGGCCCGTATTTCACGCAAAATTACGCGAAAATAACTCAGATTCTCGAAAAGTTGTACATGACCTTATTTCAAAATCTATCTTTGAGGAACATATTTTGTTATGGTAAAAATTGCTATCTTTAATATTTCAGTTGGCGGAAGCCGCCGAAAAAACTTTTGAAATTTTCGAAAAATCAGGGTTATCAACGAACATGATATCTGCACCATGATCTTAAACGAGGGTTTTTCTGCCGAAACTTCGCCGTTTTTTCGCGCAGCATTTCATAACTTTCCCTTAACTACGTAGAAAGAAAGTAAACTCGCTCAGGTCCCCACCAGTACACCTAAATGCATCAAATGATTCCGATTACTGAATGTCCGAGGATCGTTTTTCTAATCTCCGATGAACTATAACAAAAAACAAGGGTGAAGAAAAAATGAATTATTATCAAAAGTTGTGAGCAAATATGTTTACCTTTCTACATTATCTACATTTTTGCATAATCTTATGACGTACTGGAATTGATATACACAGACAACCGTTTCGGAGAGAGATATTTACAAAAGAAAAACATGCAAGTTAAACATACAAACAGTGAATTAAACCCCCGCCACAATTTTCCTTCCTCTCAGCCGCGAAAACCCCGCAAACTTCCCTAGGCCTACAGCCCAGTGCCACATCTCTAACGCAGGTGAGCAACACGTGGTGCGATGCTGTCAGACGCTGAGTTCCCTGTAACAATAGTTACTACATAGCCTGACGCCGAACTGGTCTCCGTCTGGAAGACCGCGTGCTTGAGAGCACAGGAGATATCGCCCACTTTCAACATATCCCGCGCAAGCGCAGATGTACCCTGAGGACTCACCAGTACGCCTAAGTACCCTTGCCTCCCCCCCCCGTCCCCATGCCGTCGGTGTCCCGAGGGCTCGTCGACTAGCCTTCTCCGAGGGTCTTGCACAATCATTCTAGACTCGCCACTAATCTTTCTCAATAGTTTATATAATAGAGCGGACTTCACGCCACCTCCCCCCTGTCTATTCATCGCAGACTTGGCGTCGCCACCATGGCACTAGGCACGCAAATCTGGGATGAGCATACCAAACGCCCTCATCCCCGACTGCATCCAGCTCAGGCATGCCGGTGAAACGGTTTCCTCTGGCCCGACTGGCTCGAAAGCGTTGCCATGACGCCACAATCTCTTCCACAATCGAGATTCAGGCATTTATCTTACCTGTGAAAAAGCTTTCTGGTTCCCTCTCCGTCGAACGTTACCGACAGTGGGCCTGACATAGGTTTTGAAGCTCCTCATTTGTCCGGAAGCCTTAGCCTCACAACCATTTCTTCAATTCAAGAAAGAGATGAAATCATGTACCACTTCGTTGGGCTACGCGCGGAATAATGCACGATCCATATCCTCAGATATTGTTGGGTTACAGCAGCACTGAGAAAGTCGATCTTGTCGTGAATGAGGACATCTTCAGAAGCCAGTACTGCTCATTTTTTTGAAAGTTTATACCGTATTCCCGGCTCATTCTTTTGTGAATTTCTGTTGAACTCCCCCTCCGTCTAGTAGAAAGCGAATAACAATAAGCAGATCGCACATGATGGGAGAGTCAATCGTGCCAGCCTTCATCACATTCCCACAGTTTAGCTCAAACTGGTATTATGGCGTCGGTATTGGGAGGGGTTATGGTAAAAATGTTGTGCAATCGGTTTCTGCATAACCCAAAATCCTCCTACTGGACTAGTAGTTTAGAGGCTCTAATAGAAGTTAAAGAAAATGCCACTGCAAAATTAACCATTCAGAAATTTTCAGATAATTATTAACATAACATTTGAAAAAAGCTTTAAACAGTTAAAAATTAACTTATGTGAGTCCCGTATTTCAGAACCCGTTACTTTCCTTGGGAGTGATCTCCCCATCCTATCTTGTGCGAAAGATTGAAGAAGGTAAAAAGTTTCTCATGACATTTAATGTTTTAATGTCTTTTGGCTATTTCAATACATCCAATTTTTTCATGTATTATTTTTATATCGTAGTAATTACCTCATCTGGCTTCTTCGTGATATCCGTGTTTGTAATAAATATTTAATTTAAGGTAAATTATATTTGTAAAAGTTTTAAAATTTTCTGTCCATGTTTTATTTATTTTTATAATTGTGAGATGTTCATTGTTCTCGAAAATTTAGGGTTTGCCTGAGGATGTTCGCACACATGGAAAGTGAAACATTTCAAAAAACGTAATAACAATTGAAAAATAATACCATACTGTGACCTCATTTAATTGTCTTCGACATTTGTGTGTGCTATAAAATGAAATAATATTCAAGTGAGAATCCTTGGTTAATTTTAATCACATTGAAAAATGAGTCAATATATGTCGAAAAGTAATTGTTCAAACCCTAACCGTTGTGAAGTAATTGTTAAAATCATAAAGGCTGGATATTTTTTTTGAATCCAGAATACTTGTGTATTTTTAAGTATTCTATTAAACTTAAATTTGTGCAATCCTTTCAGATTACTGATACAATTACTCAGCGATATGATTAGGTGTAAAGTGTGCCCCAGAACAACCACAGTGGCGACTGAGATATTCTCTCAGTAGTGAGGTTGACACTAAATTTAATACCAATTAATATTAATATCAATTCTCTGAAGTATGTAAAACTATCAAATCTGTATATTAGGCTCCATAATTATTTTTGCATGTACATGGATGAAGGTTCTCATGATATATTCGATACTCACTACCGTGTTACACTTAAATTGCATTCGTGTTATATATGACTATCAAGCAATCAAGAAACATGTTTATCTCATCTCAATCGCTCGTAACGACACGTAGAAGTGCGTGCGTACTTCTCGTGCACTGAGGCACGGAGGCCACTTTGAAAACGCAAGGCGGAGGAGTCACACAAAAGGCACTTCTGCCACCATTTCGCATGCAGCTGCAACTATCCAATAGCTTCCAAGCGGATATAGAGATTGAGGTGTTGCCGAATATTCTGAGAGTAATTTTTACTATGATTCATTTAACATGACATTTTCTAATAAAGTAACACTACTATATCCCAAAAAATCAAATAATATATTGTTACAAATTGACTTTATTGTTTTTAACAGACTCGATTTCTAATTAAGTTAATCATGAAAGACAATGTTGAAGTTGAATTTGCATTCTATTAAAAATTTGTACCGAACAAAATGAAAATCTAGGATACTACAGAATATGTTTGAATATTGCGAAACATTTTTCATATTTAATATTAGACATTTTTATATGTTAAATTTTCAGAAGAATTAGTCAGGTAAACTTCATTGTATCCTTTCATTACATTCCCCAACGTCACTCAACGTTTTTTCGTTTCCTAATTTTCTCTCACAACCAGTATACTTTCAGAGTTTAGGAAATGTTATGCTAAAGTGGCAACACTGAGAGGTGGCGCCAGCGGGAACGCTTGCGTGCGTCTGGCGTGTGGCTTTTCTGCACCCCGCGAGCGGATGTGGCGGCCTCGGTTTCCTCGTTTCTGACGTCACATCCTACAAGGAAAGAGGCCCCTGACAGGGTGAAAGGCGTCTGAGAGCTCAGACGTCGAGACGGGGGTTTCCTCAGGTGCAAATTTATTAAGAAATTATAGTTAATAAAGATAATGATGTAGTAAGCTCGATTAAAGACAAGTATCATAAAAAGGAATAATAATAATAATAATAATAATAATAATAATAATAATAATAATAATAAAATCAATAATTTGTGTAGTACTTGGTAAAATGTGGCATTAAATCTAAATTAATGTTGCATTTTTGTCAATTATTCCACCTTTTTATTCTCGTGGTGACCCGCATCATGCTCTATCTGCACATCCCGATGTCACCATACCTACCACCTTCCTTGCCATCCCCGTGTGCTCCCATTGCTGCGTCTTCCTGCCTCCATTTTTCGTCACTTCTTGGAAAGAGTCCCCCACAAGTTGAGAAGCTTCCGCTACCACTAATCGCTCTCCGAAATAGATAAATAGATGAGCTCTTGTTCGCAAGTTCGTTCAAAAATAACATTCATAAATCATAAAGGATCATAAAAAAGTGCACTGAAATGATACATGAAAGAAAAGGTTAAAAGAAGTATTTCTCTTAGTATCTGAAGCTCCTTCATTGAATAACAAAATGTTTCTGACATTACTGTTTCGGAGAAGTACAGCGTTAAAGAAGATATCTCCAAATAAACGCAAGTATAACGCCCATCATTTGTTCAAATATTTTTAACTTAAACAGCGGGAAGTGGCGTTATTCTTCTGTCTTTTGATAATCGGTACGAAATGCGAATAGATCTTAAACTACTTCTACTCAGTAAAATACGTGTGCCTAGCATATTTAGATCCCACATTTTTTTATATTTTCTCCCTCACTTCACACCAGTTCCCTCCCACCTTCTCCCATCCCCTATATCTCCCCGCCCCAAGCCCGCTCCTGCTCGTCGAAACGCCATCCCCACACGTCTTACGTCTCGTCACTAGAGGGAAACAAGCCCCCTCCAGGCCTGTAGACGCCCAGCAAGGTGCTCTGTGAGATACTAGGTGGGTTCTTGAAGGCAATACCCAAGAAAGAAAACTTTCATCCCTTTTGAGCTGGCTACAAGCTCTCTACAGCATCTTTCCACTAAGGACGCGATGATGAATTTTGTATTATAACATTTAGTTTATGGATGAGAGGGGATGCACGAGCTTTCATTTTAGCTTGTGTAATTTAATAATTTCGTTTCTTCAAAGGGTAGCTCAAGCCATGTTGCATGTTTAATGATTTGGCCATGTAATTTCCTTTCCCATATGGGATAGAAAAAAACCTCTTTCGTAATAGAGGATGCTAAAATTGCCAACAACTCTTACAGTTTATGCTCTATTAGAGAAGCTGCTGGTTTTAGAAATATTGTGAAATGAATTTTTTACCGGGTATATCAACTAATAATTAATAATAATTAATTTTCCCAGTACTGTGTCGCGTTCTTCTGAGTGATAAATTCATTAATGTATTCATAATTATATTGCAACAATTTGTATTTGGAAGTCGAAGAAATACAAGAAGAAAATCACATTAATAACAATTTATACTTACGTAAGAAAACCCAATAGACATGTTAATCTACAATATAAGTACATTTTTTTATATTTATGTTCAGTACGCTTTCTTAATGAAATGCTATTCCGAATTACCAATTACTTTGTAATTTCGTTATGAAAAAAATGTCTTATTGGTAAGCAACATTTACTGGCAAGCTTTTCAACCATCTATTAATCTATATCTGATATGTCTTCCTTCAGTTCACTCGCTTTCCGAGGCTAAATCTGTCTCTGCTATTGTAACCATCAATTTAATTATCACGTGAAGATTCCGAGGTGTACCTGTTGATAGGGGTACTAATAATTCACGTGGTTTTGCGGGTGCCTGTGGAAATCCGGCGGCCTCAGAGGCAGCCCACGCGGTCCCCTGCGCAGCGCGACCCTGTCCATCGCCTGCGATTGGCCTTTCCATTATTTATACGCAATTCCGATGCGGGAGCTGCGACCCCACGGAGGGCCGACAGAGAGCTAGAGAGCGACAGCGGCCCGGTGCACCTTCCCGGGATGCTGTGGCCCTCCATTCGTATGACAGCCCGCTGCTGCCTCAAACGGTGGCTTCACGATCGTACGACTTGTACCTTTCCGCCACCCACGCTCGTGCAGCTCTTTTTGTACACGTATAGAATAGTTACTCCAAGAAGGCACCAGCTAGAAACAACGTCGTGTACGGTGTTATTGCAAGAAATAGTGTCAAAATCATTTATAAAGTCACTGCCAACGTATGCGTTGTTGAATTGAACGCGTGGACATAATCTGGAGTTATAGTGCCAACAGTAGCAGAAAAAGCAATCTCTTTTTAATCTCTCTATACTTAACATCTCCTCTATCTCTCTCGTACCTCATTTTCTCTCTAGTTCATCTTCCCATGCTTCGTCTCTTCGTCATCAACTCTCCCACTATCACCTCTTCTCTGCCAGATCTCCCCGCTACCTATTCTCCCCACTGCCATATTTGTCCGCTACCTTTCTGCCACATCTCCCTGTTTCTCCACTTCTACGCTGCCACACCCTACCGCCGCTACACTTTCAAGCTACCACTCTTCCCCGTTTCCTCTCCGCAGCACATCACTTACCACAGAGAACATCACATAACTTTCCCATTTTGCCATTCAATTATTGTAATACAACAAATTTCTCGACGTACTAAATGCCCGCTACCACTGTAGATTTCATCTTCAATCTTTCTCCTCTCATGTTCCCCCTTCTGTACTGTATTTCTTGCCTTCCTTACGTTGTTACCGACTCTCGATGGGTACCGACACCCGATGCCACTCTATTCCATTTATTCCATCTTGTATTGATTCTCCCACCCCGACACGCGACATTTAGATCCATCCATTATCCCTACAGGTACTCGCCTGTTTGTGATAACCCGATGCCACCTAATTTCACAATGCCACTTCTCCTTGTGGGGTTTTGTGCTTCTCTTTCTCATTATTTCTCTCTCTTTCTCTCTTCTTTCTTTCTTTCCCCCTATCTTTCCCTCTATCTTTTTCTCTCTCTGTTTCTTTCTTTTTCTCTCTCTTTCTTTATATCTCTCTCCCTCTTTCTCTTTTTCTCTTTCTGTCTCTCTTTCTGTCTTTATCTCCCTCTTTATCACTTTATCTCCCTCTCTCCCTCTGATTGATTCTAGAGACTCCATAAAGCTTGAACCTACTTTAGCTCTGACGTACTGGGTTCACCCAACGACATCTTGGCCCTTTGCCCTTTGTACATTGCGTCGCGCTCTCCTTGTTCTCTTCCATCTCTCAATCAATCATCGCTACCGATCCCGCCTTTTCATTTCTTCTCTCCCATTGTGCTTGCAAAATGGCTATCGTTTGTCAATGTTACTATCGGTTAAATATCGTCATTACGGTGCTCAGTTTGTAACGTACGGTCTTTGTGCTGATTCGACGAGCCACGGCGCCCCCACTCTATTTCCCGATCATCCGACAAATTACCTCACCGCTTTGAAAATCCCTAGCATCTCTCACATAGCTAAGTAGTGCTTATTTTTACTTTCCCGTATATGTACGTATATGCGGAGTAATGTACGTAGTAAAGGGAAAGTTATGTAATGCTGCACGAAAAAATGGCGAATTTTCGGCAGAAAAAATTCGTTAGCGGGTCGTGATAAAGAGTGGATAAACCCTGTTGCTAAATTAATAAAAATAATCCCCTAACACGTGGTGGTAGCCAAAATCCTTATTTTGTGGGTTCTTGATTACTGAAAAACCAATTGAAAGAAAAACGTCCCTCCGTCCGTGTGTCCGACTGTCCGTCTGTGAACACTACTAGCGCCTAAACCATAAGTACGATTTTTTTTAAATTCAAGAATCCCCTGTCAATCACGCTCGAGTCGAAGGCTTGAGATTTTGAAAAAGATTCCTATGCAATTTTGGAGTACTTTATATGAAGCACCCCGGACATTTTCCAAAATTCCTCAAAAACGGCTCCAAATTTTTTCTTTAAATTTTTGTAAAAATAGAGTAAAATACATTTATAAAAGTGGCATAGGTCCGAATTTCACGGACAAATAGTGCTAATTGAATTTGCAAAAGTTTGAATTTCTTTCGGCATCTTCCTGCAACTACGAAATTGAAGATAGAGTTTTTTTCTTCAAGTGAAACTTGTACTCCATAGTAAGTTCTTTCATTAAGGTCATGTACGTTTTTTGCAGATTTTAGTAATTTTCTGGCAATATTGCGCGAAATATTTGCAATTTTAAAAAAATTACAGAAACAAGATTTTCTCAAACACAGCTCCAATTTTTTTCTTTTCATTTATAGTAGGGATAGTGTGAAATGTACTCTATAAGGTAACATAAACGCCATATTTCTCTATACTCTTTTTTTTTTTCAAAAATTACAAAAATAAAATTTTTTGGACTTGTCTCTAACCTAGTTAATATTTACATTAGCGGTGATTTATTCACATTATTATTATTATTATTATTACAACTACATGTGCTTTAAATAATGTCAAGTAAAGTATCTCGAGAACTCAACCGTTTCCTATGAAAACTTGCTCAAAATTCCGGATTTTCAGAAACGCTCAAACGCTATTTTCTCTTAAATTACTCCAAATTTTTTCTTCAAACTTTTCGAAGAAATATTGCTAATTACACTCTTTAATATGTCTTAAAGTTCAATTTGGGTAATTTTTCTTGTGCAAAAATTACACAAATGTACTTTTTTTTAAAGATCTCTCACACTGTTACACATATGCACATTAACAGCAATTTGTAAACACTATTGTATTTGTGAGTGGAAGTCCTTCAAAAGACTCCTAATGTTATGTTTCGAAAACTTAAAATTTTTCTGTGAAAAAGAGTTTCAAATTTTACATTTTTACTAGCGCTTAAACGCCATTTTCTTAAAAACGTCTCCAAATTTTTCAAAGAAAATTTCTATTTAGAACGAGGTTTTAGTGTTCTTTAATATTCTAAAATTAATATTTCCGTTCTACAATTAGGAAACTGAAAAATGAAGAAAATGTCAAAAAATATTCTTTAGGCGGCAATAGATGGCAGCTGGTTCGAGTATGTGCCAATTCCGAATAGCTAGCCCAGACACAAGGAAACAGAAAACTAATAAGGGAAACTGTGCCATTCTGTAGCACCACTAGTTCCGTTGTCAGCGCTCGGCAATGCATTTTTTTCTGCCGAGAATTCGCCGGCTTTTCGCGCAGCATTACATAACTTTTCATATATCCCATATATTACGCCGAATATACGTATGTATACGGGAAAGTAAAAATGAAAATATAAGCCACTATATGCATCGTGACACTACTGCTATTTTCGAAACATTTCTAATTTGTTCATTTCTTTACGAGGTGGTTCATTATGAATATTGCAAACTGCGGTGGAATAAATAGAGGATCAAATATTATCTCTTTCAACACAGAACATGGGATGGGATATCTGTCATTATGATATTACATAATAAGAGGTATTAATTATGAAACTTTTTGATATTACGCTTCTGATAAGTAGGCAACTTTACCCTCACTGGCGTTTTGCAGGTACTCGAAATTTGAACTTACTACCAACTTGAAATAACAAAATTAGTTTTTAGAAGAATAAAACAAAAAACAAAAACACAAAAAAGAATAAAACAATAAAACAATAAAGCAATAAACAAAAACGATCGCAGACAATGTTGAGGATTAGTATACCTGTGAAATGACTAGTTGATGAAAATTAGTAGAAAATTAAAATGCATGTAAAGGAAACATGTCAAAAATTTTGCTCGTCCAGCTTCGTTCTATGAGCTTTTTCATCGCATGTTCATCGGCAAATAATGATTATCTTTGAGACTATCTATCTATATTCTCTTGCAGTTTGCAATATTTCATCAGAACCAGCACATATAATATTGCACATGTTAATTTACTAATAATACTCCTTTATATTTCTTATACATAAAAACAAAGAATATGCATATATTCGTTTATTAATCATATTTATAATTGTAAAATTTGCAATTACTTGTATAAGTAAATATGTTTTATCCTTGAAATTTTTGTATGTTGACTTCTAAATTTCTAAAAATATTCTGCCACTTCTTTTGGCGCAGCATACGAATTTTTAAAACGTTTCTGCCATGATGTAATTTCTGCACTTTATTGAATACGTTGTCTCATTTCGCTATTCCATTCCAAAGGATCCTATTTCTTTACATAATACGTAATAACTCTCTACATCACGAGCAACAATAGGTTGTACCCGTAATAATTCAAGCGACACGGCATATGAAAGTGGCCTGGAGAGTAATATTGGAAGAACGAACTACGTGCACTGCGATCCTAAACAATTTGTTCGCACTTGATGCAAAGGCAGCACCTCAAGACAGTCTCTCCTCGTCCTAAGGATTTTTCAAGCTAGAAGAACGAGGAGAGGATCTTACGCGAAGGGAGAATACAACCAGAGAGAGAGAGAGGAAAAGAGAATATACTGCCATCCTATATTGCTACGGTTCCCTTGGGACGTCTTTTCATTCTAGCCACAAAGCCAGCGGCACCAGAGGAGACTAACCTAAAAACATAGACTTTTGGGAAAGAGCTATTCCTGCGAATTTGCAACCTTAGAATGTTTTGACGTGGTGGTTTACTACGTAACCAAACGCAATATTGGGCTTCTACTTTCTTTGTGTATTAGACTACCTTGGCAGAAGAGCACATATACACGTAATATGGAAATACTGGTAAACACAGTCATCGTATATATTCCTTTAAATGCATTATAAAGTAGTGAAAAGCACACCTAAAAACTCTTTTTCACATTTTTCAGGATGTAAACGTGAATTTATAAAAAAGAGTTTTCAAAACATTTTGTATACTCCCCCTTTTTTATCTACGAATCACCCTGTTCTCTGCTAATTTATACCAAAAGTAGATTTAAAATAGTTCTTTTGTAATTAAAAAAATGGTGAATGTCATTATTACTAATGTTTGAATAAAGTGAAGAGATATTTTTGAGAACTTTTATTGTTCATCTTTCATAAACAAAAAGAACAGAGAGAAAGAATGGAAAGTACATTGTTGGGGGTAGTAAATATTAATGGTTTCTTAGATATCTTGCAATACAAAGTAATATTTACAGTAAAGCTATTTTACAGCACATCTGAAAACCTATATTTATTATGCTTTTTTTGTCCTCTTCCAAGTAATATATGACATGTGTTCAAGAGTGAATATCTTTCAACTACGTAGAAATATATTCACTTTTAAGCCCCTAAACATTGATCAAAATGAGAACCGAAATAACACGGGGAGTAAAAGTAAAGAAAAAAATACTGCATGAGAGTTTCATTAGTGTCAGTCTAATGTTCGTTTATAATCCAATACCTAATATACAAATTTACTCATTTTCTACTGGTTCAAGGGCTACATGATGTTAGTATATTTTAATCGAATGAGATGTAGTAGCAAGTCAACATAAGCTATAATATCTAGGATGTTTATTCAGACATTCTTATAAGAAGCAAAAATAAAAGCAAGATATGAAAATATTGTAAAGACACAAGTCATTAGTAAGTAGAAACACCGTCTAATGAAAGTATTATTGCAAACCAAACAATTCAACAAAACACGCTCTACATTGATATTTACTAATGAAAAGGAAATCCTTCATTTGTGATGAGCCCGAGAAACTAATTTATAGATCGCACCGGTATCTTTCTTTCCACCTGAAAGTTCATTAGCGAGTTAAGCCGGAATGTCACTTTTGTGGGAATTGATAGCAGTTTCGTCAATTAGTCATCCACAGAAAGCATTCAGGTGCTCTTCAAAATTTATGAAACTCTCCTTCACCGTTTATTGATTCCTTCAATAATCTACCCTAATAATTTCTTGAAAATAACCAAGAAATTCAAATTATTAAAGCGGTTAGGACACGGTAAAATCTTAATACAGTTTCAAACTGTATTATGATTTTAAGACATTACTAGAAAAATATAAGAAAAAACGAGTGGCTGTAAGTCTTTAAATTTAAATTATGTAAACGTCGTATTACGTTTAAATTTAAAAATGAAGAAATAACTTAGGTGATAAATAAAAGAATCAAGAATTTCTGCAAAAACCAAAGAGAAATATATTACGATTATGACTGGTTAGTATTTGAAAATATTGGAATATTACAATAAAAACTGGAATTGTGTAGACAGTTCTAGGAATATAAAAGAATCCTTTCACCAAGTTTTAAAAGATCTTGCGGTTGCACCTCGTAGAATGAGTTAAAGAAGAGGCAACGTCAAAAGAATACTAAAACCAGGTCATCCTGGGTGGGATACCAGGGAAAGACTTTACATTGTTCTAGAATGCAATGAAGGACCTGAAAAGGAAATGGTGAGGAAATCAGAAGAACCAAATCAGTGAAAAGAAATTAACGGTGATGCTAAGGCCTGTAGTTTATAAAGCTGCGAAAAAATACGTGAATTCAATTAAACAACATTTCCTCAACCGATTGACATTGTATTAAGTTTTATTTACTTGAAATTAAAAATGTTGCTCAAGCACTGTTTACTTTTTCAAAATAGAAATTTAGGTGCCATGTCAAATTTAGAATCCACGTCAAATCATATTACATAAAATTTCCTTTCATTTCCGGAAGCGTCTTCTTTTACCATGTGTCCTTGATTTCTCTGGCATAAGCGATTTTAATATTCAGTTATATATCACATTTTACTGCTTACAAAGTACCGGTAGTCAAACGTCTCATCTTCTCACTAGAACCAAAATGTCTAATATTAAAATCTAATTCCTTGTATTTGTAGGCCATAATTACATGTAGTGACTTAACACCTTAATTTACACATGTTGCAAATGGAGTACTATCTCTTAATGCAAATAAAAGGACTTCATTACTAAGGTAGAACTATCGCTCACTATTTTGCTTATTACATTGTTTATAAAAGACATGCTACACTCCATGTACTTAGTTGACATGGTCGTTTTGTTTTGCGAATTGCAATAGATTTTTTAAAAGTAGTTTATAAGTGAGTTTATGTTTTATATAAGTTAAGTATAAAGTTTCTTAGTGAGTTTATAATTTGAGTTTTTTTAAATGTTAATATTAGTGAGTGCAAATTTATTCAGTGTCACGCCATCGTGTGACGTGTGTCTTTAAAAGAATGTTCAGTGAAAAAGATTATATAAAATGCCCTACTTTTTAAGTTACAGTGAAAGATATAGTTTCCTGCTATAAACCTGATACTACATGCACAGCTATTGGTAAATATAAAACATTTCAACTACATTATATATATATATATATATATATATATATATATATATATTTCTGTAACAGTTCACAATGAATAAATGATTGTATTGTTGCAAATTTTGAATACCTCTACATTGTTTAGGACGTGGGTAATAACCACTGTTTGATGTTTTCGGTTTTTCAAATCTGGAAGATAGAGTAATTTTCTGTTGTAACTTTTCCGTAGTTCTTTATTTTGTGTGCAAGGGTTCAGCTAGTATCATCTAAATAAGTTGTACACCGACCGCGGCCCACATACAGCTTGCCAGTGTATGTTCTGCGACCCGGAGATGTGAAACGCACAATAGTATTTCACAGATTTTGGAAATGACAGTCGAATGTTTCTTCATTCGTCGTCGACTTCTTCATTTCGTCAGAAAAGGCTCAGAAACTAGTGATGTCCAAGAAACGTTGTCTACGCTGACCAAAGAGTTCGCTCAGTAAGTTGTCAGTTGATGAGGGTTTGCTGACGCCTGAGCAATAGAGATATGCTCAATGATTCTGGCTGTACATTGGATCAAACGCAAAACAACTAGTAGTCGGATAATTGCTCGCAAGAAGTATGGTAGGGTAAAGTACGATTTTATGAGTGGTAATAGCTAAGATTAGTGGCGAAATTTTCACTAATAAAACGATTTAAAATCAAAAAGCAATCTCGAACCACTGATGAACATTTGCAAGGAAAGTCACGCTTTGAAGTGTCACATTTTGTACTGAACAGTAGCAGCATCGCCTCCTGCTACTCTTCGCTCCCCACTGCCTCATGATCGATTGGACGACGTGGTCCCGCCCGATGCCCGAGGCGCACAAGGCTGCAGCGACGGAGACATGAGAGCGGCGGTGGCGGCGGCGGCGGTGGTGACGGTTGCTGTAAAAGCATTCCTTGATTAGTGATTCCGGGCATGTCCCCTTCTAAAGCCATTAGTCCCATAAGAGTAGTACATGAACTTATTCACGTAAGAGTAGTGCATGGTAGAAAAGTGACAGGGTCTTCCCCCGGTGGATGATGAAATCCGACTCCGACCTACCCTTGCGGGCTTTCCCGCATCCAGGTATCTCCCATCAGCGGGCTACCTCCTCATCTGGAACAAGCTCTAAGCTCTCGACTGGTCTCCTGACAAGTGTGGTAGTATAGTGCACGTGTCGGTGTTTTGTTTGTGTGTGTATGTAAGGGGTGTGGATAGGACAAGGAAGAGAAAGAAAAGATCACGGGTCAGTGGCCGGTTTGTTAAGGTATTGATTCGTCATTCGCCTGATATTGATCGGAAAAACACGGAAAACTATAGATCAGAGCAGCCGGTCACTAGAATTCTTCTCCACACAGCGGTTGAATTCAACCTAGCCCTGTAGCTAGTGTCGAAAATCCTGTCACCGTCGAGACACGCAGAGGAAATGCCGCTACCAACGGTGCAGTCATCAATAGAAAGGAAGGAAAAAGTATGCGCCAAAACAATTATAATTTTACTATGTTCTGTAGCTTTCAAATAAGAAAGCATTCCAGCTGGCAAAAAATATTTAACGCTGAATGTCAAGAAACGTTTTCATGATCCAAACTTTCAGACAAATAGACAGTCCTTAGGACGATTCAAAATCCATAGTAGTTAGAGATGGTAGATTGTAACAATTGCAAAAATGCTAAATGTTTCCAAATTCTGAAAAAATAGTAATTTTATATTCGACGGTCAGTACAATATATTTCTAAAGGTTCTCAATCCGCAATAAAATTCAAAATAGATCGCATAATGCGAAATTACGTACAAAGTGCGAATTAGTCTTGAATCTGCAATATAATTGATAAATTTCATTTTATGGTTTTTTTTCGTGTTTACTCTAACTAGGGATAGAACGTCGACCACAACACATCGATGTTTGAAAATATTTTAGGCTGCTTCCCATTGGTTGTTATGCGTGCCTTTAGGAACGTGTCTCACTTGTATGCACAGTAAAGTAACACTCGAAAAGAGCAAAGAGAATGACAAAGGTCGCGAGCGACGGCATCACACAAACGCTGCGATCATCTTTTCTCGCCATTTTTCTTTAAATAAAGCAATATTGCTTTTTCGTTTCCTTTTTCTTTTGCTTTTGTCTCGTTTCACAAATGAAAGTCGGACGACACTTTCTTTGTAGTTGTGTTAGAACATCATAAGAACGATTGAGAAGCACATTCATCTCAGTTTGGTGGTGTTCTTTAGTAAAGAATTGAATGTGTCTTGTTCTTTTATTTTACATTTCCCCAACGAAATATTCCATTTTTTTCTACTGGTCTCTATTAACCTGTTATTGTATGATTTACTCATAACATTTTAACAATACTGAATACAGAATTCCTTGTTGAATTATTTCAATAAAAAATAGGATTTTGGCGGCGTCAAATGCCATATTTAGAAGCCTCCATATTTTAAAAGTTACATAAGTATCGGAAGATACAAGTGGTAGTAAAAATATAGAATGTCATATTATTTTATTTACATATCCAACTTTACCACAAAAGGTAGTGATATTGTAAATATAAAATACATTTCATCATTTTATTGAACAATGGTTCACGAAATGGCAGTGAAAGCTGCCGAGACAAAAGATAGACAAAACAAAAAATCAGAGTGTGAGACCTGTTTATCCAATAATGCAAGCAAGTACTTTGACGGCAAAACTACAGATACTTACAAACGAGTACAACAAATCCCGAGGGCTTGATACACTGAGAGATGGCAGACCGCAAAATCTCAGGTCGGGCTATCTCCTGTCCAACCCTTCCTGCATTGAGCCAACGCATCGCAATCTCGACCTCGCTCCCGGAAAGGGTCCGCTCTCGAAATTCGCAAAGAGGAGGATGGACCGACGTGCGAGGGCTAGAGGGAAAGGGATGTGGCGGGCGGGGAGGGGGGAAGGGGCTGGCAATACGCAAACCGGATGCCGGGCGCTGATGCAATTTCCGGAACGCGGCCACCGCGGCGGACGCCTTCTGCGAAATCCCCGCATGCTGAGCGCTTTCTGATCAACGCGAAAACTTCCAGCCGCGCCCCGCCTCGCAGCGATTTTGTAGTTTCTGTTTTTGCTTTGTTCGCGCCGTCTACCTCCTCGCTCGAGTGTGCGGAACATCAAATGAACGAAAATAAAAACGCTTCCGATGTAAAAATGATTGGAAATGCGTTTTTTTAATCTGTTGTTGAAGAACTCGCCCCATCTGATCTGTAGGAAATGGGGTACATATGTTTTTATGATTGCTCTCCGTATTTTATTCTGAGTTATATCTACACAACAGCTTGTTTTGATGGTGGAAACGTTTCAAGTAAAGTCCAAATACACAGAGCATAAATCTGCGGCTTTGAGTTTTCCCTTAAACCTAATGCTGCCTTTCATTATTATTGAGGCATGATTGTCTTCTCATATTACCAAGTCTACATTGCCATTCCATTCACATATTCATTTCTGATCTGTCACCCCTTCAAAAGCAATCCCTACTGTCATCCATCCAGTCGACACCTGCGCAAACTCCCGTTGAGCTCAAGAAAATGGAGAGCACAACGGCTTCACCCTGGCATTAGCTCAGGGACGGAGTACATATTTCATTATTATTTAAAACCGGGATGTCCAGGTGGGTCCTGCGAAAAGGAGTAAAATAGTCTAAAGAACCGGAAACTGCACACGGGCCGATGCAGCGGGCGCGCGGGGGCAGATAGGCCAGAAATCTGCATTTGATTGATGAATTGATGGTTTCGGTAACGTCATTTTCTACGGCCCCGTTTGTGTAGTCAATGTTTTCGTCGGCGTTTTAGAGTTGGGGAGGAAGCGGTGTTCCTCTCTCGTTGGATGGTGAGATCCGGCACCGACCTACATGCCACCTGGCGGGGTATTTCTTTCTTCAGATGTCTTTCGCAGCTACTCTCTCAGTCTGAATCAGTGAAAAACTACTGATTGACAGTGACTATTTACTGATGGTTTCAGTTATAACCCTGCCACTGACAATCAGTGAATTGAGCTGAACAAATCAGTGAAAATTGGATCCACTTTGTGAATTAAGTGAAACTTCGCTGTTTGAATCAGTGAAATCTGTGACACTAATTGAACGTTACGACTGAACGATCAGTGACCGATGGTGTCGCGGCACTTTTACCACTGACGAACCAGTGAAATGCTGGCGGTCATTATGAAAAGGTTCGCATATTCGCTGATTATCAGCGAAACTAGCCATTTCGACTGAAGATATCAGTGATTTTGGCTCTCATTGATTGAATCACTGATTCAGATTCAGAGAGTAGGCATCACCTCAGCCAGGACAAACTCTAAATTATCGACCGGTTTCCCCAACTTGTGTTGTAGTGCAGTGCGTGTATGTGTGTCTAAGAGCAGGGTTAAGAATGGAAAAAGGGGATAAATCTTCAAAAATGTATCTCACTTATGTTTTATGTCATTATCTTCGAAAAGAGACAAGCATTCATACAAATATATTTATTTATTTGATGCGATTCTTCAGATTTCGACATTCGTTTACGCCAGTACATCATGTCTAACATCGTCGGCGCATCTACGCAGAGGCGCATCTACGGTATGGCAGACATGGCACTTGCCATGGGCGCCACTCACAAGGGGCGCTATTTAGAGTATACCCGCTAAAACAAATAGCAACAACCCTAATTTGAAGCATCGCGGCAGGGGCGCAAATTCGAAGCTTGCCACGGGCGCCTGAACACCTAGATACGCCTCTGCATCGTCGATTCCCGCGCGTCTGTACGCCGCTTTACTCCACGGGCAAATCTGTGGCTCTCGCCCGGTGGTTGCGTGCCACCAACCCCTGGAGTAGATCAGGGCTGCTCAAAAGCAGAAAGGAGGATTTTCGACATTAGCTAAACACCTAGGACGCATTCAGCCTCTACCGGGAAGAAAATTTTAGTGGCCGGCTGTTCTGATGAGGAGTTTTCTGTGGTTTCTCCAATGAACACCAGGTGAATTCCTGAGCAGTACCATAACGAGCCATTGACGGAGTGTGCGGTTTTTCCTTCCCATTTCTTGTCCTCTACTTACACTTACATACTCTATACTACTACCCTTGTCCAGAGCGTAACGCTTGTTGAGAGGGAGGTGAAGTCCCGTTGGTGGAAGACACCTGGATGGGGAAACCACGCAAGCAGATGTGTAGGTCGGAGCCGGATCTCATCTTCTAGCTGGCGAAGAATACCTCCCGCGATAAAATATGCACTATATTTAAGGAGGCTAATGATCATAGCAGTTGACCTGCCCAGAAACACAAAATAATCAATCTTTCTGATCAATGCGAAAATTTCATATTCGTCCGGCATCGTGGTCATTTACAGGTTTTTTAGCTTTTTTTCGACTCACTCTCCTCACTAGATGCGCAGAACATAAAAGTTTTAAAACTAAAGTTCTTCTCATACAAAGTGTTTGGAAACGCGTTTTTAAACGTGTTGGGAAAAGCTTACGGTAAAGCACAAAAATAACACGATATTGCAGGAAATGGGGTAAACGTATTTCATATTCATTAGCATAGCTGCACAAAATGTGCAATGCACACAAAAATACGATGAAGTAAAGAACATGCTCCCAAATATTTCATTTCTAATTTTACGCCGTACTGACTAGATTTTTCAACAGATATATGCCGGATTACCATAAAAGATAGCCCACATTAATTTGTTACGATTATAGTCAAAGTTGATATTGATGTTCTCTGAATACAATATGAATACATACATTATTGTCATTCAAAGATTATTCGATATTTTCAGAACTAGACCATCAATCTCTAAATTAAAAATTCATTAAAGTGTAGGGTAATGATTGATACTTAACAAAAACCTATATGCGGGCAATCTTTTACAGAAACTAGTGAAAAGATGAGAGGATTAGTAGAAGAAACATTTGAAGAATTAGACGAACTCTGGCAGACGTTTTCAAAATAATAAATAATACCTACGTTTCTCTTCCATAGATATCATTTGATGTAGCTATTGTTTCATAAAATATTTAAAAAGTGCCTTTCCTTTTCTTGTTGTTTAGAGTTCTTTAATTGTTCCACTTATACGATTTCAAACTTTCTATTTTCCTTTCTACATCAACTTTGTGCATTAAATGTCACAGCCTAGAAAATTAAAATGTGATCTTGTTCAATGATTTTATCATTTGTGACAATTTTACATCTTACAGGAAAGTTACTTTGAAAAGCTGTGGTCTTGGATTTGTATACTGAGATTTGAAAGTTATGTTCTGCTGTTATCCGTTGTACAATAATTCAAACAGAGCTCTACGAAAATTGCTTTCATTTTTTGCAATAAGCACCTGATCATCATCAACATTTTAACATAGTTGCATTCTTTGAAGTTGTCTATAATATATAAAAAGTATGCTGCTGTTTCCATTCGATAACAGAGTTGTCTAAATAAAGATTGAAGAAATTATCGATTAGCCACACCCTCTTTAACACATTTATTGTTTCGTGTAGAATATCTCCATTATCTTTTTTTTAAATTAATTTGTGTACCAAAGTATATGTTCTTATTAACTTCATTAATGTGGTGGGAAAATTCTTAGCTTCCATGAAGTTTCACAGTTTGTTTCTCAAAACACAGAATGCCTTGCTGTAATATACAAATACCAAATCTGTTGAAGTTTGTATTCTCTCCTGTTTTCTTTTATTTGCTTTAGAGACAGTGCATTATCTCTACAGGATCTTCCTTTACAAAAAACGTTTTGTCTTCGAGCAGTTATCTATTATGTTTCTTAAGTATTTAGTATTTTTTGATATTTCATGCATGATGAATACAGCAGGCTCAGAGCCATGATGGTCTTTTCAGGGGCCTCTTTTGAGTATTGGTAAATTGATAACAATAGCTGTTCTCTACCTTTCATGAATTTTTATTTGTTGTCAGAAGGTATTTAAGTTGTATAGAAATCTATATTTGGCTACTTCTGGTAAGCTGTTGTATAATTTTGTGTTAAGATTTCATCTACCTGGTTATTTTCTATTTTACTTTTTATGATAGCATTGTGTAGTTCTTCATTTTATCAACATACGAAAGTAGAACTACTTCTGATACATGTGGCTCCCTATTACCAGGTAGATATATCAGAGACCTTTACAATTCTTCAACCAATTATATTTGCTCAGTATTTGTAGGTGAACCGGGTCCTTTTCAGTTCCATTCAGTGTTAGGACCCTTCCGTAGACGACCAGCTATGTCTCATGAGTGATCCAGTAGTAGTAAATTTCTCCTGCCTCGTTACGAGTACTGCGCAGAGTACTGAACAGTGATGATTCCACTTTGCTGCTTCTGGGCTTGCAGGATTCTCTTTTAAGTGAATCTCCCTTATACAGGTTGGTTTCACTACATGTAGGAGACCTATCTTCCCTGGTATCTACTTACGCATACCCTTTCGTAGAACAGCTGCCTTCTCCATGGCTCTAGCCCTCAACCCCCTCTAGAAAAGCGAAGGAGAAAATAATGAGGGATAGCTACGTAGGAAGTTCAAGAGCAGAGAAGAAAGGAAGGCTGTTATGTTAGAGGAAGGAGAGGAAGGGCAATAGGGAGGAGGGGAAGGCAATCGGGAAGAGAGGAAGGGTAATAGCGTCGCGGTCTAAAATGCAAGGGATCCAGTGTGACCCAATAGTACAGTCGAAGGCAATATGTCACACGAGCGACCCTCTCCCTTTATCCGGGCTTGGGACCGACGGTTCCCTTGCCTCTGCACTGCTGGACCCATCAGCACCGCAGTTGCACGGCAGGTACGCCGAGCAGCCGAGCACAAAATCCATCAGCCACAAGCGGAGTGACTGTTTATTCTCTAGTAATATAAATAAGCTCTTGAAAATATCCCTTGTACAGATTTCAAAGTGAAAATAATCCTCTCTTGGCGGTGAATTTGAATCCGAAATGTTTAGTATTTTACTATACATTAGCGAGAAAGCCCTTGTTTGCTCGCTTTTCTCCGAATCAAATGATAGTGAAACGATTTTTTTCTCTCTATTTCAACATCACTCGATCAAAAAACCCATTTATTAGTCTGTTTTCTATGAAATCAAAATACTGTTCCAATTACCCATCCAAATAAAAAATTAATAGGTGATGTATTTACCTGCCATTTCATTGTTTTTGTAAAAGAAGTTTCATAAACTATTTTTCGGTTCAGTTTCTGATTGATAGTCTAAATGTTTGTTTATTCCTCGACAAAAATATCCAAAAATACGTACAACGATTATACCCCAAAATTGGTAATTGTAAATTAAATGTCTGTACTATAAACAAGACGGCCCTTAACATTACTGCATTATGTTTTCACTTCTGTTAAATTCAAATGTTTAAACGATTGGATTCATTAAGTCCTTATACACCTTCTCAAAATAATAGCATTGCAACCAATGTTTAATGGAAGTTATTGACACAGAAGAAAATAAAAAGAAATGTGATTTGTGGATTGCTGGCTGATGTTTATCTAAAAATAATAATGGGAGTAATAATAAAGGATAGTAAAAAATAATAAAAGAAGTAATAAGTTCTATTGGAAGATCGTTGTGAAGGTTCTTATTGCTGACAGACCAGGGTGCATTTACTTTTATTCTTAAGCTTTTGTTTAGGCAGATTTGTAACATATTTAATGTGGTTGGGGCAGCTGAAATCCAAACAGGGCATGCGTAAGTTAAAAACGGGCGAAGAATAGATTTGTACAACGAATTTTTAAAGAAGACTTACGTTGGAGAATCGAACGTAAAATAGCTAACCTTCCATTGACTTTAATTACTTTGGACGAGATGTGACTGTGTCAATATGGTCTTGGGTCCATCATAACGCGTAAATGACGAATTGATGAATTCAGAGGAGACGAAGGGATAATAGAAGAAATTGGGCGAAGGGATGTCTATGTGCAAACTACATGTACCCCTTTACCCATGGCCGCAAGGCCGGTAATGGTAGACCTTGGCCATGTCCGAGACCGTTGTGCCAGTGCAGTCAGACAGATCGTGTACAGACACCTGATCGCATTGACAATACAGCACTGCGACGGCGGACTCGCAAAGGAAATAGGCCGCGGGAGGTTAAAAGCAGTTCGAAAAGAAAATCAACACAAACAATTAGCACTATCGAAACTGGCGCTGCACCCTGAAAACCATCTTCAGTGAATCGACAGGCAAGGAATTATCTCAAGCGAAAAAATATTGCCTAAGAATATCGCGGATTTTCTTTACATTTGTTGTGGCTGTTTTGTCGGCTAATTGATTCGGTTTTTACTCCAGTTTATTTAAGCCAAAATCATTAAAACTAGTTGTAGCAGTATATTCCTTTGAGAAACGTAAAAAAAATACATTCATATTAATGATCACAGATGTGAAAATGAGATTTTTCTAGGTTTTCAAAATATTTCAATTTGAAGTCCCAAATACTTGTCGAGTAGATCGAAAATGAAGAAAAACGGCTAAGCTAAAATAGATGATCTCATAATTGCGAGCGTTTTTTATACTCTCCATCAGCTGCCGTTGGTTTGTCATTTGCAAAATTGAGGTTTGCCTCCCAGTTAGTTTGCGATAAAGCCAGTGGAGTTTCAGTGAATTTTCTCCGAACATCAATCACGCTTGCACGCATACCCATGTAAACAACCGTGTTAGAGTTGATTTGCGTTTGACATTAAAAATTATTCTCTAAAGGAATTACTGCTGCACGTTATTAAAAAATGAAATTGTTTCAACTTTATTTTGTTTTTCATATTTATCTGAAGCGCTGCCATAGTTTTGTCACTTCCAAAAGACAGTTTTACCATCCAGTTAATTTATGATAAAGCTAGTGGAGTGCAGTGCGTGTTTCCTACGAACACAAAACACGCTTGCGCGTTTGGACTCATGGGTACATCCGTGTTGCAGTATCCTACTGATTTTTTTAAATTTACTACTTCTTGTTTGACAATATTGTCTTCCGCGAATTTTAAGGCACAAAAACGTATACAGCTTGTTACGATATGGCCATCCTCAAGTCGCAGTTAGTTTCCTAACTGTATTAATGGATTTTGATTACAGTTCTTATGTTGCAAGATGGTATACTGGGGGAATAGGTGTGTGGGAACTGTAAAATTAGGGAGGTTTGAATTCGTCTTTAGGGAATTTTGATGAAATTTGAGGACTCCTGTTGTTCCTTTCTAAGTTGAACGTTGGAGAGCAGGGAGCATTTGGAAGGTTATTGAAGAAATTGCTGGCAAGTCTTTTTAAAATCTCCGTAAAATCAGATGTGTCTAATTCCCGTCGGATTGGATGGTTGGAGATGAACCATGGCGCGTTGAGGGTTATTCTTAGATACTAATTTTGTAGATTGATAGTGTTGATAGTGCTTTATGCTGCACCTCCCATATTGGGCATGCGTATGTCATTGTTGGCAATATAACCTATTTAAATATTAATAGTCTGCATTCTAATCTCAGAGGAGAGCGACAATTTGTAATCGATGATAAGTTAGATATTTTACTATTTATTTTATCTATGACTGCATTAACTTAAGGTTTCCAGGTGAGTCTTTTGTATAAGAGTACTCCAAGGTATTTTATAGGGGAGGTTGACCATGGGATTTTTGTGCCTTGGATTATGATTTCTGAAGAATTTGTGGGCCAGCGGAGAGTAAAGATTTTGCAGTTACTTTTATGTGGATTGATTCTAACTCTCCAATTCTGGATCCATTCTACATAGTTATTTACGCTTACTTGTAGGTGATCTTTAGCCACTAATATATCTGAATTTGTAGCGTAGACTACCACATCATGAGCGTACAGAGTTATGTTAGCGTTCCCTTCCGATGGAATGTCGTGGGAGTAAATATTAAATAAAGTGGGGAAATATGCTGATCCTTGAGGAATGCATGCGTTGATTTGAAATGAGCTTGATGTTGTATTGTTGATTTAACTATGATTTATCTGTTGGAGATGAAAATTGTTAAAATTTTAATCAAATATTCGGAAGAACCCAGAACTTGCAATTTGTATTCTAGACCTTTATGCCACACTTTGTCGTAGGCATGGCTCATGTCTAAGAAAGCTGCGGTTGTGTGCACTCTTTGGTGGAAACCGTAGGATATGCCTTCCGATAATGTTAGAAGTTGGTGAGAGGTAGAATAATTATGTTTACAACCAAATTGGAAAGGCGGAATAGCTTTTGAGATCATTAGAAAGTGGTTGAACAAGTTTAGAATCAACTTTCTATTCAAAATTCTTTTTTTCAAAATTTTAGAAAGAGCGGGGAGGAGGCATATGGGTCTGTAATTGTCTGGCAATTTACGATCTTTGTAAGGTTTAAGCACTGTTGTGACTTATGCCTTCTTCCACTTTGTGGGGAAGTAATTGAGCCGTAAAGCAGCGTTGTAGATCGATGTTATAACCGCAATTACTTTTACCTAACATTTTGATGCTAAAGTTGCTAATTGCATCTATACCTTGGGATTTACTGATTTTCAAGAGTTTTATTATATGCATTGTTTCTGATGGCAATATGTACTTAGTTGCGGGAGCAACTGTGGTTCTCTCTTACTTTAAGTAGTCCTCTGTTTGGTTGTTGAAAGCGATGTTTATAATTGGGTGGGGCTGGAAAGTATTTTCCAGAAGTTGAGCAAAGCGTTTCCCTTTCCTTCGTCGGAAAATGCCGTTTAGGTTCCTGCTTTAATGGAGGAGTTGTAGATTTGGTTCGTGGATAATCGTTTAACCGTTGACCATAGAAGTCTGAAGTTAGGATGAATTTCTGACAGGTAAGTTTTATAATTGTTATATCTAAACTGGTCACGTCGTTGCTTGTAAGTTCCTTGTAAGTTCGGGACCTTGTAAGTTCGTTTAGTTTCTGTTTGATGTCCTTTCTTCTTGTAATCTGCCAGTATCTTCTCAAGTTTTTTTTTTGATTAAATTAAGTTTAATATTTTCAACGAGATAGGTTTTGGTTTAGAAATGGACAGTATTTTCATTGATTGTTTTACCGCTGAAATTCTTGATTTAGTTAGATTTTCAATTTCAGTACTAATTTCTTCGGGGTGGGAGAGATTTTGAGGGAATCTGTAATTGGTACTCATCAGGGTGGAGAATTTATCCCAGTTTGTAATGTCTCTTTGAAATGAGCCAGAATTATTGGGCATCGGTGGTGAATGTGATATGATCACTGGGCTGTGGTCGGAGTCTAGTTCTGGCATAACACTGTAATGAAGCGGGAAGTTTATGTCCTTTGTCAGAGTGATATCGAGAATATCTGGAATGATATTTAAGTTTGAAGGGTATCTTGTTGGTTCATTAGAGCTAGTTATTGCTACATTACTGGAGACTGCAAAATCATGAAGTTTCTCGCCTTGATATGTCATAGCCGTTACATCCCCATATGCTGTTTCTACAGTTTAAATCACCGTTAGGGTGGTAGGACAATTATTTTTCGAAACTTTTGTAAAGAGCGTTTTGAGGAAAAGCCTTGTTCGGTGGTTTATTGGCAGCTATGATTTGAACGGTATGATTAATTTAATTTTAACTCAAACAGATTCTAAGTTGGCTGAGGAGGGAGTTGATATTTGTTCTTGGTTCACTTGCTTGTTATAGCTACCCACCTGAAGCAACATGTAATGATAATCTACGGTTGAAATCCTGGAATGTTAAATCTTTCACCTGGGATTAAATGTGTTTCCGTAATGCAAGCAATCTTGACATTGTGATGACGTAAGGAAATTTTGAATGTGTTTTCTTGGCGTTTGAGGCCGTTTGCATACCAGATGATAATATTTCCTTTTTTGAGATTTTTATCCATTATATGTCATTGTTATGACCATTCCCTCTACTATTTGTTTGTATTTGGGGAACTATAGCTGTTACCACTTGTGAAACAATGTTGGAATTTGATCAATCTAATGGTGGCGCTATACTTGAAGATTGGATTGCTTCCCCACAAGAGCGACGAGGGAGAGATGGGGAAAACAATTTTATAATTTTGGGGGTCATTTATGATGGGTCAACATTTGAGTTGGCATATCTATTTGGATTGCTGGAAGTTTCTTTAGGAGAGGGCACAGTCTTCTCTTTGACGATTGTTTTACAGTATTTACAACCGCGGTAATTAGCAGCATGGTATTCATTACAGTTAACATACTGAGGGAGAAAAACTCTAGTTTTTCCACATTCTGTGTAGTGGTGATTCCCTACACATTTCATGCACCTCGATGGGAAACCGCAGTTGGCTTGAGAATGGCCATATCTTTGACATTTTTTACACATAACTATTGTAACACTGAATCTTTGCTGTACTCTATACACTACATAGCGCGCACAGCGGCTTCTTGAGCTAAGTTTTTCTAAGCTTTATACCGAGAAGATACTGGCAAGTTGTACTGAACTGCGTCTTCTTCAATATGGTAAATTTAGAGTTTTTTGCTGTCAGCACCGACATTTGAATGCACGTTATTTAGTTGATTTGATCGCTGTAGCAGTAGGTAATCTGTGGAGCTACCTTGACCCTCGGTATCGGCTCAGCCAATTGTTGAAGGCAGTGTTTCTGTTTAATTAACTGTTCTATTCCCATATTACATTTGTTCATCAGTAACGTCTGGGTTGGTTTCGGTCGACATTTTGCGTACTTTCGATGGTCGAAGCCGTCGCGTACTAAGATACTGCTTACTTCATTGATTTTGGTTTCACTGTCACTTCCGAAACACTGTTTATTTCAAATACTTTTAAGCAATTTGCGTACACAGATCGTGAAGCACAACAGAGAATGGTACGCAGGTAGTTGCAACTGTTATCACAAGAGAAACGAAACTTTAGCTGATAAGGCTAAACAACTGGGCAACGTTCGCGGAGCGATGTAGACCATGATGTCGGCGAAGGAATCTGAATGTTTTTATGATGCAAGAATTTCACAGCTGTATATTTCTTCTAAGGCTTATTAAATAATTTCAGTGAAATATTTATTTCCTCTTTTAAAATAATATTTTAGTAATACAAATAATTGTGTCCATCGTTTCTAAATTAATATAATTTTTAGAAAAAATATATTTTGATATCATCTTTTAGAGGAACATTGCTTTCATTATTGGATGGTAACATTTTGAGAAGATACTTATCTAAGTGATTTGTATTCAGGGTTTTTAAATAATATTGGGAAAAATCTAATTGACAGTAAACTTTTATTAAAACATAATAAAAATGCCTTTTTTGTAATCTTATGAAATTTGTACATACGCATTGAAAGTAATTGGATATGTTATATTATTGATTGACAGCAAGAACCTCCAAGAAACCTCAATTACAACTTTTACATCAGAACCTTGTTCCGAAACAGGAAATTGCATGCCTCTGTCGAGAACATGCCACGATGTAATTTCATTTCTCAACAATTTTACAGTGACTTTGAGCCCTTTGTTAAGCCCTTTGCATTCTGACCGGGGGCCTGATAGCCCGCGATTTCGTTAATGGATCATTATGAATGCCTTGTCGAACATATTACTCTTGCCCCTTGTCTGGGTGATTGGTGCGTAACAGAACAATTACGTACGCTAACGCGCAAACAACCGTGAAATTCAACGAGGTTGTGCTGCGCGGTGGAGTAGAGTAAGCACATTAACTACAATTGTAAAAATCTATATTCTATTTCAGACACAAAAATATCATGAAATAAATTTGATAACCATCATGTACCGGATGTTCCAGACCAGATGGAAAAACTGAAAAAAAAACGTTGCAAGAAGAAATGAGAACATTTTAAATCACGACGGTTTTGTCCACAGATATTATTTTACGTGATGCAAAGCAATGTTTTCTACAAAACTTGCAGAAATATTTACGTTAATGTAAACTCTACCAAAATGTGACTTGTATTTACTTTACACGATCCAAAAATCTTTGAAATTATTTTCACATTTTAATTTTCGGATATAGACAAGGTTTAGGAAATTCTAGGCACAACTACTATTATAAATAACCGGCTGTCCGGCAAAGGCGCAAGTGATAGATAAAGAAATGTATTCACAGTCACTGCATCAACGATCTTCTTGACATTCTCGTACTTAACGAAACCTCACAATCCACTGATATGCCATGACGTTTCGTACCGAAATAAAATTGTACGAACGTAATAAGATTGAAGTTAACGCATCGAAAGTAAGTGATTGAAAGTTACTGCAAAAAACACGGTAATCTACAGATGAAAGAGGAAACGTATTATAAGATAATTTGGAAATAAATTGAAATTAACATTGGGGATAATGAGAATCAATATTTTCTCGGTTTCTGAATAAACTTTGCATTTTATTTGTATCTTGAGTTTTTTATATCACATAAACGACCTAACAGTTTGTAGATTCTTGTGATTAGCTCTAGTATACATGCATTTTAATATGGAAATATATTATGTGGACTTCAAAATGAAAAACACGTATATTTTCAGAGAATCACTTCACTCTGCAGCATTGATTGATACGAAACACCTAATATCTTAGCTAAAATTATCTTAAATAATGTTAATATACAATTATAAATTTTAGCACTAATGTATGCATTTTGATAAGTGAAACTTTTGATTTTTTACGAATTCTGACCGACCAAGAGAGCTGTTGATTTTTCAGAATTCCGACCGACCAATCCAATGACCCTGCACATTTACAAAGCAAAAAGTGTGCAATGTGTTTACATACTTTATCCATGTAAATGCACACCAGTATAAGAGCAGCAATACTTTACTGCACATTTCATGACACAGTTTTGCTGATACTAAAAAAGTACTTGAAGTGAGTGATACGACCCTCGACCTTGAGAAGACGCCTCATGGCGCAGCTGTGTGACATTCGAAGTTTATTGACGCATTTATGAATAAAGACCAGAGAAAAATTATTATGATATATAATATTTAAAACATCAACTATTTGTTGGAAACCTGCTCCATTATCATTTAAACCAATAATTGTTTATAATGATAATGGAGCATTTTTTCAAGAAATAATTGCTTATAATAATAATAATAATAATAGTTCTAAGGGCATGAATAAGAAGGTATAATGAAGCTTCTCGACCCAAGAAAGAAAATTCCTTTTTCTCTAACAACCAAAAAAGTGTTTTATAGATGTCTAGAGTCGAAAGATAACAATGAAAATGGCATAAGTGCTTCTGCCATGACGAACTTTTGGTCTCAGATTTGGTCCACCCTAAATCAACATTTTGATTAAGCATACTGGATTCGACAGGAAGAAGAAGCTTCTCACATCAGTTCGCTCCGAGAAGCCGTGCCGTGTACATTGATCGCCATAGCTCTTTCACTGCGTAGTGTGTCTAGATTGAGTGTTAAAGTAGTTTCGTTTGGACAACAATCTAAGTGTCTATTATAAATAGTGTATTTATGTGACATCGAAATATCAGTTTATTTTCGGAACTAGTATTATAAATATTTTTCACTAGTGAGTGCGAAACAACCCGTGACTGCGAGTGGCGAAAATGAACGAACACGGTAGCCCCGAGTCGGGGCTACATAGTACATCTGAAGTGTTCGCGAACGCTATGGAAACCTTGTATGCGAGTACCGGTGATCAGCACAATCTTCCAGCAGCACAAATATAACTTTTGCAACAGTAACAGCAACATTTGTAACTTCTTCATCAACAACAGCAACTACTACTACTACGACTTTCGTACTTGAACAGCATCAACCTACTGCGCAACCAGGGCAACCATTTACTTAACAACAACTGACATAATAAAACCTGCCTCGGGAATACCGAAATGACGAGATTTAAGCTACAACAGCAAAAGAAGAGCACCATTCAAACGTAAGTAAACGAAAAAAGTGATAATGAATATTCTGTGCCATAGAACAATGTTCCAACTTCATTGGGTTTCGGTGAGCTTCAAAATTTTAAAGACGGTGAACTTAATACTTCAGAACAAATTTTAAAAATTCCGCCCATAATTATGCACAATGTTGGTGTCTACTACCAAATGATTTCTTACGTCAAATCTGTCGCAAAAAGTGATTTCACTTCTAAGACAGCTGGCGTTCAATTAAAAATCATGTTTACTACAATAGAAGATTACCGTAATTTTAGACATTATTGTGTAGAGAAAATCAACCAATTCTATTTTTTCCGTGAACCTTCTATTAAGACTTTCAATGCTGTAGTGAAGGGCATCCCTACTTGTTACTCGGAAGCCAACATTTTACAAGAACTAGAACTCATGAAATATCCTATAACAAAAGTGACTAGATTATACAACAAAAAGAAAAATCCAATCGAAATATGTGCTTTATAAATAAAAGACACTGAATAAGCTAAATCAATTTACGCCTTAAACCGCCTTATGAAGTGTGTTTTTAAAATTCAACCAAGAATCAAACGAAATTATCCAATTTAATGTAAGCACTGTCAAAGGTATGGACAAGCTAACGGCCGTCTCACTCTATCGTGCGGAAGATGCAATGATTCTCACGATTACTCACAAAGCTCAAAACCGAAAAGTGAGAAGGCAAATTGCGTAAACTGTGGCGAGGAGCACACTGCAAATTACAGAGCTTGTCGTATTTTTAAGGAATCCCAGAAAGCACGTTCAAACTTTCAAAATGAATAAGGTGAGGGCAGGAACAACAAACCATTCGTGCGCCACCAATCTTTTGCCCTCGCGGATTTCCCTTCCTCCCCAAACGCAATGCTCCGTGGGCACCTGTCCAACCTTTGCAAGCCCAAATACCATTTGATGTTTCCCAACAAATATCCAGAATAGTATCACAAATGATTTCAGCTTTTAATTCCGCAAATTCAAAATATTGTTCATACAGTGCTAATAAATTTCCATAATGGCAAATAAAATAATTCTTATGAACTGGAATGGCAATGGAATTAAAAGACAACAATCAATACTAGAAAGTGTTTCTTCAAGGACACGAAATCGATATCGCTTGCATTACTGAAACCCAATTGATTTTAAACGAAAGAATCAAAATTTCTGGTTATAAAATGTATAGAAATGATAGAATTTCAAATGTAGCAGCGGGGGGTGTTTTGATTGCGCTATCAACCCGATACAAGCATCAACAGTCAGTTAGCCCCAACACATCTAACCTAGAAACCGTTGCAGTTCCATAGATAAGAAAGATTATATAATAATAGCTGCTTATAAGCCTCCGAATAAACAATTTCCTCTAAAAGAACACAAATAAATATTTAATAAGAACCCCAACGTTATTCTACAGGGAGACCATAACAGTAAAAAGCCAAGCCTGGAGATGGAATTGCACAACTCAGCAAGGCGCTAGATTACAAACTTTTGCATGTTAACAATAGCTTGAATATAATTGCACCATGGCATCTCACTACCCGTACAAGAGTAACATTATCCCAGATATTTTAGACATAATGGTGTCTAAAACCCTTTATTTATCTACATCACAAACAGTTATTCCTTAATTAGATTCATATCATTGCCCGGTCATCATAGAACTCAAATCTCCAAACTCCTTGCAGTCTAATGATCTCAATACCGTATTGGTTGGAAAGGTCAGGTCAACTGGAATAAATTTAGAGACCTACTGGAAGTAAACCTTCATTACCCGGAACATATTCGAAAAATAAGTGAAATATCCAATCAAGTAACTAACATCAAACAGAAAATCTACAGTGCATTACTACAAGCAACAATATACTTTGCAAGGCCTTTCACTAACAACAGAAAACCGATACCAAGGAATATTCTGAATCTAATTAAAAGTAGACATAACCTCCGACGGCTCTGGCAAACCAACCGCAGACATGATTTTAAAGCGAAAATAAACCAATTAAGTAGAACCATAAAAAACAAATCAGATCAAGTTCGAATTAACAAGTTTCAAAGATCTATTGATCAAATTCACCCAAATAGCAACCACTCTGGTCAACCATTAAAAGAATATACAGGAAAACTTTTGTCATCCTTAAGCACGATTCAAATGTAGATTATACGGATCACACGAAGGCAAACATTGATTGCTCACGCTCGTAAACTTGCTCGTTCAATTCAGCAAACAGAATAACATCCTAAAGACTCTAAAGACTACCTTCGACCACTTTAAATCAATTACCCATTTCCCCCTAAGCTTCTTCCTTAAAATCTCACCCACTGGCACCCTTTAAAAATTATCACAAATAACTCCAAAAACTGGATTCTGCATTTTCTATTCTCTGGATAATAAAATGAATTATTAGACCCCTGAGAAAGGAAGTAACGCATACAGATGTGCATCCCTAAAAGTTAATGTGTAAAATTTATGTACTATGAACAACCCTGAAAGGAAGAAATGCCAAGCAGGCAGAAATAAATTTTAAAAAAGGTTGTCTGTCTTAGTCATTGAAGCGGAACCTGAGTGCACTGGATCAAGAACTTCTCACTTCTCACGTCACTGTGACTTCATTGTAGAGACGTTGAAACTCCCCATTAGATGACTTCGTAATATCTGATTTTCGTCAAAGGACTCTGTGTTTAAATCGACGTATCGACATGTACTAGCAAAATACCTGGCGTTGCCCGTTTTTTCATATTCAACTTTTGTGAAAAAGAAAGCGTCTCCGCGTCTCTCTCTGTGTCTATCTGTCTTTCTCTCTGTCTCTATCTCTCTCTATCTCTGTCATTTTCTGTCTTTGTCTCTCCGTCCTTCTCTTTTTGTATCCCTAACTGTGTGTCTGTCTCTCTCTCTCTTTTTCTGTGTCTCTCTGTTTCTCTCTCTGCGTCTCTGCCTCTGTCTCTCTGCCTGTATCTGTCTATTTCTCTGCCTGCTCTCTCTATTTCTCTCTGTCTGTCTTTCTGTCTCTGACTCTCTCTGAGTTTCTCTCTCTCTTCCTGTCGCCCTTTAACCCTCTCTGTCACTGTCTGTATCTTGTTCTTCTCTGCCTCAGTCTCTCTTTCTGTCTCTGTCTCTCTGTGTCTTTGTCTCTCTCCCTGTCTGTCTCTCTTTCTGTCTGTCTCTCCCTGAGTTTGTCACACTATCTCTTTCTGTCTCTTTTGGTCCCTCTCTGATTTTCCTCTCTCTGTCTTTGTCTGCCCCTCTCCCTGTATGTCTTTTGTTTCTCTCTGTCATTGTCACTGTCACTGTCTCTGTCTGTCTCTCTCTCTCTTATACTTACGCGGGCCGCTGTCCTGATCTCGGCGTCGCCCTGCGTCATACGGCAACGCTCAACAATAATGAAGTCCAAGTGGAGCGCAGTTTGAATGGAAATTGAATTAAAATGAAGCGCAATTTTGTTCTGCAGTGCCATCTTGTAAAATTACACCATAATTACCAGCACATAAACCTCCTGAGTTAGAAAAGTACGTAGATGAGCCAACTTTCATGGAGATCGGTCACACGGTGTCAGAGTATGCCGCTTCTATTTACACCAACATCCTTATATTTACAGGATGTCCCATTTAGCTTGACAAATCAAAATAACTCGAAAAATATGCGACGTACTAAAAAATGTCAAAGACAAAACATTAATATCTCTAAGAGGGACATCTGTCAGACCTAAAATCAACCTTCCCCGCTCGCCCCTTGAGGGTGAGGCAGGCGTCAACTTTGTAATCCTGAATGGGAATCTCCACTTTTTATTTCAGATTCGTATTCTACACTAAAAAATACATAAGTTTGGTCTAAAACATTTTTTGATCGAAAGAAGATCCGATTATTTGTATTCATGTATGTCCAGCGGCTTCAAATCGCCCACGCTGATTTAACCACCTTAAATCAAATTCTTTAATGAAATAATGAGGGAAAATTTCCATTTAAGATTTCAAAGTTGCCTCCCCCACCCTCAGGGGGCGGAGCAGGGAGATTTGATTTTAGGTCAGAGGATGTTATTTTTTTAATTTAGAATCCGAATTTGTATTAAAAAGTTGGGGTTCCCACTTACGATTGCGAAGTTGACTCACGTCCCACCCTCAAGGGGTGAGCAGGGAAGTTTGATTTTAGGTCTGACAAATGTCCCGCTTGGATATATTAAAATTTTGCCTTTGACATTTTTTGTACGTTGCCTATTTTTTGATTTTTATAAAATTATATATATATATATATATATATATATATATATATATAACAACTTGTTTGTTTTTTATGGTACATAATTCCATGTTGTGCAAACTCTCTCTTATATGTAACACCAAGTTTCATACACTTTCTCCCGAGCAGAGTGGTAGCCGGTTTCACTGCTCAGTCATCTCGAGCTGCACTGCGCGCTGGGCGGCGCGGTCCCTGAAGTCGTCATCGCTAGTGACACCGTTTGCTGCAACTGCGCCCCACATTATTCTTACTTCAATTAAGGGTCTCGTTTGTCACAGTCCGCGAAATTGTCGCAGCGAGTACTTCATAATAATTATGCTGTAGTTCCCGTAGACAGCACAGCAGATGCTCGGCGCGACTCTCTTTCTAATGCAGAAGTCGTTTGGAAGTCTGGGTGATTCATGAAATGTTGAAACTAACTTCTTTTAGAAGCGGGAAACTTTCTTTCATGCGTTATTTTCCAAATGAATGTAAGGGTATAAATGTTTTTAACAAAACTTAAGCATTGTAGGAAGTTCGTCATTGTGACTTATAAATCGTAGAATGTTTTTATCAAAAGCTTTTAGTATTCTGTTCATCTAATACAGGCAAGTGAAAGTTGAGGACAAGGTAACTAGTTTACTAGAGTTCGCGGGCACTGCCATCAGAGTAGCTGTTGCGGGTTTAAAAGTAAAGATTGTGTTAATAGCTCCGGAACGTTCGATCGTCTTTTGGTCCTGGCTCATTCTTGTAAGCATTCGTGATCCAAATTTTTAAGAAGTGATTTGATAGTTATTGCCACAAATTTATGAAAATTAATTCCCATTTCATCTTCTAAAACAGAGAAATAATCCATTACGATGAAATAATACACCAGTCAGATTTCAAATTGGCAATTTAGAGTAAAATGGAAAACTTTGAATGGAAATAATCTTGATTTCGTCATCGTGTTTAATTAATTACAGTAATTGCACTAACTTACTACCTAAGGTTAGGAGGCATAATAGTAAAATATTGTTTGTGAAAAGAGCTATCCACCTGTAAGCAAGAATTGTTTATTTAGACATTTGTTTATTCATTTTAGATATAGTTTATTTATTTATTTATAAAGACTTGATACTTTATTTTACAATATTACAACATAATTTTTACAACAAATAACAATCGTTTAATACAACAGTACGAAACGAAAACACAAAGAATTTGCCCTTCAAACATATTCCTGCTTCTTAATAAAAATGATTACACAAGGCATAATTTACAAAGAAATTAAACAAGTAATCAGATAATAAGTAATAAAGTAGGTAACCATGATTCAAATGTCATTGTTGCCGAGAAAACCTCCGGTAAATTTGTTTTGGTATTAAGCAGCCATTCTTTCTTCGTGATATTTCGAGCATGCTTTGCGCTTACATTCCTCGCTTCATTTTGGGGGTGTACATTCCTTTCTGGATTTTAAGAACATATGAAAACGGAGACAGGGAAAGTTGCCCGTGCTTGCAGGAGTGCCGGGCTTCCCAAATGAACAAGTAGATTCTACCAGTGAAGTTTCACAAGTCTGATAAACAAGAACAAAAAGGATATCAGTAAACAAATATGTTGGCCCTATGAGACAATTTTCATGAACTTTTTACAAAACATTACCAAAAGTAAAATGTAAAAATAAGTTAACCCATTTCTTCCCAAGCAGTTAAATACTTAATTTATTTAATAAGTTTTAGTTGAATATTGATAATAAGTCTCCAGAGATAGCAAAACCAGTTTGCTAAAAATATTTTGATTCTTGGTTGAAGCTGGGCGGTACGTTGCGTATACGCAACGTTGGGAGTTTCCCGGAAAGGAAGTGTACTGACCGCTTTTTATATACATTTCGGTATTTTCTTCATTAATACCTACTAATTTTACTGAAATGCAAACAGAATTGAATTTTATGCACGAAGGTGTAAAAACGAAATTAAATTTAACTGTATTTGACATTTTTTTACATTCCAAAATTGTCCGATTCTTATGAACATGACGTTGTCTGTATGCATGCTTATCACCACTAATTTATATAATGAAAATGGACATTAGTCTTTCTCTTATTCTCCTTTTACTACAATGCCTTAAATTTCAATGTAAGTATTAAATGGCAATTTGCAATTTGTGGGCTATATGGCAATTTGAGTGCTAGATGGCGCTTTTAAGAAGAGAGAGTACTGGTTTGCACTCGAAATCAATACCATTTAGAGTAATTTCTGTTGTTAGAATGTAAATAATCCTTGCTTAGCAGGATATCGTACACATCAAAAACTCATAATGCTTCTCTATCATGAAATCATTCACAACTTTTGTTTTGAAATAATTTTTTGGGTTCGAAGCGAACGGTCTGATGCCCTTTTCTCTCAGTTTCCACAATACTATAGGCATAGAAGTATGCTTCTGATAAAGGACAGAAAATAATGTGGTACATAGAGAAGTTTGCCGAAAACAGCAAGTGTTCTTATTTTTTAACAATTTCGGTCAAATTGCCAATTACTTCATCTAAGACTAAACATTTGTGCCTTCTTTGATATTCCACTACGAACATTAAATGGTTTCAAAAAATTTTTCACCTGTCAATACGCACCACATCATGAAGCGAAACCTCTCATAACTCACATGTTTAGCTAAATGTCGCCCCAAGTACGAAACTGTTCATAAGTGTTGATAAATTCTGGCCAATCGCTAGGGATTGCAAATTTTTTGTTCATTTGCCAAAAAAATGGGCTCAGTTTTGCAGTTTTAAATTCTTTACCTAAGATTTTATTGACTGAAATATGTATAAATCTTTTTATTTCTTCAAATTTGTTTCAAAACTTCCTTTTTCTCGTCAATGGTATCTTCGAAAGACCGAAATTGTTTCGTACCGGAAGACATAACTATGACATGCCTTGTTTTAGAGCCACGAAAACTACAGAAATTATGTCATTTGGGATATTCGTCAACAAAGCAAACCAAAGCAAGCATATTCTACCTAATATTACATCTTTTTTTCAAAATACAAAGCTCCCATGTATCGTTTGACGCGGCGCCATAGTGAAATTTGGCTGTTCCCAATTCTACCGGGAAACTCCCAACGTTCCGTAAACGCAACGCAACATTTATTTGTCTATAAAAATCGTTTTGGAAATCACATTCTATTCAAACATTAACACTTTTATTTGTAACATATTAAATTTTACAATGTGATAACAAAAATACACATTGATAACCAATTTCAAGATCAAAAGACAGATATAGTAAACGTGTGAAAATAGGGTACGCGTCTTGATGGAGAAAAAAATTAAAAATGTATATTCATATATTATATATTTATCAAATAAAAATAGTTTTAAACACATCAAGGGTTGTATTTACTGTACAAAACATTACAAATGCTTTCAAAGAACGGTAGAGGTAAAATAAAATAGCAAACATTGAGTTGCGTATACGCAACGTTGGGAAGAAATGGGTTAATCATACTATACGTTATTCAGGATTTTTTATTGTTGAAACCCCGATAAAACGTTTATTTCAACAAATTAAAATTAACAAAGTAAAATATTTTTACCTCAATTTAGTATTATAACCTGTTATTTATGTCGGGTGTTTAACATCTGTACGTATCATCATTACATCTGCACACATTATCATAAGTTGGGGAGTGTGGGTTATTATTTTTTGAGCAAAGCATTAAACTAAAAAATATTGTTTTTGCCATAATTTCGGAGCAAACACTTCTAGTTCCCAAATATTGTCAACCATGGTTTACTTTTACCTGTATTCATCATTCATGTATGTGTGGGAATATTATATATTAGCAAATTTTATTAGATACTCAAAATAATTATTTCCAATAAATTTGTTTTACGTCTCCTGCTATTATTGAACATGAAGGCGAGACGATATCTATATTTCATCTCACTATCTCGTTTATTTCCACAGTTCTAACCCATCGCTACAGACAAGCAAATTACGACAAAAACTCTTCCCATTTCAGAAACCTGCTTTTGTGCTTTCTCCTTGATCTAAGAGCAATAAAACATGATGTTCGTACTGCCATGAAGATAGAGATTTACACGACCTTTAAACTTGTAGGAGAGAGGATCTCCTCGGAGTAGTCTTACGTTTAAACCCGGGATCTCAGCAATACCTTCTACGTGATCTTCCAATGTGGTTAAGGGGGTATCTAACGTCTGATACACCAACCTCCGAGCCTCGGAGGACGTTGAAAGAGGTAATGGGACAGATTCTAACGAAGACGGCCCATTCCCGCTTCCCCTACTTGCCGTAAAGAATGTCGTTGGGGAATTTGTTGTATCTTTCGCGCTCGCCGCACTTAAGTGGTGCTTGTGCCGCTTGAGGTGATAGGAAACATCCAGTAACCATGAGAGATAGCGCGCGCGATCGTCACTGAAGTGTGTGCGTGTCTCAACTCCTGACTCTCTCCTCCGCAACTCTGTTCACAACATCATTTCATTTTTTTCTCTCTGCACATCAGGGTTTATTAATTGCTTTTTAAATTGTTGACTCCACTTGATGTTTAATCTTTGTCATTTTTAAAATTATCTTTCTGCCAAAATACTTGTTTTAATTTCTGTATCTGCATTCTCAAGCTTCCTCAAAGCTCCTATTCTTCCTCTCTGGAAAGTCCTCTTTTTGTCTCTCTTGGTACAAAGTTCTTAGTTTCCCCACGATATATTTTTGTTCTTGTCTTCGAAATTTATTGAAGTATACCTGTCTGCTATCAAGGATATTTTATATCAATTAACACACTTTACGTAAATATTTCCCACATTGTTTTCTTTTCGAATTTCTTAAGATATACCATACTTATACTTATACTTATACCATAAATTTTCTGTAGAAATAATTATCTGCGTTGCTCACCGAATAATAATTTCCTACACATTTCAAATTATATCTTCTCGGTGTAATAGCAAGCTCACTATTTGATGATTTCCGTAAACCAGGGATATCGTTTCAGGTTCCTTCATTATTTGCTCACCCCTTTACATCATCACGCTCCATCAATCAAGGACGCCTCCACCTCCAAAAAACCTCTTCCATCCACAAAATTGCTGATGCTACTCAATGGCACACTACGTTCTCCTTCCTGAAAATTACACATCTATTACCTTCCCTCATCCGCTGCCTTCGATTATGATTCCAACTCGTTGCCTTCTCCTCATTCCCTCTTCATCATCACATCTCACCATCGGCCTCTCACGGATATCCGTCTCCCGCCGTGCCTATTTCATCGCCTTCTTTTATTTCTGGCCATTATCCACACGTCTCTGCTCCTTCTTCCTCACTTTGTCGTCAGTCTTACTTTCCTCTCGTACCGTTTCATTCACCGTCGCACATTGTTGCGTCCTACGGCAACGGTAGCACGTCCTTGACTCTCGTCACGTGTTTTACCCTTCACCGTGCCTCGCCCAATACATCTCCCCCCCCCCCGCCTCGATCGACGCCATCGCCGCCTCCGTCCCTCCACGCCGCGCGGCGCTTCTGGGCGCCGTTAACCTCGCAGCCCTAACGGCGATTTTCACAGAGAGCGCCACCATCGGCAGATGGCAGCGCGAAGGTCGGGAGACTTTCAATCTTCGCTTTACGAGCACTCGCCCTGATCACGACGCGTCCGCGCAGCTGCGCGTCGCCGCAGGCGGGGGCGAAGGCAGAAAGTCTGGTCCCGCCCACCGCACCACAAGACCGCCGCGTAGCCACGAAAGTCGGTGACATTGGAGGTGGTAGGGGAAATGGCGGTAGCAATGCCCGAGACCAAAAGTGGTGGTTGATTATTGGTAGTTGATTGGTGTTTCCAGGTGCATGTTTTAGTGTTTCCGGGTGCGTCAATTGCTATGGTCATTAGTTTTGAAGTGTAGTGCATGTTTTTAAGTCAGGAGGTGTTGTTGGTGTGCTTCACCCACCGATGATGATGGCAGAGGGCAGTGTTGGTAGTTGTAGCGGTGGAGGTGGCGGTTGTGAAGTCAGTGAGGAAAGCTGAAATGAAGGCAGTGGCAACTAGAAAAGACGCAGAGATGGTAGCGGCACCAGTAGCAATAATATAGGTACAGAGGTATGGTCAATCGTGGGAATTGCATGGAAGGCGATGGTAAATAAGAGGTGAAGGCAATGCCAATCAGAAAGAGGATGGTGTGGGTGGAAGTAGTGATGGCGGCGGAAAGGACAGATATAGTGGAGGTAGCGGTAGCTGAGGCGGTGGCAGTGGTGGAATCGCCAGAGGAGTCAGAACAAAAGATGCTAGCAGTATGTAGTGGTGACGACGGCGTCAGCAGAGACGGCGGCGAGAGCGTCGGCAATGTCAGATGGTGGCAGTGGCAAAGTCAATACCAGTGATACTGACGGACATGGAGTCAGAATTGAATCCGTACCAGTGGCAGAGAGGACAGTGATGGCAGAGGAAGAGATGGTGATGGCGGTGACAAAGGAAGCTGGTACTAGCTGTGGCAGTATAGGAACAGAAATGGAGGCAAGAGCTGTGGTAGAGTTACAGACATAGTTGACATTGCTAGCTCAATGACGGTTCGCACACTTGAAAGACAAATTTTTTGTCAAACAAGTATCAATAAATATATTTTTTAAAAAGCCCAATGACGGTGTTGCTGCTGCGGCTGTGATAGTGGTTGTAGCTATAATGGTGGTAAGGCAGCAGAAAGCGGCGACAGCGTTAAGGAAGGTAGTATCGTTGTGAGTGCAGGTAGCGGCAGCGATGGGGAAGCGACCGCGACGTTCCTGAGATACGGAAGGCTCGAGACGATAGCCTGTGAGCGAAAGTTAGTTCTTCGTCGTCACCCCAATTTTAACTTTTCACATAATACAAACTCTAATGTCTACTGTTTTGTCTGTAAGTCAATTTTTGTTCTTGTTTTTGTTTTTTGTAGGTTCTTTGTTTTTCATTTCTTGTACTTCATCTTCTTATATGACAGAACTCGTAAAGCATGGAAAGAAGTTCGCTGTTTGCAGATGCTACACCGGCTAAACCAATTTATTAAATACAAGAACACGGGTTTCGACCAAATTTTTAAGGATAAATTTATAGAAGGTTTAAAACGAGAAGTGCTGTTTTATAACTAGTGGATAACAATAGATGGATATAAAAAATAACATGAGTATTGTTTACATTCATGAAACTGATGCAAACATCCATTTTGAATGCACGCAACGATAATATCCACGCATTCAAGATAACAATTTTATTTGTTCTTCTAAGCCCATCACAATTTTCTATAAAAGGTATTTACTACGTTGAACACATTGATAATGACCGGAACGTATTTATCATCTCGAGGATGTTTCATTAAATTACGAACACTCTTGCGCTGAAAAACATTGCATTAAAACACAAAGTACTGAAAACTAAGCATATTTATTCTTTCACTTCACAGACGAATAGAATCGTTCATGCATGACTTACTTATATACTTTCTTTCTACTTCTTTACTATTGTGATGTGAGAAGCAATGAAAATAAAAGACGAACAACTTTGCACAATCTGAAGCTATTTAAAGCCATAAAAGAAATTGTCGTTTGAAATGATTTAATGCAAATTATTGCCGTAGATGAAGTTTTTTAAGACAGAGTAAATGAAAAATTGACTATCTGAAACTTCGAAAGGAAAGCAGAAGAAAGTAAAAGGACATGAAAACTGGAAACCGCAATATATTTTCCATCTCCTGTTCCGCATTTTCTTACACGTCACCTTGAACGAGGTCGGACCACCGCAGCTTTATCGTGGCCCTCCGCCTTCTTTTTTTTTCCTTTTTTTTTCTTCGTCTTCTGCGAGACGCCTGCCCTGCAGCGCCTCCCCGATCGGCGGCCGCTCCGTCGCTCTTCATTTGTTTCCAGCGCCGCGATATCCCTGCCAAGCTCCCCGTTCCTTCTCATTTTCCTCTCTGCCCACGCCTCAGTGGCGGTTCTTTACGAAAGACCACCATCGGTGACGCAATGGTTAGGCAGCTGCGCCTCCACCTCGAGACGACAGAGTTCAAATCTCATTCCACGAGGAGTGTGTGGTGGAGAAAACTTGCTCGCGATAGGCTTTCGTGGGATTCTCATTTCCCTCGCATCTTATTCAATTATTACTTTTCTTGTATAATTTATTTTATCATCTTTTCACACATTCTGCTTCTTAATTATAAAATTCTAAATGACTCAGATATACCAACTTTAAAGTTTAAAAAAATTAATTATTAGTTTATTCGATTCCAGTAACATTTCAGTCACTCTTGTTTTAAGTGACATGAACGGTGTGCACGTATTTTAAAATTTGTTATTTACGAATAAAACCACTGTCACTGAAATTAATTTATTTCGCTTGGAATTTACTTCACTTTGCGATCTTATATTACAAATGTTTTGAACAGAAACCTTACAGTAAAAGTGTAAGTATTCTTCAAAATTATTTATATACATATATATATATATGGGGTGTCCGGGGAGGAAACGTCCAAACTTCGAAAATAATCTCTTAAGACGATTCTAAGCATATTTTGTCTAATAAACTACGTGACTACGTAGATATTCCAGACAAAATATGCTTAGAATTGTCTTAAGAGATTATTTTCGAAGTTTCGACGTTTCCTCCCCGGACACTCTGTGTACATATATATATATATATATATATATATATATATATATATATATATATATATACAGAGAGAGAGAGAAAATATTTGGACTTACCAATTACTTTGTATGCAGATTTCTCCAGCTCATCAACATCAGGCTACTTCTATTTCAGGTTTGTAATCCTTGAGATAGCAATTTCCTTTGCCGTAGAATCTAGATTCAAATTTCAGTCCAGTCAATGTTCAACACGTCCAAGCAATTCCACCGCACACCACTCTGTCACACGTAAATCTACCGGACCCTATCAAATCCGAATCCAGGTGTCTCCAACGGCGACAGGACGCCATTTGTTCCATCACATGCTCGCCCCATTATTCTTGGCTGCAATCCGGTGGCACTACCTCAGCTCGGACGGATTCGCTCCGCTCGTGCGTCAACCTGATTTCCCTCATCTTGGTGGCCCATCGTTTATTTAGCCCTTCGTCTCCCTCGCTTCCTCTCGTCGCACTTTGCCCTCAGAGGGACTGAGGGCAGTTCACCCTCGCGTACTTCCGCGCCCCTCTCTGCCCTCTCTCGCTTTACTCCCTCCAGTGTCACTAACCACCCGTCCCATCTCCCAGTCTCCCCCCATTTCTGCTCTCACCCCCATCCGGTCCCAGCCCTCTCCTTGTTAACTGTTCTCCCCCTTTCCCGTGTGGGCCCTCTCAAGCGCCTCTCGCGCTTCCTAGATCTGACCCATCTCCCTCATCGCTCTCCGTCCCATTCCGGTCTATCTCAAGAGTCCTCTTCCTCGTGCCGCCCCATACGTACCCGTCCCGAACCGTTCCAATTCGGCCCGACCCGATCGGGCACGACCCGGAACCGCCAAGACACGGCATGACGTGACCCGACCCGATCCGACCCGACCCGACCCGTCCCGACACATTCTGATGCGTCTCAATCGAGTTCAAACGGACTCGACCCGGCCTGTTTTCCGCCTTTCCCCGCCCTTTCCCATCCCAAATTATCCCACCCCTCGCCAACTTTGCCACTCACCTCTTCCCAACGCTTCTCGCTTCTGCCCCCCATCAACCCGCGCCTTGGCAAACCTCTCTTCGTCCCCGCCACACCTAGCCCCTCCCCACCCACAACTTTACGCTCCATCTCCCGCGTCCGCCTCGCGCGGCGCCAGCGTTGCGCGTCATTTTTCCTCGGCGGCGGCGGCGCGGCGGCGCGGCGCGAGGCGGCCGCGGGCGCCTGCAAATTGGAGGCCCGGCGGCTGACGGCTCCCTTCAGCGATAGTGGCGCTGCACCCGGGGCGCCGGCTTATTAGCCTCTCCATCCGTCGCCCATGACGTAGTGCCGGCGCCGCCCGCCGCCTTCGGGCCCCGCGCCGCTTTCTCTGCGCGCCTCTCCGCTTTCATACACTTTGCTTCCTGATACGCATCCCGCGCCCACCGCCGCGCCAACACGCACCCCGTTCGTCCACACTCACTTTCGAGTTCTCTCGACCAGTTGGACTGTCGTCCTGCCATACGAACTTCCAGACGTTGCGTGATCAGGGGCGGAACCAACTGATGATTGGGGAGGGGGGTATCATAGATTTTTGTTCAATAATAAACGTATTTGTTATTATATTGTATAGTGGAATCTCCTTAGTACGTTTTTCAAGGGACTGAACATTTTGAACGTCGTAAGCGGGAAAACGTGCTAACGAAAAATGCTCCATTTATTCCTACTTTTCATATTTCCGTCTGCAAGACCACCATAATACGAAAAATTAATGTATACGTTATTAGCACGCATATATCCATGGGATAAACTAATTTACTCATAAATGACATATAATAAAACTAAATTGCAACTTAAAGCAAAGTTACGCATCAAAGAAACACGTAACAGGGAAATTAATGGTAACTTGTGGTAACACACGATGAAGATGGCGCGGCGGGTACAGCGAAACACGTTTCTCCCGCTCTGGAATCGGACTGGAAGTGAATTTAATTTTGAATTGAATTGAATTGCCTTATTTTACGTAGCGAGACTCAGGCCACGAGTCCTGCTCTTCCGTCTGACCATGCAAATTTCGCTACACTCTTTTCACCAACTAGCGGAGAAAAAAGGTATTCTATGGGCGACGAAACAGGCGATTTTGAATTTTTCTCAGAGGCGTCATTTAGGCTTAAGGATCTTTTACATGCAGCAAATCTACTAACATGGGACAGCCGGCCTTTCCCCTCCGAAGGAAGGCGTACGAAGGATTTTTTTTCGCCCTTAAAAATCCATGGCTTCGATCGGGTTTGAACCTGCGAACAGTAATAAATTGGGTATAACAGTATAAAATAATATTATAATATAAACATAATATAAACAATAACAGTATAAAATAATTTTATATAACAGTATAAAATTGGGTATAACAGTCCGGTACGCTAACCGTTACACCATCCTCCACGCGGTAAGCGGTACCCAAAAGAACCTGAAAACAACACACACTGAAGAGGGCGCTGGTACAGCGGAAATCGTGTACCTCTCCCGATGCAAGTTATTTACAATCTTTGAACGAGCTAAGCGGGAATGTTGAATATGTAAACGAGTAATTTGATTGGATTGGGACTGGGAATTCAAAATATGAACGTACTAAGCGGGAAAACGTAGTAACCGGGAACGTGCTAACGAGATTCCACTATATATTTTTTGTAGTGTATTTATGATACTATAAAATATCTCGAGGCCTTTTTGTATATGTGTGTGGGAGGAGGGGCTTCCCTGGATATGCTACTGTACGCGGTGTAGCGGTCAGACTGCTCGATTCATACAGTTTGTGCAGGGGTTCGATTGCCGTCCGATCAACGATCAACTGTGTCCCCTGCACGTTATTCTATTACTGCTTCTGTGTTTGTGCTTATTTCTCACGCACACATCATTAATTATCATCATTACATCTCAAACATAAATGACTAAGACGCTAGATTAAACTGAAGACGCTTGATGACGACCATGTTGAGACTTCAGGCTTTACAAGCCCTGCCCTTGTGTTGCTGTTATCACGAGAATGCATGCCATGCAATGAATAAATAAATCATAACTTCCGCCGTTTTGTGTACCTCATCGACCGAAGCCCCTTTTCACCGTCCCAACCACCGCCGCCAAGTTGCCGCTACCTTACCTCATTATATGCCATCGTACTGGCAAGGGTGGCTCAGGGCATCAAACTGATGTAACTGCAGGGCCTTCGACCTGGAGGTCCTCGGTTCAAGTCCCGACGGCAACAGGATTTTCGACACTAGCTTCAGGGCTAGGTCGAATTCATTCGCTGTATGTAGGAGAATTTTCACGGTCGGCTGCTCTGATCGGCAATTTTCTCCGATCAACACCAGGCGAATGTCGGAGCAGAACCCTAACAAAAGAGACATGGGCCGCGCGAGATCTTTCCTTCCTCTTCCTTGTCCTATCCTCAACCTTACACACACACACACATTAATATGCAATACACTACCACACATGCCGGAAGGCCGGGGGGGGGCCTATAGCTTGTATTACCTTGGGCGGTGCCCCGTTGGTGGAAGATACCTGTTTGGAGATAACCCACTAGTTGACGGTAGGTCGGTCGGTGTCCAGTGGAGTAAGTCACCTCCGTCTCCTCCCGATGAAAACGCACTACACTTACGGGAGTAATGACCGACCGACCCCTCCCCGGAATCACTAACAATCAATCAACCATCGCTTCTTTATCTATATCACTCCACCTTCCCTGTCCAACTCTACTCATCTATTTTCCTTTCTCTTTCTCTCTCTCTCTCTCTCTTTGTCTCTCACCCTCGCAACAGTTTTTCCTTACCGTTCTATTGCACCACTATTCACTAGTATTTCAGTGGAGGCACACATTTCTATTCTTTCAAAAGTCAGCTGATTCTTTTTAAGTTTCAGTTCACGGAAGCGTCAATGAAATATTTTCTAGATGTGTATAACACTATTCTTCTTGCCCGTTTAGTGCTTTTAATCAATTTTCGTTTCTTTCATTTTTCTCACTTTTTTATTATTCTTCCATTTCCTTATTTTTTCCATAGTTTTGACGTGTTTTGGTTATGCCACAAACTGTTTGTTTAACAGATGGATTATAATTTCTACAATACTTTACATTGCATAATACCGCATTTATTGAGTTTTTCACATCGTAAATATTCATTTATTTATTTTTTCATTGTGTTTGTTTACACCTTTGTTTGTCCAAAAAATCATAAAATATCATCCCATTGTTTTTCAAACCTATCGTTTCCTAATTGTAATTATCTGGTTATCCAGTTCTTTGATTTGATATTTACCCAACGTTTCTTTCCCCTTCTTCGCTCGTGTTCCGTACTTCTTCCTTTCCATGTCTCCCTACTTCCTCTAATCTTCTGGAATATAGAAAAATGAAGTCTCCTCTTAAAGTCTTACTGAAATGTCCGATCGAACGCATTGGTGTCAAAGTGACAGTACTAAATTTAACAGAACGTGCCGGAAATTGTAAAATGTTGCCAAGATCACGAAAATGCGAAAGGGTTGCCCTTTCTAAAAGCATCAGCAGAGACAGTATTTTTAAATCGGATTTCGTGATGGAGGAACGGAGGTTTTAATGACAATGGGTGAAAAGTAAATGAGATGGAAAATGCAAAAGAAAGGTGCAGCTGAAAGGTTCTGGCAGAATAGATTCTAGTGGAAGAGTCATTACGAAAATATATCCGGAGGATTTGTGAAATGACGCTTACATTTGGTTTTCTGACGGAAGTAGGAGGGTGGGAAATAGGTTTCTTTTATTCATAGGAGTTCAAAACGAAGATTGACCAACATTTTCTTAGAAGCGATTCGTGTAACTCTTTTAATAAAGTACAAGCTCAGGTCACATGACTAGGGTGTGATTCAAATTGAAAAATTTCCACTTTTGAATTCTGGTACCAAATACATTATTTTTATTCTTTCTAATTCGACAATTCTTTTTCTAGTATTTTCATTGCAATATTATCTTAATTATAAATGATAACTGATGAAAAAAATATTAAAATATTTTCGTAGGTATTCCAGGTATTTGAAACTTCGAGAAGTATGTATTGCACGGAAGAATTTGGTTATAATGTTCAAGAAATGCATGCCTCTGAATCTCTCATTCACATTTTAGCATAGAATGATTTCCAGCTATTACAAGTTCTTCCTTCCTTTCTTAATCAAATTTCATTTTCATTTTCTTTCTTCCTACCGCTAACGAAGGAGCTTCGGTGCGTTGAGCCTTTGAAAATATCTTATTAGGTGTGAAGCAAAAACTTTCTTTGTGCCACAATCAGTTTGCGAACATTGTCCAAACGGCAGTTTGGAGATCATTTATTTTTACTTCAATTACGTCTGTTTATGAATTTTTTTATGTCTCCTGTTTGGATCATGAAACTATAGGTGAAATCATTAGCAGGTGTAAATCATTTGTAGTTAATACTTTCGGCCATGTATAAATTCTTATTAATTTTTGCCTCAGTAGGATCATCACACGAGAGTATGCGAAGATATACTCTTTCTGGTGATCATTTTTCAAGAAAGAGAGATATTATAATAAGTTTTCTATTCGATTTAAAATCTTCACATTTTCCAGGTGACTGATAAATAATGGTACATCCATTACAAAATTACTCTCACTTATAAAGGTTGCATTTCATTGCAAATGTTTCCTTTTTTTGTTCATTTAGTGGTATGTTTGCATGACACGTTGCTATAGATGATATGAAACTAATTACAAATTATTACAACTATTTGATAATATATTATGTCATAACACGCATACTCGACAAAGTAGAATGAATCAACTTATAAGTCTATTAGTATCGTTAGTAAATATTAAAATGTTAATTACTTTTATTATCAGGAAGAAGATCTTACCTTCGAATTCATAAGGACACTGTCTTTCGGCTCTATCCGTTATTCTGGCACTACATTGCCATAATATCAATACCCCCTTTCACGTTCCAATGCCCTCCCAAACCTCCCGTTGTGTACCAATACACCTCACCAAGCACACACAACCGCATCTCCCCTTTCCGTATCGCATCCCTCAAGCCGCCACATCCCAACCGCAGCTCGTACTCCCCGCCGAGCTCCCACCCTGCACACCAAACCCTGTCTCTGCCACGCTGTGATACATCGCCCTTCATTCTACGGCTCCAGCACATTCGGAAGCATCTTGATGCATCACGTCCGGACGCCTCTCTAGACACTCGGATTTCACCTACCTTCCGATCATTCTCGCCACACGTCTATTTTGTCGGCGCTTATTGAAGCCACTCCAAGTGCCATGACTCTTCTCGTGAAACTTCTTTGCCGCACCGCTCTGCCTCTCGAGTGAAATCTCTTTTTTGTAAACATCCCATCACCCCAAGCCCACTTTCATAACACGTTATCAGTGATGAAGTGAAGAGATGTGGTACTCTCCAGAAAAAAATGAGAACGTCATAAGGGAATCGGTAAGAAAATATTTTGTGTCTTCTTTGTAGAGAGTAAAATTAATTTGATTAGTCAAAGACTGCCTTTTTATTGATTATAATTCTTATGTAAGTCCAATAATTTTCAGGCAGACTCAACATTAAAATATTTTTATTGTACAATCTTTCCGACGTTTCGAAGGTCATTGGCCTTCCTCATCAGGGTCTAGTAAATACAATATAATAATACAGAACATTATTTTTTCATTATATGTAGATATTTTTTACAAAATCTATATTTACAAATACAAATAATAAAATACAACTTACAAGAGACTGACTGCATCAATTAATTTCTATATACAAAAAAATATTCAAATATTTCAAATATTTACATTTTGAGGTGGCTCTGAAAAAATATGTAATCAATTGTTTTCAAAAAGTGAAAGAAACATAATTTATTCAGCTAATAATTTATATAGAAATTAATTGATGCAGTCAGTCTCTTGTAAATTGTATTTTATTATTTACGACTTGAAACTACATCTAATAAGTATAAAACATCCGAGAAGAGTTGCAGATTCGCATCATACTTGACGTCGTCACCCCTGCTCCTTCCATTACTCATCCCTAGCCTCTTCATATCATGGCCTCCCATCACACTGTGGTAGCAACATGACCTCGCACCTTCCAATCACTCCACGCAGTCCCCATTATTTCACATCACCCGATGATTCCATGTCGCCCACATGTTTCACGGCCCTATCATTTCATGACGGCCCATCCCACAGCCCGTCACTTCACATTGCCCATCACTTTGCGTTACTCATCAGGTCACGTCGCCCATCACTTCACTTCACCCGTTGGCACCATGCCGCTCCATTACTTCATGACATTATCACGCATACGCATCCCATTCGATTCCCTGCATTGTAAATTCGTCACGTCTGAATCATTGCTTACTGCATCTGACGCCTGCATCTTGCTCTCTCTCTCTCTCTCTCTCTCTCTCTCTCTCTCTCTCTCTCACACACACACACACACACACACACACACATCTACATTTCCAATTAAACTGCACCGTTTATTGGTACTCCTGATTTGCTTGGTTCGGCTCAATCACAGCTCTATCGCTTTCAAAATACTTGTTACATCGTAACACGCTTAGTCGCGTTTCGTCTGTGAGTGATATTCACTCCTCGCTAATCTCACTCGATTCAATGATTCTTCTGCGCTGTTCATAACTTTCATACACTAAGTCTCAGCTCATAAAACAGTAATATATATTTCCCAGACCTACTTTATTTTAGTTACACTTATTTTATAAAATTCCTGTCACAGTAAATTCTACTGCATTTAATGACGCTGCAGGGAAATTAATACGCGTTAAATGCACTACTCTTTCACACGTCTAAAAATTACTAACACTTTACAGATATTACGCGAGCCTCACAAAATGCAAAACACTCTGATAAGCGCCGAGGCATTTACTTACCTTGCCAGTAAACTCTTGCTAGACACAGGTGCTAAACTCCACGAGTCACGCACTTCATTTAAGCTGGTGTGACGTCAAGTGTGATGCGAATCTGCAACTCTTCTCGGATGTTTTATACTTATTAGATGTAGTTTCAAGTCGTAGTTTGTTCGTTTTAGGGGACGTGGGCTTGAATGTTTTTACCGTGATTTCAAAATTCGCTGACTCAGTATTGTGTCATGCTCAGAGTGTGACCTAGATTAAAGTAGGCAGGCACAAAATATTTTCTTACCGATTCCCTTATGACGTTATATATTTTTTTTGGGGGGGGGAGTATCACGTCTCTTCATTTCATCACTGATAACGTATTATGAAAGTTATTCAATTCACGTGATAAAAATACATAAATGTATATCTTATAACTTCAATAAGTTAAAAGGCCTGGCGTAAAAAAATTATTTAGACTGTATCAATGAAATGTTTCAATTATTTTTAATGCATTATGATGCGCCACAAAATTAATTTGTTATATAATTTTTAGACCCGTGGTTCATTACAAGTGTATATTTAAATACTACAAATTTCATAACTCTTGTCTCGAACTGAAGTCGAAACAGTGCACCTTTGTGTCCGAAAATAAAAATCACACCAAAAGGTAAATTACAATAAGAATCGATCAGGTTGCATAGAGGTACTTTTATAAAACATAGTGATTAATATTATTTTCGCTGTTTCTGGCATAATATTTTAAATATAACCTACACAGAACACTAAAGCAAAAAATATTTATAGTTTCTAAGAATAATAATTTTACATCTCGAACCGGTTTCAGCCCCGGAATAGAAATAAAATTAAGAATAAAAAGAAGAATCGGTTAAATGATGAAGGGGAAAACTAGAGCGTCGGGGTGGCAATGATTTCTCGCCGTGCCGTGTGAAGCTCGTGCAGAGCTGCGGGCGTGCCGTGGGCGCTGCTGAGCGAGACGAATGGGCCAACTTGGCGCCACAGGGGGCCGAGCCCAGCGCCCCCTTCATCCCCTCCGCCACCGCGGCTCCGGCGGATAAGACGCCTCCGCGGCAGCGACAGCTGCCGCCTGAAGCAGAGGGGCGGAACCCACTGCGTTCGATTCTGAACGACTGCATTGGGTTTCACGAGAGGGTAGTAATGGTAGTAATATGGACATTTAGAACGCCACTAATAACAGCGAATACTTTTAGAGCATGCAGAGAGTGCTAAAAATTTAATGTTTAACACTAGTGCTAAAATTGAGATGGTTCTCAAATTTTGAGAAACTGTGAATGAAACAAAGAAAACAAAAGACTTTTGTCTAATTAGCTACAACCGTTGTTAAGGGAAAATGGTGTAACATTAAGTTATTCGTAATGAACAAAGAATTAAAGTAGAAGGAGATTGCACAAGAGGATAGTAATGCTAGTAATATGGACATTTAGGCAGCCACTACAGCGGCTACTTGTTGCTTCTCATAAAAAGGGATTCATCTAGAAAAAAGTAGTATTTTACAGGAGAACAGTTTTATTCTCAGCGTTTATTTCGCGACCAAAGACGCTTCGTTTCACTTTGTACACTCGCTTTCTTATAAACTGTATCAAATTATTACTAGTAGACAATTTTGTAAAACACATTTCTTTACTAAAATAAATAATATAATAATAATAATAATAAAAAATGGCTATTTTTAAAAATGTGTCATTTTTCTTGTGCACTGATGATATTTTTATATATATATATATATACATATATATATATATATATATATATATATATAGTTTCTTATTAATTTGATGAAAACTTTGACTAGACTACTTATCTCATAGTCATTTAGCCGTTTATTCGAATAATAAACAATCAATTCATTAATTCAGTAAGTCATTAATCATTCAATAAGTATGTAATGATTTCTCTCCTCCACTAAATAATTGTACCTGCGATAAGAAAGCTTGGAAAAAATTAAATAAACTGTAATAAAAGAAACAATTCCACGTTCTGCATTCTTATTGGACGGGACCGAGCAACGACTGCGAAAACGGAAGCAAGTCCAACCCACGAGGGAGTAGAACGCCTTCGCGTTCAGTCGAAACAAAGGCTCCTTGCACGCGCGGAAATATTCGCCTTCAAAGGGAGGCAGCCGCCCTTCCCTCCAGAGACTTCTGCACGCCACCTCGCCGTCGCGGCGCGGGGCGGCTCACCGAGGCACGCCGCTCCCATCGCCTCTTCTTTCGCCGAGCGCCTTCGCCGTCAGGAGAAGCTGGGGGCTCTTTACACCGTTACGACGTAACGTTTCCTTCGCGAATGCGCGGGCTGTGTAGGAAAGGGTGTTGCGGGCTCGCTGCGAGATATTTCGTCTTCGGAGATATATCCCACCAGGCTTCCCGAAATTTCGCCGCTATCTTTCCTCGAGAGAAGTGGTAGAAGAGTTATTGCCGGCTTAGAACCACTTCCTTTTGTACTGCTGATCCGAGGGCGGTGAGATACCGCATTATCGCTGGGAGAAAACGAATGGCACTTGTTTGCTTCGCCGTTTAGTTTTGGAGTATTCATTTACATTGGTTTCCATTGCTAAGATTTGCATAGAGAATACATGTACCGAATCCGTAATTTTAACGATTGCTAATATATGTGTACACACTGGTTTTGAATTCTTCAATTTTCTGAGTCTAATACGTAACGAAATTTTCCGTATGATACTGTCTTTTCTAAATGATGTACAGTTTAAAACATTGTTTAATTGTTTCTATTCAACCTTTTGAGGTAGTGATTTTTATTGAAAATGCAAACAAAATCCACACTCCCGCTGAGATATGCTTAGAAAATGGTAAAATATCATAAATGTCGCCATGACCGTATCTGCTGTGTGAACATAATCGTTTAATTTACGACGATTTATGGAAAAACTAGTTGTTTTGGATAAACTAGTAACCCAAATAACGAATGAAATACTGTAGTATTTTAATGATTTTGACTAGACTGTCTCTTTCTGAAAGATTCTGGGTAAAAACTACATCAAACGTGTTCAATTCTTCTTGCAAATTCTATAAAATAATGAACTTAATGTTCAGGCTTTGAGTTCTCCCTCTTGTTCACAGTTCTCTCTCGTGAATAATACCTTTTCGCATAATGAGCAGGAAGTCAATTTAACCAAGTTCCTCTCTTCAGAATATACGGAGAGCTCTTCAAGATGCAAAAAAATGAGACATTATTGCCTAATCTTCTCACAATCAGTATGACTAATTTCGAAGAAAATGAATTACGCGGCTTAGAGTGATACAAATTTTCAATTTCAGAGCGAGAACAAGCCAACTTGGCGTGGTGTTTCACAAACACCGTGATGAGTTCCGTGTTTATTAGACTAAATCTCCAAGTTTGAATTCTCGAAGGGGCTCAGAAACCTCACCTCCTACTCCTCCGAAGAACCTGCTCTACGGACGAACTCCCTTCTTCACGTTGAGCTCTGAGAAACCTGCGGTTGTAGAGTTCTACGAGTTGCGCTATCTCTTCCCTCCTCCCTCCATCCTCCTCGCCTACTCATCCCCTTTTCCTCCGAACGTCTACCAACTCGCAGCCTCATAAGTTGCCGTCTTGTTTGACTGATTAGCAATTGTTTTCCGCGTACGTTACCAACCTGGTATGCAGAAGGAATCAGCACTTGCCGCAAGGTAGGCTATTACAGTCCTATGTCAGAAGAATCTTCCCCCGCCACCAGACAGAATTTTTGCTGAAGAGTTGGGAGAGAGCGATGAAGTATGCGTGCTGCATACTAACGTGGTCTCCCGGAAAGGACGCTACGTGGAACAGCCCAGAGTTCCGATTCTGAATAAGATGGGAGAGGCAGAGGGAGGTGCCCGGAAGATGTCGCTCGAACAACTCGGGATGTCATTTAGCTTATTGGTGCAGACTGGAATGGCTGGGTTTAAAGGGGAGAGTCAGATGGCCTGCCACCGTACTCGTCCTTTTTGCTGCTCTCTTTGATGGACGAAGAAACAATTTTAATTTGTTACAGTGTGTTTAAATTACCTGGAGCAAATAATAGCATATTTTAAGAAAATTATTTTTCATTCATATTATCAAATGGTAAAACTCAAACAGTGAGGAAATTTTAAAATGTAAAAAGAAGACAAGAAAACGTCTACTTCTTTTTTCCATACTTCCCGCAATTTTGATTAACTCACTACTCTAATTCAAACTGTTAAGCTGTTTTAGAAGATATCATGTGAATGTCTTGGAGAATTGTCGTTAAGGTCCCTTATAACCTTCCTTATTACAGCGTTTGGCACTGAGTCGTAATATGATCATTGTCATTGTTCGTGCTCTAAAAATACGAGGGTTGGGGCAGAAGTCATGGCAAATATTCTTTTTTTCTAAAAAATTGTTATTAGATCACACAATTTCATTTGTAACGTGAAAGAAGTGCTAGAGTCGGGTGTGTACACATCCACAAATTGCTGAGTGGGTGTCTCTATTAGCCCAGAGAGCAACGTGAAATCAACTGTCCGACTATCGCCGTGCCAGGTGAACGTAACATATTTCAAACAGCGCACATACTTCAAGACATTTTCTGTGGGAGAAAAATCGGAGAATTTTACAGAAAATCGGTGCCGGATCATGGGAAAATTTATCATGGGTGAAGGCCATGGCCATATCGGACACATAGACAGGAGAGATTCTGCGAGGACGCGTAGAATTCAGTGATCAGCAACGCACGTGACGACCTGTGAGTGTGCGGACCGATGTGGCACGTGCGGTATACGAGCATCTGACTAATCGAGTCATTATAACGGGTATGCAGTTTTTGCAATGATGTGATCTAGTATGTGCTCAAATGCTTTGAAACAAGAAACCAGTACTATCTTTTCAAATACCTTAATAATTCTGAAAAACCCAAAGTTGGTGGGTCGTTAAATGCCCATGAACTTAGTTCTTACCTTGTCCTTTCATGTGTATGTTTCACAGTTTCAACCCGTGCTTGTATTTTCAAGAAAAATAATAGTTGCCATGACTTATACTCCAACCATCATATATTTATTAGAAAGTAGTTGCGGACTTATCTTTGAAGTCACTGCTAATTTCGTGTCACTTATCTTTGGAGTCACCTCTAATCGCAAGATCAATGCTCCTTACCATGTAGCCACGACAAGACATTACACATCAGTACCACTGGAACTCAGCAAGCAGCCAATCCAACAAAAGAGATTTTTTAATGAAACAGGAAGGAGCGTGTGGATGTGATTTAGAACTGGATTGTAAACTGGCCAATGAATGTCATGACAGAGTGCTATATTCTAATACCGATCCACTTGTCTTCCATGCGGTCTCGAAAAACAAATTCATTGTTCTGCTACAGCCACTCTGCTGATTATGGCGCTTCATTCCAAACTTTTCAGATTTTCAAACCGGCAAATTTCATTAATAAACTCTAATTTATAAAGATAGCCTTAAGTATTTTTAATGATTATTTGCGAGAGTTGTGTGCATTTTCACATTTCACATATTTACATTACGAATACTGTATTGGCTAGTAATATAATAACGTTTTACCTTCTTGTACACTACTTACGCAGTATAGAGAATGTTATATCAAGCCACGACGAAAACAACAATTGTTTGGCTGCAAAAGTCGTATTGTAGGACTCCGACAACAAAAACGTGAGAAATTCTTAATCTTACAGATAGTAAATTACTTTTTCTAACCTTTGTGAATTTAGAATCTTACATTATAAGTTCTTGACACCGAAAAATTGTTTAATGCAAAATTTTGGTCAATGTGCCTCAATCCGATCTGATTGTTGTTGCGACCCTTGAAAGTTAAAATGTAAATTTTGGAATTGGGGGCACCATATGTGAAACACCAACGTCATTAAGTCGTAGGCTTCCGCGGCCAGAGTCATGTGAATGATCTTGGCTATCCGGCTGACGCCGCGTCGACTGCTGCGTTGCCTTAGGCAACACTCTTACAACCTCTAAGGTATAAACGCTTATAAAAATGGTGCTGAACCCATTTTCAATTATTTTTTAAATTGCATTTGGCGTTTTCCTACAATTACAATATTGAAGGTAAAGATACTTCTTCTTTCTAAATAACTTAAATAAATCTATTTTTCGAAATTGGATCTTTAAAAAAGGCATGTATTTTCTCAAAAAGTGAAATTTTCGCATAATTTTGCGTGACAAAAGGTAATATTCAAAACAAGATTTTCACACAAATTGCTTCCATTTGTATAAATAGTAGATCTGAATGCCATGAATAACATAGCATAAGCATTATTTTGATGTAAGTTTTTAATCTTTTCAAAGTTATACAAATATATGTTAGGAAGTATTAGGAACAAACTCAAAGCGAATGCTTTGTAACTGTAGGTCATTTTATTCGCTCTTTCACAACCATCAACATCATCATTTAAGTTTAGTTTAAATTCGTTATTCTGCAATTTCACATGCAAATCCACATCCGTCCCGCTCTCATTAGGAACAGGAATTATTTAATAATCTATCAGACTGTCATTAACTTTCTATTTCATAAGATTTTTTCCATAATTTTTATATAATTATTTTTAAAATTATTAAAAACATATATATTAAAGAGAAAAACATAATTTAGTTTAAACCATTTAATCAAAATATTGTATTAATTTATAATTTCTTTTATTTCTCTCGACCTTTCGATGATTCATTTTTCTCTCCTCAGGAGTTCATTTCAGAATATTTTTTAATTAATTAACAGCCTATTTTAATTTATAACATAGATGTAGCATAATTTGTAAGTAATTTATAATTCATAATATAATTATATAAATAAATATAATATATAATATAATTTATAAAAGTGAATAATTTAGTTAATAAATAAAAAACTGAACTTCTGAAGAATAGGATCAGACGTGCTCCAAACGTAGAAATAAAGAAAAGACATTAGAAATTAATAAAATATTTAAATAAAATGGTTTAAACTAAATTATATTCTTCTGTCTATAGAGTCTATTTAATGATCTAACAAAGCAACCTAATTGCCTGTCAAAGCAAAAGACGTCAAATTATACAAATAATTTTGAGTAAGTAATGTATTCGCTTGTACGTTAATGGTTTACTTCTTTTTTTTACAAATTACTCATTTCTTTTTGTCCGTTCTAACGTTCATAGTACTTGCTGAAAGTATAAAGTTGTAATATATCATATTAAATACATTCCTAAGTTTATAATGAAACAAGCGTTCTCTTCAGACGAGCTTCCGCTAAAGCGTGAGTCGTACAACGTGATTTGAAGGTAAGAACTTCCTTTAGAATTCTCACAGCAGCCGGGAGAACGAGGCATGCACTGCCTCCCGTTTTATTTCCCCGTACTTCCCTTGGGCAGCAGTTTCCGAGCAACTCCTGGCGAGGGCTCGCCAAGACACGTCGCGAGTTAAATTTCGCAGGCGAAGAGGCGCATGCGCGGGCCGTAACTCTGGTAACGAGCCCCGCTGAGCCCACCGGCGGCGACCGCGCACCGACGCCGCCTTCGCAACGCGGAGGGGTGGGGGTGGGGGAAGGCAGGGGAACCTCTTCTCGGAGGCGACTTGTCAGCGGGACACGTCATGGACCACGTCTACCGCAATTTCCAATTTTTCATGTTCAGTGACCCACTAGGTATGTGCAGTTGGACGTGTAGGTTCATCTTAAAATATAGTTGTAGAAAGTGGTGGTGGTGGTGATGGTGGTGGTGATGGTGGTGGTGATGGTAGTGCTGGCGGTGGTGGTTGTGATAGCTTATTTCTTTCTTCGTCGGTGACTTGGTATCGTTCGTTACAATGTCAATGGAATCTCCCAATCTGACATGCACAAGTGCTACCGTCAGTGACTATATCAATGGCAGTTTTCAATAATAGATGTTCAATGACTCTTCCCCACTAGACGTTAACGCTTGGATGTTTAGAGATCAAATTAACTTACTGGGGCAAGAAATTCGCTGTTTAGGGATCTTCATTCATTGCTGTTGTTGTTGTTTTTGGTGGTAGTGGTGGTGGTGGTGGTGGTGACGGTTGAGGGGGTGACGATGGTCGAGGAAGATTTGCCGACGACGCGTAGGAATGGGAAAAGGAAGGGCCATAGCACTTCATGTACCGGCCTTTTTTGTAGAGTTCTGCTACCGCACTCGCAACAGGAAATCACGGAAATACACTGAGCAGAACAGTCAGTTTCGACTTCTATTGCGTCAGGTATTAAGCGCCTTATGAGATTCAAACCCGCGACTTTCCAATCTCTAATGCGGTCGAGGTAGCGTTGTCATAACGATCCCTACGTACCTTACATTACTCTGTAATTATACATTACACTAGAGCAAAACCTGCTAAGATACATTGTGTAACTCCGAGTCCGCAACTGATTATAATTCAAGTTTCCCAGGTTGAAGACCCGATATTGGATAATTATCTTCATCTTCTTTTCTGAGTTTACACCTCAATTTAGGTCATGACAGCCTCCAAAATGTGTCAAAAGTGTACTAGGTCAGTGGGACCGCCGAAATTGGTTGAAGATAAGTGATCAAAATATCGATCGGCCCTAAGGATGGGAATGGAAGTGGATAGGAAAGGAAGAATGGTCCTTGACTTGTTTCGGAAGGTGCCGCTCGGAAACCCACGAGGAAAATCATTTATATGAGCAATCACCCTAAGAATACGATCTCAATGGGCTCGACATATTCGCCGATGCTAAATATATCTGATACATCTCCGGCATCTGGTGGAGTCGGCCTCCCCGTCTTTCCAATCATTGGTATCCTCGGCGGATGATGTTGCTTTAATACTTGTCGCTACCGACATGAGTGAGAATTATCTCCCCAGCTACAAACCTAGTTGAGACAGACCACAGGTTAGTTGAGACTGCTTGGGGGCGGCTCTTGCTTTTGATAATGTGCGTTGCTTTCCTATATTCCTACTGACGCGGGTGCCGTAGCTGTACTTTAAACATTTTCAAAGCATGGACCGTACGCGCTCCCTTCTTGATCTTGTCTCCACTTCCATATTCAGGATCAGGTGATAAGGTGATACCTAACCCTCATAAGACCCATGTGCCTTGATCTATAAAATACCCAACGAGCGTCAGAAATTCAGGTCTCGACGCTAACGCTCGAGATCTTGGAAAAAATTAAGGGAAAGAAGAAAACAATCTCCCTCATTATTTTTGTACTTCAAAATCCAGCTGCTAGAGTCTGTTTTCGTAGAGAACGAGCAACCTTCTTTATTTAGCACTCCTTATTAACCCCGTACCTTTCATCTGCGACATGCTCCTCTTGTACTTCTCAGTCCCTCTTTCTGCAATCTTCAAAGACGTCAAAGGTTATATAGCGAAGCTTCATCCTTAATTATTCTACTTCTTTTGTTTTTATTTTTCCTTTCGCTCTGGAATTACTTTCATACCTCGAACAGTATTTTATATTTTGCTCACTTCATTTGCTCCAATTCAGTTTGTCCTGCTTTGTACCTCAATGTAATTAGTTTTACGGTCACTTGCCAACAGCAACAATTCTTCTACTTTTAACATTACACATTACACCTTTTGAGATTTATTATATGTTTCCTATTAAAAAGTACAATATACTTACGCAGTAACTGGCGAATTTATAGTCTAGTATTTACTGTTTCAGTTTTAAGTCCATTGAGTTGGCGCCGAGGCTCCGGTCATCGGCCTTGGTGGTTTTCATTACTCAACCCTCGTTCTGTGCAACATAAATTCCAATGCACTTTTATGCTAAAATACCCCAGGAGAGCACCAAAACACCTCAAACTCATACAATCAGCTTACTTTATCCAGCGCTCTGTGTATGATACCAACATTAGCTTGGCAAAACCCGAAATGAAACATTCATCGTCATTGAAATATTTTTATCCACACGCTTTAGCAAATTTAAACGCGGTTTAATGTGTCACTCCTTCGATCTTTAGCCGTGACAAATACATCTGCCATAAATATTCAGATTGGAGGTGACAGCTCGACTCGTACAGCTTGACTTCTACAACGAATGCTGTCTAAAGACGAGCACGACTCAGCATTTACTCTTCTGTCTCCACTTAGCCAAGCTTCCGCGCACACTCTCCTTGCCGAGCGGACGCGCTTGGCTGAACAGTCACGAGCAAATCAAAAACTCGCTTAAAGCGCGCTTAGCGGATTTTGCGCGATTCAGCGGCGCCGGGGTCGGAATTGACGCGCGACTTCTCCACTTCCAAGAAAGAGGTCCCGCGACCTAATCTTTTGCGGGGAGGGGAAGAAGCGGGGCTGGGGCCGGGAGCGAGAGCAAAGGCGGCTGCGGGGCGGGGATGGGAGTGGGGACAGTGGAGGGATTGGGAGCGGGAGGGTCGCGGGAGTGGGAACGGGAGAGGGAGCAGAGTCGAGAGCGGTGGGTGTTGGTGCCTGGAATGAGAGTGACGGACGTAAGCGGGAACGTGGATAGGCGGGGGGGGGCAGAGGCGGGAGGTGGCGAGATCGGTGACGGGAGTGGAGACAAGGGTGGGAGCAGCGGGATAGTTTTAACGGGACCAGGAGCGGAGGTGGGGCGGGGACGGGAACGCAAACGGGAAGTAGGGACGGTTGTGAGACCAGAAACCCGGTGGAACCGGAAGCAGGGGTGGGGTCGAGAGCAAGGGTGGGAGCGGAGCGGAGCTGGGGTGGGACCAGGGGCGGGAGCCAAGGTGGAGTGGGAACGGGAGCGAAGAAGAGAGTGGGAGCGATGCGGGATTAGGAGCAGGGCCAGGAGAGGTGGCGAAGACGGTAGTGGGGGTGGGAGCGGGGACGAGAACGGTGGCGGGATCGGATCCGGAGGCGGAGCCGGGAACGAGGGCTGGACCGGAAGAGAAACGGGCGCAGGAGCTGGAACGGGAGTGGGGGCAGGAGCGGAGGCGGGTGCGGGGACGGGAGTGGACCCGAGTGTATGAGTGGGAGGGGCGCAGGGGCGTCAGCAGGAGCGGGAGCGGCGCAAGGAGTGGAAGCGGGGGCGGCCTTGGCTGCGCTCCGAAGAACACTCTGCGGGAGGAGGAGCTCTTGCTCGTGAGCGCGCCGGAGGAGGTGAATTTTCCGGTTCGCATGTCGCGCCAATACTCCGCCATCCGGATAATTCTGATTCCAATATTTAGCCCGATGGAAAGAAACAATGGGAATTTCGCACCGCTGTTGAAATCCTTTTGTACAACGCGGTTGTGCTGGGAATTCAATTATTGGAAGCGTTCGGAATTATTTTGAAGAGCAGATGGCGCACTGTCTAATATTACACTGGCTTTGGAGACGTTCATTTTTTATTGCCATATCGAACTTTCCAATTGTAAGCATAAAATACACATGTGCTGCATTATGAGCGGATCGTCTTTAAAATAAGGGTTTTATTCTAATAATTTCCCAACTTCTAATAACCGTTATTCAACGTTTTTCATATTCAATGCAGCCGACCCTCATACTTTTGGGAGCATACTGTGAATCATAATTAATTTTAATTTACCTCAATTCTATTTATTAATGTTTTAAAGAATATCAATTCTTAAGTTAAATTGTTCAAGGTATTTTTTCTGAATCGAGTGGCGTTTAATAAACTCGTGCCTGATAATGACGATAAAGATATTGTTATGAATTACCAATTTATTTGAAAGGTTTGAAGTAACAAAATTTTAATGCAGTAACTGTGAGTTTTTGCCTTCTGTAACTTTTTAGTTTAATGAATCATATACATAATTTTTTAAAATAACCACAGTCCAATTGTTTTGAGCGTTTCTTTGATGGTTCATGATTTCTTTCATTTTGAGAAAAAAAACTTTTGTTAAATACTTTTATTTTCTAATCTGCATGTGACAAATACTAAAAATTTCCAAACAGGAAAGAATTAATATAAACATATTATATAATTCACTAATAAAGATTACTATTAGAATTGAAAACATTAATTTCATATCTTCAAAACGAAGCTTTAATTGATTTTAATGCTAATTAGAGAACGATTACTACACGTTTCTCGTTTAATTCACATTGTTATTTCAGCATCGTTATAATCAAGTGATCCGATTATGGGGACCTTTAAGGTGATATAATTAAAATGAGCTGTGTTCAAGGATTAAAGTGGTATAAAGTCCAAAGGCTACACTTTGCGTCTTCGGCAGCAGAATAACACTGCAACTCACACAAAGCGGGCGACAGTTGCAGGGGGACCACTGATCCTTGGCTGAGCCGTATGCCGCTGTGGCAGTGCCAGCAGCTGTGGAAGTGTGAAGGGTCCGAGGGCCGGCGGGCGGGAAGGACTCGGTAGTCTCAGGTGGCTGCTGAGCGGTGGTCCGACGCCCGGGGCGAGTGGGCGGGGTCGCCAGGGGGTGGGGTGCGGGGAAGGGGAGGGGAGGGTTGCTTTCGCCGCCCGCGGCGCCGCCGACGGCGCGCTGCGTTCCTGCGTCTCGTTACGAAGACAAACAACCCGCGGGGAGAGCGGAGCAAGTTGCAGCCGCGCACCGTTGTGCCCTGTGCCCTTCTCCCTCGTCACCCTGCCCCCTCACACCATGCTTCTCATCACGCCGCAACGCTCAGCTCCTCACCGCTCCGCATCTCACGGCGCTCGCCGGAATAACACCGCTCCATCCTGCTCCGTCGCGCTTTGACTCATTCCATCTCTGCCTGGGCACCCGCCGGCTCCACCTCCCTCTGCCTACACCCACCCTATCACCCACCTTCACATCTCCGCCTCCTTACACCTACCCTACCTTCACTCCCTCCACCTCCCCCATTCCACTTCAAACTCCTTCGCCTCCTCCCATCCTGGCTCCACCCACATTGCCCGGTTCAATCCGCCACGATCTACCCCCACTCGACTCATCCTGCCTCAACCCGATCCGCCTCTAACGACCCTGCCACAATCGACTCTTCCTTGCACCATCCTGCCTCGTCATACTCTGTCACCACCCACCTCGGATCTACACAGTCCTCGTCGACCCCCTCACCTCGTCACAACTCCCCCTCGGCTCAACTCGCGTCAACACATTCTCCTTCAGTTACAATGTTTTGTCCATTACGCCTTGACTGAGCTCGCCTCCGTTCATTTCTGTTCCCCATGTACCTCAGGTACCTCAGTCATTACCAACGATTGTCAGATTTTTGATACTAGCTAGTTAGCTAGGGCGAATGCAGTTGCTGTCTGGAGATGAATTTTAGAGGCCAGATGCTCTGAGCGGTATTTTTCCGTGATTTCTCGGATCGATACCAGGCGAATGCCAGAGCAATACTCCAACGAACGTTTCACGAACCATACGAGATCTTTTTTCCTTCTTCCTTGTCCTATGATTTTGTCTTCTTGCCTACACTTACACTTACATGCACTACAATACTACACGTCTTGAGAGACAAGTCGAGAGCTTAAAACTTGTCCCGGCGGGGGCAGCGGGCTGCTGATGGGAGGGACCTGGAACGGAAAAACTCGCAAGTCAACGTTTACGTCAGCGGTGGATCTCACTATCCGACTGGAAAGGAAAACCCACACATCCCGGGACATATTTCCTTCACTCACGGGACAGCACTGACCAATGATCATAGCAGTTAACGTGCCCGGAAACATTAATGAATCGTCTACCGCACCTGTTGTTTTGTCGTCCTCGACACACATCAATCACTGATTCGTTTTGTGAAGTACAAATTTGCAATAGATTGCACTCACAAACAACTTTCTACTTAAATATTCTTAACTCATTATACTTCATAATGAAAATTTCCTCTAACAAAGGCATTAATACCCCCGTCGCCGAGATCGCTAGGCCAGTAGTGCCGTAGTGATTTCGGACCGACGGGTCGCGGGTTCGAGTCCGCCTCGGGCATGGTTGTATGTGTTCGTCCGTTCACCCCCGATCATCACCATATCGTTTCATTCTCACACCATAACGTTAAATCCAATAGTGATCGCTAATGACCTAGTAGTTAATGCGATCTTCAATAACAAAAAAGGCAGTGATTACGTTTTGATTGGCTTGTGCGTTGCTTACACATTGATGCACCCTCACCTCATAACAAATAACTTTGTAACGAAAGAAAGTGTTCAGTTCCTCGTGTTTCGATATCAAGAGCTTATATTGCATTAAGACAATTATTATTAAACGAATCGTCTCAAAAGGAATAACATATTACATGTGCAAGCACAAAAAATCATCTTCCTTTAAAATTTAAGAAAATGGTTCTTAAAACATATTTTTCAGATAATTTCTCGCAATATTTGGGCAAATCGCTCTTAATGATACGTTAACACAGCTGGAGCCTGCCTCCAATCCCTTCCGTCCCTCGTGATTGTTCATTTGCTTGCTTTCCGCGCTTAGTCAGCACGCGCTCCCCTGCTGCAGCCACGCAGTTTCTCTTCAACTCCACATTTAGTAGAATTTTTACTTCTACTGTGCGTGTTCATATCTTTGTATGGACCACTCAGCATAAAATCCAAGCTGGAATATCCACATCTCTTACAATCTTTCTCTCTGAAATCTCAATCTGCTCTTTCCGCAGTCACAATCTATTCTCTTTGAACTCTCGGTCTGTTCGCTGTGAAGTCTTTACTCATTCTTCCTGCTTCTTTTCCCCCATTTATCGCACGCCGTATTCTCATTCGCTATTTTAACTTTGTTCTAGAACATTCTACTAAACTTGTGGGATCATTGAGCAGCTCTATCCTGTCCTCTTCGTGACACTGATATGAGAGCATCTCATTGGGTTTTCTGGTCATCACAGCTGCTCCCATTGTACTAATTCCATTTTGAACGTCCACACTTAAAGTTCAACGACTTTGCCGTCCGTATTGTATTCGTCGCTACTATTATACGACCTGACTTATTTTTTCCTATAACTTTTTGTACTACTCGGTTGTTAAAATCTACACACAATAATTAATATTACTACTAGACATTTAGATCATCGCGAGTTGTACTTTCGCACTTTTTCTAAAATAAATTTAACTCATTAAAATGTTATTTTACTCACGACCTGACATCCACAGCGTATCGAAACATATTACATTCTGATTTAATTTTTTCTTCAAGAAACTCCTCTTGCACTCGGCTGTCTTGTTTTCATTGTTTTATTTGCCTCTTCGATGCTATTTGGTCCTTTGCAACTGAACCATACGAGTTCTTTTGTCTTTCCAAAGATGCTCTCATAAAAGTATTTTTGTTATTTGTGTCGGTAAACACGCACTTAGCCCCTTAGCTACCAACCATCTAAACAACGCTTTAAGAACGCGTCCATAGCAACGACCATTAAAATGTCGAGAGTCCATTAAAAATATTTTAGCGGACTTTCGGGTTTAGATTTTATCAGTGCTCGCAAATCTTGGGATAAATATGACTTTGACACAAAACACAATTTTTGGGAATAAATGTAAACAATTGTCAGAGGAATATGTACCCGGTAGTATGTTCTCTTGTATACTGTTCACGGCGAATTCTGCAAGTTCTTATCCCCGGCAATCACCAAATACTCCAAAAATAAGAATGACCTTCAAAAGCAGGTAAATGTGATCACCAGCCTCTTAGTTGCTTTCTCTTCGGTTTTTTTTTAGGCTTGTAATTAGCTTAAATTTTCTATTCAAATATTCAATAACTTTAAAATAGTATATTTAAATAAATTTTAAATAATTAGGCTTCAGTATTTACTATTATTTCAAATTATAGGCAATGAATAACGTATGTGGATACTCAGTCTTCTCTTGCATTTTTATACATTTTTTCAGCATAATAAAGTATGAATAGAGACTAGTTAATTTTATTGATTTGATCGTTCGTTCAAAAATCCTAGCATAATCTTTTCGTTAATGCCTCGAACATTCCTTTTCGTTCGTCAATCACAAAATAAATCATAAGCTTTTTCATACGTGGTTACAGATTTAGAAGGCATCAAACTATACCTTGCATCGTCTGCTTCCTCCAGAATATCAATGGTACGAAAATACCTGCTGGTACTTCGAAGTTCCCGGATGTTTTTCTCAATCAGCATTCAACTGTTTAAGAAAAAGCATTCGACTGTTTAATCACAAACAAAGTATTCAGTACAACCAACCTTTGCTACAGAAAACCGAGAGTAATGACAATTTTTTTCTTAACTCATGAAAATGATAAAAGTTTATTTTGAATAAGCGATAAACTAGAAATAACAAAAAACGTTGTATGTGACTCGTCCTCTATTAGGCTTTAAAGACTCATTTAGAGGACTCGTGACATAAATAACTATTATTTAAAATACTTTTAAATTATTTTAAATACTCAATTGAAAATAATTCTATTTACCTCTTCACGACTTCTATATTCCCAACGTCACGTTCCTGCTCATATTTATTCAAAATTTTCTATTTTCGATACGATTTTCTATTCGAAATTTGTCTACATACTTTAATTTGTTATTAATTAAATATTTTATATATTTGGGTTCATCTCGATACGGTTTTGTCCTAATTTCCATGAAAATATGTACTAGGCTGAAAAATATAAAAGTTCACAAATATTTTCGATCATACTCTATATCTTCATTATAAAAGCCAGAGATTTTATTCCCAATGCAACTTTTCGCTCAACTTTATATTTTTTATTGATATCATGCATATTTAGAAAAAGAGTAATTGTTGAATAATGATAGGGAACATTAAGAGAAGGAAAAGTTTTGGCATGCCATGTGTTCCATTTTTATTGCCTTATTTTCATTCGAATCATGAACTAATGAAGTTGTAAATGTGGTCAGAAATTTAAGAATATTAATATTGTAAAAGCAAAAATATGAATCACAGTTAATTTTTTAATCTTTCAATTTGCTATTTTAACATTTTTTCAACGTTTTCTCTGCAACAAATTTATTTTTCTCCATTTCGTCTCAGTTAAAGATATGCTCTACCAGATGTGTTTAAAAAGTTAGTCCCATCATTTTTACTTTCCTGAATAGTTTCTTTCATTTCTTATTTTAAATGTGATGCGTATGCAAGCAATCATATAATATCTACACACATATACCAAATTCAAGAGATTCTACTAACAATGTGACCCCAAAATATTATCATGAATCAGAAATGTCTTGAATCTAACTACAATTATGGTGGGACCCAGCTTTTCGAGTGCAGCTAAGAACAATAATGGCGAAACAATAGAAAAAGTTATCATTCGTTCCACAACATGTAATAATAACAACAAAAATATTATATATTTTTAACATGGATAATGAAGAGTAAAGTTTGTTCTTAGCACTGAGTTTTTTACAATATATAAAATGGACATTTCAATTTAATACACAATTCATATTAATCAGCTACATGTGTTCCTATGTGTTTTAAAACTCTTCAGAAGTAATTTTATCTTTTAATTTATTTTCTATAATCTCTCCTTTTTAGGTTACCTTCACTACTTCCCGTAACTCTACTTTGCCCTCAGGCACAACTTCTCTTGTAATTCTATCCTTTCTGTCCGACTAATGAACAAAGTTGGGTTGTACTTCGTCATCATACACTCTCAGCAAGGTAAATAAACCCTCTGCTTCAAACGTTTAACGTTACTTAAACTTGCCCAAGAACATTCTAAGAAAAGCTCACGGGTCAACCTCTTTAAATATTTCTTCTGTGTTTAGTTACGTGTTACGACTAAAGTAAGAATAGCAAAGAGACTCAGTATCTCGAAACATACGTATAGAATAAACTTAATAATTTTGTATTTTCATTTACATTCAGAAAATTAATTGATTCTAGATGTTCAGCATATGTAAAGAGTGCATGGAAGGCAACGATGCATACTCTTCGCGGTGCGAATTATTTCGACTATGGTGAAGATAATTTCTTTTCTAACAAGTTCCGAACTTGATGTGGATCACAGTACGTGATTATGTCTAAATGATAATTCTGATTTCCAAAATTTACACTCCTTTTAAATAATTTATTGCGTAATTTCCAATTGAATAACAATAAAATTCAATCTTTTTTCTAAGTGGAGGATCTAAATATAAATATTTAAAAGTATTATTTATGTTATCATAGAGGAGAATTTATAAGAGTTAATAATTCAATTTATATATAAAACATTAACTATTGAAGATATAAAAATATTATTGTTTATTTATTGCCATCCTTGATGCACTCAGGTGCTTCAGATGACTCAGATGCAAAGTAGTTTGCCTTTGCAAGAAAACCTCATCATACGGATTATCGATTCATTCACATTCATACATTCTTCACAGTCTTTTCCTATCTTCTCTCTAACACGCTTTTCAATTATTTCAACCGATATCGTCAGCATACAGTCAATTAGTAGTTGCAAGTGTAATGCTCACATTCACAATTTAAAACTTTTGCATGGTATTTTTTCTACAACTTCAAATAATAATTTAGTACACATACGTAGAATTAATTTCATGCCTCTTCTGATAAAGAGCAATGCTACAAAATTCTACTCATAGCTTTTAATGATTTAAGTTGAATTGGAAGATTTTATAAAAATAAAGTAAAGTTAGAACTGTTCGGATAGTTGAGATTGCTAAGCTAGTAGTTGCTGGTCATCATGCATTTCTGACATTAATTCCTTTCATAGAAATGGTTATAAAACATGGAATATATTATTATGCTCCCTCTTCTTTGGATGTTATTCTCGCAGTATACGTGCGCAAATAACCTGATAACCGTAATCTTCATTACTTTGTTTTCTCCTCTTCTATTCCCATTTCGCTGCAGTTTAGGTCTTCCTCCACCTGTAATCACTTTCGCGCGGCGACCACTCCACTGTCCCCCAACTCCCTGTCCCTCGTCCCACGCGACGTCTTTCTGAAGCGTCCCACCGGCGTCGCTCGTCATCCGGTGTGGAATGGCGACACCAGCGCCCCTGCCGGTCCCCTCCGCCCGCTCGGCCCACCACACCTCATTTCCCCCTGTTCACCGTGTCATTAACAATGCATCATCATCATAATGGTCAATCCCCTTTGGATGAGCAGATAATGCATCACGCTGAAGTGACACCGGGTCGGCGTACGGCGGCGCGGCTAGGATGACAAGGTGCAGCCTGCGTTTAATTTCAGCGAGGAGAGGTGTGTTTTCACTCGCTAGCTTTGCGCGTTCTCTCCGCATTCTGCAGAAGGGCATTTCATTAACGTATATCAATTTCAATTCCATGCTAAGATTGCATTAAATGGACGTAGTTTCTGTGCAATTTAGAACAAAAGAAGTATATTAATGCAGATTTAATTCATGTTTGTGAATGCATTTTAGAACTTAAGTAATAAATTCCCTTCCCTTGCCCATTGAGGACACGTGAAAATTCTTTATAGTATTTCATAAGTACAATAATTAAACACACTTTGTATTAATGAGTACTTTTCTAATGTGGTATTTAAATCGGATATTTACATTTGAAAACATTCTCGAAATATTCATACTATTGTGTCGCAAAAAAGGTAAGATATAGAATATGGAGTATTTGGTTATAAAATAGTTTAGAATTTGCGTAATATCTTATTCATCCAGAACTTATTTCAGCTCTTAAACTACAGCGCTATGTTTTTGGAAACACTTGTAATATGATTGTCATTTTCTCTATTAATATTATTGAAGAACAATTTACATCTCCGTGCCATTCCTCATTGTTATATGAAAGACTCTATTAATTCAAAGGAGCGTCGATTTACCTCCCTTTATTGCTTTTGGATTTTTCTTCCTGCTCCAAATTTATCTCTATAATTTTTTGAAATCGCTTCCAAAAGTTTTTATTTTTAATGAAATATAATTGCACAGAAAATAAATATGTTCATAAATATTTATGTGAAATTATCGTTTAGCTTCTTGAACAGCACTATACGTAAAAGTAGTGAAATAATGAAAAGTAAACATTTCCTGGCTTAAATATTGGTGTATTTATGCAATGAAATACTAAGCACCCTCATCAGAGACCTAAATAATTATCAAAACTTACTACTTGCCTTTCAATAGTAGCAAATACCACTTGTTATCTCTCGATATGAAAGGTCGCGTTGGCTTCTGCGCGCTGAGTTTGAATCAATCTTCTCTCTTTCGCTGGAGTCTCTCTCTGAGTGTTCGCTGGTCGGAGCTGCTTCTAAGGCGTCCACTGTGCGAGATCTGCTTGAAAATGGAGCGAGTAAATGGTCGGGGTTGCACCTGCGCCTCTCCGGCGAAAAACAGGTCGTAAAAGGAGTCGGATCCATCGGCTCAATGGCGCCTCTGAACGACTTCCCGAACGATAACGCCTCTACAGACCGGTTAATTCTCACGAGATCTTCGTGTTGGAAGAGTTCGGAGGTTCATACTTGCAGTTCGCTGAATTATATAAATGAGGCGATTCTAAAAAAATATAGTAAGTATCACGGATTATATTTATCCCGAAAAATGTTGTTTACATTTCCGGATGTGTTTTAGCGCTTTTGGAACTTATATCTGGAGTATACATCTTTTTGTTCCTTACGCTTTCGATAGTATAACATTTTTAAGTTCCACGATATTAAGAAATGCATTGTTTCAGTTAAATATATCTTTTCTCTCTCCATTCCCGTATTCTCTTGAAACTGATCCGCTGCCCATTCCATTTTGTAATCCGGTACAAAACATCTGCTCATCATATGAAAACAAATATTCATGAGCTGGGTGTATATTTTATGGATAGTGTTTGACAGATAGTAGACAATCCAGCGAGCAAATTCATTGTCCTCATTACAATGAAAATGTAGTATCCTCACCCGCAGGTGACTATGTATCACTTAATGGACCAAGCATAACGCGACATGACGTGAAAGGGGACTACAATGATCAGTTTGCTGTTTCTCTTATGACGGAACAAAAGCCGCGTAAGCAATAGCAGATGTGTAATTATTTGTTTCCTAAGTACAACTCTTGTCCTTTATTGACTGCAACGACAATCTATGTTGTGTGTCTACCTATAATTACTGTCAAAATCATACTTCATTGAAACGTAACTATGATATTGCCAAACCATCTTTTATTTTTTGACTACGTATCAATCTACCGTATTTGTTTGCAGTCAATGGTAAAATGCTGAATATTGAAATATTTTCCACTGGAATATTAAAAAATACTTTGACTAAAAAATAAAAGATTACGAAACTTCATCAGAATTTCATTTGAATGGCAGCTCTCAATAAAATCCAATGACTTCGTCGAACATAAATATTTTCAGTTTTATTTGAAAGAATCGAGTCGTTTGGTTATTTGTGCTTGCAACGGAACTCGAACTATATTTAAATATTAAGATATTAACCCAAAGCACATAACTCATCGATGATGTAATCTGTAACCATCCAGTCACTTAAACCACAGAGAAAGCAGGATAGGAATTAAAAGAGACCAACACACTGCGTATCTAACAAAATGCTGAATACCCACTGACGGGACGGGAGCGAAACGTCGAAAAAAACCATCCCCTATCCTCACCACCATTGCAGTCGGCTTTAAAAACAACCATCTCTTGAATTCCTGACTCTTGAAGCGCGTTACCAGCCTTCCTTTGTTGCCGTTCTGCTAACGACAGCTCATTAGACAGGGAGAGTAGCAGATGCTGTATCTGCTCCGCTTCCGCTTATGAGTGGACGACGAACGCCGGAATGTGAATAGATGTCAACCTTCGGCGGGTGGCGCGTTTGCCCATGAATGGATTTCGCCGGCGCTTAATGGCCCTTGACTCGCCTCTCATATTGATGCTGCTCGCCCCGACCTTCCGGCCACTCCCTTGCAGGAGATTACCGTAATTTGCTTCAATTCGAGTGCAAAGATCGTCCGGCAGTTTTCCCCACTTTTACCGCTCACTAAATCCTGAATGGTTGAAATTTTATTCTGTCATTTGCAAGGAATTTCTATCGTCTTCGAACGTTTAAGTAAAATAATATTTGTTATACATTATCCCCTTTATATATTGAAGCATTTAAAAATATTTTGTCGGCTTAGTAATGACTTTCAAGGGGTTGAAGTACATTTTAAAATATGCATTTTAAAAATAGATAAATACATTTTTAAAACATAAAAAAGTTCACAAACAATTCTTAAAATACATAACATACATATTGTAGACATTCAGTTTCCAATCATGCTCTTCAGTCTGCCTCCACTTCATTCTGCAGCCGATGTATATTTACAGTGTTCATTCTAAAGCGTCTTCCTTTGTTATCAACATTTTATTTGACAACTATCAGAAATGAAAGTTGTCCGAGCACTCATTTATTCCCACTCACGTATGAAAAGGTTTGTTCATGAAAAGGAATGAATTCTATCTACAGTCTCAAATTAAAGTATTTCTAAACCCCGCATCTCACCAGCCCGCTTCATCCTGCCAGTTAAAGCTAAAATAAATCCAGGCTTTTTGATTGAGGTTGGAACAATATTTAGAGCCCCTTTTTGCGTTAACATTATAAGTTACTGCTTCTTGTACTTTCAGTGAAAATGTACGGTTCAAATCCTTAGAAAACAAAATGCCAAAGATATATTCTTTATTTGTACTCTTACTGAATTATTCTACCGTTCTCCTATGGAGGGAATTAGAAAAGGGAATTGGCACGGAAATGATGACAAATCGAGTTCATATCGAGTTATTTAGTAAATAAATCAGAATAAATAAAATTGGGCAAAAAATAAAGTCTTGTATGTACGTAGGTTTTTTGAAAAATAAGATTCGTTTGTAAATGAGAGTGAGATTGACGCGCGATCGCCTCAGTGTGCATGAATTTCTGATTCCAACATACTTTACTCACTTTTTGACGCCTTTTCTAGCCGTATTGTATGCCTGCGAGCAGCCGTGCTGTAGAACTTTAAAATGTTTAAACAAATTTTCTCGCCCGCAAATGTTCCCATGTGTCTGCACAAGCACAAAGACTAAACAAAGGTCTTTGGATGGAAATAACTGGACCTCCTTATTCATCTGCCTTACAATTCAGATTTTGCACATCTTTAGACGTTTAAAAGATTTTATTGATTGTCAACGGTTCAACGGTTCTGAGTTCAGAAAGTTATTGGACGCTATAACAAATTTTTGAACAAAAATGAAAATATGTGGAAATGAAAATGAAAGTATTTTGATTGTAGAAACAATATTTTTATGATATGTTTAATATTTTCCTCCTTATTAACAAGCGGACCTCATTTAAAAAAAAACTCGTACTACGAGTGTTAAGTGGTTCTAATGATAGATTGGCGATAAAAATCCGGAGCGCCTCTGGCCCGAGGGTTTTTGTCGCCGCTCGACCAAAAAAACCATATTACGCTCTTTGTGAATAAATCACTTTTTATTTTCCCATATGCGCACGTATGTACGGATTAATAAAGTATATGGAAAGTTATGTAATGCTGCGGCAAAAAAATAGCCAATTTTTGCCAAACAAATTCGTTGCCGGGCCGTTATAACGAAAAAGTGGATAAATCCAGTTGCTAAATTAAGGAGAAAAAATCCCCTTACACGTGGTGTAGCCAGAACCCCTTTTTTGTGGGTCCTTGATACCGAAGAACCAATTGAAAGGAAAACGTTCGTCCGTCCGTCCATCTGTGACCACTACTAGCGCCTAAACCATAAATACGATTTCTTCCAAAGTGAATATTCCCCGGTCGATCTGGTTCGAGTTGAAACTTTGAGATTTTGAAAAAACATTCTATAAAATTGGGGGGTACTTTACATAAAGCTTCCCTTACATTTAAAAATTTTTCTCAAAAACGGCTCCAAATTTTTTCTTTAAATTTCCTGTATGAACAGAGTAAAGTGCACTTATTAAGGTGGCATAGGTCCGATTTTCACAGTTAACTCTGAATTTTTGAAAATTGCAAACGTTTGAATTTTATTCGGCGTCTTCTTCCAACTATAAAATTGCCGATAGAGATTTTTCCTTCAAATAAAATTTGTTCTTCATAGTGAGTTTTTTCTTTAAGGTCATGTAACAATTTTTGAAAGTTTTAGTACTTTTCGCGCAATATTGCATGTAATATGTGCAATTGTAAAAAAATACAACAACCAGATTTTGTCAAAAACGGCTCCAAATTTTTATAGGAAAATTGCCGTATAGGACAAGGTTTTTGTGTTCTCTAATATTTTAAAATTAATATTTCCATTCCACCATTAGGAAACCGAAAAATTAAGGAAATGTCAAAAACATGTAATTTGGGCGGCAATAGATGGCAAGAGTATGTTGCAATTCCGAATAGCAAGCCGAGACCGAAGGAAATAAAAAACCTAATACAGGGAAGTCTGTGCCATTTTGTAGCACCACCAGTTTTTTAATTCTGCCCCACCCTGCACCTCTTGTGACAAGCAACCGTAGTTAATCCAACAGAAAAATGCATGTAGCTGACCACTCAGAGAGAGTGCACGCTGTGCAGTCGCAAGCTGAGAACAAACACAGAGTTTCTCTGAAGGGTAGTTGGTGCGGCACAGAGGTTGAAGGTTAGGGTGCTCGGCGGTAGACACATCTGAAGACGGGACTGCGAGGCGGCCACGTCTGAGTCGGAAGCAAAACCCTGGAGACGGCAGCGGCGAGGACAGCAGCGGGGCGTTGGCGACGGAAAGGGCGTTGCAGGCCAGAGGGGTACGTCTCGAGGGTGCGTTTTTTTTATTCTGAACAAAGTAAATTTACAATCTATTTTGAATTAAAATAATTAGCAATAATTAGTAGTAAATATGTTAACATTGGTAATTAAAGACAGTGACAGATAATGACAAAGACAGTTTGTGGGTGAAAGTATCCCACTGGCACATTTCACCGTCTTCGTGCGTCTGGAACAGAAAGATTCAATCTAGTGTTCAAGAGTCAAAGTTGAGGAATGCGAGGGTGCGGTAGCGAGGACGGTAGCTGGCAGAGCAGATGCAAGGGGTCAGGTGGAGTGACGAAGGGTGCTGCAACGAAGGTGGGGCCTAAGGCGGAGACAGGTGAAAGGTGCCAGGGGCGATTGAATTGACAGGAAAGGTGGACGGGGCTGAGAGATGGTAGTTGAGGAGGCTGGCAGCGAAGGCGGAGGTGAAGGCGCTGGTTTAGGAGGAGCAGTCGGGTTGATTGATGATTTCGTGTTTCTGGGTGCTGAGTGTCAATTATGGTTATTCGTCCGGTAAATGTAGCAAATGATTTTATCACTAAAAGTGCATGTGCTCTTCTCTCTCTGTATGGTGAGATTCGGCGCCGAACTACAAGTCAGTGTTTTCTCTAATCGGGAGAAGCTCTAAGCTCCCGACATATGTGGTAGTATATTGCGTGTAAGTGTGTCTAAAGAGAGATTATAGATAAAGGATGGGGAAGGAAGATGCAGTCCGTGGCCTCTTTGTTGGGATATTGCTTCGTCATTCGCCTGGTGCAGATCGAATAAACCATGGTAAACTGCCAATCAGTTCAGCCGGGCGAGGCGGAGACAAATGAATTGGTGGAGGGAGAGCTCCGACATGGGGTGGAGGAGGCGTGGGTGGGGTATGTGGGGTCTGGGGATGATGGCAGCGATGGCGGCGGCGAAGACGGAGGGAGGGAGTCTTTTTTGGAATTGCATGTAGAGAGAATATCAATAATTTTTTTCTTGTAAGACTTCCATCACTTTTCTGTATGTTTTGCAAAAGCTTTCTCAAAAACTTCTTGTGACTTGTAATTATATTCTCACTCTATTTAAGTTTGTAATAATTAAATTAGTGTACAGTAATTACCGTGACTAAAGTAAATTCAATGAATGATTTTTGTTACAGTTTTTCTTTTCCATGTAATGAAAAGTTTCTATAAATGCATATTTTGCAGTAATTATTGAGATTTACGAATGTTTTAGTGATATATTTTGCATTTCATTTTCATTCCTATGGACCTAGAAAACAATATTTTTAGTATTAATTTAAAGAATTGTTCAGCCCTTTGATGTACTCTCTACCTATGTACAATCGATCAATAATGTAATAACAATAAAGTAACATATCTGACGATTAAAATCCGTATAAATGATCCTATATAAAAGTGGCATTGTTTAGATAACAAAAGAGCTAAAGCCATACAAGGAAATCCATACGCCCAGTATCAAGGAAATATATGTTGAGTGACTCATTGTGAGCCTTCCCCAATTAAATAAATGACATCGTGAATACAATCAAAGGAGACACACGCTCATCTTTAGTCCTTTTACGTGGAATGACAACAATTCCCGTTGTTAAAATTTGCGTGTTTTTGGCGCATAAAACTGACATCGACGCTTTTTGAATCAACCGCGAACATTGCGCGTGTGCGTGCGTGGGAGCTTATAAAAGCAGTCAAGAGGGAGACGCGAGCAAAGAGAAACTCGCCCAGAGCCCATCCCCAACTCGACGAACGCTTGCTTCGCCCTCGCGTGAATCCCTCTTTTGTCCTAACCCTTCCTCCCGTGGCAGGCTCGCGTGTTCTCTTTTGCCACTCCTGCCGTCTCCGCTTTCCGCACTCTCCCCCGTGCACCCCGTCCCTTCCGGCCACCTTGACGCCGTCCGCTTCCCCTCACCCCGCCCCGCCCCGCCACGCCCCGTCCCGTCCCGCCCCGCCCCGCCCCCTCCGCCTCTTCCGCCATTTCGCCACCTGCGAGTCGCCCACATAACTGCCCGCATCCTTTTCCGCTGCGGCCGCGTTTGGTCCGTCGCCTGTGGAACCGCCAGTGAGATGTAGCGCCGCTGAGCACGTTGGGCTGCGAAAAGGAATTATGTGGGCAAAAATTGCGAAGTAGTTCACGGGCTTTGGTCAGAATAGAAAACAATTGAATCGTTGGTTTGCCGTTTCGGAATATTTTATTCCATCCTCAGGACTTACTAAAGAGTTGTGGAAATTTACAACCTCTTAGTAACACTACTTCCGGATTCCAACCACATGGAGTTGCTGCAGCGCAAGGGTCCATCTCGCACCACGTTTGACTCTGGCCAAGGCACCAAAGCAAATACACGTGGTGTGGCATGGACCCTTGCTCTGTAGAAACACCATGTGGAGTTGGGTTGGAATCCGGACATACAATTACTGAGAGATTGCACATTTTCATTATTCTTTAATAAGTCCCGAGTATGGAATGAAAATATTCCGAAACGCCGGAAAATTAATGGCTTAATTATTTTCCACTCAATCCTACGTCGTGAACTACATTCCTAATTACATCGTGGTCGTGAATGCTGCAATGGTGGGCAAAAATTGTTTTAAAATGTTTAAACTCCGTTGAAATTTCGCCCATGAAAAAAAACGTTTTTCGAGATTAATCAAAAACTGTCATTTACCAGAAAGATTTTTCCCCTGAGTCGTTTATTTTACGGCAAAATATAAATTGTTTATTATCTATATTGGCTGACACGAAAACTATCTATTAAATGTTTACTTGTAAATATAGTCTATTCTTTAAACATTTTTCTGCACTTAACAAAAATTTATGGTTGTTAAGATGTGTCACTGTTTTTAGAATCAAATTTGAAAATAAGAAGTGTAATAATGAAATTTATTTTCCCTAGCTAAATCTTGACGACCAAGTATTCGAAGTCGTAACCCTTGACTTGCGAAATGGTTTCACTCTCTATTGTGCGTTTCTTTTCCAAAATGTAGTGGTGATTATCATGAAAACCATATTGAAGGTAGGCTTCCTCCTCTAGTGGTGAGGTCTTATCAATCGCCCTTTTAACGACAAAATACAAGAAATCCAGGAGGAAGAAAGTAACATGGTTTTTTATAATATTTTGCTATTGTTTTCCCTTCCCTTTTTCGGAAAAATCACAACATGGACCTCACATTACCATCTTAAGCGGAACTTTAACCCACGACCGCAATTTTTCGTCTATTGTTAGAAAAGTATTGTACAGTTTAGCTGTAGAATTCTATATAATATAATTCTATTATTCTATAGAATAGTTGCACCCGTAAACTGAGAAGAGACAGATTGATTAATATAGTAAATGGTGAAACATCACATATTCAATCTTCGATAGTTACTGTGACCTAACTGCTCGTTGAAGCGAAGCCACTAATGCGATGTCTGTGTACTCACGTAAGGCTACTCGGAAAGACCAGAGCCCGTTTCTCAAGAGAACAAATGAAGTGTTGTGATGCCGAGTAATGACGTGTGGGATGCGTGTGCCGCAGTGGCGACGATCTGCAGAAGACTTCAAGGGAGCAGACGCAGGAGACGGGTTTCAGAAAGATGACTACGGAGAGAAGTGAGTTTCAGGGGAGGATTTATGGAAGGCGTAGTGTTTTGTTAGAGATTGAACAGAGACAACAATAAGTGAAATAAATAGATAAATATTTATCAATTTTTAAATGAACATCAATTTTATTGTCCTTTTATATGACCATTACAAATTGTACGAGAAACGTGTGTCTTCTTGTAGCACTTCTTGTATCAACATACGAAATAAAAGGGACTGTCCTTTTTAGCGCTTCAAAATTGAAATGTATATTAGCAGATATCAATTTGTGAGTTTGCAGAACATCAATAGTTAATCTCAGAACAATCCTAATTATATACTTTGTATTTCGCATTAAAAAATTAAAATACATTTCAATCATAAAACTACGTAAGTTTTAAATTTCATCAAAACACCCAATGGATAAGAGACATGCAATCGCCTGTTAGATCAAGCATCACCTCCATAAGAAGTTGTACTAGCTTGTAGTACTTAATTAAAATGGAGGTAATATAGCTTGTGTTCTTATTAAAATTGAAGAATGTAGAACAAGTATTCGTGATTTCAAAATTACTGTACTTTTAGATGCTAATACGCTATTTATACAATTCAAAATCCCATTTATTCGTTTTTACAATTTATGTCTGTCTATTTGACCCGGCTAATCTTTAAAACGGATAAAACGATTGTGATGGGCTTTTCTCTGAAAGGTAGAACATTTTATCCGGTATTATTCTAGTTTAAACTATGTTTCAGATCATTAATTTTTACAAAGAAGAACTCTTCTTAAAGAAGAATAATAGTTTTATACTTATTTTATTCGAATCTTAATGAACAATTTGTAAATATGATCTTTAAACGAAGCGAAAAGTTTGTTTACATGTGATTTCGTACTTTTTCGTACCTCTTAAATCAAAATTTAAGTGTACATTTTTTCAGATCTTCGCTAGTATCTCGAAAACGGTGAGGAAATTCGCCCCGAGAAATTGAAAGTTTCTAAAATTCTAAACAATCTTCTACTAAACTGATTTTCATCCATTATTAGAAGGCGCAATTGGGCAGTGACTGAGTGAAGGTGAAAAGTATTACTGGAAGTTTACAAGGAGTGAAACGAATCATCTGTTTGCAACTGTCCATAGCAACGACGATCGCAGCAAACAAGGCAGCGCCATGTACTTCACCTAATAATAATAATAATAATAATAATAATAATAATAATAATAATAATAAAAATACTTGAAAAGACACGACAGGGTGTGAAGCTACCTCCATTGGCAGATCTGTACCGCCCTCGAAGTTCCAAACACATGCTCAAAGTGGTACTAACATCCACCAAAACCGGTGACGCCTGTTGGATTGTGTACAATATTGTACGACCAACAAATTCAAACAGATCGCACGATAGCGGCAAACAAACCGGATATAGTTATCCGGGATTTGAAGAAAAAAATATGTTTACTTGTCGATGTTACTGGACCTTGCAATCAAAACATCGTTACCAAGGAGGCAGAGAAACGTCTTAAATACAAGAGTTTGGAAATCGAGATCAGCCGAATGTGGAGCGTAAAAGCACAGGTCGTACCGATAGACATTGGAGCTCTGGGATTTGTTCCGCAAAAATTGCCTGGATTGACTACCAGAAAGTATATGACAGTATCGCACACTCTTGGATAATTGAATCTTTAAAAATGATAAAGGCAAATGACAAGCTAATTTCTTTTTACCAAAATAACATGAAATTTTCGATCACATCTTTTGTTTCTGGATCTCAAACAATAGAGCAATAGAATATGCCAGTATCCGAAAAGGAATCTTTCAGGGAGACTCATTGTCACCTCTCATCTGTATTGCTCTCATCCCAATTTCAAAAGAGTTGGAGGAGGATAAGTTAGGATACACACTAAGTAAAATAAAAACTAAAATAAGCCACCTTTGGGTGATCTGAAGCTATTTGCAAAGTCTGATAATGAACCAGAAGCAGAAATAAATACCATAAGGATCATGAGCCGAAATTTTCACATGAATTTCGGAATAGAGAAAAGCTCCAAAGTAACGGTATAGAGACAAAGCTCTTTGTGTCACGTAAGGAAGAAGGAAGAGGCCTTAGGCAAATTGAAGCCTCCTGGCACAATGCAATAACCGGGATGGGAAGGTATGTAGTCAGCCATCAAGATGACCCTCTAATGAGGAAGGTCATGAAATCTGACCAAAGAATGAGAAACAGAGGCATTGTAAGTGTAGCAAGAAGCATTGCGAACAAGACTATGCAAGACACTCAGAATGACAGAGACACTGAACTTCTGATGCTACTTAACATGAAATTTGAGACACAACAAATGTTAAAGAAATTGTGGAGAGACAAACCACTCCACGGACAATATTTGAAACGAATGGACAAGGTGCAGATCAATAAAGATCAATCATTTATGTGGCTTAAAAAGGGAAGAATGAAGCCAGAATCGGAAGCACTTGTAATAGCTACCCAAGATCAGGTCTTGAGAACACGACATTATGATAAAGCGGTTCTCAAAATTTCCCAAGATGATAAATGCCCCATTTGACAGGAACGAGTAGAAACCATTGATCATATCGTCTCAGCTTGTCCAATTCTAGGAAAGCCCGAATACTTGAAAGACACGACAGGGTGTGTAGTTACCTCCACTGGCAGATCTGTACCGCCCTCGAAGTTCCAAACACTTGCCCCAAGTGGTAGGAACACTCATTAAAACCGGTGTCATGTGTCACTCTACACAAAATTGTACGACCAACAAATTCAAACGGTTGGCACGATAGTGGCAAACAAACCGGATATTGTTATCCGGCATTTGGAGAAAAATTGTGATTTGAGAAAAACTGTGAATGTTGCTATGCGTCTCGATCAAAAGGTTGTTACCAAGGAGGCAGAGAAACGTCTTACATACAAGAGTTTGGAAATCGAGATCAGCCGAGCGTGGGGCGTAAAAGCGCAGGTCGTAATGATAGGCATCGGGGCCCTGGGATTTGTTCCGCAAAATTTGTAAGAACTTGTCTAAACTTCCAGGTCATTGAAAAGACTGGCAAGTGCAAGAAATTGCCTGATTTGGAGCAGCCCACATTTTGCGCAAAGTATTCAAGAGGCACCGACAGCGCCTGTATCTGCTCCTTAGGTAGCTGGTTGCAACCTGGGTTAGATTTTATATTCACCTGAAAGTCGTGATGTAGAGGAATAATAATAATAGCAATAATAATGCTAAAGTTAAGCAAAAAATATAATATTAAATATTGTTTTATCAAGCTAACGAAATATGAATCGTAATTTTTCTGTTAATGAACGACTCTGCACGACTTTGAATGAACTTCAAACGGCCTACGACTCCATTGTTGAAAATGTTTCTATAACAAAGAGCAACAAGATACTTAAGAAGGTAGTTTGCTTTTCAAACATTTAACGGAGCACCATGTAAGTAGTTACCGGTCTCAATGTAATGTTTCGAAATTTGTGAACAAGAATAATTGTTTTCGGCATTGGATTGGTTGATAGTAAGTATTAAATATCCACATAATATAATGTTCTTAATGTTTTCTGTTCACATATTATCCTATTATTTAATTATTATGTGCATTTCGTATAAATCTGAATTACTTCAAGTTCACAACTAACGTGAGAAGTGCTTTCGTTTTACTTTAAAACATCTAGGGAACAATGTAGTATGCATTTCTAGTAGTCGTTATTACTAGTACGTTTCTACTAGTCGTTAGTTGTTATTTCAATAACATAATATTGTGTTCATTGACAAAAAATATTTTAGGTAATACTAACCCAACCCATTTCATGTCTTTTATCCCACTTTAACATTTTCGAGAATATTGGAAGTTAAGAAGATCATAAAAATTGAATGGCTTTTAAATTAGAATCGATCTCCCTCTCAAAGAAATACGACGGTATTTTAGTTCCTAAATTTCCTATAAAAGTCCTCTCTATTTGGGGAAGAAGATTACTCAAGTATATTCTTAGAGATAGATATTTTTTACTTGAATTCCGGGTCAAGTGTTCTTATTATAGTCATTTCAGCTCCTTATAGAAAACATACTATTTGGAATAATCCCCCTCCTTTCTAGTAAATGATTGAAGGAGAGTTGAAACTACATCACTTTGTACCCTCAAATCAATTTTACTAAGCAAGCATGAATCTAATACCTTTCCTTCCTCCCTTTTAATTTGTTTCTTATAAGAGAGGATAAAGTGGGTCCATAAATAAAATGAGCGCCTGCGAGTGTACCGAAGCGGGACAGTTCGTCCTCATTTGCTCGTCTCAGGGACTCGCAGCGAAGACGCTGCTCGGCCATTCTCCGCTCTCTTTTCGAGACGCGAGCGCGGCGAGGAAATGAAACTGCTCGACACAGACGAAGCCCCGAGCAAAGAAAGCGAGGAAAAAATGTTGACGTCGAGAGTGTTAAGAATGGCGCGAAAGCGTTGTTAAGAACAAAGGCAGCGGTTAATATTGGAAATGTAAAAGAGGTGAAACAATAGTCTGGTAATGAACATAAATCTTTTCGTCGGGCTTTAAAAAAGGAAAATGAAGACAGGTTGAGGTGGAAAACAGTTGTACAAGTGCGTATTCTAGACACTTGCGGCGTTACGGAATCGACAGCTCGATTTGGGAGCGTATGGAGCACATTCCATAACGAAGAGCAATGGAACGGTGCGGGTTTTTTTTTTGTTTTTTTTTTTGTTTTGTTTTTGTTTTTGTTTTTTTGTTTCTCTGTAGGAATACCTTGCAATTTGCGACCCACGTAAAACGATAATTTTAGTAAAGGTTAGGTAAAATTGAACGCTACCCGACGTGGATGGCTGAGGTGGCTAGAGCCGTGGGCAGGGTCATGAGTTCGAGCCCGCCGTGGGCGTGATTGTTTGTCCCTTGTCTTTCATATGTGTGTTGTTGCGGATGACCTTGTGCATCTGCTGACCACAGACCGAGGAGCACGCAAGTGTGTCATAGTCCATTGGTTAATACGTGATTTCACGAGGAACGTATTCTGTTACGGAACGGGTAATCGAAGCGAAAAATCGGCCTTCACTGAAGCTAGAAAACGTCCCCAGAAGAAAAAAGCTAGTGGTATTGAAAGAGAATTTGTACTTTCTCGCCCGTACTTTCACGCAAAATAACACGAAAAGTACTTAAATTTTTCAAAAAAGTGTACATGACCTTATTTCAAAATCTTAATTCAAAATTAGTTGTGGAATATGCTAAAACGTCCTTCACACTATCCAACAACAAAGTGTATTCAAAAAACGATGGAGTCTTTTTTTTTCAAAATTTTTAAATGCCCCAGGAGTTTCATGTAAAGCAATTCTCAAAACCAAAATATCGGTTTCAAATTCAAAGGCCGCGACATCACCTAGATCGATGGGATAGTATCAATTTTGGAGAAAATCGCCTGAGCGGTTTAGCCGCTAGCGTTGTTCACGGGCAGACCCACCCCAGGACGGAGGGATGGACGGACAGACATTTTGCCGTCATTCGATTTTTTGGTATTAAAGACTCACGAAACATGGATTCTGGCTACCCGACGTGTTAGAAGATTTTTTCTAAATTTAGCAACTGTATTTATTCACTCTTTGGTTTCCAGGGCCATGAAATAAAAGTTTTTCTGACGAGAATTCGCTGTTTTTTGCGCAGCATTACATAACTTTCTCTCTACTGCGTAAGCGTAATAAAAAGAAAAATGTAGAATTAAACGGTATTTGCTTATTTAAGTAATAGTGTTTATTTTTTTTCAAAGAAATTATTTTAATAAAAGTGTTTAATCGAATAATTTAAATTTGAGGCTTGTTTTCCCCATGTAATTTTGATTTCTAGTTTCTCTGTCATTTACGCGCAACATATAATAATCACACATCTGTATTATTTCAGTAGTATATCTTTCCGTTCCGGCTCTCACACGCAACCAGTCTTTATAAATAAGGTCTCTAAAGAAAGAGAATTTCACGTAGACGTGACGAATTTCACAGTGACTAAAAATATGAAGGATTTGTTTAAAAACCGCATCTAAATATTCATGTAAAATGCAACCCGCAGCACTTGTCAATGTTTTCGAATTCATGTGGTCTATTAACGCCTAAACAAACCATTTTAGGGCCTTAAAAAATAAAATTTTGAGGCAGAATGTCTCAAAGAAACGTTTCTCACATCATTATCTACAAGATGAGACTTTCTTGGTCATTGAATTAAATGTTCGGTTCGGCGCTTCGATATTACGAAAACCACCTGTATATTTCAGCCCTTGTAGCTGGTATACTTGGGTTTTTATTTCTTGGCGTGTGAGGGCATGTCATCACGTTGGAATATCTCACGGTATTTCATGTCGTTCTCTATTGTGCATGGTTCTCGATTGTGCGTTCTCGGAGTCGCATGATCGCGAGCACATCTCTATACAGTCGCGATCATTCTACTCCTAGCGGCACGATCAAGAATGACGCGAAATACCGTGAGATATTCCATTGTGATGACAGGCCCCAAGCGCCAAGAAATAAAAACCCAAGTATAGTCATCATTGTGATGACACGCTTAGAAGGCTTAGATTCCTCCATCTTATATTAACGCTTTCTGTATACACTGTGGTTTATGCAGTCTAACGAGAATTATTTGCATAATCATTAATTCAAGATTTGCTCTCCAGCAACTAGAAGTACTACTATATTTGCCTGAAGATTGTTTCTTTTTCTTGCGGTGAAACCATTTAATTAACGTTTTGCCGTGGTCTATAAGTGCTGTATACCATATTGTGGAGGGATGTGGATGTACAGTGAAGAGTGAAGACTGTGTTTGTGTTTTACCCGCACCAGTATTTTCGTTATTAGCAGTGATTAAATGAAATTTTCAGGTCAGTGGGTTCAGACACGTAGCTTTTTCAAAAGTAAAAAGCGAATGTTTCTTGTGATTATCACGAAAAGCTAAAAGTTAACTGTCAAATAATATTGAATAATTAGTTCAGATCTAGCTTTTAAGGAAGTATTGTAAATTGTTCCAAGGAATCTCTTCATAATACTGAATAAATCTTAATTGATTTTTTTTAAAACATCAATTGCATTGATTTTTATTTGATATTGTGTTAATACATTGCAAGTTACCTTTATACAGTTTAAACAGATAAACACGTGTCATAAACAAATTTCCCTCTTAGAAAGGAAATAGAAGGATAGGGATGAGTATGGGGTTTGATATGCGAGAGTTCTTGCACGGGTACGCGGATGTAGTAGGGAGAAATCTGTACTATGGCGCAACACAAGGAACAATCTTCTTAAATTAGCTCAAATAAAATGGCTTGAAATAAATTAAAAACAAAAATCAAAACGCGCTAGCTTACAAAACTACGTAAATTAATTTAAAAAAACAACTAAATTTAAAATTACAGAAAGAATAGTGCAAGTCACTCGACAATTGTCCACGATCGCAGTCCAAACGCACGATTTCAATTTTGGTGTTGGTATCTGGAAGTATGTATATCAATGCCCAGCTGCAACCTCGTATTGTAAATGAAACACCGTTTGATATTAAACTCAAGGTGTCGGTTCGTTAAGATATTCAATACGCAAACATCCTTTGAGCAACATTCCCATGTACCGAAGAGAAGTCTAAGCCTACTAAACTGTTTCTAACGGTACCAAATGGTATTTAGTACTCAAAGATGAAAATATTAGTTGATTAGTTTTTGGCTCGGCATTGCTTTTCTTGAGGTACGTAAGAACGCAGAAAATAATCCAATACATTTAGGTATACAGATAATTTTTACTTTCCCGTATACGTACGTATACACGGAGATACGTAATATAGAGAAAGTTACGTAATGCTGTACAAAAAAATGGCGAAGTTTCAGCGGAAAAAATTTATTACCAGGCCGTTATAACGAAAAAGTGTATAAAACCAGTTGCTAAATTAAGAAAAAAATCCCCTAACACGTGGTGTAGCCAGAAACCCCGTTTGTTGGGTCCTTGATACCGAAAAACCAATTGAAAGGAAAACGTCCGTCTGCCCATCCATCTGTGAACACTGCTAGCGCCTAAATCATACGCACGATTTCTTCCAAAATGGATATTCCCGGTCGTTATGGTTCTAGTCAAAGCTTTGAGATTTTGAAAAAGATTCTGTAAAATTTAGGGGTACTTTACATGCAGCTCCCCAGACATTTTCAAAATTTTCTCAAAAACGGCTCCAAAATGGTTCTTGTAAGAATAGAGTAAAATACACTTATTAAGGTGGCATAGGTTCAATTTTCACGGATAACTCTGAATTTTCGAAAATTGCTAAAGTTTGAATTTTATTCAGCGTCTTCCTCCAACTACAAAATTGCAGATAGAGATTTTTCCTGTAAATAAAATTTGTTGTCCAGAGTGAGTTCTGTCATTAAGATCGTGTACATTTTTTTAAAAACTTTTAGTAGTTTTTACGCAATATTGCGTGCAATAGGTGCAATTTTAAAAAATTACAAAAACACGGTTTTCTCAAAAAGTATCCAAATTTCTTCTTTAAACTTTTAATAACTACAGTGCCTAATGTATTTTATGAGATGAGAAAAACGCCATATTTCTCTATTCTTTTTTTTTCATAAATTGGAAAAATGTAATTTTTTTGACTTGTCTCTCACGTCGTTAAAATTTACTTTAGCAGCAATTCCTTCACATTATTATATTTAAGAGTGCATGTGCTTTAAATAATGTCAAGTAAAGTTTCTCGAAAACACAACCGTTTTCTCTGAAAAGTAGCTCAAAATTCCGCATTTTCAGAAACTCTCAAACGCCATTTTCTCATATATGGCTGCAAATTTTTTCTTCAAACTTTTGTAACGGATAGTGCTAATTACACTCTTTAATACGACGTAAAGTTTATTTTGAGATTTTTTGTTTTCTCAAAAATTATATAAATGTAATGTTTTTGAAAGATCTCTGATATCTTTAATATACACATTACCAGCAATTTGTAAAAAAATATTATATTTGTGAGTGTAAGTGCTTCAAATAACTTCAAATAAAGTATTTTGAAAAATAAAAAATTTTCTGAGAAAATAAACTTCAAATTTCGCATTTTTAGTAGCGCTAAAACGCTATTTTCTCTTAAACAGCACATAATTTGTAAAAGAAAATTGCCATTTACTACACGGTTTTTGTGTTCTTTAATATTCTAAAATTAATATTTCCATTATATCGATAGGAAGCAGAAAAATTAAGAAAATGACAAAAAAAGTACTTTTGGCCGTGATAGATGGTAGCTGGCAAGAAAGAGTATGTGGCAATTCCGAACAGTTAGCGAAAACCCAAGGAAATAGAAAAACGAATACGGGAAAGACTGTGCCATTCTGTAGCACCACTAGTTCAATTTTCGCACCCCAGCAAGCTGACGCCCTGACGTTCCAAAACCCCGTCTGTTCCTCATAACAAATCAAGGAAAGTTAAATAATATTGCAAAAAGTAGGGTTGTCACTGCCCGATCGGGTATTTTTGCGCTTTACTTGGCTTTTTCAGGAGTAAAACCTTTTCTAATATTTTTATGACTATCAAGGGAAGCAAAAAGCTAACTCTCACGGAAGATTGAATAATTATTTCAAATGTTATTTTTAAAGAAGTATCAATTGTTCTAAGAACATATCTATTATACTGAATAAACCTTTATTGTCAATTTGTTTTTAGCATCACTTGCATATTTTTTTATATTCAGTAGGTACATTAGAAGTTATTTTTATACATTTTTAAACAAATAAACACGTTTCATTTAGGACTTTCTTAATAGAAAGGATAAAGAAATGGGTAGGAAAGGGTGAGCATGCGAGACATCTCGCACGGGTACACTAGTTTGTTATATTTCTGTAAAACAATCTTTGAAAATATCATAACACTGCAAAGAGAAAAATAATTTTTTAAACTAGTTGAAGTATAATTTATAAGTAGTTACTTGTATAACAAGTATAGCTTTATTCACGAGTAATAACAGTTATGTCTCGAGCGCGGCAGCGGATGTGACTTAGTTCTCCCGAATGAATAAAGCTGAGGTAAACCCCCTGCTTTATTTTTAAACTAACTGCTAAAACTTTATTTTTAGACAATAGTTCTTCGTTTACACACCTATTCCACTAAGCACGAAACAGTACAGTAGTCGGTGCATCCTTCTGGGCGTAATTTTTAGGTGGCTATGATTTCAGCTGATTTGCATTTGCATGGAAGAATGGAAAATTTTTTAATTCACACAAACGACACATTTCATTTACTCTCAAGATGAATATCTACAAATTCCTAATGATAATGGAAGAATCAGAATGCAATGTTACAAAATTATTCTCTGAAAAATTGAGGCATATCTCCGAAACACAGTACGAATTTTTCTGCAAATGGAGAAATGAGATGAAAGTAAGAAAAGTTTCAGAAGAAATTGTACTTGTGTATTTTAACAAATCAAAAACACCGAAGTGTTAATCGTTTTGGAGGTATTATTCAATGGTGAGGGCAAGGTTACGTCTCAAAAAAAGTGGATATCTCTAGGTAAATACGTACATAATTCTCTAGGAAAAAGTGTTCACGATACTTGTTTAACGCGTTCATTGATATTGGTAATTTTAGATATTGTAAATCGAATAGATATTTTAAGAGACATAAAGGCTACTAGCCAAAAAAATAAACTAAGATATTACCAAAGCTTGAATTTTACAGATTTCTAAAATGAGCTTGTGTCAATCATTTTTTGTTGATGGTTAGTTTTTAACTTGCATACATGTGTTCTCTTAGACTTACGGTATATCGACACACTCTTTCTCAGATTGTAATGATAATTAAAGTCGCTGGCGAGAGGGTTACTTTAATCCCGGAGGATTACTTGAAACCTGCTCAGTGATTACTTTAATCCTGGAAGGATTAATATGTCACCTTAATCCCGGGAGTAATAAAGACCTTTAACATAATAAAATGTGTGAATAAAGCCGAACTTTTATCACGTTTAAAAATAAAAAAAATATTATTTCATCCAAAGAAATAGAAAGCTAATACGAGAAAGTCTGTGCCATTCTGTAGCACCACTAGTTTTAATTGTGAAATATAGCATGTTTTCTTATGTAACATCATGCATGTACATAATTTAATTTTGTGTTTTTCTCAATCAATATTTACTTCTGATAATGTTTACTATTTTTCCTTTAATTAAAACAAATAAATCTAATGAAGTATAATTATTGCAAGTAAAAATAAAAAAGCATGCAATAAAGGGTTACAGTTTTCACTGAGCGTGGACGTAGACGCTTGTGTAGTTAAGAAAATTAATGAACGTGTAGCAGTCATAGAATGGGCATGGAAGTGCTCGTGAAAATGGGCGTTCCAATTGAAGTAAATATGGATTCGGCCCTGGAAATGAACGAAGATATCGACATGCATATATGAAAATAAGCCTGGTCATGTAAATTGATATGGACATGAACGTACAAATGAACACTAACATAGAAACAAGCACGGCCACACACATAGGCGTGACATAGGCGAGGCGTGTGCGTGGACGTGGACATGGTCGTGGATGTGGATGTGGATGTGGACGTGATCGAGGACATGGGCTTGGAGATGGACGCGAACGTGGGCGTGGGTGTGAGCGTGGGGACACGAATGGGGGCGTGAACACGAACGGGGGCGTGGGCATGAACGTGGACGCGGGCGTGGCCATGAACGTCAATGTGGGCGTGGATGTGTGTGTGAACGTGACCGGGGACGCGGACGAGGCTGTGGGCGTGAAGGTGGATATGAACGTGAGCGTGAGCGTGAACGTAAACGTAAACGTAGGCGTGGATGTGGACGTGGACCTGAGGAGCCAGGCGGTTGGCGGAACGCTGCGGGCACAGGATCCTGAAGCGCTGCCGACCCGCAGCGCGATTGAGGGCGGGCGCCGGCACCCGGCTCTAATGAACGTAACGCGACGCGCCGAAATCGAACTCCAGCCGCCCCAGTCCTAGTCGCCCCAGGGCGGGCAGCGCTGGCGCTACGGGCGACCCTCGGCCCACGCGGAGCAAACAAAGCGCCGAAAGCGGCAGAAGCGGAGGCGACCGGATCGCTGCTCATAAGCGGACCATCACTGCAATCGACAGACCTATGTACACTGGTGTGGAAAGTGCAATCCAGAAGGCTGTGCGCAGTAATTGAAAGGAGATGCCCTGCAGCGAACAAGCACATGTTGACAGGGCAGCACGTAATGGAAAATGGAAATTAAGATGGGAATTCATCGCGAAAGAATTCAAGAGGCGATTTGTCCCAATAGTGAAAGCATTAGAGTCTGTATTATAGTCAGTATTACTGAAGTTTCATTTCATTCTAGTAGTGCAAAACGATTCATTTCTTAAGTATTATGTTATATTTACCATTAGATGCAACTATTTTGTGTACGAAGAAACTTTTCCATCTTCATTTATAAATGTTTGTTTTAGACAGCCCTTAGTAAAAGAAATTACATTTAGGGCATGGACAATTTGCTGTGTTCAATGTTTAGCACTAGTGCTAAAAATTTGTGAAACAAAGCTCAAAGGATCACATACATTTTTGAATCGAACCAAGAAACAAAGTACGTACTTTCGTCTTATCGCATCAGCCACTGACCTTACTGTAATTTAGTGATTTGTGCGCTTAAAGTAAAATAAATTGAATGACAGTAGAAATGCCTAAAAAATAGGTATGATACACGCGGTAAAAGTTATTTTATTTATCTCATGGGATTTTTCCACTATTTTCATTCTGGACACATCACCAAAACCAAATCAGCATTACAACAAGAATATGGACTACACCAAAAATACATTACACAACACCCTCCAAAATTAAAAATATTATTAATAAACTATCTCTCAAAAATCACCCAAACACGATATTATAAATAATGTATTCAACAATTTACCTGTACCAGCATTAGCTATCCTTACAAACACATGTAAATCGTGTTTCAAAATAAATTACTTTCCGCATACCTGTAAACATGCTATCATTATTCCCAATTGTAAACCAAATACAAATCCTGAAAACACTGACAGTTATCTTCCGATCAGTTTATTGTCATCTCTATCAAAGATATTCGAGAAAGTTTTACTAAAAAGATTAAACTGTCATCTACATATAACGAAAACAATCCCTAAAGAAAAGTTGGATTTACCGAAAAAATGTCTAAACAACACCAGTTACTAAGAATATCGGAACATAGTATGTAAACAAACAAAACCTCACATTTAACAAAAAACATCACACAATAGGCGTATTCATAGGCATCACTCAGGCATTTGACGGGACAAGGCACCAAACCTTAATGTTCAAGATAAAACAAATGGGCACCCCATACATAAAATAAATTGTGAAGAGCTTTCTCAAAAATAGAAGTTTTTCCGTTAACATCAATAATCACCATTCCAATTCTAGACTAATTAACGCAGGACTTCCCCAAGGCTCACCACTTTCACCCACAATATTCAACTTATACGTTGCAGATCTTCCTAAATTAATGAATATTCACATTGCCCACTTTGTGGACGACAAAGCAATATTCTCTTCTGGCAACTATATCATTGAAATCAGAAATACAACACAAATATACCTCAACTTACTCGAGAGCTGGGCATCCAAACTTGAAGTCCAACTGAATCCAACCAAAACTGCGGCAAAAATATTTACGTTAAGACCCTATACCTCTCCCACTCGTAACAATATATAGCAATGCAATGAACTGGTACCCTCTAACAAACCTATTAAATACCTGGGATTAAACTAGGACACTAAACTGAATTGGAAACAGCACATAGACGAAAAAGTTAAACAAGCTAAAATAAAACTACTGCAATTAAAACCTCTAATCTACAGAAAGAACCCATTACCATATCCCTCTTCAATTGCAATATATAAAATCTTCATAAGACCTTTACTACTATATATGCCTGTCTCGTCTGGATAAATGCCTCAAAAACCAATCTAAAAAAATTACAAATCATTCATAATCAATTTTTCAGAACAATATCCTATGTACCAGGGTTTGACACCAGCTTCATAAAGAACTCAGCCTAGAACCCATTGAACATCACATCACATACCTAGCCACTAACTTTTACCATTATTTACCCCAAATCCCTTCCTTTGCAACCTTCAGACTCGTAAAACATCCTAACCACACCAGAATAAAAAACAGATATTCCTAAAAATCTTCTCCGAATTCGAACCAGAATAGAGGACACAAAAAGGCATCCTCAACCTGATGTGAGATTTTAATGTTAGAAGTAAGTTTTAAATAAAAGTTAGCACGTGATCCATTCAAACATATGTAAAGTTGAAATTATACTGAACGATGCACAACCAATATAAATCAATAAAAACAATGGATTGCTCCACTTGACCAATCTGACTTGTGCGGCAGCATTTCAAACGCGCAAAATAAAATGCCACTTTTACCACTCGTATCTTACATAACTATTAGGTCTAAATTTAATAGAAAACCCAGGATTTACGATATGTATTTCACTTCAGTGCTCTCAATATGTCCAATCAGCGTGACATCCAAGCTTCCTCATTGTTTCATTTGGCTCATGTAATAATCGTCGCAGCAGGCTGCAACGTGCCCTATTCGAACCGCCTCTTGTTGTGGCGCTCGAGGGTTTGCCACACTGTGCACGTAGCCTCGAGTCATAAGTAGTTTAGATTTCGCCAATATCCGCTGATTGCGGGGTGTGTTCCAAAGCGCCCCATGCCAATCAGCCGTCGGCTGGAATGGGTGCGTTAGCGGCGGCGTTTTCTCTACGCGCACGCACGCCTCATCCTGCGCTGTAGCGCTGCGAACGCATCGCAATCACTTAGCACTCTCTTTGGGCAAATGCGAGCGTCATTGTACCGATAGGGAACGACGACTTCGGTGTACATACGGATAGCATGTGGAAACAGAGGTGTATAGCCTATGTGAAAACCAAGTATGTAACGTATATAGGAATCTTTGAAATCTTATGTTACGGAAGAAAGCGAAATAGGCGAAGATTATAGCGAAACATTGACTTACAGAGTCTTGAGACCAATCAATCAAAAGGAAGATATCAATTAAAACTTCCAATTTTCATATTCACCATCAATGTTTTTCACTTATGGACCTTTTTTTGTAATTACTTAGAATATCTTGCATATGTTCATTTTTAATCATGAATTCGTTGTGCCATTTTATTTTTCATTTTTTACAGAATTTAATGTAAACTCCTGCTTTCACATATCCATAGATTTGCGTCCCGATCACTGGGATCACTGGGTTTCACTGGGTTCCCGATACGTCGAAAATAATACAAAATCCCATTTTTTATCACCTCTAAAAAAACAATTTAAATAAAATATATTTAAAGTAACCGGGAATGTAGAGTACTTTTGGTATGTCGCTATTGAAAGTGATCCTCTCAAAGTTTCTGTGATAAAATGTTTTAAAGGGAAAGGCCGACTTCATTCAAAAGTAATATGACCTTTTCTGATTTAAGTTGTTGCAGATGTTGATTAATATGAGTGTTGAGAAAAGGTACAAATTGAAAACACGCCATTTCCATGTAGTAGTTCTTTATACAAGATCATGAAGTCTGCATATTTTATGCGAAATATTTAATGTTCACACGCGATGTGTAAGGATGCATGTAAACAATTCCATGTTTACTTTAAATTTTGTAGTTTTAAACCTACATCGAAAGACGACACTCAATCACGCCCACACATTCCAATTCACGGCGTGGACATCGGCATGGCAATTTTTCCCAACGTTATTCCGCGGAAAATTCTACGCTAGCGATGAAACCTGGCGCTCTTCGGAGGGGGCGTGGCGCGAAGTGCGTGCAATAACGAGGTAGAGAGAGACGGGCGATGCGTCGCGAGTCGCTACATACTAACCGGCGGGCGGATGATGGATGATGCGGCATGGGTGCGGGGACCGCGTGCCGATAGCTGCGGCGGACCCTGTGGGGACGGGACAGGGGGGGCGGAGCAATCGACAGGTCCTTCACGACCGCACGTGACGCCACCCCCCACCCTCGCCACACACACACGACCTTGCATCAGTCCTGGTTCCCGCCCCCCCTGCAGTCTCGCGAACCGGGCGTCTCGTCTTGCATCTATCGTGCCGCGCCCCGCCCACGCGTCCTCGACCCGTCCCGCCCATGCGACCCACTTATGCGTCCCCCTCACGCGACCCACTCACGCACCCTGCCCTCGCCTCCCGTGCTCTCGCCGCGCCCACGCGTCGTGCCCACGCGCCTCCCCTACGCGGCCCATTCACGCTCCCCGTACACGCGACCCAGCTACGTGCCCTACATACGCTCCCCGCCAACGCACTCCACCCATGCGCCCCGCTTACACGACCCGACACCCAAGCACCTTGACCACGCGATCCGCCACTCGACCCGCACACGTGACCCGCACACGCGACCCCTCACCTATCCCGCCCCCGCCCCCCGCCCACGCGCCTCGTCCACCCGCCCCGCACACACAGTCCGGCCACGCGTCATGCCCACGCGCTATGCTCACGCGATCCACCCACGCGCCCCGCCCTCGCGACCCGCACACGCACCACGCCCTCGCGCTCCGTCCACGCGCCATGCCCACGCGCCACGCCCTCGCGCCACGCCCTCGCGCCACACCCACGCTCCCCGTCCACCAGCCCCTCCCTGCGCCTCGTGCCCGCGTGCCACCCTCCCCTCACGAGCCCGCGCTTCGGTCGCTTCAGCGCCGTCGCTTCCTTGTTGACAGCCTCACGCTGTGAATGAGGCAAATACCTTGTCACTGCAGATGATCTAGTTCCCGACGTTGCTATCTTGTTTGTAACTTTGCGAAAATACGTAACTTTTCTACACATGTATATTACACTCTGTCGAAAAAAAATAAATTTCAATGGCTTAGTGAAACAAATGCCAGTCTTTAACGTAAGAAAATTCACCAAAGAAACGGAATTTAAAATGGGTTTAGAGGTGCCACAAACCCTGCAAACACCCTCTTTTCGCCTTTATTAGCTACTTTTTAAAAACTAAGGAGTAAATATAATTTAATAGTATATTTTTCTTTGGATTTTTGGCTTAAGCACACTATATCCCACTACAATTTTCTGGCACGAAAACATTAATTATTTGACTCAGTGTGCAATGTTAGTCAGAATATGGATAATTTTTCTTTAAAATCATTGAAACACTTTTCACAGCTCCGTGAACTTTTATGAAAATTCTGTTAACTTACATACAATTTAAGGTCAAAATCTCTACTTCAAGAACTGTGCTTCGAATAATTTAACCATTTTTCTGCAATCGGATAACAATTGAGCCGCGCGCGGTCGGTGTTATCACTGATAACGATTCACTTTTGAACCGTGCTGCTGTGTTTGATTACATTATTCACTGTTAGGCTGTATTAAATATTTTTTGTGGAGACATCAGGCGGGTTACAAAATTAGTAGATTTTAGAGAACACTGCATTGCGATTGGAATCCAATGAACTGGTTTCTCCCTCCTTCTGTCTCATAACTAGTTCCTCCGTCCTGCAGTGTCCGTCTCAGAACGCCTGCCGACCTGCCCAGCGCGCCACCCGGACTCCCACAGCTGGAAAAAAATCCCAGACACCCTTATTAATTCATTCTGAATAGCCATGCCTTCCATTTCCAACGTTCTTCTCCACTTTAAAATTTCTTTTTAAATAAGAAGATTAGTGAGTTTAAGTAGACGTAATCTTCAGCAACCTTTGACACATAGATTTCTGTACATGGTTCATTGTTTATTATTATATATTATTCATTGCGTTTTTAGAGAGTTAAAAACCTTTTATTCTCTAAGTCTCTTGAAACCAGCGTAAGCTTTGAAAAGAATACCATTTCAAGATACATTTTAGTCTAAATGTGCCTTTGTACGGACAGAGCTTCTTGCAGTTATCGAACAACGGTGTCGTCAGAGGAGTGTAAACTCTGCCAGTTAATTCCGTCAGAGTTCGATGGGAAGTATTCATTGTGACGAATAGAACTGGTGTATAGATTTGTCAGCTGTAATAAGTATTACATTTTTTCTTTAAGATTTGGTTGTTTGTGTAAAAAATAAATGGTTTCAAATACTTGTTCACTGTTATTGTTCCCCGTTCATCTTAATCTCTTCAACAGTAGTTGTTTTCCTCTTCTCCATGCCACTTTTTCCCTTCTTTTACATTCCTCACGATGTTTTTCACCAGCATTTCCAGCAGATCTACATTATTCTCTTGCGCAATCACTTTGTCTACCTCACTCCCCTTCCTGCATTCGTGCACTGTCAGAACAGTCGGTGTTCTGGTAATCTCCTCCCCCTCCCCTTTTCACTCTCAGAACACCCTCACCATTTCTGCCGCTGTTCGTAAATGAAACAACCACGAACAAAACAAGGAGCTTTGCATTCAGCGATAAATGAAAGGCGTTGCAATGCAGCAGAGACCCATAGAAACGTTTCATGAATTGAATAAAATACTCCCTTTTGTCCGGACAGCGTTTCTTCTAAAATGCGAGAAAGTCTTGTAATAATATGTTACATTATTCTGGCTACTTTTTCCGAAACGGATTGCACATTTGAATGAATAATAATTAGTGAATGGAATGGTATAGTTTCTATTCTCCCAAAATGGAGTTCAGGCCTATTCAGAATTCTATGAATAAGAGGGTACAAGATTGAAATTGTATCCTTTGTTTTTCTGTAGAAACAGCGCGTAAGAAATGTCCTTAAAAGTGTTATTATTTTAGTGTATAATTATGTTAAAATCTGTTCCGCTGATTTGGTAGACAAAAGCTTGCTATACAGTACGTGTGATAAACAATTCGCACAATTATACTTGCCATATTTACAATATGTCATGCACAAAGTATTCATTTGCTTTCATAAAAGTCACAATTGCTACTGATTTGTAATTTATTAATACATGAAGAACCGTGATATTCGGTCCAGTGTTGTATAGAATATTCATTATTGAAATAATGTTTCCATAATCAACGTTAATGAATGCAGAGGCGTATTATTCAAACATTCTAGTGAAATACTTCGGTGAGTACGTTCTTTTAAGTCAATTGTATAGGGTACTAAACATTATATTTAGCACGTACTTTGCCAACAAAGTATAATCCTTATTCTGTACTCATTTCTTTCTTCTAGCTACTAATTCGAAAATTGTACACTGATTGTTTCGTTAGCACATTCTTTCTATTAACACATATCATATTCTTCATCATAGTTCTTGTTCATGGTGGAAACTATCGTCTAAATTGTTTTGTCCTTCACACATAAAAAGCCACTAATATACTGCATATATTGTATATACTATTCAAATTCTCAGACCACTATAATAATAGATAGAAAACGATACCAACAGTGTGTCCCATTGTTCAGAACAAATACAAGGTAAGAGAAATCCAATGAAAGAAAATATTTTTTCTAATTAGAATGTGTAAGTGTATTGAAGCGTGATACCTACATTTTATTTTCAGTCCTGAGAAAATATTTTCTCGTGCTTTCTAAAGTATTATTGACCTAAAGTATTATTGTCCTATTCTAAAGTATTATTAAGCATTTCGTTCAAATGTTCCCTTCAATGCTCTTGATTATTATAAATCATGATGAAATGCCTTATATACAAAGAGATATATTAATAATAATAATAATGATAATAATAATAATAATAATTATTATTATTATTATTATTATTATTATTATTATTATACGTAAAACAGAATCTGCTCAATATTTAAATATACCCCAGTGAATATAGAATGTATGAATATACGAATATAGAATGAATGAAGAAAAATGTAAATTCAGGTCAGTGAAAATAATCTTCATAGTCATAACAGAAATATATTTACAGAAATATTTGCAATGATCGGGTTTGGACCCAAACTTTTCAATACCTAAAGAATTAATATTCGTAAATCTGAAGACATTTTTAATTGTTTGCACGCTATTCATCATTATACTAGGGTTTGAAGGGAACATGTAGAACAGGTCCGTCACACAGCAAACATCAAAGTTAAATTCTAAGACATATAATAAAGCTTTGATGGTCACTCGCATAATCAGCGGCTGTCATTTTGTGTAACAAGTAGGACATCTTCCCTACATCAAAGCGATGACCATAGGAAAGCTATGAAAGTGACAGAATTTTTCCTTCCATTGCCCTAGGCTCGCTAAGTCCATGGCTGTGTTAGTATCTACAGGAGAGTTCAAAACTAATGTTTGGAAGGAAGGACTTTGACTTCAAAAGACCCTAAGAAAAACGTGGATTTGAAGTAAAGAATATATCCATTAGCTATCTCCTTTTATACCAGAATGCCGTATTAATTGTTGAACACAAGAAAAGTAACGAAGTGAGACATCCGTCAAATGAAATGAAAAGAACCTTCCTCTCTAGATAGATGTCTGAACGATGTGACTTTCTAGGTCTACCCGTCGAACTCGACTCTAAGTCAAACAGTAGCGGGAAGGGTTAGTTAGCCTGGCAACTCCCGCGAGGACGGACGTTTCTCGGAGAAGGGAGATTGCTCCCCCTGTCGGCCCTACCTAGGGCAGAAGAGTGTGCTTGCGACCCTCTCTTGACAAAGTCCCTTTCGGAAACTCTTGAAAGGTCGGACACTCTGAAGAAAAGGCTGACTTTCCCTCGTAACATTTGCAAGCGACGTCACAGGCCTTTGAGCACGTCCGCAGCCAGTGAAGCACAAGGGCGTGGACAGTTTTATTTTATATTACAGGAGAGGTAATTACTGTCATTTCGTACTTAAAAGAGAACTGTGAGATGAAATGGTTATAAATAGGAATATCATTGTTATGCAATGCATTTCAATGTGTAATACATTTTCGGAAGCCCACACTCACCTTTGATTGATGTTAAGTACTTAAGATGTTGTACCCCTAATGTTGGTTACATGCACCGTATGAAAGATCAATTGGAAAGTGCAATCCATGTACTTTCAACCGCATAGAGTATTTTTAGTTATCCGCCTTCTGCATTTCTCCCTCTGTTACTTGCCTTCGCACATTCGCTCCTTACCACTCGCCCTCCGCCACTCGCCCTCCGCCACTCGCCCTCCGCCACTCGCCCTCCGCCACTCGCCCTCCGCCACTCGCCCTCCGCCACTCGCCCTCCGCCACTCGCCCTCCGCCACTCGCCCTCCGCCACTCGCCCTCCGCCACTCGCCCTCCGCCACTCGCCCTCCGCCACTCGCCCTCCGCCACTCGCCCTCCGCCACTCGCCCTCCGCCACTCGCCCTCCGCCACTCGCCCTCCGCCACTCGCCCTCCGCCACTCGCCCTCCGCCACTCGCCCTCCGCCACTCGCCCTCCGCCACTCGCCCTCCGCCACTCGCCCTCCGCCACTCGCCCTCCGCCACTCGCCCTCCGCCACTCGCCCTCCGCCACTCGCCCTCCGCCACTCGCCCTCCGCCACTCGCCCTCCGCCACTCGCCCTCCGCCACTCGCCCTCCGCCACTCGCCCTCCGCCACTCGCCCTCCGCCACTCGCCCTCCGCCACTCGCCCTCCGCCACTCGCCCTCCGCCACTCGCCCTCCGCCACTCGCCCTCCGCCACTCGCCCTCCGCCACTCGCCCTCCGCCACTCGCCCTTCGCCATTTATCCTCCGCCATTTATTCACCGCCATTTATTCTTCGCCATTTATCCTCTGCCTTTTATCCTCCGCCATTCACCCTCCACCACATACCCTCCGCCATTCAACATCCGCCACTCAACCCCCAAAATTTGACGTCTTCCACTCTCCGACGCGCCCTCATCGCCTCAACCCCGGCCACACACCGCCTGACGGTGCTCGCCTCCTCGCGGCCCGTCACCCGAATAATTCACGCGTGCAGTAAACCCAGCGATTTGCTCCCCGGCGGCCAGGGCGGGCCGCGTCGGAGCGGGTGCGGTGGAGCAGCGTGGGCGCCTGCGGGAGGCGCTGGCGGAAGGCGCAGAGCCCCGACGATGAGTAAGCGCTGCCCGAACGACAGGGCAGCAAGGCACGAGGGCGTGGCTGCGCTGGCACCTTTGCGGAAGACATGATGGAGGTAATACGAAGGTCGGAGTAGATCCACCCTGAGAGAGAGATAAAGAGAGAATGAGAGAGAAAGAGAGAGAATGAGACAGAGAAAAATGAAAGAGAGAGAATGAGACAGAGAAAAATGAAAGAGAAAGAGAGAGAGAATGAGAGAGAAAAAGAGAAAGAGAGAGGATGAGAGAAAGAGAGAGAGATTGAGAGAAAGAGAGAGAATGAGAGAGAAAGAGAAATAGAGAGGACACTAAGAAAATACAAAGCAAGTTGTCGGGTAAGTTGAAAAGGAGTCTATAGCAGAGAAGAGGAGAAACAGGCGTATGAAATTTGTGGAAAGGAATGATAATTAATATTATTCCAAGGCGGTCGTTAAGGGTTTGTGCTGTTGCACAAGAAAATGCAGGGGTGGCTGGCTGCTGAGCGGCGCGCAGCACTTGCTGAAAGCATACTCATAGAAGCGCAACTAGCGCTGTCTGACGGCGATCCGATGCGGGTGATGGGATGCAGTGGACGGAGATATTTTTATCTTTATTACGGATCTCATTACTGAATTCTTTTTCGTAGATGGTTTGAATGGATTTATTGAATTAATAAGAGATGACGTGATTTAAATGATGATGCACTGAAAGATGCAGGGAATCACTGATGAATCTCGCGAGAACTTCCCGCGGTCCTGATTTGTTCATCACAAATTTAACATCTACCTATCAGGATATTACGCCCTCAGATCCAGAGATGGAATGCACGCTGTGTGATCGCTACATCACGAGCCACAGTCTAAGGAGAGGTAGAGAAGGTGGGAAGAAAGGGATCGAGCTTGTGTGAAGAATTAGAAATGATTCCTACGATGAAAGGTCTCCCGGTCGCAAACGATAGACGAACGACAAATAAAATCGATTTTCACCCTCCAGGAAACACATCGCACAGCATCCGTTCTGCCCAATACGGATTTACTTCTGTTACCTGTCACGCAAAAAATTCTACATATTCAAGAGTGAGTTATTTTCAAGTTTGAGTTTTTATTATGAACAATTGGGTAATAATCAACGAAACAAATTAAAGACTTTTTAAGTTAAAAAATAAATTTAAAATGTGATGATATGTACAAAAGTCGTATTAGATTATGTATCAAATATACCATCAATTCTTATTGGGGATGTACTTTTGTTATTTTTATTTTACCTTTTGGTTTATGTAATTACTGACTGGGGTTTAAAAAGAATAAAAAGCATTAAATGGTAAAGATAACTTAAATTTAGAATTTTATTCAGAAATTGTGTTTGTTGTCAACTCACACCTATTGATGCCTGCTTGATATTTTCCTCCAACTTTCAACTAGATATAAATTTCACTTTTTTCATGCCCTCTTCAATATTTCCGCAGTGCCGATTAGTAAAGTTCCTCTTGTTCACCACCCTATCATTCTGTACCTCTCCGACAGTCGCTCGTTTACTTCATCCTCACTGTTGTCTATGTGGCAGAGCTCGTGAGGCCCGGTCGCGGGGTAGATGGCGTTCAGCAATCGCGACTCGAAAGCGCCCTCGCGAAAGGGCACGGCTCTTCTTTACGACTACGGAAGCACTCGCGGCAGCTACAAAGGCGGCGGCGGCGGCATCGGCGGCGGCGGTCACGGTTATGGAGACGGTGGCGGCGACAGTGGAGGCGGCGTCAGTGGAGGCGGCGACAATTTCAGTAGAGGTGGAGTGGTGGTGGAGTTGACAACAGAGGAGGAAGTGGAGGTAGCAACAATAGTGGAGGCGGCGAGGGTGACGTCAGTGTATGTGACGAGGATGATGTCGGTAGAAACGGCAACTGTGACATCGAGGGTGACGTCATTGGAGGCGGCGACGGCGTCGTTAATGGTAGTAACGGCAGTGAAGGTAAGGGAGACAGTGAAGACGGCGATGGTTGTAAGCGGAAACGACGTCAGTGGCGGTGAAGGCGGAGATCGTATGGCGGAGGTGATGATGGTGGCGGCGGCGACCGAGGAGGCGGGATGACAGAGAGGGGATTGTGACATCCGACGCGAAGAATGAGTGCGTACAACCCAGGCTAGCACACTGCGACTCGCCTCCCGCTCAATACAAATTGCGTAGAAGAGATTTGCTAGTGGTATACGACGCTCCAAATGTCATGGAGACTCTCGATCGCCACGCTCGCGTCTCAGCCAATTTGCATTAGATCATTCTGTGACGTTGCGTAGAGTGCCTCCACGGGTGCATGAAATTGAATAATACGATAGATATCACAATTTAATGACACAAAAAAGATTATGTGAAATGATTTACCCCAAACTCATTATGAAAACGCAGCCTTATGTGATTTCAGTTTTTCAAAATTCTTTGAACCGCAGTATGTGATTTCAGTATTTTAAACTTTTCAACATAAATAGGTGAAAAAATTGAAATTTCAATTTAATGATTTTAAAAATATATTATCCTAAAAATCAATTGAAATTACGATTGACAGAACGTGCCTATAAATATATATATATATATATATATATATATATATATATATATATATATATGATATATTGTGAAACCACTATTTTTTTCTAAAAATAATAGTGAATCTCCTATTGTTCCAGAACATGACGTAAACATATTTCTAAAACCACATCGTGGTAACGATCATTAAACTGGACCGTATGAATGCTTCTGCAAAATCTGCGCATCGTTTTTACTGCACCCTCGACCTCTATCCATAGCATTTCGCATGCACCTGTTTCCGCCAGCAAAAACCTTTCCTTTCATTTACATACAAGCATTCGAAACCAATAACCATTCTCATATCGGACGGCTCCCGGGATATGTACTAGCCGTTTCGCATAAATGATTTCACCCAACTAGCACGTGCGAATTTTACCCATTGCAACGTGTCTGCTTTTCGGGGCGCCCCGGAAAATTTCACTAAACCCGGACAGCTCTTTTAATTGGACGACAGGCGTTGTCTGCCTCGTTTGGGTAATCGCGGGTGTTTGTATGTGTATTTTGCCAGGTCGCGCTGTAGTTTTGGTGTGTGAATAGGGCCCCTTTTCCATCTGGAATTTCTCCCTGTTGCATGCCCCTCAGGCGACGCGGCGTGTTGAGTAAATAAAATGCAAAAGTTTCAATTAGCAGGGCAATGCAAGTGCTTTGAGACACACGCATTGCGAGAAACTAACGGGACGTTGCTGAAATAAACAGCTGTGTGAGCAAGTGAAATTGCATTCGAAAAGTGAAGAATTATTTTAAGGAGCTTGATAGTGAGTGCTGGGTTCAATGCATTATTTGTTAGTTGGAAGGTCAAAGTAAATACTTGGAAGTATGTTATATTTTTCTTATTTTATATACTACTACTACTACTGACAATAATAATAATAATAATAATAATAATAATAATAATAATAATAATATCAACAACAACAACAAATAGCCAAACCCGTGGGGCAGGCGGTTACGGAAGTTGTCGTGACTGAGCCACGGAAGAGAACGTGTAGCGTGATCAGAAAAGGCCGATATAATAATAATAATAATAATAATAATAATAATAATAATAATAATAATAATAATAACAACAACAACAACAATAGCCCCACTCGATTTAACCGCACAGAAGGAAAATATATAGAAAAATTACAATTGAAATACGAAAAATACTAAAAATCGAAAAATTAAATATTCTTTGTGCTTATTCTGCTGAGTCAATGAATGTGATGTCTACAAAGTCTGGCAAAATATGTTCACTATTCACTCTGAAAACACAGAGATAAATATGTTTCATAAAATGTTATTGAAATGTTTTAATAGGAACTAAGATCTATACATGAATGCGGTAGTGATCTATATCAGTAAATCCTGCCATCCGCCTTAATTTAAACGCCTACGCATCACTTTGAAAATATTGAAATGTTCTGAAAAGTGATGCATGTGTCTGTCTATTGCTCAATATTGTATTCATATTCACTATCTAAGATTATAAATCACTTATTGGTTTGTGTTAGTAAGAGCAATCGAAATACATCTAGGGCCCATTATCTTTTTTAATTACAAAATTCGGTTGAATAGAAAGCTCAAACTTGTTTCTGAGCAAACACTGAGTGTTTCAAATATAATAATAATAATGCTTTATTCATGGCAAGAAATTATTATTATTTTTTTAGAATCAAACTAGAATTTTTATTAAAGTTGTAAATTAATATTACGACTGACCCCGCCATTACCGGATTGGATGACATCCCGGGAACCCGTGGTGGCGTTGGCAGTATTGTTAGCCCCTCAGGTGGCATTAACAGCATGCTGGCATTCTGTCGAGCGGTTCCGGGTTCGTCCCGGTCGGGACAAAAATGAATTTGTAGGTTTTATTAAAATCGCCTCAGTTTCTGTAGCTACGTGGCACAAGAAATCTCAGGCGGGCCAAATAAGCTAGGTACGATTACAGCAACGAGCAGTAACACTTTCTAAGTACTATCTAATTATTGAAAGATAAGATTTTAAATCGCTTTACCGTTTTTTGAGATAAATTAAATAATCTTTATGTGTGTCCATTTTTTAGTCTGGAATTCGGACAATCTATTTTCAACATCAAAATAAGTCTGCTCAAATATTGAGAAAAATGAATTTTTTGAAATATTTAGAACCCTTCTTTCATGAAATAGAGAATTTTATATAAACATTGCTTCAAGAGTGCTGCTTTGCATTTTCATTTTTCAGACAATTTTTTTAATTTAACAAATATATTTTATGAAATAAATATTGCCAGAAGTTATCCTACCTTTGACACCGTGAAATTCATGGAGAAAATTCACGTTTCTGAGCGTAAAAAAATTGTGTTTTTTTAACAACGAAAATAAAAATTTGGCGGGTCTATCTGTGTTTGTATATGTGTCTGTGCTTGAAATTAATAGCCTTATTATAATCTCCTATTCTTAGGTAATATAAAAACTAATTAAATTGTTTTTACGATTTTTGTTTGCCTGTTTCTTAGCTTGCCCGGCTAAACTCCGGTAAAGCTAACTCCATTTTGGTGGAGATTTTACTAAAAGGAAGAGTATTGTGTTAGGTATAACTTGGAATATCTTTCTTCAAAGTATAATTTATTATAAAAAAGAAACAAACTAATTGTTTTTGTTTGTTCTTTTCAACAGATCCACAGTTCAATATCAATCTTAATGTAGTTTTGGTACACATGACCTTCAAACATGAAATAAGTTAATTTTTACATGATATTTTGTAAAAAATACTCTCATGTCCCTTCCCTTCTTCTAGAAAACGTTTATGTGTGGACTCTCAATTTTTCGCGAATATCTCAAAAACTGAAGAAAATTACTCAAATTAATGGGACATTTCTGAAAGCCATTAAAGTTTCTGCTAAATTCGTTTTGATTTATTTCGATACCGCTGGTAGAGTTGTTGAAGGTCACAATTAGTATTGAAAGTTTTTTTACGAGTGAGCAAAAATGCATGTACAGCTACCGAAAGGAAAAACCGAGAGCATCTGTTTCATTGTTCTTCCCACATTCGCTTTTCTAGTAAAATTTGAAAATAGAATCATCATTTCAATTCCTTTTCGTACTTGTAAAAGCAAACGTACGAGTATTACCGGAGCACTTCATGCAATGCTTCTCTCGCCTCTTCCAATTCTCACACGTTCTACAGACGCAGACCCTTTAAAACGTAAGCATGGTCCTTTTGGGCGGCTTCTCGCCCGGCCTTTCATTACAACTGTTTATGGACGCGAGCGCTCCTGCGGGGAAGGCCAAGAGCTGCCTCAATCCGACGTGTAAATAAAACACAGAAGTTTCAATTAGCGAGCACCGAGGTCGCGCGTGGGCGCCGAACGCCAAGTAGAGGCTGTTGGAGGCGGCGGCGGTGGCGACGGAGGCAGTGAGTACTCACTAGTATTGGAAGAGCTGGCGCCACTTTCAGCAACGGTTACTGCAAGGGAGGTGCTTTCTGAGTTACTGCTGCAGTGAAGGTTACGACAGTGGAAACGACGAAGCCATTTCCAATGAGCAACCCTTGGACCTCGCTGATATAAAATAAGTTACCAATTACCCAAAAGTGTTTACCCAGAATATAATAAACCGTAATTAAGAGAGTTTCAAACAAGAAATGTAACTTCATACCAATATTCCCATACATTGACGAGTAACTATTACACACGATATCACGAGTGCTTTCAAGTTTATCTGTAATTTCCAAAGCACGAGTGGTAACGAACATGGTTAAGACTATTTCAGAAATGAAAATAAATATTAATTTAATAAATTTAATATCAAGAATATTTTAATAATTAACATTAGTATCAACGTTCAAGCGTCATAAGATCCTAGCAACTACGGATAAAAAACAAGTGCACGTCGATATGATCTAATAAAAGTAATTAAACCAAAGTGGTAGGATTACAAAGGTAAGTTCAAAGATAAGAGGTTGCTAAAGGTTACGGCGGCTATTAAGGCGTCAGTGTCGGAGGTAGGGAGTACTTGTTGTCAATACAAGTGATGTTACAACGGTCACAGAATGGGAGTGTTTTCTGAAGTAATAGCGACTGATAGCGCTGGATGAGGATGGCGATTGGAACACGAGTTAACGTTCGTGAAATGAATGCGTAGCATTTGTACATGCTTGCTACTCACAGGCTACTCTACCCATTACGATTTAGCGGAAACGGCTCTCAAAATAATCGCTCCAGTGACTGAATGGAGTATAGAAGTGAACACGGACCCGTATCCAGGAGTATCAGTCACAAGTGAATGAGAGATAAACTGGCGTTGCCTGCGTTCAGCAGGTGGGGCGGAGGCGGCGGGGGCGGCGGGGGCGGCGGAGGCGGCGGAGGCGGCGGAGGCGGCGGAGGCGTGGCCTAGGGACGAGTGCGAGGATTACCAACCGCGGCGCCCGAATCAAATATGGAACAGCATGCTCGTAGGCGGCGGGGGCAACTCGGAAAAGTTACTTTTAATCCCGGTCTCGCGGCACCGCGCCGCGCCGCGCCGGACCTGAGTAATTCACAGAGCGGCCACGCGAGCGCTGCAAGTCAAATCAGGCACGAGTCGCTGCTGCCCGGCTGCTCGCTTGACCACGCCGCTGCCGCCGCCACCGTCCGCGCCCCCGCTGCTTCTGTCGCCGCTGCTGCCGCCGTTTGTTGAGGCGTGAATGGTGAATCCTTCGTAAGCGTTTAGAGTTTGATGGAAATAAGGGATTCGTTAGGAGGAATTTTTGATTGTTTTTTTTCAACACATAGAAATGTGAATCAGTGGCGCTAAAAGAAATATATTGATTTTGAAAGAGGAAGGATGAAGTTTTATCTCACACCCCATATCACTGTTCACTTTTTATCATTTCCTTTTATCGGTCCTCTATGAGTGATGAATCCTACGATGAATCCGTTTTGCAAAATCGATCTAACACAAGTCTATTACTAACGTATGTGCTTATTACATTAGGATCACGTTCATTAACGAATGTATATTCAAACTATATTTTGCACGTCTGATTCTTATAAATGCAAGACAAATCATGTTATGCTAACTTATTACACTATGCCCTATTTTCTAACTAAAGACCTATTATTCCATATAAAATGTTCTAAAATTTCCCATTCGCCTTAATGGTTCATGAGCATGTTTTATTTTTAATAAGTGGCCTTTAGCAACAAAATATGATCGATTATTGAGCAACATTTTTAAAATTCTTATAAAACAATTATTTTTTAAAATTTCATGAAAACTAATGAAAGAGAGCTTTCAGTAGACATTATCAAAGAAAATAGTGCAAGATCAATTATTTTCATATTTATTGGGTACATGGATAAAATTGTTTCAATTATTTTCATTATTATTACTGAATTGAATTGCCCAGTTTCCTTGCTCATGTAATCAAGTAGAAATTCTGTAAACTAAGAACTGTGAATAAAATATAAGTATAGAAATTTATTTCAACTCAGTAAATGACGCATTTTTTAACAAAGTTATTTTTTGTATCTTATTAGGTTAAGGTTTTCTGTATTTTTTTGTTTATGTACTGTTTCTGTAAAAGATACTAATATTTTTATTAATATGTAGTCGCTACCAACCTTACATTAAAAAAAATAGAAAGCACGATTTGCAAGCGTCCTTTGCCAACATTTAAATTCTGGCGGAAAAAATGAATGCTAATTATATTTAAAAATCAAACCCGTGGCATTATCTTAAAAATTTAAAAATGATACAAACAAAAAACATTTAATGTCCCTTATCATATACAAGTACTCTGCGCAAATATAATACCAATATACCTGATTTCCAAACACTGTTGATAATACAGGGGTAGCAAGTTGTATTTACAAATAGGACATTGGCTAGCCATATTAGAAATTGAAGAATTAGATCCAAATATTACGATGTAAATATTAGGATTTAGCAATGTTCGAGGCCGGAACAAACAATGAATATTGCTCACTGGATATTCCTGGTACCTAAAATAGTCATGTTTTGGGACGTGGGCATATATAAAAACTAAATTTTTATTTTTGAAAACATCATATGACAAAATACAAGAAAGATGGACCGCCAATGGTGACAAATTTTAGTATATGCTTAGGTGTCGGGTCACGATAGGCGATTGACGAGAAGCGAATTGTAGCCAATGGCGAAATTACTTATTGAAAGAAGACATACGAAACCGAAGCTGACATGTTTCATCGAATCCATAATTTTGACAGAAGGTGTTTGATCGCGGTCGTGAGCACATGAAAGGCTATCTGCTCGTGATCACAAGCATTTTATAATGGATTTGGTCACCCTAGCGAGCACATGGAAGGCTATCTGGTCGTAATAAAGATTTAAGCAGACAGGACGTTTACTTGTAATCGGAAGCAGTATCGAAGAGGGATGTCCATTCGAGGCACTCGAGTGTAATTTCTATGTAAATAGTTCCTATTATTTAATAGTACATTGAACGATATTATATTTCATACAATTTTAATTTCAAGGAAGAAATGCAGAAGATTACTGGTGGTCGTCGCGATTCTTCGAAGAAAAAAAGATTCTTCAATTCGGCAGCGCAGTCTACGAGGACATCTTCACAAACCATAAGCGCCATATTGCAAGATAACATAATACTTCTTTGTAGAGAAATTATTGGATAAATCTTAAAAATACTTTTAATAAATAACAAAAGTTATATTATGATTCATGGGATATCAACGTTATTTAAAAGTAAAATTTGGTAAATAGAATCACAAAATAACATTAATAAATGATGGAATTGTGTCATTGAAAACGGAATGCTGATATTTTAATAGACTCTGCAGATTAATCTTCTTGAGGTTTTTTAAAAGAATAAATTTTCATTTTCAAGCACCTAGACCGTACTGGGTAGGACGCCCGCCCACGCATGTAGTATTTAATAATACAAGAACGTAGAAGTCATCCATGAATAAATAACCGAAGATAAATATTTTCAAGTATAATACTAATAATTTAGTTTTAAATTTACTTGCCCAGTGAGGGCCACATTATGTTAATAAATGTTAAGAGTCTATTATAGTTAAAATAGTTGCAAATTGGTTTGCTCAGCATGGGGCAAATGGTACGTATTAAATAAACACGTATATTAAAACAGTTTGGTTAACACTTCATTGTTCAGCAGTTGCGCACAAAACCCTCTTCGCACAAAACTTCCATATTACAATAGTGTTAATTGTAATGACACTATCAATTGAATTTGATTCAATTCCTATACTCACATTGAAATCTCGTGTCATTTAAGACGAAAATGAACAACAAGGATGTGATAGAATGGGTCAGTGGCACGATCAGTCGCATCCAGTAAGCCAAAGTGAGTGGACTATTGTGCAAGTGAGCGCGCACCTTAAATCGTCATTTTTATATTGCCTGTAGAGCCTGTTGATGTTGGATACTTTAGTCGATACGTGTAGTGGACGATGACGAAAAGAAGAGGATGATATAACAAGAGGTGAGGGAAAAACGTGGTTCTTACGACAATCTGGGCATTTGTAATTACCAGAAATCTGAGAACTCAAATGTTTAACTATCTTTCCATAATGATCAGACAGTTGCAGTGAAGAAACAGGTGATGGCAGTTACTTGTCAATAAGCCAATTTTCATTGGGCGTTAATGGAGTGATGACATGTGGGAGTCAACCGCCTAATCAGCAAGTTCACAGAAGGTTCGTTGTTATCCATCCTCCAGATATGGAAGGAAATATCAAAAATGTAATGGTAATTTATGAGCCTAGAAAACTCTTTTTTAGGAGGAGTTATATGAATAAATCAAATATTATACGAATCTATATTTCGTTGTTATTAACAAAGAACTCAATGAAGAAAGAATGTTATTTAATATTTGTGTTTCATTATGGTTATTGTGACTTACAAGTGTCTTTAAACCACCACAACAAAATATTTCATACTAGTGGGGTAATGGAGGAAGAGTGCAAGAATTTTCTGCTCTCACGATGTCGTAGAAAATATTTTATCTTCTTCGGGATCTTAGCTTTGAAGATGCAATCACGTTCCACTCGGAAGAAAACATAACAACTTATGACATTTTGGGAAGTGTTTCAGAAACATGGGAAACGTCAGAAGTATTCTAGCTCACAATTGATGAAATGCTACAATCATGTAAGCGCAGATAATATTTCAGCCAGTTAACGCCTAAAAAAGTGTTCAAATACCACCGCAAAAGATTATCTATGACTGACTTCAGACCTTTACACATTTCAAACATAGAGATATATGTAGGAAAACAACCCTACGGATGCAAGCAAACAACGTGATGGGCCCATCAAAGCAGACTACAAACTAACAGTTGCAGTGAAGAGATTAATGGGACTTATCAAATCTAATGGCAGAAATGTAACTATGGACAGCTCATTAACATCAGTCAACGTGGTGAATTAATTTGTTACATTACAATCTTAATGTGGTCGGAACCCTAAAGAAGAATAAAACATATCTTCCTCCAGAATTTGTGCAAACAAATCACAGTCCATTTTTCTGCAGTGCCTTTACATGCGGTAAATAATATATGGTGGTGTCGTACGTTTCTAAGAAGTACAGAAATATCACAATGATTTGTAGTATGCATGTCTAAAGAAATTGATGAATCAATCGAAGTAATGCCAAAACTATTAATTCATATGTTCTACAATTTCACAAAGGGAAGTGCTTATACTGTCTACGCGCTTCAATCTGAGTACTCTATGGTTAGAATATGTCCTCTACGGCCCCAAAATACGTTCTCACATAATGCTCCATCAAGTCTGTTCCCAGAGTGGAGAAACTGAGTGAGCGGATATCTATTTTAAAAAATTGAAATAATCTAGGCCGGACCTCCACAAATGCAAGAATTGGAATCAGGCTGCCCGCGGTGGCCCTTTAATATTGCTTGCGTAACATTCCTTATATTATAATAAAGTCAATTGCGTCAGAGTGCATCCCCTTCCCCCGGCCCGTGACGCTGACTAAACAAACGAGCCACACCGCTGGCCCACAGATAAACGCCACGGCAAAATAGGATAAGTAGGTCGTTCATATTGAGCTGCTCTTAACATACGAGCATAAAAGAACGAACATATAAGCATGAAATTTTGCGAAAGGTCTCTATAACTAAGATATGCAATGTTCATCAGTACAGTATTTCAAGAATGAAAGTAGTAACGATTAAAAACGTGAAACGTGAAGATGTAAAGCTCTCCTTTTCGACCAACCACGTGTCTAGTATGCATTCAATCAATGCGATATTAAAAGGTAAAATGGGCTAGTAGTACTACAGAATGGCACAGACTTTCCCATATTAGTTTTCTATTTCCTTTCCTCTCGGCTAGGTATTCGGACTTGCCACATTCTCTTGCCAGCTGCCACCTATCGCCACCAACACATTTTTCCATTCCCGCATACGTACGTATATATGGAGTACGTAGTATAGAGAAAGTTATCTAATGCTGCGGAAAATCGATTTCGAGATTTTAACGGAAATACAGGTTTTGGGGTTCCCAGATACCGAAAGAGTGTTGTTTTTTTCTCAAAAGTTCGTCCGTTCGTCCGTCTGCCCGTCCGTCAGTCTGTGAACCGCCTAAAACATACGTACGATTTCTTCCGAAATGGCTATTGCCCGGTGGATCTGGTTTCATTTGAGGCGCCGCGATTTTGAAAAACTTCTTCCAAATTTGGAGGTACTTTACATAAAGCACCCGGGACATTTTCAAAATTTTCTCAAAAACGGCATCAATTTTTTCTTTAATTTTTTTGTAAGAAAAATGGAAAATACACTTATGAAGGCTTAGGTCCAATTTTCACAAAAATTGCAGACCAACTACAAAATTGCAGATAGGGATTTTTCCTCAAACAAAATATGTTCTTCGTAGTGTGTTCTTTCTTTAAGGCCATGTACACTTTTTTTTGAAAATTTTAGTAGTTTTCGCGGAATATTGCGTGCAATATGAGCAATTTAAAAAAATTTGGAGTCGTTTTTGAGAAAATTTTGTTTTCGTAATTTTTTAAATTGCACATATTGCACGCAATATTGTGCGAGTACGAGAAGTACTAAAATTTTTAAAAAATGTACAAGATCTTAATGAAAGAACTTACTTTCGAAAACAAATTTTATTCGAAGGAAAAATCTCAATCTTAAATTTTATAGTTGTAGAAAGACGCCGAAAAAGTCAAACTTTTGAAATTTTTGAAAATTCAGAGTACTCATAAACCGTGTATATCAGATCTATGCCACCTTTATAAGTGTATTTTACTTTATTCTGACAATAAATGTAAAGAAAAAAATGTTGAGCCTTTTTGAGAAAAAGTTGAAAATGTTCGGGAGGCTTCATGAAAAGTACCTCCAGATTTTGAAAAAAGTTTTCTAATCTCGCGGCGCCTTGAGTGGAACCATATCGACCGGGGAATATCAATTTTGGAAAGAATCGTACTTATGGTTTAGACGCTAGTGTTTTCACACACTCACTGACAGACAGATGTTCAGACGGACGGACGTTTTGAATAAAAGCACTTTTTTGGTATCTGGGGACATGAAAACGTGTATTTCCGTTAAATCTCGAAATTGATTTTTCCGCAGCATTACATAACTTTCCCTATACTTCGTACATTAATCTGTATATACGTACGTATACGGAAAAGTAAACATTCGTATGAAATTCTTCGCAACCGTGCGTCCAGTGTTTAACAACCCTCGAAACGGGAAAGGGGCAAGTTGACGAGTCGCTAGCACTTACAATCTTAGTGACTATGTGATTAGCGCAAAATCTCAAGGACGGGAAAGACGTTGTATAGGAGGGATTTTTTGTGAGGCCCTCCCACTGCCAGAGGGAAGACTTTGCCAGCGCCTACGCCATGACGGAAAACATATTGGTGAGTGCGCGTTTTCGGTGGAGTATTGGTGTCAATAGATCAGTGAACATTTAGCATTGAAGCAAAAACTAAACTAACATTCCGTAATCAATTTTCAACTCCAGTCAAAGTTGCTATTTTAAAATGCTCAACTCGGGCACACTGTTTGAACCCTTCCCTGCCATTCTACCAAATATTTTGGAATTGTTTATAAAATTATTAATTGATGCAAAATTGTTAATTCGTTTTTTTCGACTATGAAATTTCATGGGAATATTACTGCTTTATATTGGCATAATTTAGACATTATTTATAAATTTGCAAATGTTTGCTGTGTTTACCAACCTGATCAAAAGAAAATTGTCTTTTTATCCAAAGAAAATTGGAAATAAATTCCAAAATTTAAAACTTTTGAATGTTACATTTTGAGTAATAGAGTTTTATTATCCACAAAACATCTCTTTGAAATCTTTAGAAAAAAGTTCGTTTAAGATAATGGATTCTTTTTGTGAATCCTCTGATATTTCTTCAAACTTTGGATTGACGCTTCAAGCCTAGTTTATTTATGGGTAAGGAATACGTAAGCTCCCAGAGAAAATACCCTCAGTGTTACAAAGAGGAAGAGACGTGAATCCAACTTCAGACGTTTCTGGCAATTCTTGCTAAGCATTAGGATTATCTCAAAAAATGTAACAGGTCATCCAAAAGGAATCGCATTGTTTTCGAATTATGAACGTATTGCGGTTACCATGTGTGTGTTTCCCTTACATCTGTAATTGTTTAGTTTGGAATGTATTTTGTGAAGGCCTGAAAGTAATTTACGGAATTTTATGTCGATGGCTTTTTGTAAACAATACGAAAATCCCATCGTTCCTTAGCGGGTTTATACAGATGGCAATATAGCAACGTAAAATGTGTTCTGCGTTATTTTAATGCCTTCTCTGAGGGTTTCAAGAGTGATATAGGTTGTAGCATAATTTTCTGGGCTCTTAACTCATTAAAAAAACGTTCTATATGGGAAAGTAAGGATATGTGCAGGAAATTAGTGACTTGTATAATTTGCTGTTTTTATTTTCAAAATGAATCAGGTTTTCATACTAGCATAACTTACGCGTCAATGTGTGGTAGAATATATGATTAATAATAGATGACAGGCATGGAATATCTCTGAGAAAATTGTCGCTGAAATTCGTCTCCTTTACAACTGCATTCATGAATGAAGAGAGTCTGAGCCGGTGTGAGAAGTGGAAATTCAGCAGCAACTTCATCTCTTTTTCAGAAACATTCAAAGTGTTTGTTTACAAAGCTAAAATAAAATATAAAAGATGGATGTTTTATTCTACAATTGGGCTGGTGTCCGTTGGCAAAATATGGAAACATCAAAAAATACATAATTACAAATAAAAATATTAAAGAAATACAAATTATCGTTTCTCCTCCACCTAGCACATGGAAATGTTGTTTGCATACATTTTTAAATGCAAATTTCAATATGTTCACGCGTAGAATTATACACACACACCAACACATCAAATTAAGAACAAAGGAGAAAAAATATATAATGCAATAATGTCAGTAAATGTTTAGACATTGTCTTACACAACAGAAATCTTTGTCTTAAAATTATCACCACCCAATTGAAATATTTTGAGAAACGTCTGGTGGTAAAAGGATAAACAATTTTTGTCATGTATTTAACACTTTTTCTTATTTCCAAAATGTGCTGTATAATTTGTATTAATTTTAAATTTACTGCATACATTTATTCATGTAACGTGATGCGAATGGCTTTGTTTTAAAAATGTTGCTTCTAATTATAAACAGATTTGAAACATGTATGCATTATAGTATATTTTCATCGTCTGCCTCTAATTAATGTGGATGTCAACAGGCTGTTTGCAAAGTTATTGCGACATGTACGTGATTACTGTAAATATTTATTTTGCAAACTGGTATATTGATTCAACGAATACGGTATTGTCATAAAAAAATGACACGTCGTATACATAGTGATGATGTAACGTGTTAAATCAAATACGAGTTCTAGATCAGGCGGAGATCTGCTATTGGAATTATAAAACCATGATACACTGTTTTCACGTTTGCTATATCTTGAATGAAAATATTAGTTCTGCATTTTGCCCATTGCGTTTAACCATCATCCTAGACGGAAAGAAATATAACATTAAATGCATGTAAAAATACTCAACAGTTTATTTGAAATCGAACATTGCTGATTTGATAATAACAAAACAAATTACCAGGTTGAAGAATAATATTTACTGTAAGATAATTCTTCAATTTGTTCCGTTTTCTTTAAAACGTTCTCTGCGTTTGTGGCGAAAGAAACAATTTACAAATGCCATTCCATTGTTTCAAAGAGCAGATAACCACGAAAGGAAATAAATTTAGCTATGCCTGCCTCCTCTTCCTTTTAGGGCAAAGCCTCGCAGCACTCTCGCACGCTCCGCACTCTACAGGTAACTAATTGGATAGGAGACCTGATAAGAAAGAAGCACCCTGGAAAGGTTGAGAGCACGTAAGGTGCTAAATCAGATTGCTCTACCAGACCGTTCATCCCGCACAAAGAGACTCTTTTATTTTCTTCTAATGGAAATTCTCAGAATTTATTCGTTCAACCGTTAGAGTTCGTGAAACCTTTTCCATCTTTTTTCTGAAGTATTTGGGCGTGTATAAAAAGAGTACATATGAAGGACATAAGTACATACATAACTGGTTTTATAACTATATCCAACATTCAAATAATAAGTACTTGAACACTAACCTCTTTTTATCATACAATTAGTGTTTTCTTAGGACTTATTGGAAAGAAAATGAAGTTAATTCACATATATTATATCATAAAATAAGAAACTTTGAACTATAATAAAAGACATCTTTACTAAATCACATTTTTCCTTAAAGAGTCAACAACTTACATTGTTCTCAAAGGAAAGCAAAAACATGTTAAGTGGACATACTCGTCTTGATTATCCTAGCTCAAAACATCTCACCTTTCACTATTTTCTTAAATATATATTCGAAATCCTGAAAATAATTACCACATATTATTTAAGCATTTGCATAATTATGGTAGTGTAGCGCGTCCTGTCCAATAGATTATTCTTCCTTTAGTGTCTATTTTCGAAAAAGTGTTGTAAGTTTGTTTAAAAGTGAAATATAACCTATGTTTCTGTTTACTATCCTATTAAATATTACATTCAAAATATTATTTGTGCGGAGTTCGCAACGATTTCACTGTTTTAATGTGCAGTAAAACAACTTGCAACGGTTAAGTACAACAGTCATAACGCTCCGTTAATTAAACTCTTTACTGCCTCAAATACACATCCGGAGGTCCCCACTGACTGAAATATCCACACGCGCGATTTAATAATGAAATAGACATTCTGTTACATGTGTCACGAGAAGCACGTTGTTTCTCAATCTGAATGCAGTTGTATTATTACTGTGACATGTGAACTAGTGTAAAGCTTCTTACACAGACAATGATTCAGACGTGAGAATTAATATTTTGTGCTTGTACCAATTTACGAAACGAGACACTAACACTTTGAATTTTCTCCTAAGATTTTGTTTTTCAGGGAGTTTATGTATTTTTAACTTTTCAATGGTAATTTGGGGAATTGACATTGTTGTAGATCTGAATAGAAATAAATATTCTGAGGACATCCTTTCTTCTAGCTGAGGTAGCCCAGAGAATCGACCGATATTACTGCAGAGGTTCTCAGAGGGAGGTCCTAGTGTTCCACTCCGACGGTGGCAGGAGTTGACACTAGCGACAGATAGGTCCCATTCAGCCGCTGTCTGTAGGATAATTCTACACATCACTGAGAGCTGCATAAATCTGCAGATGGCAGTCCTGCATCATTTAAAAAGATTAATAATGACATACGTTTAGGGCTGATAAAGAATATCTGAGTTTGGAAGGACAAGTTCTCATTCGCATTCATGAAATTGTAGAGCGGTGCAACAGTAGATACTTTATACATTTTAGTTAATTTTCCCGTAAACAAAGAAACGCAAACAAAGAATATAAGGGATAACTCTGACTAACTCCCATGTCATATACAAGTATATTTATGTTTCTCTTGTATATTTCCTGCGGGATCCCGACTGCTTGCACGTGAAAGTTCGAGTCTCCGAACTCCTTGGAGTGGTAGAGATGGTCAAGGGGTTATGATGCAGCCCGCTGTACAGCCCTGTATATTGCATTTCGGATGCATATACAGTCATTCTCAGTAGGGGTCAATCCATTGTAAGTGTTCCAGAATTTAATAAATTGGTCGCTCGACCATCTCGAAAAAAATTCATATGTTGTATATAAATTTTGTTACATTTTGTCTATTCAAAAACATCTTTAACTTCTAAAAGTTCCAACATACGATATCTGATACCGGTTGAAAGACATCACTTCTTTTAAAAAGTGTTTGAATCATAAACAGTATTCTCGTTCGAGAATTACCCACCATTCCTTTATAGCTTTGCATTTCATTAAAAAAATTCGGCAGTTTCCGTGTGTGCTATTTATAACAGTCCTTGCTTATGCGAAAACGAAGTACTACAGAAGATGTGTGTATCTTTATGTGTGCCTGTGTAATTCTATATGTGTCTGGGATTGTGAGTGAGTGCGCGCGTGCACCTCACGTCAGGAATATTTATCCACTTTTCCAGGAATTGTTTCTTATTTCTTACCAACCGAAAAACACTCTCACTTCCCTGAAACCCAATTTATTTACAATTAGGATTTATGCAAAACCTTCCTATTTTAAATAAATGTTATATTAAACCAACAATAAACTGAGAAGGCTAGTTAATGACTTCTCATTCAGATAGTTCGTTCATTCGGTATGCAAAAGCGATTATAAGTGTTTTATCACGTTTGTCCACCAGCCAAACGAGACAAAGGTCTTCAAGTGATTTAAGATCCAGATAACAACGCGAAGCTAAGGCGATTACAATCTCCTCTATTTTAGGAGACAGGAAACGTGGAAAGTTAGAAGACTGGGTGATAAACGTGGAGTAGACTTGCGACCTCGAAGTGAAGTAAGTGTTATCTCAAAAGAACTTCGTTGGTAGAAGTATACTGCAAATCTTCTCAGAATGGCTCGTGTGGAAGAAGGATCGAAAAGTAAGGCAAACATTACGAAAGCGTATAACGTAGCGAGATGAGAGAAACAAATTTTTTGATAAATGTGCAAAATAACTTGTTAAAGCGTCTCAAAAATGTCAAGGCACCAAGAAAATAATGTTGTGTTTAACTTCACTTTCATGTGCATGTTCTATCAACAACATTTGATGTGAGTACGGGAAGCATACCGTGCACTATGCTAGGAACCTGCAATTTCGAACTCTCTTGCTCATACGATAACGCATTCTGCTTAACCAACAGAAATGAGGGAAATAGAATAGTAAGAAGAAGAAGAAGAACAGTTTTTATTGATATAACGTCACGTCCAATTCTGACTGCCCGAGGTTGCAAGCGAAGCAGGCACCTTGGTTCTCCAAAGGTTCCGATATCTGCTATAGTACACCTCCCTGGCGAGAGACTTGAAAAGTATAATAAAAGTAATAATAATAATAATAATAATAATAATAATAATAATAATAATAATAATAATAATGAGTTTGTTTTTATACAAATCTGCAGTTTTGTTCCCAGCTTGATAACATTATACACACTTGACCTTTAAAACATCAGGGAAGGCATTGCCGAAGGAGCAAAAATTCAATTAGCTTTCTTTAAAATATTTTGTTTTCGTCGTTCAATTTTGTAAAAGTCATAAAAAATAGGTATTGCAAAATACTGATATTCACTGCCGGCGAGGCATGATTGGGATGGGAGCGAGCGAGGCAAAACGGGATGGGGCGTGACGGGATGGGGATAAGGAAGGGGCGAGGATGGGCAAGGGCGTAAGGGGAGAGCGGAGTAGAGTATAGCAGGGAAAGTGTAAGTGCGACAGAAATGACGGAGAGAAGCGGAGCTGAACGGAGCGTGGCAGAGTGCTCGAAACGTAGTGGGAAATAAATAAAACTGCTTCCATTTTTCACTGTTGAAAAACATTTTTTTCCTCTTAATTTTTCTATTTATTAGGTGATGGTGATTAAGAAATTAATCTTCCCTGGTTTATTTCAGCTAGGCCTTACATTAAATACATCATCATTTGAAGAATAACAAAAAGAAAGAAACCATGCACTAGCTTTTAAATTGAACACACGTTATTAATTAATTTATTTATTTAATGAATTTTAGGGTCCTTTCAGCTCCTTAGATCACTGATATTCACGAGTTTACACTTTTTAATTACTATAAAATAAGGTGAAATGGTGAGGAGGACAATGATACTGAGGAAAATGGTGAAATAAAAGGCAAAGAAAACGAGAGAATGCCTTGAAAAATCCAGGGGATGCTCGCTTTATCCACCATAAATTTCACAAATCCCTCAACCCCGAATCTCAGCGGTAGAAGGCGTATCCACAAGCCACCCTACTGTTAATTAATATCTTGTTTTTATCGAATCAATAAAGTTGCGTCTGACCAATCCACGATCCCAGTGAGGTTTTTAAAGGCGGTTCGCGCGTCCTTATCGATCGCCGCCGCCGCCGCCGCCGCCGCCGCCGCCGCTGCCGCGCCGGGAGGCTGCGCCGGCCGGGGTTAGTGGGCCTGGGTCGCCGTCTTGTCGCCGCCCTGGGTGAGCATCGCTGCGCTGGTCACGGCCGCGCCAAATGAACTGCGCGACCTGGTTTCGCCCGCGCGAGGGCTGCGCGAAGGGTTATCTGCGCAGCGATTCTTCTTTCGCTTTTCCGCTCCGTAAATCTGCGGTTGCGACCCGGCGCGCTCGGTTAGAAAGTTGGCTCGACACTTGAAGTGGAAGAAGGCCACCTGCCTGTATAAAGTATTGACTGAAGAATGAAAAAGACGACGCAATAAAGAAGGAAAATTGGTGTGAAAAATTAACACGTTAAGAAGAATATAGAACTAAATTGCCTTAATTAAACTGTTAGGGAGAGAAAATTACAATTTTCTGGAGCGTTGACATTTTTTACACTTGTCTTGTTACAGGTTGCATTAAATTAGTTTTACGTCGTTTTATCATGAAACTACAAATTTTGTCATAAAGTAATAAGATCTAATAAGTAATTTTAATATTTATTTGTTCTAATTATTGCTCCAGATATTATTAACCCAGTTTTTCCAAGTGAAAGTATCATATAAACCTCCTACAAATCGAGAATCCTAGTTAGTAAATGAAATTTGAGAAAGGTTAAAAGTTCTTTAAAGAAACTTGTTCATAATCTTTCGAAGTAAAAATTCAAAAACGTCATCTTTGTTTTTCTTTGGCTCGTTTTTTCTAAGCTCTCTCAAACTTTGTTATGGAATATCCCCACCATATAGATCAAGAACGTAAATTCCCAATAATAGTACAACTTATTCTTAGATTTTTATTTATTTTTCACGTTTTTTCTCGCATAATTAACATTTAGAATATAAATCTCTTAAAATGGGTAAAATGGTTAGAAAATGAAGTGATGAAAATGAATTACAACACTGTACATGCTACTTTCTAGATGAAAATAATTATTTGGCGCCCCTGTTTTCTTTTCAAAGAGATTGTGAGTGACTATTCTCAGTCCATTGCTATATAGAAATATTAATGTTAAGCAATATGGTGGTAGGTAGAATGCGATTAGATTGGACAATTAGTGAAACATTTCTTTTTCTAAATTTGAAGTGAGGATAGAATTGTTTTATTATTTCAATAAATATATAAAATAGTAGGCAATTAATTCAAATCAAAAACTACGCAACCAAAATAGAATGAGAAAAAAACAGAATTGAAAAAGTCCACCTACGAAGTTATATAGACAAATTAATAGCAAACTCTGGTGCCTTCAGTAATTGGCTACAAAGATTAGAACGATGAATGAACCTACAAAAAGTAGTGCAAGAAAACGTGAATTACTTCAAGGGAGGAAAATGGGAGATGTGATTTAAAGACTACCGTTCAGTTTACAAAAAACTGCTGACAAGGTGTTAGAGTTAGTTGGGAAAGAATGAGAATGTGAAAGAGTCAAGAGAGAAAGAAAGAGGGAAAACGTGGGAAGAAATCACGGTTGAGATCGTTTGAGATCGCCTGCCCCAGGTCGATGCCGGCCGTTTGCGTCCCTCATGAGACTAAAGTAAAACGACGGTTCAGCCACTCCAAAATGATATCCTTGCAGACTAAGGTCAACAACGCAGCAAGTAAACCAAGAATGAATGAAATAAAAAAGATCACTGGAAATTGTATGAATTAAAGATAGTGTAATAATTAGCAACTAAGAAGGAAAATGATCGCTGGTATGTCGGTGAATACATGGTAACGGATGGGAGAAGGGCTGAAGTTATGTTCCTTTTTATTTTTCATAAATGCAGCGGATTCATAAAACACACTAGAAAATCTTTAAAATATCTCAAGGCACAATGATAATACGATTTCCAACACGTCTTCATTTATTATCGTTTTCTTTTGATCAACCTTCGTCAACTTCATTTTACGGATTGTTTGTCAAAGCGAAGAAAATATTTAAAAGTATATTTCCAACATTGATTTATTTTTGTTAACATCTAATTTCGTAATTTTCCTTTACAGGGAAGGTAATGGGCTCTATATGTGTTATAACGTACTCCTATTAACCTGTTTTGTAGTAGAAACACCAAATTTTATAAATATACTAAAATTAATAGAACGCTAATCTGTCATTTTCAATATATACATTATGTACGTATATAATAAAATTACTACCCAATATGAGGATCCCTTTGCATCCTGAGGTTATCGATGGCAAAATGAAAATAACGAGGGTTTCTATTTCGAAGATTTAGATGCAAGGGTTAGTTAATATTTATAAATATAAGCAATGTCGAACAATCGGCAAACATATGTGCTCCTTAACAGAAACCTTTCATTGATTATACGTGATGCGTTACATTTTGAATTTAAGATGGATGACATCCTACAATAGTCTATTACAAGATACATGAAAAACTGTGGATAAATGTACATTTCAGTTTCATTTTCAGAAATATGTTTAACTCCGCGTTTAGAATGTATTGTGACTGTATTGTTTCAGAGTTTGTGAAGGATATTTCGTTTGTAACTTGTCAACAGTCCAGACAGACAGACGGATGGACGAACTGACAGACATATTTTCTTCATTCGATATTTCTGTATCCAGGACCCACCAAACCTGTATTCTGGCTACACCACATGTTAGGACATATTTTCCTAAATTTAGCAACTGTATTTATCCACTTTTTCGTAACCAGGGCCCTGTAATAAGAGTTTTTCTACCGAAAATATGCCGATTTTTTACTTTCTCGCCTTACGAATTCTTCGTAAGAAGAGAAAGTTATGTAATCGTGTGGCGGAAAACGGAGAATTTTCGCAAGAAAATCTCTTATAGCAGGCGTCTGGTGACAGAAAAGTGGATAAAATCTGTTGCTAAATTAAGAAAAAAAGTCCTCTATCTCCTGGTGTAGTCAAAATCCATGATTTGTTGCTTCTTCATACTTCAAAATCGATTGACGACATTCCGTCCGTCTGTCCGTCTGTGGTCAACGCTAGCGCCTAAACCGTTCGGTCGATTTTCTTCAAAATTGATATTCCCCGATGGTTTTGACTCGTCTCAAGGCCTCTTGAATTTGAAACCGATATCTTAGTATTTGAGGATACTTTACATGAAGCCCATTTTGAAATTTTATGAATTAAAAAAAATGGCTCCAAACTTTTTGATTATATTTTGTTGTTGAATAGTGCGAAGAACGTTGAAGGGAATGACGTAGGCATCATTTTCGTTGATAGGCCCCATTTTTCGAGAATTGAAAAAAACTGTTTAAAAACGGCAAAATTGAAGATAGAGATTTTCGCCTCAGACAAAGTCGGTTGTACAAAATAAGCACTTCAAATAAGGTCATGTACCATTTTTTGAAAAAACAAATAGTTTTTGCGTAAATTGCGATTCAAATTTACAAAAAAAATTTATCACAAAAACCGCTCCAAATTTTTTCTTTAAATTTTCTGCACGTGTGTAAGAAGGGAAGGTAAATGTATAAATAAACTAGAGGTGCTATAGAATGGCACATACTTTCTCGCAGTAGTTATTTTCCAAATGCCGATCATCCGATGAATTATGTGGAGTTAACCGTTTACCGCTGCCTTTCTTGGTCATGGTTTTTGAAAGACAAGTTTTTCGCATGTTGACAATTACCGGCATCGTAATGATAGAACTGATACAAGTACGTTTTGACTGAAATATAAGCACTAGTCCGGCAAGTCGGTTTCGTAGCGCGTTTGGTTAATGCACCTTCGGGTTGAGCTCTTCAATAAGGAAGGTACCGAGTTCGATCCCCCGAGGGGAATTTTAATTTGATGAATGTGATGTTGCAGGAAAAAAACATTGAAGAGTGTAGATACTTTATTGAAATTCATTTGAAGTACTTCTACTCACGAATAGATTCAATATAGATAAATAGACAGGACTTGTCTGTGTTTTCCCTAACTGCGTTTTGTAAACAATTTTTCAACTCTGTCAACTCGATATCTGAAGCGTATGACATGTCAAATGACCAGTTGTCTAGTATATATATGTATGAACAGATTTAAATAAAATTATGAGCATTTCGGTTTGTTCTATTCTTTTATGGCTCTGTTCGACAGAGGTGGTGTTGGTGTTACGTAGTGGTATAAGTGCCGGTTCGTTGAATTTGAGTTTCGTTTGTCGGGTCTGGGTACCGAAATGGTTTGCTGGTATAGTACACTTTTGCTTGTTTATGGAGTAGTGGAATAGCAATAAGGACCGTATAGAAGCAGAGCGAGAATGTATGTGCGTTGGATGCACCACTAGTTTTCTCGAAGCATTATATAACTTTCTCTTAACAGCGTAAGCGATAGCGAGAAAGCAAAAGGCGGAAGGGGTAGAAGTGCGTGAGCAATATCGCTGCCGTGGGGTATCGGGGCCGGAAAACTGCGCGCGGACACTGTCCAGCAGCGCTCCCGGCGGGCGGGCGGGGCGCGGCGGCTGTGGACTCCCACAGGCGCAGCAGCTGTAGAGGCGCAGCGGCCGTCGCACCGCCGTCAGCTGCGGCGCAGGCGTCGCACTCGCTCGCCGACATCCGCAAACTTTGTTTGTCTTCAGAACAACTTCGAGCAACTTGCACTTCCTTGAATGCAATTTGACTGCTTCTTTGCAGATGTGCGGTGAGAAGCTGTAGGTTTGTTTCAGGAAAAGTGAGACGACCTAGAAATCGGTTGACAAAAGGTGCCCAGAAAGTTGGTTCAAAATAAACCAATTTTATGTGTGTTGTAGTCGGTTTAGCAAACTGACTTAGTTTTAGATGATTGATGGTAGAGCGATGGAAAATAAAGGGAAGATGATTTTACGAGACGTCGGTGTGATTGAGCATGGTCTGAAGACATTCAATTTTTCTAGGTTTTGATATGTCTCTTCAAATGTGTGCAAGGTTTAAAATCGACATATATAACTTTAATCGTTTTGACAATGTTACATTTTGTAGCATAGAGTGATTTTTCATTTTACAGGAAACGTTCTTATATACAATACGCGTACTGTAACCGAACGTATAGGTCGGCTGTGGGGAAATTCCTTGGGTAATTCGCTTTCTTTGAAATTTAAAAAAAACACAACGTTGAAACCACAAACATTAATATAATTGAATCTTCATAGAAAAACCAATCCACACATTGCAAAATTACCATAACATGCACAAATAAACACAGAAAAATATAACATTCAACAGCATAAAAAAACCTTGGAGGAAAAATCAACTGCAAGATTATCTAAAATAATTTTTCTCTTAATTGAAAAGAATGAGAATCACAGTAGTATATTCGGTGATTAAATGCAATGGAAATTCAATTAATTGAACAAATGGGATCTCAGATGAGACGAGGAGTGATGAGAATGCACTGTCATAGGGAGGAGTACTTGCATTTCAACTGACAGAATATCATACTTCTTTCTGTTGGTGAAAATTGCAGTTAATTTATCCCTCAACATACACTAAGTCAACACTCTCATGTAATTTCGTGCACGAAATTCTCTGGAATTCCAACGAGAATATCTTGTCTTCAATTGAAGTGAACAAATTATAGTCGTTGAAAAACAGAATATTCAACACCCCTGTTTCAACTTCACTGTTTTTTGAAAACACAGAATGTTTAACAGAAATTCTTGTAAAAACTATAAAAATGAAATTACAAAAAATATCTTATATTCTGTTGAACTGAATGAATATAGTTTTTGAACAAAAAACAGAACGTTCATTAGAAATTCTTTAAAAAAATACAGAAATTTACTCCATTTTACATCTATTGTACAACATTCAAGTTTGCTCATCTTCTTCAATAGTTCGTTTCAAATATAATTTTCACAACACTTTTAATTGCACATGAATAACTTCGAACATCTTCAAAAGAAGTTACTTGAAAAACTATATAAAATTACCCTTTGTTACAACATTTCTTGTGTAATACTCAAGTTCAGTTAACTTCTTCAATGCCTCCTATAAAATATAATTTTATGACTTCCTCAATTGTCCTTCAATAGCTCTAATTTATAACTTCACCTTGGTGTTAACACTACCATCCATGATACTCCATTCAAAAACAGAACTTGCACTTCTAGCTTATTAACATGGCAAACTTCTTTCGAAAATCAGTACAGTCCTCCCACACGAAAAATCCATAACTTCAACTATTTTCTACACATGTTACAAAGAAACTATGAGAATGCACATGGAATGGTATACCAGTTATTGAACACGTTTATAATGGCGAAGCAATCTCCGAAGGTGAACTACGGGAACCACACAACGTTAATTCGGAGGTTGTGTCCGTGGAAATATCTCGAACAGTGAACAGCGTGAACTCGTAATCGGGCAGTTCGGGTGAAATGTACCCGATGAGGCACATAAGAATCGTAATACCGACCTTAGTCCGCTGGAAGATTTATCTCGCTCAAACAACAAAGCGTGCTGGAAGAACAAGCCTGACAGCGTCCGCATTAACGTGGTACAATTTCCGCTGACTGGGCTCGCGGCCACGCCTTTCGCTCAGTCGAAACTCACACCTCCGCTTCACGAAACATTCTCTGCGTCTCTCCTCACTCAGACCGTTACTACCCAGCCCCTTCGCCGCGTAGGGGCGACAACTGTCCCCCCCCCCCGCCACTCCTCCAGCGACCGCTGATAAGGTGACGGGGACGCCGCCGCGGTTACGCGATCGCGCGGCGAATCTCGCAGACGATGTCTTTCTTATCGACAAATTGTTAGCGACTGAGCAAGCTCAGGATCGCTACAGTACATTGAGTGAATTGTATTCCTAAATGATGTGATGCATCTCAATGTTTCATATCAAATTATTCTAAGAAATAACAAGTTAGGAAAATAGTACAAATATTATAATAATTTCTAAATAGTAAATATTATAGTACAAATATTATAGTAATTTCTAACATTTATCTACATGACCATCCGCTACCAATTAATTACTTTTTATCGTTTTTCATTGTTAACATGGTATAAAACACATTGTAAGCGACCATGATATTAAAATAATTACAAACTTGCTTGTGAAGTATGTTTCATTCTGTTTACTATTGTCTGCAGTTCACATACAGGTGGGTTTTGCTCTGGAATATTTGTAGTAGTCATAACAAACAGACATGTTAATTTGATTTCATAGAAGTAATTATCCTGTTTCTCTCGCACCGTTATTGTGAACTATAAAAGTAGTTTTACCGTCGAGCAAATGAACAACCACAAAATATCCGTCGTTGTATGATGACTGAAGTTTATGCGTGAGAAACATTAATTTACGTGCAACGACCCACCCAAAATGCGATATTTACTACGCAAACATGCTGTTTATAGTACACAGTTTTGAGAGTTTATCAGCTATAAATTCCCTTCCACTTTCTAGAATTGAATTCTTATAATATAATTTTCACTTTAAGCTTTTTGCTTTTATACAACCTAACAAAAAATAAACAAAAATAATTGAATATTTTTGAGATAGTTGAATGTGTTCAAGAACGACTTCTGAATCGCCTCACAATAAGTAAATTGCGAACATTTGCCCCAGTTATCTTAGCTTTTCGTACTCCCTCGAAAACAAAATCGCTCCAACCTGAGCAAGTAATTTATACCGCTTGTTAGAAAAAAAACAGTGGTGGTGACACGGGGAGTGATTCAGTACTGTGACAGAGAAGAAGAGAACGCGGATTTAAGTAAGAAGGGAAAGGGATGGAAAGAACGTATTGGCTTTGTGGAGGGATTTGTAACGGTGGGAAAGAAACCAAGGTCATAAAAAAGTAGAAATATAGTGCAAGCGAAAGTGGTGACTAGATTTGTTGAGAATCCTTTTAGAATAATGGCATTCCCAGAATGGATACTGCAGGGAGTTTGACAGTGATGAAGGTAGGTAGAAATGTTTTTAAGCAGTAGAGGAGTGATAAATTTCAAACGTTGACACTAATAAAAACTTAGAAGTTTCTGAAAGAAAGTATTTACGAAGAAAAAAAACAGAAAATAGACGGCGGATATGAAAGTATAAATATATAAGTTTCTGGTATGATACATTCACGAGAGGTAAAGCGATGACGTTCCACGTGCGTGAAAGAGACTCACAACTTGTAGAATTGGGGCGATATCTGGTGAAAGTTTTATAAGAAAGAGATCGCCGTAGTACCATGAGAGAACATAAGCGATAGCTACGTCAGAAAAAGACAAATTTAAATACGTGAGTGTGGGGTCTAGTCACAAGTAACTAACAAGGTTCTAGCAACACCTGCCGTGCCGTAGAGTGCTTTAATTATACCAACTATAGTATGATTACTATTAATGCTGTTAAATGCATTTTAAATCTACTTAAAATGCAGTATTTTATATTATAAGATAAGTTTAAAATGATAATACAAGGGGAATATTAATGAACGCAGACAACGATCCACGGCTTATGAAAATTAAGGAAACTCCCAGGAATTTTCGTGTTAGTTTAAAGCATTCTCAATGTAATGTCTTTCAAGATAACCTTAAATGATAGTCCCATGCAGGCTAAATGTTTTAAATTAAGGCGCATGCGATAAAACATTTTGCTGATAAAAGTTGCGTTGATGAAAATATTGATTTTATTCACTACTTCTGGCTCGCTGTCCAACGCCCTAATTATACAGACGAAAATTGTTAAAAAGCGGAAAAGCAGCAGAAGGATTACAGAGAGATAGCTCTTCAATCGACCAAGGGTTTGTTGATTAATATTTTCTGGCACGTCAGCTACTACAGTCATTTTTGCAGTTAATGTAGTCAATGGGCTTTATCGCAGAAGGTGGCGGTGTTCCTACCACGCTGTATGATGAGATCCGGCGCCAACCTCCACGTCGACTTGCTGGAGATCTCTACCTTCAGATATCTCCCCTCATCAAGGCACACACACTAGCTATAAGCTCCCAACATGATCTTCCGATATGTGTTGAAGTTTAGTTCGCAGGTGTGTGTGTGTGGGTAAGTGGAAAGGATAGGAGATGGAAGAGGAACGAAAGTCCCGTTTGTTAGGGTTCATCCGATGTTGATCGGAAAAAACACGGAAAACCACTGATCAGAGCATCGACTGCTAGATCTTTCCTCCAGATTGTCCTCCAGAAATCCACCACAAGAGTACCACAAACTCCGAATGCTGTAACGTTGAATTTTAAAACTCATTAGTGTTTATTATTATTAATCAAATACTAACATTTAGTATTGCTGAAGTCGTTTTCTCAACACCTATCTCTTGGAGTAAAAGCGTTAGTATTCCATTTAAAAAACGATTCTATTTCAATATCTTTAAAATAAAAAAAAATGTTAACAGAAAGCTAAAAACAACTGATGAGACCTGTATTCTATATAGTTTTGTGAAAATTCCATCTCGATATCTTGAATTGTTTAGAGAATATTCCAGGTAGATGTTTTTGTTGATTAATCTATAAAATATTCATTAAAAGAAACCAATTTTCTTTTTAATTTTGAGCGACTATTGGCCCTTTTGGGGAAGTGAGAGTGTGCACTCAGTCTCTTTTCTATCTCGGTGCGAGGCAGATCGTCTGTGTCACCACTGACTCTCACTGCGCTTGGCACCGCCTGACCTCTTCACGGGTCTTCCCTCCGTTTTCATCAGTCTCCCGCCCGAAGGGTTACTCTTTTGTGGAGGCCGTTTTTCCCTCCGCACCCCGACCTTCCTTCTTCCTGCGGCCGTCGACCATTGCCTCGCTCTGGGTGACCTCCTCCGGCCGACTTATCTCAGAAACAGCATTGCCGTGATTCTGGCCGAGAGGTCCTAGGGTTCGAAACCCGATGGTGGCTGATTCTAGTCTCTTCCACACTAGGTCAGATTCAGCCGCTGTCTGGAGGAGAATACTAGCCGCCGGCTCCTCTGGTAAATAGTTTTTTTCTGATCAGTACTAGGCGTATGTTGGAACAGGACAATGTGCAGTCTTTCCTTTTTCACCATGACCTGCCCTCTCCCGCAGTTTCAATCGCTGCCGAAAATTCCGAATGCTTATAAAATTTGCTTAAGGGCGGAAAAGTAACGGAAAGAATATAATCAGTCACATTTAAATGTACTACACTACCACACGTTACGATAGACAATTGAGACGTCACAGCTGGAGGCAGTTCCCTACAGGAATAGGCACGTGGAGGAGGAATGTCGTCCACAAGCAGACGTGTAGATTGACGACGGATCTGATCATCCAGCGGGTGAGTAACTCCGCCGATTCCCGCGATGAAACATTCACCACATTAACAGGACTAATGACCACAGTAGTTTACGTGCATGGAAACATCAAACACTCAATAAATCCGTTGAACATTTTCATCCATGTTTTATCTTTTCTTTTTAGAACACTTTTTATTTTCTCGCTACGGAGCAGAGAGAAAATTACGTAATTCTGCGCGAAAGAAACCGCGAATTTGTGGTACAAAAATTCTTACTACAGGGTTCTGGTAACAAAAAAGTGGATAAATCTAGCTGCTAAATTTAGAAAGAAATCCTCAAACACGTTGTGTAGCCAGAATCCATGTTTAGTGGGCCCTTGAAACCGAAAAATCGAATGAACAAAATGTCCGTCCGTCCGTCCGTCCGTCCGTCCGTCCGTCCGTCCGTCCGTCCGTCCGTCCGTCCGTCCGTCCGTCCGTCCGTCCGTCCGTCCGTCCGTCCGTCCGTCCGTCCGTCCGTCCGTCCGTCCGTCCGTCCGTCCGTCCGTCCGTCCGTCCGTCCGTCCGTCCGTCCGTCCGTCCGTCCGTCCGTCCGTCCGTCCGTCCGTCCGTCCGTCCGTCCGTCCGTCCGTCCGTCCGTCCGTCCGTCAGTTTGTGAACAACTCTAGTGGCTAAACCGTTCAGCCTATTTCCTCCAAAATTAATATTTCCTAATCGATCTGGCTGATGTCGCGACCCTTGAATTTGAAACCAATATTTTAATTTTGGGGAGTTCGTTACATGAAGCACCTGGTACTCTTCCAAATTTTCAAAAAAATGCCCGTTTTATAATCAATTTTGTTTTTGGGTAGAATGAATGACGTTTAAGAGAATGGTGCAGTCTCGTTTTCGTTTAAGTCTCTAATTTTTCGAAAGTTGCAAAAATTCTAAATTTTTTTCGTTGTCTTCCCACAACTACAATTATAAAGATAGAGATTTTTCTTAATGAAATCTGTTTCTTAAAAATGCATTTTAAAATAAGGTCACGTACCATTTTTTTAATATTTTGCGTATTTTTGCATGAAAGTACGGTCAAAAAAGTATATGCTGTTTCAGCAACACTGTTTTGCAAGTTGACGCGCCTATACACTAATCACAGTTGAATTGAATCACAGCCACCTATGAACAAATCACAGTCACTCTTGCCCTCTAGTCGTTTGCGCGCGGGCCCACTGCGCTGTGCGTGGGAAGGTCGTTGTCCACGGGCGCGCGAGAGCCGGATCGTCCCCGAGCTCGCAAAGGGCAGGGTGGGTGGGTGGGTGGGTGGGTTCGGGCGGGGGGTGGCGTAGCGTCCGGCAACGCGGCGCACAGTGGCGACCACGACGGGGGCGCGCCCGGCCGGAAGTGACGTATGGACGCTGTCGCTCGCAGCTGCGCCCGCCCGGCGCGCCGCTCCGGTCGCCCGCAGCGGGGCACACGCGAGGCGGGGCGCAACCGAGGGGTGCGGGGAGTGGCGGAGAGGGCGGGGTGAGATAGAGGAGGCTTAGGCGGAGCGGAGCGGGCAAGCACAGGAAAGAGTGGAATGGGAAGAAGTAGAACGATTTAGGGAGAAGGGGGAGTGGAAAGAACCGAGTTGAGGCGGTACGGGGAGACGCGAGCAAGGCGGAGCGAGGTGGAACGGGGAGAGAGGAAACGCGGGAGGAGGATCGGGACGAGGTGGGGTAAGGGAAGCGGATTTCGGGGACGGGCAGGATGAGCTGAGACGGGACGGAACGCGGTGAGGCGGTGCGAGGAGGATCTGGCCAGGCCGGTGTGAGATGGAGCCGAGCTGAGGCGAGTCGGGCGGAGTGAGACGGTTAAATGATTGCTTATTTTGTTTTTCTGAGCGCGTCAACTGTTACGGTCTTTAGCCTAGTGAAATCCTAGTTCCTGTATGTTTTAGTGATTGTGTAAAGGGGAGGGGTTCAAAAGAAAAGGGAATCGACGCAAATATCGCGCACGGTCCATGGCTCATTTGTGAAGGTTCTGCTCTGGTATTCACCTCGAACTGGTAGGAGAAAGCGTGAAAAACTACCAATCAGAGCAGCTGGCGGTAAGAATTCTTCTCCAAAAAAAGGGTGAATTCGACCTCGCTATCTAGCTTTTGTAAAAATCCGTCACCGATGGGATTCCAATCTAAGGATATTGTGAACAACAGTATTGCGATTCGGTGAGGCGAAATGTTGCGGGGCTGGACAAGGCAGTCGCGTATGTGCGTGATGGAGGAGGTGAGGCGTGATAAGACGGGGAGAGGCGTGGCGTGGTGAAACGGGCGAGGCAAGACGGGGCGACACGAGGCGAGACAGGACGAGGTGAGGTGGGGCGAAGCGAGACGGGGCGTGGCAAGGTGGGGCATGACGGAACGAGGAGAAGCAGGGCAAGACGAGATCGGGCGAAGCGAGACAGGGCGAGGCGAGACAGGGCGAGGCGAAACGGGGTGGGGCGTGGCAAGACGGGGCGGGAAAAGGTGAGGCGAGTCGGCGAAGAGCGAAGCGAGACGAGGCGAGACGGGGCGAGACGGAGCGTGGCGAAGTAAGGCGGGAGAAGCGAGAGGGGGCGCAGCGAGGAAAGGAGAGGGAGGACAGAGCGAGGCAAGGCTGGGCGAGGAGAGACGTTGTAAGACGATAAAGGGATGTGTGAGACGAGACGATGAGAGGCGGGGAGAGGTGCGACGGGGCGAGGTGAGACGAGACAAGGCGAGGCGAGGTGAGGCGAAACAGAACGAGAGGTGACGAGGTGAGACGAGACAGGATGAGGCGAGACGCTGATACGAGAACGCGCTCTGCGAGACGGGGCGAGGCGAGACAGAACGAGGCAAGGGGGGCTAGCCGAAGTGAAAGGGGGTTGGTGGAACGGCGTGGAGGTGAGCGGCTTTGGCACCGAACGATCGGACGCGCCTCCGCCTTGTGGGTACAGAGGGCGCTTAGAGCGAAGCCTTTGTGAGTGAGGAAGCGCCTCTGAGTCCTTGCGTTACTCCCAACGCACTCCCAGTTCAGCCTTTGCCTTTTTCCTTTGCTTCGTTTACGAAGGTCGTAACCAATGCTGCCTTACGACCGTATTATTTTTATCGAAAGGTATTATGGTTTTTGATAAGATATAATGTACTTCTTCGGGTATTTCTCTTCCTTTTTACGATATATTCTACGGCAGAAATCGCGAATGTCTCGGAAGTAAAAATGAGTTTTACTAGCACACAAGATGCTCAAGAGAGCAGAAGAAAGGTTGACTTTTCTTCTTTACTTTTATGTACTATTTCGTGGTAGAACTCAAAGAAGTCAGGACCTGCTTTTACTCTAGATGCAACGTGTTAAGAGTGAAATATTAAGGTCTTAGAAGACGTTTGGAATATATGAACACTATGCTTAGAATTTCGGGTATTAAACAAGTTTTTTTTATCCAAAATAATGTCTCCTTTACGATTTCAGGTTTAAAGACAGTTCTAATTTTAAAGTGCCTTGGAGTATTCTTGCATGTCACCTCTCTCCGTTGAAAGTAACCCAAAGTTACATATCTAGAAAGTTAAAAATTTGTAGCATAAAACACATGAATATACCTATAGTAAGCCGAATGCACAATTATTTTCAATCATTGTTAAAGAATGGTGCAGCAAAGAAATAAATTATATCGTGGATCGTATCAATATCGGTTTTAGTAAGAAAAATAAATAGAATGGCCGTAATTCAAAGTTTGATATCACTTTCTACTTACACAGACATTTATTTGTAGCTCGAGTAAACGAAATTTGAATGTTTGTAACTTCAAAATAACTGTTTTTTCATGTCATTATTTACGTAGTATAAAACCCATTCAGTTTTTTGACAATTTTAGTCTATATGTCTTGGGTAATCTCTAAAATGGCTGAACCGAATCTGTTTTCATGAAAAGATGTAGGTTCTGTCAGGCATAACAGGCTATATATTCAAATTATATATATTATTATATAAAGAAAGTGTTTTTCTTTGTTTTTTTTTCACAGAAGCTTACAATCTGTTCCCTTCTTAATAAACAAATGTACACGTTAAAACAAGAGAAACGTTAGTGTATGGATGGGGTAATTAATAGTTGAAATAATGAATTTTTATTGATGAAATATACTAATTAGTCCTGCTTCTATTGTTATAACACCAATAGTTCCTCTAATGGGTCATGGACTGATATTTACTAAATGAAATGAATGATTTTGTTGTGTTGACATTAATTTACTTCTCTTGAATATAATGTGGTTAGTTTAGCAAATACATACGATTGAATAATTGATACTGCTAATTCGAGGATTAATAATATAATTTGTGATAAAATGAGTTTTTGAATTAAAATGGCTGAGGTTATAATAATAGATCCTGTATTTCCTAATATTATTAATAGAAGGTGTCCTGCCATTACATTTGCTGGCAGGGCCATTATGAGTAATAAATGGCAAGAAAACACTACTTTACCACGTGTTTTTATTGTCAAAATCACAGTTTTTCGAGGGGCTTACTACCTCACTGGAACAACCTGTAATGTACGAGTAGAAGGAAAATTGCTCACTTCCCAGGAGGCTCTTCTAGACGACAGGATTCAAGTCCTTGTCTCTCAGTGTTGATTTTTTTATGGCCAAAACTCGTGCGCAGCACGTTTTCTGCCGTTTCCATTGCCCTTACATCACTTCATTTCGCTTTATCACTCTTCCCATAATTTTGTCTCCCACCACTCGCGCATTTATCTTATAGTTATTTAAAGAGCGCCATGTTGGCAAACGTAAGAAATCGGGCCGAGAAACTCTTTCTGCTTTTCGCTCCGCAATTAAACCATTGGATATGCTACTTCTGCTTTCCACACCGTTTTCAAACGAATAATTTTCTCAAATATATATATATATATATATATATATATATATATATATATATAATATATACTATAATATATACTATAATATATACTATAATATATATTATAATATATGTAGTTCTACAATAGATATTTCTGATTTTTTAAAACAAAGGTTTTAAAATATATTCAGTGATGTCATATAGATATAAGATGTCACAAGTAATAGATTTTGCGTCTTTCAGCCAACAACAACATATTTAATCGCAATTATTTGAGAAGATCGCGAATGTATCAAGAAGTGCAGAAGAAGTATCTTCAAGAAGAAACATTGAAAATATTTAAGTTTTGGAATTGTTTGTTCTAATTGAATGATTATCTAAAAGACACTTTTTTACTAACACAAAATTCTAATTTGCTTTACTAAGTTTTCGATCTATAATGAAGAGAAATAGAATTTTCTTTAAATAATCTTGCCTGTACTTTCTCATAAGATAATGAACTAATGAAACAAAAATAAATAATATATTGCCCCCAAGCTTTGTCAAGTTCATTTTCCTCAATTTTATAAAACAAAATATGTATTGAAAATCTCGGAAATTTCATATCAGCAAAACATGTCTAAGTTTAAATTCGAATTGAATTTCGCGTTAAAATGGATTAAGATACATTGTGCTCTACATCTAAGTAAATATTGAGTCGACTGAACTAAATTGAAAAGTTTTTGCTTCTCTTTCGAAATCTTAGCGAATCCAGTTAGTCAGCACGTTGCCTGTCGTGTTTGCTTTGTGAATGTTCATTCTCCTTCGAGAGGAAGAGAAATATTATCGAGAAAAGGCTCGCAGAACATCAAACTTCGAGAGAGGAGACTATTATCTTCGCAAATGGAATGACTTCCCTGCCTTGTCGTAAATGGAAATTTACATTGCATATATTCATTATAAATGTTTTCATTTCGACTTGTAATTACAAATATGAGCAGACGCGAACGTTCTACTCGTGCAAGTAAGGCAATGACATTTCTTGTTCATCTCTAGGTGTTAGTGTAATTCTTCGTGGGCTCATCCATATAAGTGTTGTTATTCCCCAACATTAGAGAATACTAATTTTACTTTCCTACAAATGTTTATATTACTATATTATAAATTATTTTTATTCTCATATTTAATATTAACAATAAACGCAGAAATCTGTTAATAGTGAGTTCAAAGACAAATTTTCCAATGTTTAAGATGGTTAAAATTGTTATGTTGAAGTTATGAGTGTTAAAGTTAAAGAAATATTTGAGAATTTTAAGTCAGAAGGAAGTTGAACATACGGCGAGTAGGAAGCGACCAATTCCGGAATAGTATGAATAGGTTTCTTGCTAGCTCCCGACCAGAAAATGTTCAGTGCTCACCCCACCCCCAACGTGTCGGTCTTTCGGGCACACACAAAGAAGTGAACTTTTGCCGAATACCAGGCTAATCGGTTGGTTCATTGATCCATATTTCCGGGTACGTCAACTGCTAAGTTCAATAGTCCCATTATTATAGCGAATATTTAATCGTGGGAGTCGGCGATGTTCCTCCCGCTATAGATGGTGAGACCATCTGGCAGCAACCTAAACGTTGGCTTGCAGGGGATTTCCCACTAAAAACATTTCCCCTAACGTGACACAACTCCAATCGGCACGAGATCTCAGCTCCCGAGTCCAATGCGTGTGTATGTAAGGAAAGAGGATATGACCAGGAAAAGGAAGGAAAGATCCTTGGCTTGTTTGTTATGGTATCCTCCGGCAATCGCCTGGTGTTCAAACTCCGGAAAACTATCGACCAGACCAGCTCACCACTAGAATTCTTCTCCAGACAATTCAGCCTACCTCTATAGCTAGTATCGTAAATCAATGGAACTCAAACCCTTAGATCTCCTGGGCAGAGTCGGTGCAAAGATAGCACACATTCTGGCTCTGAGCTAAACTCATTCGGTCAACTACTCAAAATTCGGCGAGCAATCGCTGGCCACTCGTATAATCCGCATGTGTAGAGCCGCCTTAAGCTGAGGAAATCTTTTGGCGTGCCACGCGTCCCTTTGTTTTTACATTCTTGCTATGGAGTGGAGAGAAAGTCATGTAATGCTGCTCAAAAAATGGTGAATTTTCGGTAGAAAAAACTTATTACAGGGCTCTGGTGACGAAATGTGGGTAAATTCAGTTGCTAAATTTAGGAAACAACACGTGATGTAGCCAGAATCCATGTTTTAGGGGTTCTTGATAACGAAAAATCGAATGACTGCAAAATGGTTTGTTTGGTCGTCCGTCTGTCTATTTGAGAACAACGCTAGCGACTAAACCATTGAGCCGATTTTCCGATTTTCCCATAAATTGATATTCCCCAATCGATCTGGCTAAAATTTGAGTATTTTTTGCATAATTTTGCGTGAAAATAGGGCGAGAAAGTACGTACTGTTTTACCACCACTAGTTTGTCATTAGCAGTATGCTATTTAATAATGTTCCCAGCCCATAAATGTTATATCATTCTTAAAAGTCTCACCTCATGAACGAATATGAGATCTCATTTCGTCATTACTAGTTGGAAATTTTCCTTTTCACTAGCCTTTAATTAGATTCCACATCCACGTGTCTTCACATGGAGACAACTATTTTTGTCATTAGAATGCCCATGACTCTCTAGGGATACCCAAGCCGCAAGCTTTGGATCCATACTTAAATAATCCACAAAAATTAAAACAATAGTCAGATAATTTTGAGATAAAGATATACCCATATTTTCTATGTTTTAGCAATATTTTAGCAATACATGCGATGATAATGCTTCCTCAAATAGGCGAGTTAAAAACCAGCAGAACACGTGTAAAATCTTCGTAAATATTTATTCATGAAACGAAAATGAAATAAATATTTTCTTCTGAATCTCATTCTTCAATTAGTGGTGCTACCACAGCACATACTTTCCCTTATTGGAAGCAGCAACGTAGAATCAAAATATTGCACTTTCTGCCATACAGCATCTTAGCTATTATTTAAAAACGACCCATTCAACCAAGAAGCGATTAACCACGGTGTAAGATATGTAGGTGTGTTAACTAGCCGCCTTTGAGGCAAATTTTCTGAAGCCAGTTTGAGGCTAGTTCCTCGCTTGTCCGTACGTTCGGTATGGGTCGCGGTGTAAGATGACATCTTAAACTGTGGCTGTTACATATTACACGACCAATCACAACCTTGCCCAAAAGAGACCCAAAGATAGCAGCACTTACATGCCAGAACTGCGAGAAATAGCCTCACATAAGCTTCAGTTTTAGACTGGAAGTGAGCACACCTATATATCTTACACGGTGCGAACAACTCACTGTTTCCATCGCAGTGTTGTCAAAACTATGTGAATTCCAAAACGGCAAAAAATATAATACAAAAGTTTTGTAAACTTGAATGGAAAAGGAAGTCTGATACCATACAGCTCTATTAAGTCACAACAATGACAAGTAAATCACAGAAATTCGTGACAGTGGAACGGAATTCAATTGTTGCGTACCTGCATTGTCGATACTCCCTTAATGAGCTAGCAATTTTTATTCATATATTTGAAATTTATTTGAAGATGTAATTTTGATCAATACATATAATTGAGAAAAAAAAAATTTTAAATTGTTGTGGTAAGAAAATGACGAAAACGAAGCGGTCAATTCCGAGCGGGCTATTATGTTTGTCAGGAAATTATAGAAAAACTACATATATTTTCAAGAGATTCAACATAACCTTATTTTAAGATCTGGTTTTGATGATCATATTTCATTAAGAAAATCAATCGTATGTTCACAATTGTGACGCCGACGCCGAAATTTTTTAATTTTTTTAGAAGTTTGGCAAAATTAGGCATTTCAACGAACATGAAACCTATACCATTCTTTTAAGCTTACTTTATGCTATCTCAGGTCCCAATTTAATCAAAAATCTTGGAGCGGTTTTTAAGAAAACATGGTTTTAAGAAAATAAAAAAAATTGTCTATGTTGGACATAATTTTTCGAAAAAATACTTGTTTTTCAAAAATTGAACATAAAGTTATTTGAAGAACTATTTTTATGAACACATTTCATTAAGAAAAAAATGTATCTTCATAAGTGTGGTTGTAAAAAGATGCCGAAACAATTTTGAATTTTTTCAATTTTCAAAACATCAGAGTTTTCAACCAACATAAGACCTACGCCATTCCCTTAAATGACCTTCAGACTATTTAACAACAAAATTTGGTCAAAATTGTTGGCGCCATTTTTTTGAAAATTTTGAAAATGTCCCAGGGACTTTATATAGAGTACCCTCCAAAATTAAAAGATCGGTTTCAAATTCAAGGGACCATGGGATAATTCAGATCGATTGGGAAGTATCAATTTTGAAGAAAATCGGCTGAACGGTTTAGTTGCTAGCATTGTTCACAGACGGACGGACGGAGAGACGTTTTGCTTTCAATTGGTTTTTCGGTATCAAGGGCTTACAAAATAGGTATTCTGGCTGCACCACGTGTTAGAAGATTTTTCCCTTTAATTTAGCAACTGGCTTTATCCACTTTTTCGTTACCAAGGCCCGGTAATAAGGGTTTTCTGCCGAAAATCCGCCGTTTTCTCGCGCAGCATTACATAACTTTCCCTATACTATGTGTACGTACGTATAGTATAGTACGTATAGTATACGAGAAAGTAAAATTATTTGCAGTCTTATGTAGAGACTTTTGGGAATATTCTTCAAATTCAATGTCGCTCGCGTAAAATATTTTAGAGTGATATTGACTGGCTGCCCTGGCATTTGTCCAATCTGACGGCGAGGTTCCGCCCGTCAGTATGCACTCTTTAAATAAAACAATTTTGAGCCTATGAATTGCGCTATTTCCGATGTATTTTTGTACCAAAAGTTACAAAATTCGATTCGCCCAGGAATCGATCTTGTGAATCCGCCACCAATAGGTAGGCACAGCACTGAGAATGATGTAAAGACACAGACTCAGGGCGGACTGGCAGAAGCCATGTTCGGAGGTTCCTCACATATAGAGGAATGTGTTAACCTGATAAACAGTAAAAGCAACTCCAGCTGTCCACCGTGTTCCGATTCAGTGTGGACGCGCAAATTAAAGGATAATTCCGCTTTCAATTCGGTATTTCAGATGCGATTAAACCGCATGGCTTATTTTTTTCACACGCGTTAGCATCACTAATGCCAGAACTTCTTCACGACTAGCTGCCGTTAAATGGTGCTCATGCACGTTTGCTCTTCCTCAATGTCATGCCGTCGCAACTCCATTGATGGACACAGCCCACAGTTAATAATGAGTTCATCTGGCTAAGATGTGCTCACATCAAGCACTGTAGTTTAGACAGTAGTGTTGCAGGTTGATTGCCTATCAGATATCCATATTACAAAGATGGAGTTTCTTGCTCCACACTCTAATCTGTAACTATGATGGAGCCGCGAAGTACAGGCAATGTATATTGTAATTTTAATAATTAATTGACAATTACGGATAATTTTAACATATTATATTCGAATTAATAATAACTTAATTCGTATTCACACATTTTCCATAAAACGTCTTTTAAAACAATTCAATGCTTTTCTCAAACGGCTCAATATTTTTGTAGGAAAATTGATCTTTCCATTAGAATTAACATGTATATAAAAAGTGCAGCAAAGGCGCACTAACAACCACCAAACACGTTATTCTTGCTGCCTCTTCCAACAACACACAATCTGTCGACTTGCCTCGGTCTTCCGCAACGCAAAACATCCTCAATTCCTCACACGCCCTTGTTCACACTGCGCACCTAACGAGGCCATCCATTTAAGAAGCAGTTCTTGCCCGGAGGCGCAGTTTCTCACGCCTTTCAGCAGCCCCCGGAAACGGCCGCGGAGGCGCGAATTTTTCCTGCGGGAGGCCGTCCGCGTCCGTCCGTCCGTCCGTCCGCCCGTCCGTCCGTCGGACGGCGTTTGTTTGGCGGCGAGCGGTCGCGTCACTTCCGTCCCATCGCGCGTCGGCGCAGTGGCGGGAGGGGGAGGGCGGAAGTAATGATATGCTAGCGCGGCCGGTGGCCTGCGCAGTAACTCACGCCCATAAGCTATGAATATGCACGTGGTCGCTGGCCTCCACCGCCGCTTGTGTCCATTGGTTGGACGCCCCCGCTGTGTCCGATACGCGTTGCCCCCGGCACGCATGCCACCCCGTGATGGACGCGTCAGATTAAGGGCGAGCCGCTGAGATGGTCCGAGGTGTGTGTGAAGAACGCCAGTGAGTAAAACGGTGGCGTTGCGTTCATCCATCTGAACGTACTAGTTTATCAGTGGCCTTTAGTTTGGAACAAAGTAGCCGTTATCGTAAGAGGATGGCTTCTTTCCGGTATAATGACTAATACATATTTGCAGTAGGGTGAAATAGATTAGAACAAGTATCTATGCGCTGATTTATGCATAGCTCAACTTCAAAGTCACGAGCTGGAAGAAGAGGGAATTGTTATCCATTCGGGAGCTCCAATACTAAAAATTGAAGTCCTAACGAAGCTCCCGATTGGATGACAGTGTTCTCTTCTTTCAGCTCGTGACCTTGAAGGGCAACTATGTTTAAATCGAAGTATACGTAGGATACTCTTCAGCTGTAAATAACATTATTTTGGCTATTTAAAAATATTAATAATTATCTTGGCATTAAATGAAAATGTGTAATATTAGATGTAAATAAGGTTAGTTTTACAATTTATTGGTAGTTTATAAGGTTAATTCAAATGTATGCCCTTGAATGAATTAATTTGATGGTGTATAATATGCAAATTCACTTATTAGCTTTTTAGTTTTCTCAACTTTGTTTCATTTTTAAATATCTCTAATGACTTAAAATTAGTAATTTTTAATTTGCACAAGTAATACTAAAAAATATTAATCAAATTATCTCCATGGTTTTACAAGTATACAGTGCGTACAAAACACACAATTGCAAAGTGTTTATGCAGGTAGTATGTAGTACTTTATTGTATTATATTCAAACCAATGTCCATCAAGGTATCATAACTATGCTAACAAACAATAACACAAATTAACTGATTTATTATCATTTTCTATCCCATTATAGGTCTCATAACTATGCTAACAAACAATAACACAAATTAACTGATTTATTATCATCTTCTATATCACTATAGGTCTCACATACTACTTAATATTGTTTCATTTGCAATACAACAGCATTCTTGTGATAATGCATCGATGCTGAATGTCTAGCTGGTTTAAAGCCACATTTAATCCATTACTTTCAATGTAGTGTAAGAATAGTACATTCTTACTACTTCAATACTTCATTGTATACTTGTAGTATTTATATGTATTAGGTACATCGTGAGTATGTTTTTTGAAACTTCTATTTTCAACAAATGTCATCAATAAATTTCAATAAAAGTTCTGGAAGTATTTTTATACTAATATTTTACATTTTGCTGTTGCAGGTGAGAGACGTTAAAACATCCTTCGCATCCATATCAGTCGTAAGTAAAAATAAAACACATATTCACAGCATATTTTATACTTTGTAACTCTATTTCTATAGAATTTAAAGATTACAATGTTATTATTTGTAATTTTTAAATGAAAATTAAAAGCAATAATATGATTCGATTTCAGTTCTTGTAATATTCAGTTTCAGTGTATCAGCCAACACCCTTTTCGTTAATATCGCTCTACAGGTGGATAATTTTTTATGTACTATTCTGCATTAATGTGGTTCCGTGCTATCTTATGTAGAATCCTGTCAATGTCCTACATTATAAGAGATATGTAGAGAGCTAAATCAACGTAGCAAGATCGGGCTCAGGAAGAGATGAAGAAGGGATTTTCGAGAGGCTGTGACAATAACTGGACGGGATTAAAACTATAATGGATTATCTCAGAAAATCTATCCTTAATTTTTTTCAACTATGTTACGATAACATATTATTTTCTTCAAGCTAGAATATATTTTTTCTGTGAATAATAGTACCAATAAAAAAGGAAGTTCTCAAAATCGAAATTAGTTTAACGAGACTAACTTATTCAAAAATAAAAAGGTTTTTAAAGTCCAGTATATATTATAATATTGCACAACATCATGACTTATTAATGGTGCTTGTTTAATTTTTCATTTACAGTCATATTGTCTTATATTTACTTTCTACTTCCTCCAACAAGTTTGCTTCAGTGTTTCACATTACTTAATTCATTGTTTCGGTCTATTTTCAGGATCTTAAGTTTTAAGACAATCAGTTGAATTAATTAAAAATAATTGGTAAATTGTATTTTAAGTAATTTAATAGAAATAACTTTGTTTTGTATTTCAAGAACTTTCAATATCTTAAATTTTAAGACAATCAGTAAAATTATTTAGAAATAAAATTTACTGATTATTTTTAAATAATTCAACTGGTGTCTTAAAACTTAAGATGATGAAAATTGGCAGAAATTTACTAACAGACAACCAACATACTAGTAAACAATATAATTAATTTATTGTTGCAGCTTATACCTTTTTTATATTCATTGGAAAGTCATAAAAGTACACAGGGGAGTACTGAATAGTTTTCAGATTATCAAATATCTATAATTTAGTGAAAGCTGCTAACAATATTTGTAACTGTATTTTTAATGGGTAAATCCCAAGATATTCAGGATGCATTCACGTAGCATTTCTTAAACCACAATAGAGCAGAAGAAACATCTTATTATTATTCTTTGCAAACATTATTCGGCACTCTTTCCTTTAACCCGTAGTCTCGCCTTGAGTAATCCAACTTCCATTCATTTTCTCTAGCGTGCCCTTCACCTCAAAATCTCACTGCTTTTCCTCGCAGCCAGAGAAAATACAAAGAAGCTTACGTTCCTCTTCTCTGCCCAGAGCTTGTTATAACTGGAATCCCATTATTCTGCTACTAGCCCGGTGCTCCCTTGAGATCTGGGAGATGTCTCAAGAAGTAGTATTGAAAGGGACCCCTCCCTATAAGCCTACGAAACTCCTCACCTCAAACTCATTTCTTTCTTCGAGTTTTCGCCTGTTTTTTAGAGCTTCGACTTTAGAGTATTGCTGGTCTTACATCAGAAAAGAATTCTTGCGATTTTATATAACGTTTTTCGGCTTCAATTTATGTGAAGCCTCCTGCGTACCAAATAATTTTTTTCATGCTCTCTAGGTTTATAATGACTGACAGGAAGAATCAGTTTGTTATGCAACCCTAACTGTAATTTTTAAGTAAATACTATGAAAGTTATCTGTTCAAGTATTAAACGTGATGTTCCATTAAATCATCTAACAGTTAACAAATAACAATCAGCTAACTGTCTCACCAAACCTCATTGGCACTCTGCAAGACTATTGTTGAAAAACTTAGATAAAAAGAGTATTCCACAATGTTAAATACATGACTGCATAAACGTGTCTGCACATGCATATTGATAGTCTAATCTAAATGAGAATGTAATATTTATACAATACATTGCATTCCGGTCGTATTTCATATCGCACGTACTTACGCGGCTGAAATTAACTGAGTTACCATTCCAATAGTTTTCTGATAGATAAAACGCATTTTCCACTCGTAAGTCCGGAAAGCTAAATGTCTGAGTGGCCGCCTGGGCCTTTCAATTTTTGTGCGTTGGTCGCGGAATTGGGCGAACTTCCCCTGAATCGCCGGCGCCCCGGCCATCTGCCAGGCGCTCCCTGCGGCCGCAGTGGGCACATCTGCTCTCTCGGAGCGATCGGCTTCCGTCGGCCCCTGCGCGTATCCAGGGCATCGGCCGAAGAGGAGGGGAGGGGGAGGGGGCGGGTCGGAAGCTGGGGCCTGGACCGCAGCGCCTCCGCGCCCCAGGCGCCTCCTCCGCCGCCGCCGCCACCCACGCGACCTTCGTTGCGAGCGTCTCTTCCGCCCGCCGTTGCCGCGTCGGCCACCGCCACGTTGGTACATTGCCGCCATCGCCGCTGTCACCAACATCGACACCGTCACCGACACCATCACCCACACCGTTACCCACACCGTCACCGACACCATTACCGACACCGTCACCGACACCGACACCATCACCGACACCGTCACCGACACCGACACCGACACCGACACCATCACCGTCACCGACACCGTCTCCGTAACCGTCACTAACATCCTCACTGACGCCGCCAGACTGACATCGCCGACATCGATTACAATGGCTCAGTGACAACACCGTAGTTTCTGCTGTACCATTGACTTACTGGTTCTAGGATTTGAGTCCCGGCGCTGGCGGGCTTTCCCGGCGCTGGCTACGTAGCTGGATCGATGAGAATTCTAACAGCGATTGCTCTAAGCGACAATTCTCGATTATTTCTCCGATCAATGTCAGACGAATCTCGGAGCAGTATCGTAATAAACGGGCTACGAACCGCGTGGGATCATTCCTTTTTCATCATAGACTTCTCTTCATAAACACAAATTTGCACTTACATTCACTACAGTTCAACGTATGTCGGGACGCTATTCTGAAGAAAGAGCTCGTCCCGGTTGGGGAGGTGTCCTTTTTTGGGGAAGTTCTTTGAGAGAAAAAGAAACGAGCCAACGTATGGGTCGGCGGCTGATCTCCCATTTTGGAAGGAAATGAACACCACCACCTCTCGGGGCATAACATGCTTACTTACGGGACTAATGGAATAAGTAGTTCACTCGTCAGACACCAATAAATTCTCGCACATCGAATGTCGCCGTGAAACTACCTTCACATTTGCTTCCGCTACTGATCCACACCATTCCCCACCACTGCATATATCATGCCCGCTACCACAAGCTCCGATGACTTCACCTCCACCGACACTACTATCATCACCGGCTTTATCACCTAGGCCACCACCGTCCCCATAACCATCACAACCATCGCATCCCCCACCGCCATCAATATTCCTAGAGCTGCAGCAATTTCCACAACAACCGTTGCAACTGGCACTAGTATTATCTCAGGCACCACTACCACCACCACCCCAAACCGCCACTTCTGTAGGCCCCACTTCAGTCAACACCATGTGGTGTGCCGCCAACACATCCATTGTCCTCGCCACCACACTTCCTCCGTCATCATGACCATCACGCCACCACTGTCAGCTCCCACCCTCAATGCCTCCTCCTCCGCCGTGGTTGCCGCCTGCGGGCGGGCTGACGGCGGAGGCGTTATTAATTAGCAGATAAGAGGGTGGCAGCGGCCTTGGGAGCGCGGGTGGGGCTGGGCGGGGCGGGCAGGGGGCGCGCTGGAGGGAGGCGGAGACTGCGCGGGCTGTGGCAACACGACGCCGGCCCGTGTTCTGATTGGAATGCTGATTTACCCGAGGAGAGCGGCGGCTGCGGGGGCGGTGGGGGCGGAGAGGTCCGCGAGCCAGGGCCGGCCGCCCTCGCGGTGCTCCGCGCGCTGCGTCCTCGCGGTCGCTCTGAGGCCGCAAGCGCCGGCGCTTCAGTTGACCGTGGCCGCCGGAGGAGGCCGCTGTTGGGCCCGGATCATTCATGGAAATGTTGGTATTGCGGGTAGGCTGTAAACGTGCTGCCCCCAAGCTCAGACGATATTTTACGAGTTTTCGGCGAATGGAGGATATGATGCAGATGCTCCCTCTAAAATGCAGTTTGTGTTCTTAAGTGAAAATGTACCTACTAAAATTAATTTCAAATACAATTATATTTATTCAGTTTTTCAAAGTGTCTTCATATAAAATTAAATTTATTTTAATAAGTTAATTTTGTCAACAACAATGTTGTGTTTAATTTTAAATGTATTCGTTTTCACTGCTAAATCTACTACATCGAGCTATAATGAATATCTCTTAAAAATGTGCTGTAAAGTAAAGTAAAAATTACGTTTTAAAAGTTGTTTCTGAAAATATCTGTTAAATTTTGAGCTATTTTTCCATACTATTAACTTTTAACATATTACTCGATTGCTCGTGTTTTGAAATGAAAATACTTAGGTACAATTTCAATGTAATTATATAAAGGTAGATATTCACTTTCATAATACAATTCATTATAATGCAAAATAAGTAATTTCTAATTTTATATAAATTGTTAAAAAAGATTGCACATCTATTTAGTTATAAGATACGTAATCTACTAGAAACCCATGTTGTTGTTTTTTTACATTCTAACGTTCGTTTTTGTCTTTGTGTATGTTTTGTAAAGCATTATACATATTAAAACATTAACGGGCAGTAATCTTTTACTTTACTAAATTAAAATTAAACATCTTGAATCGTTCATTCCCAAAGAAGTTCACAAAGATTTTTGAGAACCAACTAGCGGTATTTTTTTTTTCATTACATATTTCCTCGTAATACGCTGAAACCGATTTCCGTGGAAAACCGCCTGTTCAAATTCACTATCGTGGAGCTGGAGTTGGGTTTGCGTCTTGAACGGGCTCTCCATTCAATGACAGGGCGCTTGGGCGAGGGCTCTGCGGCGGCGCCGGCGGGGGCTTAGTCGTCATGCGCCGGCGGCGGCGTTGCCAGGGGCAGCGAGCGAACGAGGGGGGGGGGGAGCGAGGGCGCGGAGGCGAGGAGGAAACCGCCGCAAAAGCGACGTCGTCGTGCTGGAGAGATGCGTCGACATACACGAAGTGCCTCTAAATAGTTTTCAGCCCAAAACGATATTTCTTAAGTTGATATATTATTGAGATTTGTATATTTTTGCAACTATGCGTTTGACGAAATGAACGTGGTAAAATCCGGCGGAAAATGATGCCCTTTTTGAGCATATACCAGTGTTGTCAAGATCGATGTCACGAGCGGGAGTCCGTGGCACAAGTGCCACGACGAAATCGCCCCTGCACGTAGTTCGTCACCCCGCCACCAGAGATAACGCCATCCCTATTGTAAAACGGCAGGGTTACTAATAGTTTCTTTCCCGACGCTGGTTGCGCAGAAAATCTCATGGCGTGCTACGAAACCACGACGCGTGCCACTCCCAACATTAGAAGACCTTAACATCACTGGCATAGACTTTCAAAGCACAATCCGCAAGGCTATTCATTTGACGAAATAACCGTGTTAAAATGTAGCAGAAAGTGATACCCATTTTGAGCATCGTGTTTCAAAGCGCAATCTGTGAGGCGAATACTTCTAGTACTATTATAATACGCTGTAACCGCACAAGAGTTTCCTCACGTTTTTGAAGTGTAATGTATTTCTGCCAGTCTTGTCGCAGATAGTTGTTAACAGTTGAAATATACATGGTTTGTGCCTGGGAAAATAAAGATGCTGCAACAAAGAAACATATGAGCGTCTGAAGAAGGGCAATTTAAACGCTGGCGCTTTACTTTGGAGGTTGGGAGAGATATTGCAGATGTCTTCAAAGGTGAGTGTGATAAATGCGACTTGAACAGTGTCTCTGATATAGATGATACCGCGCTCCGAGTCCTCAGCTCGCAATAAAAACGTGTCAATTTCAGCCAACACACCGCACGATGCGACAGAGAAGTGAATTTTGAAGTCCCGTGGAAAGCTCGAGTGCCTTACTCGTCATCAGTACCTTCATATAATCGCAAACTGACATTTCCGACAGGGCATTTTTACCTAAGGGCATTTTTACACAATCCTTTGCTTTTAAAACCTACGCAATTTTTTCCGTTAGGAACAGGTTATTCTTTCAAGTATTCTATCGGGTCACACCAAATTCTTTCACAGTCATGTACTGAAAACAACAATCAATTGCGTATTTTCTGGAACAAATTGCGAAATATTAAACACATCTTGGTCGAATATCCGGTGTATAATTCAATCACACCCAAGCTGCTTTGGTTCTAAACTTTTGAATTCCATTTTTACAAACTAACCATTCCAAATAAAGGTAATAAACGTCTGAAAAAATAGGATTTTAAAATTTCATTTAGCCCATATATCTTATTTAATATTCTCTGAGGTTACTGCAAAAAAATTGCGGAAACCAGTATGGATAGACCAAAAGAAAGTTATGTTACTCAATTAAAATGTATTTATACTAAATACAGATCACGCATACTTGTTTCGAGGCATTTATCTCATCATCAGATCTCCCTAAAAGATATAAAAATGGAAACATATTCAAAAAGGTATATGAGCCATTCCACGTCAAATCGCACAAAAAAGACCAAAATTTGACCTTCATATTTTTATTTATTTTCTAATTTTTTCTATTTGTTATATGGATCAAATAAGTGAACACGTGTATTTTTATTTTTTTCTAACTTTATTATTTTCGGAAATATTGTATAATGAAATTTGCTAAAAATGACGCGCATCACTAACTTAAAAATATCATACATTTGAATACACCAATTACAGAAATTCCGTTCAAATTCCATTCGAAACTTAAAAACATGTTTAATTTATAAGATTTTGGAAAATATTTAATTTTTTGAATTTTCAATTTTTTTTAAAAAACTGAAATTTTGAAAGTTGAATATTTTTGTAAGCTCGATGAGCTAAAAATTTTAAAAAATATTTATAAACACACTAGAGTATTGATAATAAGTCCAGAAAAAATCAAAGTGGGATCTCAGTAACTTTAAAAGATATTAATATTTTATGAACCAGTGTGTATTAGATTGCTGCAATAGACACGTTTTTTGCGTTACTGGTCGTCGGTTTCTTTGGATGAAGCAGTAATTTAAGTACTTTTGAGGTGGTGAAACTTCGTGATTGAATTTGTAAATAATAATATTTATGTGTATTAATATACATATAAATAATATTAATATATTTATAAAAAATTTATAAATAATTAAATGACGGATTCTTGATTCAGGTTTTGACTGACATTTTGAAATTTCCTGGTCCCTCACAACTCACTTTAAATACAAGTACTCGCGTCCTATAGAATTCCTGAACTTTCGTAACAATGCACAGTTTTAATGACTTACCGAATTTACTTCAGATCTGAACAAAATTCCATTTTCTTCAGCCAACGTTTTAGACACTTTTATCATGCGTTCGGTTGCTGCAAAAAGTCGTTTAATTTTATTGTATGTCCAACTTTCAAAAATTGTCAAAATTTAAATTTTCAACGTCATGTCATCGAGTGAAAGTAACCAATAAGTTACTAAATAGTAGCTTTGTCTGATTTTTCGATGGACGTCGAAGGATCTTCAATGTGAAAAAATGTATCTGTGTTGGCACTTTGTACTTTCGAAAATTTCTCATGGGGAAGCCATTTTGTTCCAATTTTCTTTTCGTGGCGGGGGTTTCTCCTATTGGAATTAAACTCATGTTTATCTTCTCTTTATTCATTTCACAGACACTAGACGAACTATCTGAAGAGCTTAAATTGCCACTTCCTTGATTTCCACTTTTTTCACTGGACGATCCGCTACTTTCGATAATGCCACGGGAGCCACTGATCTCGACGCTATCTTCATTAAGAAAAGGCCGTTTTGGAAGCCGATTCCCTTTCTTCCAAAATGAATCACAAATTCGCCAATCTAATGAATCCTGTAAATTCACCAGCAAATCGTGGTTTACGCGTCTTGAAGATTTTCTTTTTTAAAAATCGTGATCAGAAAGTTTAAATTGATTGAAACATCTATCTCATACGCTGATCGTCATGTTGCACAGTGTACACACGATTCATAGAACAGATACTACCACTCTCGTCTTCATAAGTATTGCGTATTGCGACTAATGTTGAGAAAATTTTACCATGTCCCTCGACAAGTGGTCGATTGTACTTCACGAGCAAGGTCAGGAGGGCACCCCGTCCCTAGGACGCAAAGGGACTCGCAGTAAGATTCGTTTCGCTGACACGAGGAAAATCATTCGTTTTGCTGTCACCCATCCCTTCTGGGGAAAGAGTGAACATAAATTTACTAATGTTTCTTGAAACCCAAATCAGGCAGAGGGCCATTCTTTTTATTGTTCGTCGGCATTAGTATCCAAGACTGATCGAACACAATTCGTTAGTGCAGGGGCAGGAACCACGCGCCCGAATACTATAGTTACAATTTATTTTTTTTATCTATAAGTGTTGAGTGTCTAATTTTTTCTTGTTATGTTTTGTAGAAAATTAAACAAGAAATATGCCTATTTTTTCAAATTTTAATCTGAGAGAGTTCAGAAAGAAATTTTCGTTTTTTTAAAAATAATTACAATTTGTTAATGAAATATTTATTTTTTGAGAAAGTAATTTACAGATGAATAAAATACCCATATCAAAAAATTAAACGAAACAAACCAGTAATTTTTATGTCAAGTACATTCAGAGCGTCAATTAATCATATTTTGCAAAGTACGCGTAAATTTCAAAATTTAATATAGGCAAAACTACACAAATAAACAATTTTCAGGTAAATAAAGAAACACGTGCCTCTTTTTTTGATGTCCATAATGATTGCCAAATATTCGTGTCATTTATTTTTTAAATAGTCATGTCAATTCTAGTGAGATTTGACGTGGAATGTCTCATATTTCAATTAGTTTCGCTTTCACCCATAAGAAGATAGGTGACCCACAAGTCACCCACGATGTTACCCACAAAAATATGTATGACATACTGTCGTACATTCTGGGGGCAGAGTGAAAATCTGAAATACTAATAACTCTTGAAACCCTTATCAGGCAGACCGTCATTATTTTTTTAGTTCTTCAGCACTTGCATCAAAGACTGGCCGAACACAATTCCATAGTGCATAGGTGGCCCGAGGGCGCCCTCATACTTAGAATTGATTTTCTTAGAACTGTATGTGTGGAGTGCCCACTTTTTTTCTTGTTGTATTTTATAGAAAATTGAACAATGAACACGCCGAATTTTTTTTTCCAATTTTTATCCCATCGAGTTTATATAGAAATTTTACTTTTTTTAAAAAAAATACATTTTTTGAAAATGAAAAAATTTTTTTTTGAAAAATTTATTTACAGAGGAATAAAATACACATTTCAAAGTATTAAATGACACAAACCAGAAATTTTTATATTTAGTACATTCAGAGAGATAATTGATCTTATTTTGTGAAGTACCTGTAAATTCCAAAATTTAATATAGCCATAACTACACAAATAATCAATTTTCAGGCAAATAAAAAAATACGTGTCTCTTTTTTTGATGTCCAGACTTAAGAAAAAAAATATCGTACATTTTAAAAAATGTCGTGTCAACTCTTGTGCGATTTGACGTGGAGTGGCTCATATATAAGTATCAAGAAAAACTGTGTAAATCTAGGCAATGATAAAATGAAATAATAGAGTTAAATAAAACTAAACACTTATCCAAGCAACGTGGTTCAATGCAGAGCTTTTAAAATTGCACACCAGAGCCCAATATGGCGCCGACTACTATGCTGATGCCTTAAAAAATAAATAACCTTCCTTGTGGGTATTGCATTTGAAATGTGAAATATGTTTTGTCATTTACTTTGCATATGTATTGACTATTAACAGCCCTGCTATAGGAACGAAACTTCCTTCAGCTACGCAAAGAAAAAGGTTGCTACTTGAAAAAAACTCGTAAATAATATGTAGATCTTTAAAATTACCTGTGAGAGTCGAGAGTTGTTTTTTTAATTAGCAAATCAATGATGATAATTATATTACGACTAAACGTTTCGACGATAAAAATTTTAAAAATATTAATTGATGTGATATTGAAACGCTCATCTAAGGTAAAAATGATCTTTTAATCGTACCAAATTCAAATTATCTCGGGTGACGACGCACACTGATCAATTTGAGACTCAAGGAAGGTACGAAACAAGGTAAATGACACATTTACCTTCCCCCCACAAAATAACCTGTCTATATCCTAGACCTAAAAAAATTAATCCGTCTTCTCATGTCCAAAGCATCACCCATCCATTCACGCTTCCCATTCGCCATTCTCTCCGATCACTAGTTCATCTGGGGGATGGAGAGGTAGTAAAGATTCATTTTTCCACCATGTTTATACAACACACATGCTCAGGAGTACAGTTTTTGTACATGCAGCACTACATATCACACACATACGCAGAATATTCACCTTCAACAAATTAAAATACGATACACATCAGATCTGAAGATCTGATTGACATTGAAAGCTTTCGTTTTAGAAGTTCGTCGTAGTGTGGTCATCACACTATAAACTCAAAGGTGCTCAACTCATAAAACAAACCCGAAGAATCATTTTCATCCAACATCCGTGAGTGTTGTTAAGCTTTATTAAGAAGTAAATATTCTCAATTTTATTACAATACTTCACTTACTGTTATTAAAATATCTTTCATTACTCCATTCAAAAGTACGAGCAAATATGGTGGTGGTAAGTTATCACTTCGTGAACATGATAGAGAACGTATCTAACTTGAAATGGTTGCCTGTACAGTTTACAGTTTATTTATTTAATTCAATGTTTATTATTTAATAAGTTAATTTACTATTCTGTTGAAATATGTATGAAGTTTGTAATATTAATAATAAGAATCACGTTTGTAATATTCAAAAGCATAACAAAACATCTGATCTACAGACAAATAGAAATCTGTAGCAATTGACGACGGGGTAAGGGGAGGAGAAGCAAGCAAGGGTAACGAGCATCCGAGAAGGCGAAATAATATTAGCAAGAGGTTGATGGCGCAGCACTGCATATACATATTCCAAAGGTCGCGCAAGCTTCACACGCGCTGTCTGCTATATTCAACGTTAGGTTTTTCGTTTCTATCGTTAAGATCTCTTGTGCTTTGTTTAGTTTTATCGTGTCAGATAATAAAATAGTCAGTACAAAATATGTCAGTGAACTTTGATATTTTATTTAACATGAGCCCGTTTGCTTGTGAAAATAACTAAATAAACTTGAATGTATAGAAACTATTGTAATTTTCAGAATTTCAAAGATTTTAATGAAAATAGAAACTGCATCATATTTATAAATCCACTTTTCTTCTATTTGGGTAAAAATTTTGAAAGTGACACAAAAATGGCCATCATATGAAGTAACTTCAAAAATCAAAATATATTAATGATCTCCTAAACGACACTAGTAGGTCTTACTTCTGAAGAACGAACCAAGTTTCAGTTGAAAAGCATATAATCTAACAGAGTTATCCGAGACGCATCCTTCCGTTCGTCTTCCATCCATCTACCTATCCATCCATTCAGATATTACGATTTTCTGATACAGAATTTTGGGTGTCTCCTAGTCTTCGCATAAATCGCAACCATCAGTGGAAAACATTAATAGAGCTTAATTCTGGCATATGTGTGAAGTTACATGTCAAAAACCTTTAAACATTGATTTTATGACAGAAAATTCGACCGTATCGTTGAGATGATTTCAATAATTTTACTCCCTATACTATACTGTGCCCGAACGTGTAGGGCGGCTGTGGGGAAATTTCGTGGGTAATTGGCTTTCTTTGAAATTTTGAAAAAAAAACACAAAGTTGAAACCACAAACATTAATATAATTGAATCTTCATACAAAAAACAAAGCCACACATTGCAAAATTACTATAACATGCACAGATAAACAAATGAACAAAGAAAAATATAACACTGAACAGCATAAAAAAAACAACCTTGGAAGAAAAATCAACTGCAAGATTATCTAAAATAATTTTTCTCTTCATTGAAAAGAATGAGAATCACAGTAGTATATTCTGTGATTAAATGCAATGGAAATTCAATTAATTGAACCAATGAGATCTCAGATGAGACGAGGAGTGTTGAGAATGCACTGTCATAGGGAGGAGTACTTGCATTTCAACTGACAGAATAACATACTGCTTTCTGTTGGTGAAAATTGCAGTTAATTTATCCCTCAACATACACTAAGTCAACACTCTCGTGTAATTTCGTGCACGAAATTCTCTGGAATTCCAACGAAAATATCTTGTCTCTAATTGAAGTGAACAAATTATAGTTTTTGAAAACACAGAATGTTCAACAGAAATTCTTGTAAAACTATAAAAATGAAATTACAAAAAATATCTTATATTCTGTTGAACTGAATGAATATAGTTTTTGAACAAAAAACAGAACGTTCCTTAGAAATTCTTGAAAAAAAAAATAACTAGAGAAATTTAGCCCATTTTACATCTATTGTACAAAATTCAAGTTTGCTCATCTTCTTCAATAGTTCGTTTCAAATATGATTTTTACAACACTTTTAATTGCACATTAATAACTTTGAACACCTTCAAAAGAAGTTACTTGAAAAACTATATAAAATTACCCTTTGTTACAACATTTCTTGTGTAATATTCAAGTTCAGTTAACTTCTTTAATGCCCCCAAACAAATAGAATTTTATGACTTCCTCAATGGTCCTTCAATAGCTCTAATAGATTTATAACTTCACCTTGGTGTTAACACTACCATCCATGATACTCCTTTCAAAAACAGAACTTGCACCTCTAGCTTATTAACATGGCAAAACTCTTTCAAAAAACAGTACACTCCTCCCACACGAAAAATCCATAACTGCAACTATTTTCTGCACATGTTACAAAGAAACTATGAGAATGCACATGGAATGGTATACCATTTATTGAACACGTTTATAATGGCGAAGCAATCTCCGAAGGTGAACTACGGGAACCACACCTCAACGTTAATTCGGAGGTTGTGTCCGTGGAATTATCTCCAACAGTGAACAGCGTGAACTCGTAATCGGGCAGTTCGGGTGAAATGTCCCGATGTGGCACATAAGAATCGTAATACCGACCTTAGTCCGCTGGAAGATTTATCTCGCTCAAACAACAAAGCGTGCTGCTAGAACAAGCCTGACGGCGTCCGCCTTAACGCGGTACAATTTCCGCTGACTGGGCTCGCGGCCACGCCTTTCGCTCAGTCCAAACTCACACCTCCGCTTCTCGAAACATTCTGCGTCTCTCCTCACTCAGACCGTTACTACCCCTCCTTTTCGCGTAGGGGCGACAACTGTCCCCCCCCGCCTCCCCTCCAGCGATCGCTGATAAGGCGACGGGGTCGCCGCCGCAATTACGCGATCGCGCTGCGAATCTCGCAGGCGAGGTCTTTCTTATCGACAAATTGTTAGCGACTGAGCAAGCTCAGGATCGCTACAATACAATAGGTATGAAAACAAAAAACTCAATTTTTTATGGTAACTAAGGATTGACTAATCGTGAAAACTTATTAAATTATATTAAAGCGACAGAGCGTGCTTTGTTGACGTAAGACCTGAAGAAATTTTCAGATACTAGTAGCCAAATTTTGCGGAGCCATGTACTGCATAAATCTTGGGTGTTTTCATCAAGTGGCTCTGATTTGGATGATATATACTCTCACATATTAGAACAAAATCATCTTTCCAACCATATTAATTTCCTACCAAATTTAACCCCACAAAATCATCTCAACCTTCATTCATACAGAAGAAGGCAATGGCAGTCCACCAATGTACGAATAAACTGCCCAGGAAATAGAAGTGTGTAAGTGCAAAAACCTCCCTTTTTGTTTACGCTCAGTAAAATTCTAGTGTTGGAAAACGTCATGTAGAGGTGTTGTGAACGTGACACCAAAGCAAAGTGAGCTGGGGGCAGGCTGGAGGTGTCACTGTGCTAGGAGCAGAAGGCAGTGGAGCCCGGAGCGCATAACAGAAGCCGCGCGCCGGCCGGAAGTGACGCGTAGGCGCAGACAACGGGCGCCTCGGAGCGGAACAGAGGCTCTGCTTGGTGACAATGGCCAACGTGCTATTAGAGCACCCAGAAATTCAAGGGAAAACGGGGGAGGGGCGGCTGTGAGACGATGTAATGAGAGGGCGGTTGACACGTAAGGGAATGCAGGAGAAGACCCAGACAGAGAGAATACGGGAATGGTGCTGTCAAACTCGGCGGGATTAAGGCGACACGAGTTGGATATGTAACGAAGAGTTATGGTGTTCTTCACTGAATGTATAGAAATTTTCAGATCGCTTCAGATTGTATTTTTAATTGATGCAGATTATCGTGCCCGATGCATGCCTGCATATAGAGGCAACCCATCAATCAACAAAACAATCACGCCTTATTATACGTGGCGAGGCTTTGGCCGTCTGGCCTGCATGATCACGTAAATTTTGCTACGCTTCTTTAGCCACTTAGCAGAAAAAGAAGGTATCACTTGAATGACGAAACATGCGATTGAATTTGCTCAGAGACTTCTTTTAGACTTGAAAATCTTTTACATGCAGTAAATCACTTATCTTTCCATCCAAAGGAAGGAGTACGAAAGGGTTTTTCGACCTTGAAAATACACGGCTTTGATCCGACCCTCAAACTTAGATACTATACACGATCCGATACGCTAACTGTAACAGGCTAGAGTAAAACAGAAGAGTAGGAAGCAATAAGTTTGCTATAAAACGAACAAAAATAACGTTTCAGCTCTGTATACTTAAAAGTTAATATTAACATTCAGTGTTAAGAAGTTACAGATGATAAGTTTGGAGTCTTTCAAAGCCATATTAAACGAGGTGAAAGATTTAACGTAATCGCTCCAGAAATCTTCATTTTCAAGCTCAAGTAAAATTACCTCAGACGGCAGAAAAGAAAACTGACTAGGTTGTTGTATCAATTTCCTAAAACATTTTTAAAAAATTATTTTTAATTGAAAAAACCTGATTATGAGATAAAATTTAATCCCAAACGTCGTTGAAGTGAAGAATGGTCTTATTATAATAAAAACACTGAAATTTAAATGAAAAGAATTATGGTATGTGCAATGTGTTGTTAACACAATAATTGCCTGTAAAAATTGGTCACAAAGAATAATTACATTTAAAATATTAACTGCTAAATATCGTGTAAAATTACAAAGGTCAGAATAAGTATAAGTAAAGAGAGTGAAAATGCTAGACAAAGCGAGAAGGGGGGATGAGGGTGGGCGGAGACGATCGCGCACAAGTTGAGTGGCGTGGAGCGGCGGCACGGGGCGTTGCGGGACGCGGCGCGGTGTGGGGATGGAGCGCGGCGAGGTGCGGGGGTGGTTCGTGGGAAGGGGCGTGGCGCGGGGTGGGGGGAGCTTCTCACTCGGAGCCGCGCCTGCGGGAATGCGCGCGCGTGTTTGATCCGGCATCCCGCCCCGTCCTCTCCCCTCCCCTCCCCTTCCATTCTCCCTCTCTCTAGCCGCCGCCGCCGCCGCGTCCCGTTTAGTTCCCGCCGACTGCGCCCTGCACAAAGAGCATAATCAACGCTCCTTGGGCGCGACCGCGGCTGCGGAATCTCGGCTTCGGCCGCCCCCACGGCAGCGGGCCTCCTGCCCCGGCCCGGCCCGGCTCGTGCCTCTTGCGCCGCTCGCGATAGGCGCTGCCTCTCTGATGCGCTCTCTCTAAGTTTGCGGCTTCGCAACAAGTTATTTTGAAGCGGATGCGGGGTAGCCGATATGCGAAAGGCGTGTCGAATTGTGTACGCTGGGATGGTCCCTTGGGTTCTATTCCCAGATTCATTTGTGAATGTTAACTCTCCCTCTCCGTTTTTATTTGACGTGTCAACAGCATAGAAATGTAATTCCATTAAGTGTATTTGCGAACAGGTTTTAGTTTATTTATTTCACTAAAAGTATCAGTTGGAATTAAGCAACTGTTTATGTCGTGTTCTCTTGTAGTAGTGTTTTTGTCATCGATTTCCTTTATGCGCAAACCAAGATCGTTATATTTTATTTACCATTGTTAAAGTTCGCCTTGTTCATTCAGTCGAGGCTTTCTCTTTCCCCCTTGCGATTTTACCTCCTACTGCGGCTCTTCCTAAAGCTTCATGACCCTTATAAGTTTCGCTGAAAACCGCATTGTGATGGTGTAGAGCATCAATTTCTGTAGTTTCATTTTATCGTGAAGAGGAGTGATGTAGGTAGTACTGTATAGGAAAAGACGTTGGATGCCTGAGATTACATTGTAAGTGCTCTTTAAACTAATCCTCTCCGCATTGTTGCATAGTACCACAAAGCATAATGTGCCCGTATTTGCAATTGTGAAGGAATCCTTTCGGATATCGTTTTCTGAGAATGCATTTTAGGCTGGCTTTTCCCTCTGAGCTATTAAAACCCTCAGCGTTGTTTGCAATATCGCACTTATTGGGCTCAAGATAATGACATCAATATTTGCAATATTTCAAATTTCTTCTTTGATAAGCCTTCTTAAAAAACATCCTTATCGTCTTTCCAGGTTAATTTTATTTAGATCTTCCTTTCATTGAACATCTGACAAAATTGTTTCATAATTATTTATTTTCAAGTTATTACATAAAATATAGGAATCCATCTTTTCTTGATCAATGATATTGTAATAGGTTACTTAACTTTATTCTTTTTTTACCGCTCTTTTTCACAAAGTTTATTATCACTATGCTTTCATAGCTGGCTCATTTTCTTTTCATAGATGCACGATCGTTTAAACCATTTCCTATTGAATTAATATGATGATCACATTCCTTTAATTTTGAAGGTTAATTAATAACCATTGTGAAATTTTATGGAAACCATTTCAAAAATTATTTTCTACATAGAAAAATGTAAGCGTGCCATTTTGAGGAGACTGGCAGAAAATCATACTTTTTATTCCGGAGTTACAAATTGCAAAAAAATTATCAGATGAAGACAGATAAAAGGGAGAGGATGAAGAAGGGCAAGAAGGAGAGAGGGAAATGAGGGGAAGTAAGAAGGAGAGGATGAAGAATGGCAGGAGTAAAAAGAGAAAGGATTGGAATGTAAGAGGGGAATAGGAAAGAAAAGGGAGAACTAGTAAAAAGGAAGGGACAGGACAATGAAAAATAATTACAAAAACACGACACAAGGTACATAAACTCAAATCAGAACTTCGTAATGCAACATAACCACATACGCGTACGTGTTCTGTCACAAAAGTAGGAGGGATCACGTCAACAGGAGTTTTCACAAAATTAGCAGCCATCACAGTTTTTATCAGTATTCATATCTTAAGTAAGATTCCCTCCAATTGTCACCTGTACGTGTTGGTACCTGTGAACTTAGTTTGTTAATACAGTTAGTTGAAATAAGTTAGTTTTATCAGTGGACTGAGTGTGTTTACCAATGTTAATTTTCCTTCAGATAGTTTTACTAGTTAAAAGAAATGATAGGAGATAATAAATGAAACTTCATTTTCAAGAAAGCAGGTTGTCTTTAATGTAGTAATTTAACCATTTTGAAATATCAGTATTTGCAAAATAATTTAAAATAGAGAAAATCAGTGATCATGTTCAAAATAAATGCCAGAAGACCAACATGTCAATCATATAAGATTAAAAAAACTAATGTTGTTACGACAACAATTATCTTGGCAATTGTTGTATAATATCATGAAATTATTTCTTTTGGCTGCTAACACTTCAGCCATTGGTTGCGCCAAAAACGCAACCAATATAACTCAAAATTACCCGAAAACTACAAATATTTTGAAATAAGTGTTCATTAAATTATTTGAAGGTCTCGTGGAGAGAAACAGATTCTAATCAGAAATAAATCTCTGTCCCTTTTTGTGCATTGTGAAATTCAGATTCGACATAATGTAAACTGATATAACTTTTAAAATCGCAAAGGTTAAATGACAATCCGGCTTAAGCCACATTATTAATGCCTCGAAGCGTACACAAGATATTCATTTTTTCTCTTTTCTATGTACATAATTTCTTCTTAAGTTATCTCTGTTTTTAAAAACTTCAAAAACGTAGTTTTAGCTTTACTACATTTTGAGTTGTTTTATTCCTCTTAAATTAATTCACAAAACTTATATCAAATAATAAAACGTTTCTTTAACTTAGTTTTATATTTAAGAATATCAAACAATGCTTCGGCGTGTCTCTTTGAGGACCTGTTCTGAGTAATTTATAAATATTTCACGGGAAACCTGCTTTCGCTAGAGTTTTATTATATCCTAAAGAGTAACTGATTACTCGGTGTTCCCAGATATTTATCAAAATAAATTTCTCACTCGACCCTCTCCCCCCCTCCGTCCGCTTCGCTCTCTTGCTCCCTTCTGTACTGCCCGCCGCGCCCACCACCCCGCCTCACAGTTTACCAAGTATTCAATAAATATATTGTCTACGAGGAAGTGAAACGTACTATTTACTACGGATTAATTTGGAGGAAAGCAGAAATAAATGAATATGAGCCCCTATTATTAAAAAACCAATTTGTTAATAAACTGATAATATAATATAATAAATGTTCTCCGTAAAACAAACAACCCAATACATTCGGGTAAAATTTCGAAGAAATAGTGTCCTCGAATGGTCAATAAAGACGAGTACAGGATGTTTTACATAAAGGCTACAAATGTCCAAGAAATGTACGGGGATCCATGATATAGCGATGGCCTGATTAACATGTGACTGAAAATCACATATACATACACTTGCCCCGTACATGCAAATTAACGTGAATCTCAATAGTATTAACATATAAAGTGTCTACAGGGACGGCTCCTCCTAAGGGGCCACTGGGGCCGGGCCCCACCGATATTTAATAAAGCACAAAACTGTTTATTTTTTTTACAGCAATCTATTTATGATAATTGTAGTACTTTATTGGAATTCTTTATTCGTGAAGATCGACAATTCGTCCCCAGAACTCATTCCAAGTCCCAATAACCAAGAATAGATTGTCATAGTTTCTTGCCGCTCTCAAAGATAGCGTTAGTAGAGCTCAAGGGGCCCGGCTTGCATGGGCCCCAAAGCCGTAACCCCACTCCGTTTACAAGGTCACCGCCCTTTCGCACTGGGCGCGACCACTGCTTGCTAATTTTAGCAGTCCTAGGGGCCCGCACCAGCGGGCCCTTCGCAGAGAAACGGCAGTCTGAGCGCGCCGTTTTCAAAGTGCACCTGAAGTTCTGAGCGCTGTAAGATGAACACAGTGGATTCATTACACTGTTTTCCGTTTTCTTCACTAGGACTTGAAGAAAAATTATATTAAACGGCTAGGAGGACATCAACCGTCTGACTTATCATTTACACAAGTTGATGGAAAGAAAAAACGAACATTCTGTAATTAGAGGTTTCCCAAAAAAATCATGGTTGACTGTTAGTGAAGAAAAACAAAGCTAATTTTGCTCTTATTGTTTATTATTTGGTGAGGGATTGTAGACGAGAGTAGGCTGTAAGGATCTGAAACATTTGAGCGAAAGAATAAAGTAACACGAAGAAAGTGCATTGCATTTAGAAAATGCTTACAAATTTAAAACTTTTGGAACTATGAATATTGTTGTACAGATTAATTCGGCAATCAAAATTTCAATCAAGAAACATATGAACAAGTCGCAAAAAATAGACATATTTCATGTAGAATGATTCAGTGTTTAGTAAAATACTGTGGCACTCATCATTCATGAACTAGTATTGAGAGGCCATGATGAATCTGAAGATTCAAAAGACCATGGCAATTTTGTAGACTTATCGTTACTCGGCAATCTAGATAGTGTTAGATGATCATTTAAACTATTCTTCTATTTATAAATATAACTCAAACACGACAAAGAACGAGCTACTAGGTTGTATGTGGAAAGTGTACTTGGAGGAAGTGAAGAAAGACATCGATGTAGCTGATTTTATTTCTCTGCAAACCGATTAAACAACTGGCATAACAAGTCGAAGTCAATTTGTCTTAACTTTACGATATGTTCCCCTTTCGAAATCTCTGCATTCCAAAAGATAAGCTATGGCGTAATTAGCGTAATTTTTGTAAAAATCTTTTTTTTTATTGGCATACCAATATTTGGTTAAATTCCTACTTATGTGTGGAAAACTTACAGATTTAAAGGTTTAATTAACTGATAATTAATATTAATTAAACGATCGATTAAATGACGATTCTTTAATTAAATAAGTTGATTCTGAGAGGATATTCGTGCTTTTACACCTGGCCCCACCAGGAAAAAATGTCACGAGCCGCCACTGAGTGTCTACCAATCAGGAACATATAATAAGTTTAAATTCATTATATGATATTACTCACTTTATATTCATTGAAAAAAGTATAATCTTCGGCCCCCGATACCTGTCTTATCTGGGTATACCCCACTTAAGCATTAACCACGTCAATCCTCGTCGGCAAACGCATCACATTTCCTTACCAAAAACAAGACCCCTCTCGCCCTCCCTCCCACCTGCAGCCCCTCGAGACTAAGCGTCTGCGCCGCGCAGAGACGCCGGCGTCGCTCAGGCCACCCTCCGCCGGGCGTCTCCGCGACCCCAGCGCCGGTGCTCGCCGACGTCGCGGCGCCGCGTCAACAGGCGACGGTAACGAGCTCTCCGCCGCTCTCGAGTCCGTCAACAGCCGGAGGGCGCCGCGACGCCCCGCGTCGAGCGCGCCATCGACCCTCCGTCGGGCGGCCACTCGCCTCACCCCCCCCGGCGCAAAGCGGCGCTGACGCCCGCCGGCCGCGGAGGAGAACGTTGCGCCCGCGGCGCGCCGGAAGGTGAAAGCCCGGTTCAGCAGATCGCTGCAGGCGCGCTTCTTCTATTAGACCACGCGAGCGCGTCTCCCTGCTTCCTTGAGGATAAAATAAACTGAATTTATCTTCATACTCAGGGCCGGCAGTTGGTGTGGTGTCCGAGTAGGTAGTTGACTCGGGTGGGTGGGAGTCCCCTTCCCTTTCCCCTTTCCTCTTCATATTCCACCGAAAATGTATATGAAGTTGAAAATGCAAAACAGATTTTTTTCAACTTTTCATGTTTATCTAAATTGTCATCAAATTATTAACACATTTATTTACCATATTTATTTTATGTAACTTCAGTACTTAATTCTTGCAATGCAAAAACAGCGCTGCGCTTTTCATATTTTATATATTCTCTTTTAAAAAATTTTGCCAATCGATTTTGTCGCTCATGTCGCTATGAACATGTAACATTGCAATACTGTTGAGCCGATCTTGTAACATAGTTGGTCGTTTATACGTTTTAGTCGACGCAATACCTAGAAACCTCGTTCATCTGGAATTTAACGCCGCATCGCCCCAAATTACAAGTGGGTATTTTACCCACTCGGAATTTTTCGTGTGGGTTCAGCTACCTATCATACCCACATTATCTGCCGGGCCAGTTCATACTATAGTGGTGTCAAGGTCTCCTATAGTGGCAGTGGCACTCCTCGCGGCACCGTGCCATGCCACGAGCTTCTCTGCGCCACTAGCGTCGGGAGAGGAAACTATTAGTTACTCCGCCGTTTTACAACAGTGGTGGCGTTGCCTCTTGCGGCAGGGTTATGAACTGCGTGGAGAGGCGATTTCTTCGTGGCACTCGTTCCACGGACTCTCGCTCGTGACATCGACCTTGACAACACTGACATACTATCATCAAGACTGGGAAACATGGATACCAGGGTACCAAGGTTTCAGAAGTAAGAAATACGAAGATACAAAATATGAATTTCGTTAAGTAAGTACAACACCCAAATATTGGTATTGGTGTATGTAAAATTGAATCTCACATTCTCCTCTCTCGTTCTTCTTTTTCATTTAGTTTTTGTCCTATTCTCTTCCTCTCATCTTTATCGTTCCTATTCTTTTTACTTTCTCGCTTTATTTCTTCTCTTTCCTCTCCTTTTTCTTCTCATTTTTCATCTTCCTAATTCTTTTTGCTTTCTCTCACTTCCCTATCTCGACATCCTCCTCTTCCTTTAATTTCTGACAAAATAAGAAGTTGCACAACCACTTTTTTAAATTTTAATGACGGCGATCATAATTCATTGGACTCTTGAGAAAGTCACATCCCTTCTTAGAATGTTCACAAATACCTTCTTGTATTATTGCCTTCTTTCCGCCACCGACTTCACTTACAGTCACTATAATCTAAATAGAATAACGCAGCGGCATATTCAATAAGGAGTCAGAGACTACATGTCGTGTCATGGAAACGGAATTTTAAAAGTGGTAGACTGGAAGTTTCCTTTGACCTTAACATGAACATTTTAGTCCATTATTTGAAATATTGTTTCCACAAGTATTCTTTTTCTTATATTACTCATAATACATTTCTATTTAATAATTTTGCCGATTATTTGATTTCCATGATACTATTTGTCTGACCCAATAAGTTTAAGTGATGACCAATATTCGCCTGCACAGATAAGGAGAAATTTCACACACAATGCCCTCTAAAATGTGTATCATGATTGTTATTAGGCATATAGAATTCATTTCATGAGAATTTTTAAAGGTAATTCATCACAATTCACACAATTTTGAACAAAAATTTCAAAGTGTAAGTCTAATCACTAACAAAAATCTCGACAAATTTATTGTCATAAAACTTAGAAAATTAAGTTTTTACTGGTACATACAAAGTTTATTCAGAAATTTATATTTAAACAAGTATTAGCAAAACAATACTGATTAATTTATTGATATTTTCCTTGCAGAAATGTATTTTCATATTACAGCTTTCTCACAAGATATAACGTTATCACTTAAAGATAAGATAAATATGTTTTTCAGAGGTAATGACGCACTGGACTTCATCAGCTAATAAATTTCCATTCTGGATATTTAAAACTACTGCATTGGGCACCTGCTTATCCTCCATACACATCCACTAATTGACAATGAATATCGGATGGTGAATTTCCAATGCTATGTAATTCAGATAGCTCTACAGTTGCTGACACGAAACGCACTGAATACGCTAAATTGAGGGAATTGACAATGAATCCGGGATCACAAACACAGGATGTAATTTCACTTTTCAATTTTTGAGGAAGCAAAGAGATGTAAAAGTAAATTCTTTGAAACATGACCCCAATTTTAATAATATATAAGTTACCGAATCACCATCAAAAGATTAAGCTAACACAGTTAATAACATGAATGAATGAACCCATTAAATTGAATGAAATTAATGTCATAGTGACGAAGTTTACATTTAGGTAAATCATTTCTCTTCTACTTCATTCTATGACATTAATATAGACGTGCCATTTCATTCCTTTTTCATCCCCATGTCTCTTCGTTTGCGAAGTTAGCCAAGCATTTTCATTTTAAGCCAGATTCAGAAGTTCGGTGTTTTTCAGTTTCTCAACTACTACTACCTTGTCCTCTATGTTGTGTTTATTCACCTTCTGGTCATGTATATTATATTCTTAACATGTCCTCTTTGAAAAATTCCTTTGTCTTCTTTAAAAATTTGCATTTTGGATCTCTATACATTTATAACTGTGTTCTACGTAGGTGCTCGGCTTTCACAGTCCTCAAGCAACGTAAGAACAAATACTACACTACAAAATTTATCCCTGGTCTTGTCATTCTTTAGAAAGCTCTAAATCAGACCTTTTTATTACTTTCCCATATACGTACGTATATACGGAGTAATATACATAGTATAGGGGAAGTTATGTAATACAGCGGAAAATCGATTTCGAGACTTTAATGGAAATATAGGTTTTGGGGTTCCCTGATACCGAAAATGTGTTGTTTTTTTTCAAAACATCCGTCCGTCTGTCTGTGAATAACACTAGCACTTAAACCATACCTACGATTTCTTCCAAAATTAATATTCCTTGGTCGAGGCGCCGCGATTTTGAAAAACTTTCATCCAAATTTGGAGGGAGTTTGCATGAAGCTCCCCGAACATTTGCAAAGTTCTCAAAAAACGCTCAAAATTTTTTCTTTAAATTTCTTGTAAGAATAGAGTAAAATACACTTATGAATGTGGTATAGGTCAGATTCTCACGGTTAACTCTGAATTTTCGAAAACTGCAAAAGTTTGAATTTGTTTCGTCGTCTTCCCAAAACTATACAATTGAAGGTAGATATTTTTTTCCTTCAAATAAAATTTGTTCTCCATAGTGATTTCTTTCATTAAGGTCACGTACATTTTTTTGAAAATTTTACGAGTTTCCGCGCAATATTGTGTGCAATATGTGCAATTTTAAAAAATTGCGAAAACAAGATTTTCTCCAAAACGGCTCCAATTTTTTTAAACTTTTGGTAAGGATAATGCCTAATGTATGAGGTGACGTGAATGCCATATTGCTCCATTCTTTTGTTTTTCAAAAAATACAAAAATGAAAATGTTTTCACTTGTATCTCGCGTCGTTAATATTTACATTAGTGACGATTTTTCTACATTATAATATTTACTAGTACATGTGCTTTAAGTAATGTCCTACAAAGTTTCTGTGAAAAATACATTGACGCAGTAAATATGTTTGACATTTTTACGATTGGAAATTTTTTTATATTCGTTTCAAATGCCATTGCTAAATTTTCATTCCCAAAACAATGACAACTTAAGTTCTATGATTGAGTGATGGGGCGTATGTGAGTAGAATCAGCAACATGTCGCACGTCTCAAACTTCTATACTCAAACTTCTTTGGCGGAAAATGTTTTATCAATGGAATAGCTAATACTATTGTCACTGTTTAAAAAAACAAGTTGTATATTCTAATTCTTTTGAACCATCAATTTCAATGTTTTTTTGCAATAATTTTGAGAAGGAACCACGACAGAACTCTAAACAAGGACTGCGTGTTGTCATTCCTTTCTCGTGATTGTTTCCTTTATTATTAGGCCTACTCTACAACAACTAGCACGAACAATATCAGTACACAAACACATATGTCTAAAACTATAGAGAACTGATTTTGGCTGCGAGTATGAGCGTAAAAATGAGATAATTTCATTAGAATACTTTGAATTGAATTGAATTGATGCCTTATTTTACATGGCGAGACTCATGCCATGAGGCCTGCTCTTCCGTCTGACCACGCAAATTTCGCTACGCTCCTTTCACCAACTAGCGGAAAGAAGGTATTACTGAGGCGACGAAACAGGCGATTTGAATTTAGCTCAGTGGCGTCATTTAGGCTTGAGGATCTTTTACATGCAAGTAAATCTACTAACATGGGACAGCCGGCTTTATTTCCCCTCCAAAGGAAGGCGTACGAAGGATTTTTCCGCCCCTAAAAATCCACGGCTTCGATCGGGTTTGAACCCGCCAACTTGGGTATAGCAGGGGTATATTTCTTCATTTCAATACTGACTGAATATACCAAGGTTCAATATATTCAATCACAATACTGTAACACAAAATGAGGGAAATAATATTACCAAATTTAATGCTAAAGGAAACTTCAGTATTTTACAATTATTACTGTAAAGGACATTTGCAAGAAAGAATTTGAATATTCAAATAATAATTTTATTTGTGCAACATCACTGGAGAATTAATTAACAAAATATATGAAGCAAAAATAATCAAAAACAATTGAAAGAATGTTTAAGAAATTAGGTTGCCAAAATTGTATTTGTAAGTAAAATTTCCATAAAATATAACGTTCATTTGGTAACATCCAAAATGTTTAAACCAAAGTGATTGACAGATAGGCTAAATGCAAATTACTCCAATGTAGTATCAAGTGAGCTATCGTTTGTAAAAAGCATTCGTTCTGGCTCGCAAATTAACATGCCACAGCCCATAAATCAATAAAATGCTTCGTAATCTTTCATCTGAAGCATTAAGAGCACGAGCTCCATCGAGATAAAGTGGTGGGAAACCTGATGACGACGCCCATTTGAACACTCTCTCACCGTGCAGCAAATCACCCTTTTTGCTCCGATTGCATGCCTGTTGACTTGTGAGTTCGACCCTTTGCGTGTAGATCTCTTTTACTCTTTCCTTCATCGCCCAATGTCTTTCTATTTGAAGAGCAATTAAAGATAACTGTAGTCAATAAGAAAAATAAATGATTACGGAGTTAATTAATATCTATCTTAACAACAGAAATATTCATCTTTTAATTAATTGAATCTTTTTGACATAAAAATACTTAATAATTCGTGAATTAGATAGTGTCATTTGTACTTTTAATGAAAGAAAGTCCGTTTTTACCCACAGTCACTTGGCAGCGCCACCCAGAAGCGCCGTACCCATGAACATAGCCACCGAGCAGTGCCGCTTAGCCTGAGAAAAGGATTTGTGCGTTTCAGCTTCGAGCGCCGGCGTCCACAATGTCGTCAACGTGATAACATCCAATCTCAGGGGCTCTTCCGAATGGTCTAGTGCAAAGTTTGCAATTAAGAACTGTGGCGGGAAGCGCGTCTGTACTGGTGGAGGCGGGAGTACGCCACTCATGAGAATGCCTCCTTTTAAACGAATCCTTTACCGGTGCTGAAGCGCTACCTTACTCTGAAGCGCTGCTGAGTGGCACCGTGTGAAGGAGCTCTAATACGCGGTTTATTTAATGCACTTTTCTGAAATTAAGGAGTTACTGGCGCACACTTGCTAAAACTCTACCAAGGGAACATCATCTTTCCTTCCCGTTCATAAGAAGAGATAACTACGTTAGTCAAACTGTTCTAATAGAATTCACGACATTGCGTCCTACTTCTTCAAAGCGGAAACCCCAGAGGACCCAACCTCCAAAATGTAATACAATATCCCAAAAGATTTTATTTTGTGGATTACGGTGTGATTCAAGCCTTTCCTCGGAAACTAAAGATTTTAAATCACGAGGACTGACTGTTTTGAGCATGAACAATCTTAAGAAACCATAAAAACATTTTCGTCTGTCTAACTTACACTCGTTTTTAAACAAATATTCATTTTATGAAGTTAAAATGCAATTATTTACGTTCGTGAACGATCATCATTTTTTGCGCACCTCCCTTGTTAAGATGGATTAAGTGTGTGAGACGTGAATTATATCCATACTTCAGAAAGCATATAGGTGAATAGAATAATTACAATTTTATTAAACACTTTAAAATAATTGTGTTCCTTGTTACCTCTTGTGTTTCACTAGTAATACTTCAAAACAGTTTTAAATTCGAGATACAGTAAACGCATAATTTTAAATACTCCTCTAATTAGGTAGTTTATTCATCGGTCGTCCTATTAATGAATTATTAAAACATTAAGACACTTTGTTTGGTGACTAAGTTGTCTCCCTCTCTCTTCTCTTTCCTCACTCTCTCTTATCTTTCTCCCAATATCTTCTCTTTCCCTTCTCTCTCTCTCTCTCTGGCATATGCTCTCCGTTTCTTTGTTATATCTAACCAAGTATTTTTTCGTTTACATATTATTCTTTCTTATACATATATCTCTAATATTCCACAACTCTCAGTGCTTTTTCTTTCTCCTCGAGACATAATTGGTTGTTTATCCTGTTTTCACTTCATCGAACAATGAATAAATTATCGTAAATACAATTTTTATTTTCTGTAGAAGAAATCTCAATCCCTTATATTGATTCTATTGAAACCACCACAACAATGAATATTTTAATGAAATATTGGAGCTACATCTAGAGCCTCTCTGAAGCGTATCTCATTTTCTTCTCGGTCGCTTCCCGAGATTGACTCTTGAGCACGACTGAATGAAACCAACAGAGATCGATGCGACCAAATAAGCTGTCAGCGGGTGTCGTTCTCGAAAGAGGAGAGAATTAACTCAAGAAATGAAGAAACGATATCTTTACGAAGGCCAATTGAATTGCCCGGCACCAATGGTGCCTGGAATTTAAAAAATGATTTCAAAGAGAAATGTGTTAAAGTATTCGTATTAACTCCATGTTCCTCACAAAGGCGAGGACATCCCGGTAGGTACGCAAAAGTTAATTTATGTATTGCATAAACATCAATGAATACTATTACTCGCAGTAGTATCATTTAGTTTTAATTTTTATTGAAATTAAAATACCTAGCCTAACCTAACCCAACCCATGGCCACAAAGCCGGGACGCCGCTGGTAGGCCGTAGCTCTTAAAGAGTTGTTGTGTCACAGTACATGTTATATTATATTTGTAATGTAATGTATCCGTTCGTCTTTGTAATAACAGCAAGAGATATATAGCGGTACAATGTACAGTGGCACAGAAAAGAGTAATATTTCAAGCACAATGCAAGTGCACTTTTTTAAAGTCTTTCTTTTAATGGGTTACTTTTCTCTATTAAATGTAATTGATTGCTTGCAATAAATCCAACAACTTTGGGGGAAAAGAGAAATTGGTCATGAATTGGTCAAGAAATTGGCCAAGAAATTGGAAATGATCATTGGTCCAGACAATGAGTGAAGATGAACTCATGTTTTTCTAGTCATTTCATCTTCTGGTATATAACATTCTATACTAATGTTTACAAATATTTTTGCAGTCATATACATTCGGGTACGATAAAACCTTACCAATTTATGAACAATTGCAAAATTTTGTAGAAAATTACTCAAATTTGCACATTTAGAAGAAGAATATAAAAGGAAGGAAAGAGAACCTCCGTTTACCAAATCTGTATCTCATTATTTGTCTTATATATATTTATCACTATATAATTTGATCTAATTCATGCTGTTTCTTCAGACTACGTATCTTATTTTTCGTTTACATTTCCATCGAAAGGTAAACTACCTAGGATAGTGGTAAAATTCGAAGTCAAATTAACTATTATGAATGTATTTCATCAGTAAAATGTATGTAAAAATTCAAAACAATAACATCGTACAAATAAACGCCAATAGAAAGACACTTCGAGACCGTACGCTGCCGCGTCCGGAGTCAGTATTTACTTGTCTCTCTGGGAGATGCAGCGGCCTAGGTACAAGTGCCCATCTTTCGACCGCCATTCTGCGACCTTCTTCAGGGCGAAATGGAATTTAGTTACTTGGCGTCTACCAGACAGCGAAGTAACTAAAGACACTTCTAATTTCCCAGTACACTACTTAACAAACTCAATAATATTTTTTAAGGGAGTAGACCTAAAAGGTCGGAGAAGAAATTAGAGAATGAAACTTTCTCTCAAACTATAGGAGTATTATTATATACTGGAATTTCAGTTAATTTTGAAGGGAGAAAAGTTAGTTTCGATTTTACGCACTAATTTCATAATTTCAAACTCAAAGATGAGAGTTTGAGAACCTAATTTCCGACAGTACTTTACTTATCTTCCTTCTAATCAAACTTAAAAGAGTGACAGTTTTCTAGTTCGATAAAAGCAATATTCTTTAAATATTTGTATTATATATTCTGTATACTCATACACAAGAGTAAAAACGCATGTCTTTCAAGGAAACTGTGAGCTAAATGATTGGGCAAAATTATATAAAGCAAAAGACAACCAATTTTATTGTTTGCTCTACAGATGTAAGTATAAAATTGTGTTAAAAAATAGTTCTTATAGTTACAAGCACTGAAAACTTAAATTTTTATTTCATAGCAGCTTCTTTAACATGCAATGTCATCTAGACAATAGCTTTTGTGGTCACTGCATACTAGAAAACATAGGTTTGCATGAAATGAGTTAAATGTTAAATAAAGGGAGTTTTCTCGAGATGAGACCAGTTTATAAAACCTATGCATTATGTTATCTTCATATTGTACTCTCGATATTTACTAGGATTAATTCCTCTTGACATCATGACGCACTACGTAATGGGAACACCCTATTATGCAAAACATAAAGAGATCAAGTCGAATTTATAATTGTGAGGATTACATATTGTTATACCATGGCTTTCATTACAATAAGTATACTTTCTTTTGGTACCTAATGAGTTCATGAGATATCCTTTATTACATTCTAGGAGCATTAGTTTGAAGATGGAATCACGCTTTGACCCACTGTGCAACAGCGGGGCGCTACTCACTTGTCGCGGTCAGGGGAGCGCCACCTGCGACCAGCGCGCGCGTCTGGGGCACCGCGGCGCTTTCATGTGGTAAACAGCTGAGAAACGTTACGTCTGGCGCGCCTCCTCATCACCGCAGCCTCGTCCACCCTCTCTCTTCCACCCTCATCCTCACTCTCGTCCCTGCCCAGCGCGGCGGCGGCGGAGGCGGTGGCGTCGGGGAAAGCATGCTGCCGCCGGAGGTAATTGCCGAAACAAACATTTACCTTCGTTAATGGCGGGTGAATCTACGGGAAAGAATTAATTGCATTGCGTGCTCCCGCGCGCGCGCTGAATATTCAGCGAATTCAATTTCTTTTCGTCGCGCTCGCGGCGCGTCGGAATTAAGTTTCGCTATTATAACGCGCGTCCGCCGCCGACCCTGTCGCCGGAACATCGCTTGCTCTGCCTCCGCCGCCGCCGCCGCCTCCGCCGCCTTCGCCGCCTCCTCCGTCACCGCCACCACCGCCGCTGCCACCTCCGCCTCTGCCGCCGCCTTCGTCTCCGCCGCCTCCTCCACCACCGCCTCCATCACCGCCTACGCCGGCGCCCGCACGCTCCCTCGGGGAGCCACTTTGCAGACGTCTGTATTTCCAGGGAGACTACTCCGATGAAGTGCCACGACATTCGAGAGATACTCAATATTAATAAAAGAGCGTAGAAATGACATTTCTGTGTGCCACTGTACTTCATTTTAATATACCTCTTCGCTATTCGTAACGTCAAGAATACTTTTGAAAGTATTATAAATTATAAAGGAAACAGCCCTGAGAGTCATTTTCTACTTGTCTATTGCAGTCCAAACAATTTGTATACTGGAGTAACAGTAATGACCTATTGACTCGCTGTAATTTACGTCCTATCATTTTAATGCGGCTTGCGTATTCGAAACGAGTGGTCGTTGTCGACAAACAATTCTCTTATATTTTAACTTTTAATTGGCATTATGAGAATGAAATGAGAGACTTCTCGGTAATATTTTACGAAACGTCAAATAAAAGCAGTAATTAAAATATAGAAATTGTCGAGTCGCTAATGTACACTTATTTTTCTATTTTTTTAATATAATATTTCGAGAAAGGTCGTTAGTTATTTTTTGTTCTCATGTGATACCTTGTTCACGCAAGCTACGTCAGGAAAAATAAATATTATTTTATTTTTAAATGAAGAAAAAGGAAAAAAGTGTCCATACGTTCCCGAATAACACTACAAATATTTCCAGTAGCTTTGACCTTTCCTTCAGATATCTCCGTCGATTTTAATTTATATATTTGTATACCTATTATAGTGTTTTAGTGTCCTTCATTAGGGGTAATTGATGTCCTTGTGTTTAATCTAATGAGTAGATGAGAACGATTATCGTAATGAAAAATTGGGGAATAAGAGGCAAAGCGGCACCATCCCGAGAAAAACTGCACAGAACTGTCATTGCTCACCACATTCGTTTGATGTCCACCAAATGGATTGCCAGCATAGCTTCGTTATTTTAGATCCGTCTAGTCTGGTATTTAAGCTCCGGAAAAAAATTGTTTGGAATAGAAATAGTAAACATAATACGCGGGATAAAATGAGAAAAAGTTCCATACATTTTTTTGCCGTGTATCGGCTTCAGAAGTGGAATTCGATGCCATATACAAAAGGAAGACAATGTGGCAATATCTTGTTGACTGAAAAATGTTTTCCCGTGAAGTCTATTTTCTAACCATCACATTTTTCGATGAAAACAAATTGTTGAAGTACTCTTCAAACTTGTGTATGCAGTATTGACATAATAAGAGAAGGTCATTCAGCATGTTCAGGTGCAAGAAAAATAAACTCTTTCAGTATAAATCATGTTTTGTTACGAGAAATCGTCACTTTTTTCAGCAACATTACTGTATGTAGTTGATGCAAAAAAGTATTTAAAAAATATCAACATTCAATGAAAAAATATAAAGTGTGCAGTGGTTTTATTGACTTATTGATTGATGTTTCTGGACTCGTCAGCTGCTACGATTAGTGTAGTGAATGTTTTAAACCTGGAAGGTGACGGCGTTCTTTCTCTGCTGGTGGCTGAAGTCCGGCGCCGATCTACACGTCTGCTTGCGAGAGATTTCTTCCTCTAGTTGTTTCTCCACGGCACCACCCCAGCCAGAACAAGCTCCTAAAGGGTCTCCCGAAATGTGTACTAGTGGTGTGCATGTATGTGTAAGTGATGCAGGGTTGAGGATAGAAAAGGAAGAGGAAGGAAAAATCACGTCGGGTCCGTGAACAGTTGGTTTGGGTTGTGCCCGTTTGGTTTGGTTGATCATTCCCTCATATTGATGAAAGAAACCACATAAAACTACCAATCAGAGCATTCGGCCGATAGAATTTTCCTCCAGGCAGCGGCTGAATTAGAAATAGCTTTACAGCTACTATAAAAAATCCACCACCGTCGGGGCTCAAACCCTAGGACTCCTGCTGCAGAGGCACCGGCAATGCTGGATCAAAGCTTAAAAAGCAAGCGATGTCACCAGAAAGTTAGCGTTGAAAATTAATTTTGAGATTTTAATTCCTGTCATTGACGTGATATAGTACGTGAATTACAAACTCCAAGAAATACGAAAACAATTTTAATTACATCACTTAAAGAAAAATTCTGCAAATAAAACTGCTTTATCATCATTGTGATATGATCATTACTATACTCTAATAAGTAAACAACACCTGATTGTCTTCAAATATATTCTCCACATTCGATGAAATTATTACTAGTCGGAGTAATACATAAAAAGAGTCTCCCCGCGGCTAATTCCCTGCACCACAATTTCGGCATGCACCGGAGCACGTGCTGGGAGATGTCTCAACTCCCGAAAGCCCCTCGAACGTCCACGTGCACGGCCCAGCGCAGCACGCCCACGTGCCTTTCTATTTCCCCGCCCACGCGCCCCGCGACTCCCCGCCCTCCGACGACTCCTCCGCCCCGAACTCCCCGCCCACGCGACGAGTTCTGACGGACCGCCGCGCCGCCCTCCCCACGCGTAAGCCCGCGCGACGCCGCGCCAAGCGCCACAGCTCTCGGTCGCCACCACACCGCCGTACCACTCGCCTCACGTCTGCGTCTCCGCGCCTCCCCACCGCAACCCACTCGGCAAGTGCTGCCTCCCACTCGAAATCGCACCCTCCATTCTCTCCTCATTCCACTTCCCCTCCCTCCGTTTGGTTCCTTCGTTATCTCCTCCCTCCTTGATCCCTACCCTCTGTTACACTCGCCGTCTGTTATACCCGCCCTCCGTTACACCCGACCTCCGTTATACCGGCCCTCCGCTATACCCGCCCTTCGTTATACCCGCCCTCCGTTATACCCACCCTCCGTTATACCCGCCCTCCGTTATACTCGCCCTCCGTTTTACCCGTCCTTTGTTATACCCGCCCTCCGTTATAACCTCCATCCGTTATACCCACTCTTCGTTATATCCGCCCTCCCTTATCCTCGCTCTCCGTTTTTCGGCGCTCTTTATTATCCCCTCCCTCTGCTTCCCCCTCTCCGTTATCCCCCCGCCTTTATTTGTTCTCCCTTTTCCCCTCACTCTATTGCCTTGGCTCTCGAGCACCGCAGCCCCCCATCGCCACTACTCTCGATCATTGGGTGCTAATGCGCCAGGTCTCGGAAGCAAAAGCACGATGTGGTGGCAGCTTGCGGTAATTTCCCATCGCCCACCATTGTCCTCGTCATCACTTCCCTTCCATTGACCCCGCCAGTTATTTACTCTTGTATTTACCCTCTCTGAATTTTATTATCTCTGCCCTCCGTTACTCTCGTCCTCTATTTCCATTGCGATTCGTTCTCTCATAATTTAGTTTCCACTTGTCTTACTCCACCACGTCCATTGTTCTCAACGAACGTACCCGGAGGCAGAATTACAAGAAGGCGATAACAATGTGAGCGTCGGCAAAGGCGAAGGCAAAAACAGAATGGCCAGGGCCGGGTAGAGGCGGGTGGAGGTGCAAAGCTCGATGGATGAGCAGGCGGAACGGAGGCAGAGGCGCTGATATAGGCGGCAGGGAGCGTCAGCGCCCGGGTGCGGCACGTCGCGCGCCCAATCCCCCACCTTGCACGATCCCCCGTGCGGCTGTGACCTGACGCCGCGCCGCGCCGCAGACACAGACGTCAGCGATCGAGCGACGGGGCGACAGGGCAGGCACTAAGCGCTAAGCACCGAGGGCCGGTTCAACACCGCCGCCCTCGCCGCCCGCGCCGGTGTCCAAGGGCCACTGAGCGACCCTCCCGCGCAAATGGGCCGCCGCCCCGCCGCACACAGGGCAGGGGGCAGCGCTGATTCATGCGGCCTTGTAATGGTTATTTGGACATGGATACGTAATTTGCTCACGTGCTGACAGGTGTCGTGTTACGAGAGTTGTTCAAATATGTGGCGCCGTTTACCTCTCGTGACGAGAGAATCTTGACGGGGGTAAGATCTAGATCTCTGGAATACATATGAGCTCAAAAAGACGTAATCCTATCATCGTTATAAGTACAGGTTTATCATCTAGTGATTCACATATCCAATATCTTAATTTTTACATCAGTATTTTTACAAAACATTTATTTTTAAGCAACTTATTTCACAATTATATTTCTTGATTTTTTATCTCTTTCACATTATTCGCATTCAGTTGCATTTTAAAAATATCTACAGAAATCTTAGGTGAACCAAAGAAATGATGTACGATTTCTTTTTGTGAGTTGCCATGTCTATTATATTAATAATGAATTCCATCGATTCCCCACACGTTAAAATATTCGACAAGAGTTTCCCTTCTTGGTGTGTGTTTTTCCTATCGAGAAATTAGTTCTACTGGTATCTTTGTAACTTGCAGGAGTCTTATCTCAGTATTCCTGTCTGCTGAGCAAACGAGGTAGTACTGTCATTAAAACGAAAGATTGTCATCACGAAAAAGAGGACAGAATGCAGTAGCTGTCAAAAGTTGTGTCCAAACTAGATTAGTTCGTATCTGCAAGTTAAGTATAATACATTCAAAGATACTAACAAAACTAAATTGAGAAATGTCAGGACCAGCAATTTCAGTTTATATAAAAACCAATGAAGTAATAAAACTCATTTTATTTCCAATAATCTAACGATAATTTTAACGAGAAAACGTTGCAAAACAAAACGGACGAAGACATTACATGTGAAAATGATATTAATATCTCTAAGGTAATTAATTTCATAAACCAACATCTTTCAAAACTTTATTGCTATAAATGTTAACATCAATTTTTTTAATATTTCGTTGAAAAAGTCGTATATAACAAATAATTAGAAATTATAATACAATAATTAGTAACTTATATACAATGTTATTTATCGATTGTTGATATCTGGAATAAATACCATTTTTATAATTTTATTTCACGAAGTTGTGATATGCGACTTTTATTTGGGTAGGTGATTCTTCCTTGTCATTACGATACATTTAATGATGTCATAAGGTGTTGCAAGTAACAAGATCATTCGACATAGATCGCGTATGGCCATTGGCCAATCATTTTTATTTGTCTGTTGAATCCTCGAGAGATTTAATGGTCATTTACTCATTTGTCACGGAACCATCCCTTTACCTAATCAACTTCTACCTGCAAATTTCAATCTTTCCATTGAGCGACATGCTCCAAACAATATTCCGTCTTTGTGGTGGTACCCATCACGTAGGTCACACGTGGCAGCGTCAGGCGCAAAACCGAGACCTGCACACCATCCACTGTCCCCCGGCGGCGTGGTTTTGCCACTCACACTCCGGCCTCTTTATTAAGTCACGCCGAAGGCGGCAGCGCAGGTGGCGGCGGCGGCGGAGGCGGCGGCGGCGGAGGCGGCGGCGTTGGTGACGTCGCTCTCAGAGCCGTCGTCGCTGACGGCGACGCCGGCGTTTTCGCATTACTCGGCTCGTCGCCGACGGGGAATCGAATTCGATTTGGGATCCGCGCGCGCCGCGCCGCGGCGCTCCGGCCGCCTGCAAATTACTCCGCTCGCCGCTCCACCCCCTCCACTCATTCCACCCCCTCCGTGCTCTCTGCGCCCTGCGCACTACGCCCCCTTCACTGCCTCCGCGTCCAACGCCCCTACCTACCCCTCCAACCTCTTCATCCTTTTCGACACTCCGTCCCTACACCTTATTCCTCCTCTGCCAACACCGTCCTCTTCGTCTCCAACCTCCCCGGCCCATCTCCTTCCTCCTCTACCTCCACCAACCCCATTTTATGCATCTCTCCACCCCCTCCACCTCCCTTCCCGGCCCTCCGACGTCTTCCCCTCTACTTCCACCGACCCCTCTTCCATCATCTCCTTCCGTCCTCTCCAACCTCTATGGTCTTCTTCCCTCTCCGCCACCACCGCCTCCCATTCCACCTTCCCTCTCCATCTCTATCTACTCCCTGGCCCTCCTCCTTCGCCCTCTGCCTCCACCGTCCCTCATTCCATCTACCCCTCCAACGCCTCTGTACAAACTTACTCATCTACCCCTCCACACTCCTCTGTCCCCTCCTACCCCGGCATTTCCGTTCTCTGCGCCTTGTCCTACCCCTTTGCTCCCAAAGACATCCGGGCAAACCACCGACTCCGCGCTCTGGCCTCGGGGTTTCTTTGCCCTTTGCCGATCTCTGTCAGTCTCACTCGCCTGTTCAGCTACTCGCTCTAATTCCCCATTCGGAGGGGATTGTTATCCCTTTGCTTGCGATACGTTCTCTTCGATTCTTTTCTGTTCCCTCATTTTACATCAATTTCGAGCTTCTTTATTATTTGATTATTTTTCATTTCCCGACTCTCTTACATCCAGATTTAATACCATAATTTCTGACACTGATGAATATTCCCTTATTAAATTTGCCCGCCCTCTGCGACATCATCCTTAATCGTCTTTTAGGTTTCACAGCTCCGTCTGGCTCTCCATTATCCTGGCTTTTATCACTTTTGTTCTTTAGTCTCGCTTGGTAGACATCATATCACATCTTTCTTCCTTGTATTTCTCTTCCATCATACTTACCATTCTCATTCTCCCCTTTCGAATCCTTTTTCCTCTTCTTATACGTTTATTTGATTTCTTTCTTTTTTCTCGCACTTACTTCGTAAAAAGAGGATGTTATGTGAACGTGCACCGGAGAACGGCGAAGTTTCGCAGAAAAATAATTCGGCTCTTATTGTTGAGTCCTGGTTACGAAATATTTAATAAATCCTCCTCCTATATATAGTAAATTAGTTCCTCTAACATGTTATGCAGCCAGAATCCTTAATAACGAAAAATTGATTGACGGTAAAACGTCTGTGTGTGTGTGTGTGTGTGTCTGTACGTCTGTGGTCAATTCTAAAGCCTAAGCCGTTCAGACGATTTTATCCAATAATTAGTATTTCTCGATCGATCTAAATGAACTCACGGCTTTGGGAATTTCAAACAAATATTTTGATTTTTGAGAATACTTTACATGAAGCCTCAAATATTTTCAAAATTTTCTCAAAAATAGATCCAAACTTTATGATTATACTTTGTTTTCACATAGCTAGCGAAAAGGACGCTAAAGAGAATGGAGCAGATCTCATGTTCGTTAAAATCCCAGATTTTTCGAAAATTGTGAAAGTTCAATTTTTTGGCGCGTCTTCCTAGAGCTATAAGAGACATCAAAGAAAGCAAAAGCTAGGTAGTCAAGAAAGATTGTATAATTACTTCAAATGTTGTTTTTAAGAAAGCGATGTGAATTGTTCCAGAGACATCTGTCTGTAATGCTGAATAAACCTTCATTGAAAATTTGTTTCAAACATCAATTGCGTTGTTTTTATATTCTATAAGGACATTGGAAATTACCTTGATACATTTTTAAAATAATTAACACGTTTCGTTATCAACTTCCCCCTGAATATGGGAATGGAAGGATAGAGAAAATGGTGTAGGGTTTAACATGTACGAGTACACCAGTTATTAATATTTCTTATTCTTCTCACTGATTTTCAAAACATTGATGTCTACATTCATGGAAATACATTCTTACTTTGCTTCCCTGTATCTGCTTCGAATGCCCGTCTTTAAACAGCTTTCTCGACCACGGACCCTCCCCTTCCCTCTCCTTCACTTCAGCACCGCCTACGCCTTAAGCGGCGCCCGAACACAGACGGCTAATTACGTAGAGTGACAGCTGGCGCTCCACAAGGGCTCATCTTCAGCCACCCTTTGCAGTTTCCGTCACTGCTCTTCTCTTTTTTTCATTCTCCCCATCCCTGGACTCACAGCGCGACATGCGAAATTAAGGAGAGGAAACAAAAAAATGCCGTAATGAGAGATGAAACTTAATAACATTATTTGTATGGAGATGTCACTCCAGCCGGGAAAATTTCAATTTAATATATATCTGCTCATCCGTCCTCTTTTTTTATTTCATTTGTGCACTCTTTTTCATGCTTTCGCCGGGGCAAAGTAGCTTTGGCTATCTTTTAATATTCATGATTTTTTGTCTGCTTGGAGTTAATGAAGTTTTTAATCGCGATGTGTTAAGTTGCCACCCGCTGTCTGCGCGCTTACGTCGCCGTCTTATTGCGGGCAAACGAGCGAGAAGGATGGTGCAGACGGCGGAAGCTGTGCGCATGAAGGTTGGCGCCGCATAGCGCCCTGTGCGGCGGTGCGGAAGCCCTGCTCGGAAGCCTGGATGCTGGAAGGCGGTACCCGGCGACAAGAAAGGGACGCCAGAGGAGAAGGAAGAAAAGGAAATTCTTGCTTCAAGAGCCGAAATATCTATCCTATCAAAGGAGCGACGCGAAGGGGCAGACGCGGGGTGAGGACGGATGAAAAGAAAGAAAAAAGAAGTCGGTGTTGCTCGAGAACAAACAGAGACTGGTAATGAAAAGTGAAGGGGAAGTTCGTAAGAAAGTCTAAGAGTTCGTTGGGAACACGAGTTTTCGAGAACGCACGCGAAGTGAAAGTAAAAGTAAGGAAAGGCAAAAGAGGAAATGGGAAAGAGGTCGTAAACAAGGAGGGAGATAGCAACATCCGCGGGAGCGGAAGGGTACTGGAAGTGACGGCTTAATGTAGCATGTACTGGGCAGCTAACTCGCCGTGTCCTTGGAAATTACGTCTCTGTATTTGCGTTTTTTTTGACGCGTCCCACAACTCGCTACGTAGTGTTGTGTGCTAGTCTCTTGGCAAAGTGCCTATCCTGTTTTAGGCTCGTGAAATGCTGCTCGGTTGCTTGTCGGAGACTTTCGCCAAGTGTGTATTGTCACTTTCGCCTGATAACGTTACAGCAATCGCAATAATAGCAATTTAAAGCTCCATTGAAATAAATTGATAGAATAATATGATGACAACATGCACTTTGGTTTTAATTTCATCTAATTTGCTTCGCAATCTGTGGAAATTATACGTATACAGTGTATTGAAAATTGTAATTAAGTTCATTATATTTTAGATCTACACATGCTTAATTCAATTTTTTTTAATACGCAATTTTCATTTTATAAACACAGCGAATTATATAATAATTAGAGAAGCTATCACTGACATTGAAATTCAAGCATTATTTGGTAATATATCTTTTAAGACACAACTATCAAGTGAATTTTGAAGAAATAAGTAATTAACATTTTAAAATTAAGTTAAATCTCGGGAAAATCTGTCATACTTCGTGAACACCTACGTAGCGGACCCATTGCGTATCCCACAAGACAATCTTGCTCTGAAACGTAGAGTAGATGACACTGGGAACATCACATGTCATGTTGAAGAATTTGCAGCCTTGTCTGGTATGATTCTGAGATTTGTAAAAAACAACTAAAATGTTAGTGTATGTTTGCGTTTTTTGTGATCACCTTTTCAATAGTGTATGTGTGGGTCGCGATTTATCCTTATTGATCCACATTATTGTGGTTTGGACCAGGCAAGATTCTTTTGAAGGAGAGGTTACAGTTCGACATACAACTACTTTTACTCATGAGATACAAATAATGTAGTCATTTGTTAATAGAAATGGATTCTCTATGTGTTGCAAATGTACAAGTAACCAAGGGGTTTTATTTTTCAATGCTTTTCTATTAGAGTCCACTTTCTCCGGTTCATTAATAAGAAGCAGGTCTTTTTACTATTAACTGTATTGACTTTCGGGTTCTGATAAATATTAAATTAGCCAAATACTAATTTTAAACATTTCTCTAGTTTTCTACTCAGAACATTCCTTTCACGAATTACTGTTTTTGTAGGTTTTATTTGTACTTGAAGTAGATTTATCTCACCTCCTCATTAGAGATTTTAATACCATAGATTAATTTTCAATATTACCTTAAATAAAAGTCCACTGAATATTTTTTGCATAGTTTTCGCACAATAACAGCTACATATGTACATGGTCTGAAACGATATTTCTAATTACCCAAAATTAGTATCCGTGACATCTACTAGGTCCACCTTATAAATTTATCAGAAACAGTAAAGTGTAAAATAATCACAAACAGATTACAACTACCTGCAATCTAAATCTCCTCGAATTTCTGATTCAGGTAAATGAATGGTTTCGACATTAGCAAAACGCGTCGCTTTAGTGAGAATTCCGCAGAGAACAGGTTATTAAAGTCACCTTGTACCGCGGCAGGAATTCCTCATTATTTGTCGATTTACACGAATGTTCATCCAATCGTCATTACATGTTTGCGCCTTCCATTAAAACAAGTTCGTCTTTAATTGATGTCGAACCCCATTTGCTCTGGGCCAACACATGCCTCCAGCACGCGACCACCACCTGCCACACGGCATGTCCAACACGCACCCGCGCGGGAGGACGCCGGGGCATGGTGGTGGGAGGGGCGGGTGGCAGGCGTTGGGCGACATCACGACGGGCGATTCACCCCGTGCCGCCATCGATCGCACGCGCGCACCCGCCCTGCCGCCCTCGCCGCATCCGTCTGCAGGAGAGCGCCACCCCGCGCCGCGGCGCGCCGCGCCGCCTTGCTCTGCCCAGTCCTTCAACGCCCCGCTCTTCTACGCCCCCGCATCTCTCCGCCCCCACTCTTGGACATTCCCACCCCTCATCGCCGCTGCCCCTCCCTCTCCGCCACTCCCCGCCCGGCCATTCTCCGCCCCGCCACTCTCCGCCCCGCCAATCTCCGCCCCGCCACTCTCCACCCCGCCACTCTCCACCCCGTTACTCTCCACCCCGTTACTCTCCACCCCGTTACTCTCCACCCCGTTACTCTCCACCCCGTTACTCTCCACCCCGCCACTCTCCATCCCTCCCATTCATAGAAAAAGTGTCAACCTTACAAAAATATATAAACAAATTTCGAGAAGAATAGCAAATGAGTTAGAAGTCCTAAAAAATATAAAAACATTTTTACAGATGTAAAAATCGAAGGAGAGCTTGGATTGTAACTGAAAAGACTGGACTCTGACCAAGAGAGACCCTGATCATAATAAAATTATCAATATTAAGTTTTTAGTCGTTAAGTAGTAGTGTAATATTAGTTAATATTAATTTTATACATTTAATCGGACCTACATGATGTAACACAGAAATCAGACCCACATCGTTGGAAATTTGATTCCTATATGAAACGATTTTTCTCTTGATCTGATTCTGTATAAAGAGGGAAATGCTTGCACGTGTCAGTAGATACACAATCGGTTCTTTTGTGGTATAATACATTAAATTTAATATATTGATAATATTCCTCGCAAGCTATCACGGTTGTTATCATGTAGAAGACTGGGAAAACATTCATAAATGAAACTTCCAAAATATTCATTTCGATTCCATCTACGATCAAATATTTATTATCTACCTCTGGAGCTTGTACATCGTTTGCTTCATATTATCAAGCAACAAACCACAATGGTCGGTCGCTATGTATCACGAGGGAGACCTCAATATATCTTTAATGTAATGTTAAAAGTAAATATATCTTTAATGTGCTTTCCAGAATTTGTATTTTCTTTAGTTTATTTATTACAAATACTGACAATGCTACATCGTGATTTTTAAGAATTTAAATGTAAACCCCTGCCCAATCAGCACTGCCAATTCATGCGACCACCATCAACATCATCACTACGATTCATCCCTTTATACCATTCCCTTAAAAAACACTACTGTGACCACTTCCACCCCCTCATTTAAAACAGCAACAGCCCTCTACAATTTCCGTCCGTCCTATCCACCCCCACTTCACTTTATCACCACCATCATCCTCACAACCTCGGTTACGCGTACAACCAATGCCACCCCACCAACAAATGAGCAACATCGTCGCCACCGCCTCCGTCGTCTGTCCAGGTGTCGCTCGCCTCTGAGGAGCCCTGTTCTCCCAGGGGGGCGTTGTCGCAGAGGGGGTGGTCGCGGAACGGCGGCTCGGGGCGGCGCGAATGGAACAGAGCAGGGAGCGGGAGCGGGGCAGGGCGGCGCAGGCCAGGATGGGCAGGATATAAACGTGCGGGACGGGTCGAGGAGAAATGTGGCGGTTCGGATCGGAGTGGGTAGGGGAGTGTTGAGGGTGTGGTGGGACGTGGTGAAATAAGGTGAGACGGGACGGAGCTGGGCGTGTCATGGCAGAGTGTATCGAGAAAGGAGAGGGGCGGGGTGAGGGCAAGGTAAGACGAGACGGGAAGGAGCCAAGCGAGGTGGAAAGGAGCTGGATGAGGTGTTGCGCAATAGACCGGGACGGGAAAGGGCGGTTCAAGGTGGAACAGAGCGATGTGAGGAAGGAGAGCGTTGAGGGGTGTGAGAGAGATGGGCATTGCAGGGCGCGGCGTGGTGAGGAAGAGCGAGTCGTGGTCAGAGGAGAGAGGCGGGAAAGGGCTGGTCCCGACTTGGCGGGAGCTGTAAGGTGACGTGGGGCGGGCGGAAGCAAAACTACCCAGGAAGAAGACGAATGGGGTGCAGCGAGCATGGGTGGCGCGGGATGGAATGAGGGGGGGGCGGGGATTGGGGTTTCGCGGGGCGGCCTGAGGTTGGGTATGGCGAAGCGAATTACCGGCTGAGGTGGCTATATGTCACGGCAGCGCTACTGACTGGGAGGTCCTAGGGTTCAATTCCCAACGGTGGCCGGATTTGGAAAGTAGCTAGATAGTTTGATCGTATTGGTCAAAACGTAAATAATAGGCGCTCCACAACGTTCAAAAGTGGCGCGCAGGTTGATGAATCGCTGCGGAACGAATCGGGCCGAGCCGTGAACGAGCGCCCGGAAGTGGTGAACTGGTCGGTCGGACCGCGCGAAAGCGGCAGTTGGGAGTTGAGCAGCGAGAGAGGAAGACAGAGGTGTGATGGCGACAAGAGAGCGATGTGGTAACGAACAGATAAATCGAGAGTAATCGGGACGGCTGGTACTAAAGGAAGGATAATTGTGGTGGACTTAATGATGATTGCGAGTAAGGATTGTGGTAAACTCAGGGGGAAGGAATAATCACGAAATTTGACGAGAAAAGGGGACAGTGCACGGACACGTGGGCAATGCTGTTCAGTGACAGTCGGTGTAGCTGTGCGGATGCGGGATTATATGGTGGAGCCGTGTGAGCTGAGACAGTAAATTCGTCGTGTGAAGAAGGAAACTGTGGTAAGGCGACGCCGGTGCATGGGAACGGGCCGCCGGCGACACGTGGGCAGGCAGAACATCGTTGGCGCCAAGGTCACCTCTCGGCATCGGACGGAGCACGCGGCATCGCGTCGCGTAGAAGACGACGGTTGTGGAGGGCAGATAAGTAACAATAACTATGAACAAAATAGAGGGGTAATCGAGTGGAATGCAAGTTCAGGATGCTCACTGAGTAGTAAGGAGAGCAATGGTGTCTGTAGTGGTACACGAATGGCATGCAGTTTCCAGAGAAATGGAGGTTGTATAAATGGAAATAATAAATGTAATGATAGGAATATTCGGAGACGTATAGTATAAACCATTTAGTCTGTATTCTGTAAGAACTTGCGACCAGGTCAAGGATGTAAATTATGTTAGTAATATGAAGATGTTTTGTTAATTTTTTTCTTAATAAATTCTGTTTCTGTGACGGTAGATTCTTTGAATTCAGATAATGACGATTAAAGTACCCCCCTCAAAGAACCCCTGTGCCCAAAATAAACATCACAAAAATTTATATGTGTACTCATGAAACCAATAAGGGTAAGTACGGTCACAATAGCTAGGTCAAATTCAGTTGCTGTCTGGAGGAGAATTCTAGTGGCTAGCTACCCGTTACCAATACACACTTTCTCTTACAACAACACATGTGAGCTTTAAGCTTGTCCTGGCTAGCAAGGTGCTCTCCAGGTAGGAGAAACCTGGATAGAGAAAACTCCGTAAGTTGATTTGTAGGTCGTCGCTTGATCTCACCAACCAACTGGGGGAAAACACACTACCACCCGTGATAAAAAACATGGGCTCCATTTACACGACTATTGACCATAACAGTTTGGGCGCTCTGAAACTCGAAATAATCAGCGAATCGATGTGGGACTGAGGAGGGCAGGGCCGGACGAAGTGGAGACGCGGGGGAAAGGGCAGCGCAGCAATGGAGTGGAATAGAGCGGAGCAAAGCAAGGCGGGGGGTGGAACAATGTCAGGTGGGGAGGGACGCGCAGAAGCGGTGTGGGGTGATGCGGCAAGGGGAGGGGCGGCGCGCGTCGCAGCGGGCAAGCGCGGATTATGTTGTCGTACCAGGCGCCCCTCGGCGCCCTCCAGGGGATGACGGGCCCTCCCTCGGCGGCGCGGCGGCACGCGAGGTGGGCGGCGCTCCCGCGATTACAGGGTGTGTCGGAATGGGAGGTCGCACTCGATGAGTTACGGGAGGAGCATTCGGTGGAATTGGACAATTGTTTGCGTGCTATCGGATTATTTGGAACCGTCTTCGTACATTTAAGCTAAGAATAATGTATTTCAAACGCAATGTCTATGTAGAATCGAACACTTTGTTATCTCTGCGAACAAACCAAAAATAGTTTTCAAGTAGTAGTCTCTGCGTAGTTTTTTTTAACAAGAGTATATAATATTCGTCAGCATTTTTAAAAATATCACATTTTCTATGCTATATACTCGCAAGAAATATTAAAGATGAAAGAGTCGGTGAAATAAGTACTCAAGTCCCGATTTCTGAACATTGTATTCCATCGCTTGTCATATGAGAAAATGTATTTCACACGTTAAGACTATCACTTTCACAAAATTGGTTTTTGATGTTTAAAATTGTTCATATATATTCTGAAATGAATAGTGGGTGAAATCGTACATTTACAACTTCATTATAATCGAAAAGTAATGTTTGTATACTGATATATGTATACGACGGCAAGTCTTTAAAGAAAAATATTCCAATTTCTTGACTTCTGTTAAACTTCGGGTGTATCCGACGTCTAAATTCACAATGAAATCGTTTATTTTAGAAAGGAAACTATAACTTGTCAAAGTATAGAATTGTCCATTAAACATTTAACCAATTTAAAGTAAATTATTTAATTATATTTACTCTGAATCACAATTATTTTCATTAAATTCATGACTTTTAATAGAAAATAAGATGTTCTTCACTGATGAAAGCATTAGATCTTTAGAGGCAGAAGGTTTAAAAATGTGTAGGTTCCATTTTCATTAGTTTCATTTTTTTTCGTGAAATATGACAAATTTGATTTTTATTGAGTAATTATTTAGCTTCTGGATTTCTGAGTTTCCATTCGTATGCTATTTATTTTCATTTATAATCAATAAACAGGTAGAAAAAGATTATTTATGAGAAAGATTAGCAAAAGCTGTTTCAGATATTACTAAATATTTGAAGCTTATAATCTTCATTAACTGTTTGCTTCAAGGGACCAGTTTTTGTTGTTCATTTTACTAAGTTTCTTCTTTGAAAAATCACTCTCTCTATAACTAGGTGTGAAATATCTTGAATAAAAGGACACTCACGGAACGCTAACCACGTATGATGTAGGTCTAAAGAAGAACATTAATTTTTCTGGGGCAAAATGAAGAAAACTTTTTCACGAAATAAACTGGCACGCACAAAAGCACTTTCTTCTGAACACCACATGTAGGGTAAGATCAAAGATAAAAGAAAAAATGTAAGTCGAACATACTTGTTTGCAACTTTCAGAATATACCATACTTTAACCTTACATACTACACCGCCCAAAGATATACTAAAACAGGAATGATGACTGAGAAGAAACCAAAAGAAATGAGGGTCCGGTCTTTCCTTTTTACAGCAAGGCTTGAGAAACAAGGTGTAGCCGCATTGATCGTTCCGATTAGCAGCCAAAGTTTTTTGCCGGTCATCTATGAGTCTCCTTAGTACGATATACGTAATATCATGATATATTGTGGTGATGATATCGTTAATACGATAGATGGATTTATGAGTGGAGCATTAGGTACGGAGAGCGTTCAATAATACGTCGATGTGAGGCCCAAAATAGGCGTGTCGGAGAAAGTCTGTACCGATGTGTATTGCATCAGTGTGAGAATCTTGCTGCTCCTTCACAACGACGCACTGTGCACATGTCAACATAATCTCAAGTATCCATCCAACTCCGAGGGTTTTAGCAGCTTAGTCGTTCACCCTTCAGCCATGATCCGGCACCCTTCGATTACTTTTTAGTCTGAAATTTAATACAAATTCCATGGTTTGTGGTTCATTCCAGTGTTTATCGAGCGAAGAAGTCAAGACAGCAGTGACAATCCGGGTTGCAGAGGAACCTAAATATTTTTTTTTCAAAGAGTTAACATTGTTCCAGGAGAAATGGTCTAAGTGCATTGAGGTCCAAAGCGATTATATACAAAATCTCCATTCAATTCAGTAATAATACATTAATTCAGCTCTGAAATCGTTCCTAAAATTTTGTTAGTTGCATTATGAACAGCCTCTGCTTGGATGAGAGTTCTAGAGACCAACGGTTCTGATCGTTTATTCACGCGGTTACCTTCAATAAATTGGAAGACGAAGCTGTAACAGTGTCGTAATCAATGGATCACAATCAGCTCTTAACCATTCCTCCCTAACCCTTCCAGATATCCATTTCTAGAGCTGAGGGTCGACGTTTAGGCAAAGTCAAAACCTATAGACCTGAGCCCGAGAAATATGAGATTTGATCATGATAGAATAAGTTACGGAACAGTAGGAGGCACGGCAAAACACCAGTTGGAACCTAACAGAAATCCGCTTTGTTCACCACAAATTCCACAAAGAACGGTCAGGATCTGAACCCCGCTACCCATAAACGGAAAGGAAGCATGCCGTTTGCTGAGGGTCACCCCATTTTGTTACCGCTTCTATCCCACGAAACATTTCCAAGAAAAGGTGGAGGGACACGAGTCGACAAAAGAAACACCAAAAGCCGAAGAAAACGCAATAACGTAAGTCGGCGTCCCCGAGGTACTCGCCAGCGGAACCGTCAGCTCATGCCGCCTCGCCAGCGGGGTCACTCCAGCGACGGCGGCGGTGGCACACTGTGGTTCGAATTGAGAAAGAAAGCGGGAAAAAAATCTTCCTTCAAAACGAAGAAAGGCACAGTCCAGTCAATATGATAAACGATACAACGTTATAAAATATAAATTCAAGACAACTAATTACATGAAATTCGAAATTGTAGCACCCTATGCCGGAATGTTTCTGATTTGAATTCTGACAGAAGTGAGTTTTCGAGAACAGTTAAATCGTTGGTTCAATAGTTTTAAGAGTGATAATTCTAGAGTATGATTACTCTGATGGACTGTTTCTGTGGTTTCTGCCCATAATACCAGCAGTATTTTAAGCACTGGTTAACATACCCCACGCGATTCTTTCTTCCCCTATCACAATTCAGTACTCATCAGAAAAAGCTAATTAGATTGCACATAAGTGGTGGGAGAAGAAATTTAAACTTTTGTATATATTCGTTAACGTTGTATATTACTATTGGGAATATCATGGCATATTTGTTTAAAGTTTTATAAATAAAGAAGTATAATATTGTTCATTGAAGCCTTGAAGATAATTGAAAGAAAGACAGAAGGATATTACATTAAATATATTACTAGAATGTTTATTTAATGAAATATAATTCATTATATTATTGATACGGAAAATTAATTAGGAATTACAGAAAAAACGCAACTGTAAACTGTATAGAAGTAACTAATATCTCAAACTCGAATGAATGTATGGCTATCCACCTTATCATATCATCCCCATTTATTTGCGTAAGTTTTAGAATTTATTACATTTTAAGACATTAAGCAATTTCATACGTGCACGAATTATATATACTACTAAGTATTGAACTAATCGAACTACTAAATCTACTAAACTATTTGTTGAACAGTTATGAAAAAGGATTTAAAAATTCTTTCTTCTAAAATAGAATTAAAACAGGCTTGGCGATGCAGCATCCTAGGCAGCGGTGCTACCGTTTCATTTGTCGTCATGCCACTGCCTCTTAATCTCTCAGTTTGCAGAGGCATGACCGAAATCTAAGAGCGCGGCTCGCATTCCTTACCTTAATTCGAAGCACGGGGTCGCATTCCTTCCCTTATTTGGAACAGGACGCAATGTCCGGCCCGTTGGAATGGAGAAATTGTCTCAACCTGACAGATTTAAATAAAAGTCCCAAATAAGCCTTATCTACGATCCGAGGCGTATACAATTTTATACTTCTTGTGTCTGTTTCATGCCTAACTTTCGACGCCTAATTAGCCAAAATTTTGTATACAAATTATTTACATTTAGGAATTGAAGTGGTGAGCTCTAAAGATGAGATTGGCAAGCTACTATTATTTGTCTATTGCACGATTATTAGACTATAAATACAATTTCTTCCCTCCGCATTGTTTTCTCCGAAACAATAGTAACTCTAGCTATAGACGAGTCCGAAGTGGTAGATTGCGGTCAATGATAGGGCGCGAAGTGGTAGACTGGCCAATGATAGAGCGTAATTTTCTTCAAGTTCCTCGCGAAAGTAAGGACTACTACTAAGCTTCAATCAGTTATCGGATGCGAAGATCAGCTGCAACACTGCTGCTTATGCGGCTTCGTTTAAAGGTCACAGGTTTCCTTTTCAGATAATGGAGGATTTTCGTCGCTCGCTACAGAGCTGGATTTAATTAAGCTGCAGGCGAATACTGGTGCAATGCCCTAGCAAACGTGCCGCTGATTGCGCGAGGTCTTTCCTTCATCATCCTTGTTTCTTCCCCTTTTCTTACACACAAAATTACATTTACATGAACTACAGTACCCAATATGTCGCGAGTCCACAGTTAGAGCCGGCTGAGGCAGTGCACTTCAGAAGAAGATAGATGCAAGGAATAAACCCCTCAAATCTACGTATAAGTCGCTCTTGTATCTTAAGTGGGGAGGGAACATTGCCGTCTAATAAAGAACATGTAAGAGTAATTTTGTGGACGTAAGAAGTAAGGTTAAGACAAGGAAGAGGTAAGAAATAATGCGCGCGATCAGTGGCCCATTTGTTAGGGTACTACTCAGGTATTCGCCCATTGAAACTATGGAGAAACTACGGAGAACTTCCGATCAGAGGAGCCGGCTACTACAATCCTCCTCCAGACAGGGATAGAACTCGACCTAGCTATCTAGCTACTGTCGAAAATCCTGTCGCTGTGGGAACTCTAAACATTTGATCTGCTGGTCAGAGGCACTGCAATGACATCATTTGCTGTCCTGAGTAACTTAAGCCGCTCGCGCTTAGTGTTCCACGTTTATTGTATACAACGAAAGAATGCATTATCGCATGGCAACAAAATAAATGTTAATAAGGATTATACCTTCTACCGTAAGGCAGTGTTCTACCTTGACGTATCTGCAAATGAATGTTGTCCACAGTTACATGGCTATCCGGGAGACGCCGTGTCTCACATGTGCCAACGTATCGGTCGCCATTCTGCGACCTTCATTCTTCGACCCAACTTTGTCCATTTTTTGGATGTTTCAAGCCACCAGTGAGGGGGAGGTAGCGGCGGTGCGGCGGTGCAGCGGAGGCCGCGAGGCAGGGCAGCGCAGCGCCCTCGCGCCGCGCCGCGCCGTCCCGTCTCATGCATATGCGCCGGGCCAGCCCCCACCTCCCCGCCCACCGGCGGCGGCTCGGTGCCCTCGGTTAACGCCGCGCCGGGCGCTGGCCCTTTGACCCGCCACCTCCTCCACGCCCCTCCCTCTCCCCACCTCTCTCCCGCCCGCCCATCCCATCCGCACGCGCTTCTCGCGATGCCGGACGTCCGCGCTATCTCGCCGCCTGCGCTGCGGCTGCTGCCGCCACGTGCCGACATTAATGCGGTTCAGCGGCTGTCTCGTCTTCGCTCGAGACCTGCTCCCCGACGCTCACGGCCCAGTGACACGTGGACGGTGCGGGCGGGTGGGCGAGGTCGCGTTCTGCTGGCAGCTTCCGCGATTTGTGGGATGTCGAACTAATGCGGTTAACGGCGCATTTGCTGTTCCAGTTGGTCCGTTTACTGTCGTCTGTGTACATTACTATCTGATTTTTTTTATTATGGAAAAGTAAAACAATGTTGAATTTTACTTCTCATTTGTTTTGTTTTGTTTACTTAGCCCGGGAGTGCCCGCAATAGGTAGACTCACGCTAGTGCCCGCAATGTATATCTCAGATATAGCTGAAACTTTTCGTGAATGGGAATGATCAGAAGCTCTATTAACTGAAATACGTATTTTATTTGATTTTTACATGTCTCTCAATGCAATTGTTAATAAATCGTACACTTGCCTTAGACACGCCTGAAAAAATATTATGATACGTACTGCTTACGCCAGGAGCTCACAATGCACTGGCGCCAGTGTATACAACGTATCTGACAGATATCGCTCAGCGCAGTGATCAAGTTTCAGCATGCTCACGGGAAACGACCCATCGAAAAAATAAAAATAGAAAGCCAGGCGTTCTCAGGAAAGTACAATGAAGGAATACATGAAATATCAGACGCCTAATGCTTCGCAATAGATCACGAACACAAAATTGCCCCTGATCTCACGTATCTATTGTGAGCACTCTTGGGTTAATTATATTTTTCGAGGAGTATTACTATGAAATGCATGGCAAAAGATAATCCCAAATAATACGCTATCATTTGATATAATATGTTATTTTAAAAATATTCTGCTTCAACACTTTAACTATAGTGTTAAAAACAAAAACTTGAGTATTTGCCTTACAGATGGACTCATTAAACGCAATTCTTGTACCGGTTCTTTTGTTATGTTAAATCGATTCAACGGTCTCACTACCTTAATTTGATGTTCTTTACAAAACATATTGGCAATGTCCAATTCACTGACATTCATTTTCATGAAATGAAACACTATTTTCATACTTAATTAATTTTACATAAAACCACATTTACTACCATAAAATGTGCATATTATAATATTTTTAGTTGTGGGGTAAGCAGATATAAAAAGTTATTCTGTGTAGAACGCTTTAAAAGAATACATTAGTTCGAAAGATTATATTACGCTTTGAGGCGGTCTGTAACTCAAACCTCCTTGTCTATTCAAACATTCAATTGTGCGGAAAGTAATATTGAAATAAAACAATACACATAATTTAGTTTTCTTTCATTCTTAATTTATTTATACTATAATTCCAAGTAAACAAACATATTATTTTCGAAAAAACAGCATGCAATTTCAACATGATTGAAGCGCAAATTTTCTCAACCCTGCGTTGCCGCAAAATTAATTGGAAATATTGCACAAACAGATACCAGGTTATAGTGAATTTTAATCGCACATATTTCATTTCAAGCTATGCAGAGTAAATTTAATTCAATCTTGTGTCTCGAAGCATCCCTGGAGGTTTTATTGCATGTATAAATAAATAGATGGTATTATTTAAGTAAACTACTGCAACTAAGTCTTTTCCCTTCCAGAGAAAGCACAATTAAATTTCTGATTGCCAAAAATGGGTGCATTCATAGGCATGTATTATTGAAATGTGTGCACAATGAGCTGCATTTCAGAATGGTGATTGCGTCATAAAGTCTATAAACAACAAACAACATCCATGGTGTATGGATGTAAACCGCGATGCTAGCCGAGGTTTATGACCAGCCCAATCTGTTACTTATTTTCTCGGCCATGTGTTGTTTAACACGTTTCGTAATATAATCTTCTTATAAAAAATCATGTATAGAAGAAAACCATTTCTTGATATGTATAAGTGTATTCAATCATACGTCATCATTAATTAAAATTCTTGTGTCAATTTTTTTTACTGACGGCGGACATCGGCCGTTAAGAGTGACTGTTTGTTCAACTGTTCAGTCACGATAAATCAATGTAACAAAACGGTGTAATGAAAAGGTATATTATAATTCTGTGTTTAAAATATTTCTGAAAGGATTGTACTAAATCGCAGTTAGTAGTTTGGATTGGTTTAGAAGGAAAATACACGACGGTGAGTTTCAAAGCATCCAGCCAAGAAAAGAACGTGCGGAGGACGCGTCTCTCTGCCTCTCGCGGTGTCGTCCTCCGCTGCCGTTGTCCCGAGCAGCCGCGAGCGGACGCAGCTCCCTTTAACGCACTCGCCAACGCCCACCACCGCCACCGTCTCCGCTCCCGCCTCTCTTTCTCACCTGCACTCCGCACCCATCTCCTCCTCCTCGCCCCTCGCCTTTTTTTTCTCCATCTCCGACTCCTCCACCTCAGCCTCTCCCGCCTCCTCCACCATCAATCTGTGTCTTCACCTCCACCTCCACCTCCTTCCCCTCTTCAGTCTTCTCCTCTTCTTCCGCCTCCGTTTCCACCTCCGCTTCGGTCTCCACCTCCTTCCGTCCCCCTTCTCTTCCTCCTCCGCCCACTGCCACCGTCTTCATCTCCACCTCCCCTTTCGTCTCCATCTCTTCCTCCGCCACGTCTCCACCTGCACTTCCGCCTTCATTCTTACCTCCGCCTCCGTTTCTGCTCCCGCCACCTCGTTTGCCGCCATCACCTCCGCCTGCGCCTGTGTCGTTTCCGCTCTAACCGCCTCCACCCCGACGTCCTTTGCCGCGCCGCGCGCCGGTCCGTTCCCACGGACGCGCAAAGCTGCCTGTGGGACAGTCGCCCTGCAAAGCGGCGGGCCTTATTATTCAATTTCGCATAATTGCGCCCGCTTCGCGCTGCCACCGCTGCAAAGAGACGCGCCAGTTTGGCGCCCATAAGGACTATGAAGCGCCAGTTGCTTCTCATTCCCTGTTTCCCGAGAAACGCGGCTTAAAGGTACTTCACTGAAAGTATCTGTTGCCTTGATGCACATTTTTAAGACCGAAAATACCCTACCCAGCAAATATACATTTTTCTGACATAAAAACTTGAAACTTAAATTTGAATTGAGGAAACATTGATTCGACAAAAATCGCTAATAATAAATATAACCAAAAACTAATGCCAGTGAGATAAATCTGGTTTTACAAAATACAATCAATGGAATTCTATTTCTAATCATGCAAAATATCAAGTAAAAAACGCTTGTATTTTAAAACAAGCTTTCAAAAAATAAAAACACCATATTGCACATTGAAAGACATTTTTTAATAATCTGAAACACAAATGTTCACGAAAACGTAAATGAAAATTGCCTGAGAAGTTTTCATTTGCCTTCAAATAATTTCACAGAAAATAATCACACATTATTTCTGCTCGTTTTGGAACCTTTTGCACATTTTGACTATAGATTTGAGTTTTTCCAGTGATTTTTAAATATTTTAAACGTGCTAGAAATAGTTTATTGGCAACATTGTTATCTTGATCAGTTTTTAGAGTTTGCCGGTGTATAAATAAAGTTTTCAGAAACATTTTGATGACTCTTCAATCATTAGCCTAAACACTTATTTGCAAGGCATTAAACGACTGTCACGTAATAATTAAATTATTTTTGTCCTAACTACGTACGTACAAAAACCTGGAGGAAGTTACTTAATTTTGTGAGATATTGCTCATTTAATTCCAACATTCGGGACCAGTTTTTTCTCTTTCTATACTTCTTTCTCATTTTAAATGTGTTTACTCGAACTGAAAAGGCAATTTCAAATAAATGTTATTCCGTTGTTACGACACATACGCCTACAAATTAATCTCCGACATGGAAATATCTACTTTTTCATTTTTCCTTAATTATGTATGTCTCGCCCGTTTTGCCTTTTTGTGACATCGGTTGACAGCCGGCGACAAATGCGTTGAAAATGTTCAGCTTGTAAATTCAACTCCGAAGGGACGATAACGCGTTTTGAAAAGCGGTACACGTGTGGGGAGTACGTAGTTTTAGCAACGACATGCAGACGCCAAAACACCGGTTGGAGCCAGTCCACTGGCCGTACCGCCCGGCCCACCCCACCCCACCCTGCACCCCTCCTCATCTTCCCCACCCACCGCCCTTCCCCGTACCGCTCTACCCAGGGCCTCTCAGTTACGATCCGATGCGAAGTTCGGATAACGGCCACGCGAGGTCGCGCGCGCTGGGGGCGCTCCCCTGGCGCGGACAAAATGCAACCCGCGCGCTCCCTTGATCCCGGCGTTGGCCTCCCCGCTGGCTCTCGCTGCCGCGCGCCGTGCCCGCTCGCATATGATGCTCGGGTGTAGTCATAGAGATCGCTCCCTGTTAAGAGAGATTTCACGCACAGAGAGACGTTCCATCGTTGCTAGAGCTGGTTCTTTATCCTCATTTTCCGAGCTCTATCTTCCACCCACTCCTGATTATTTGTTACTCTTCTCTCTCTTACAATCCTTACACTACTACATTATTTTCTTGTGAACCTGAGTCATTATAATTCATCAAAATTTATTTTCATCTTTTATGTTTTTCTAGGATTTTACAATTTTTTTTCTTCTTAGTGTACTTTCTCATTTTTACCGCAATTCTTCCTGACCCTCTTTAACTTCAAGTGGTTGATACTGGTTCTCGCGGGTCCCATTCACATGTGATGTCGTTTGGTTGTCATTCAATCGGAAACTGTCTGCTGCATCTGCCTTTACACGTAATATCTCACTGAATTGTTTTCACTGCTAGTTTACCCATCCTTTATTCTTATTTTTTGACCAACAATTCTCGATTTCTGGTTTTTATATCCAATACAATCGTGTTTAAGGTATGTCATCTTGTTTCATCGTGAAACACCTTTAATACAATCTTTCTTTTTGTCTGTCTTTTCCTATTTTTAACAAATGGTTATTATCTTATTCTTTGTTTCATCGTTTCATTTTATCTATTTTCACTTCGAACGTTGGAGAGTACTTACAAACGCTCTTTTGCTGTTTTAATATGAAATGTTTTCATTTTAATTTCTTCCTGCCTTACAATCCTCATCTTTTTGTCTACAACTATGATACAATGCATTTAAATACTTTTATATTTTCATGACATTTTACAAAATATTTTCCCATTCTCTTCATACCATATTCTCTTATCACTTTTTGTCCTTTTTAACTTCTTTTTAATCTTGTGTCATTATAATTATGACATGTTTCTCTTATCTTTTGCGTGTTTTGCTCTTGAAGAATCTGTTAATCGCAATCCCTTCTTTTCGTTTTTCTTTCTTTCTTTCCCCTCACTTGGACAATTTTCTCTTTTCGCGTTCTCCCTATGTGAAACTATTAATTTTGTCCCGGGGATAGCAATCTGTCACGCGTTCCGTTTCCCGTTGCTTCTATTTCCACGTGCAGCAAATGCCCTGGTCCTCGTTCCATGCGCTGCGGCGCGCGGCCTTTGCTGCGCGGCGATCGACGATAGCATCGCGGCCGATTTGCCACCTGCCCCAGATAGCGCGCCCGCCCCGCCCCTTCCGACCAGCTCCAATCCATTCACCCTCTCCACCCTAATGGCCAAGCCCCCTCCTCTCCGCCACGCACCCGCCCATGCCTGGCTACTCCCCGCCTCACCTTGCGTCGCCAGTTCCCGCTTTGTCACTCCCCGTCCCGTTCTTGCCAGCCTCGGCGTACCCCGCCATGCGACCCTTGCTTCTCGACCCTCACCGCCTCTACATTCCCCGCCTCGACGCTCCCCGCCTTGACGCTCCCCGAATGGACACTCCTCGCTTCGACGCTCAACACCTCGACGCCCCCGCCTCGACGCTCCCCGCCTCGACGCTCCCCGCCTCGACGCTCCCCGCCTCGACGCTCTTCCCTATCACGTTTCGCCTCTCCACGCTCCCTGCCTCGACACTGCCCGGCTCCATGCTCCCCACCTCCACGCTCCCCGCCTTCACGGTCCCTGCCTCCACGCTCTGCCTACGTCGGTACTGGAGCAGAAAATGATGGCTGGCGCGCCAATAACTGTGTGAGCTGCTTCCCCTCAATAGCCTCACCTCCGTTGTCGATGTTGTATCCGGTTTCTGTTATCTCCTCAGTACAATTGAATTTTACTATTCCTTATATTTAACGTTCATCATCGTGAGTATATAATTTAGCGTTTTTTAGATCCGAAATTGCCCACGCTACTGAATACGTTCTTGGAAAAGAGTCGCTTTTCTTCAGGAAATACAAGAGGAAATTGTCAGGTATTATTTAGAGATTTTTATGTGAAAAAGGAATGAAGAGAAAGATAATGTCAAAATTAGAATTTTTGCTGTCTTTTCTATTTCATGCAGATGTAGTTTTCCTGAGTACACCTTTATTAAGCAGGGTTTCTTGGAATGAATGTTACAAACTTCTAGGGCATGTGAAGAAATTGAAATTTATATTTTTTGGCAGTATTAATATGTTACAAAATTCACATAACGAACTTACTTGTGTGGCATTTGCCCCTGATTGCTATGCATCTCTTCATGCAGTACGGTTCGGGAGGTCACGTTCAGATGAAATCAATGTGATTTCAAGTTCTGGTTTAAAATCGGTACGTAAGGAATTGCCTCTCTAATTGGGGAAAATGCAACAAATGGAGCTTTGCTACATGGAATTTTTTATCGCGTGTTCATTGGCAAAAAGTAATGATTTTCAGTCCCTCTACATGCCCTAAAAGTTTGTAACATTTACTCTGAGACACTCTGCAGCGGTATGTGTTATGTTTGAGAGTGTTTTTTCTTTCAACTGAAAGTAATGATATTACATTAAGAAATTTGTGTACTAATGTGGGAAGGAAAAACCTTGTGCTGAAACATTTCATGCATGAAACGATTGTTTCTCGTTCCATGTTTTTTTCTTTCTTCAAATTTCACTGAGTTTAATTCCCTATTCTGTCTTCAGAAATCTTTTAATAAACTTTTTCGATTCACCAATTCATTTTCATCAAATAATGTTTTTAAACCCTTTTTCCTTTTCCATTCATTTTTAATAATATTGTAGTACGGTTTTCTTTTTTAAGTCAATACCCTTCTCTTCAACCTTGCCTGAAAGTCTGCTTTAATTTTCACGTTTTAATTAAACCACTTACATCCCGTTCCTTCTCCTGTTATCTGATCTCTCCAATTGACATTCTAGGGCTCCTGAAATGGGGCTCAATTTCTCTCCTCACTTACGCGCGCGATCGCCATCTGCCGTCCTTCTCTTTTGGTGCCATTTTGTCTGCATCGTGCCGGGTCTGGTATTGCGATTATGGCCGGGAGCAGGGGTGTGTAGCGGCGAACAACAATCTGTTCCGCTTTATTCGATGGCGAAATGAGCGCGCTCACGTTCGCGTTTCAAATTGGACCCCGCCCGCCCGCCCCTCGACCCGCCCTTCCGCACGCGCGCTCGGATCGTGCTAATCATGTGGTTGGGACAAGAGGGTTAGAACGGCGGCTGCGTTGGAGCGAGCGGGGAGTATAAGGGTGGTGTCGGGAGATCGAAAGTAGTTAGTGAAGAGATGTAGAGAAAGGGGATGCTATAACAGCAAAAGTGGTAGTTTGGTGTGGCATGGGAATACTAAGAGGTGCCGGTAAAATTACGGCGTGGATTGAAAACAGAATAGATATAGTAAGACACGAATGCATAAGTAAAGAGGAAGCGTACATTGATCAAACTACTGATAAAGTGAACGCAGAATGTGAGAAATGTATGTAAACAGTTAACAGGGCGTGAACGGGGAGTGCTGGAAGAGTTTGTTCAACATGCAGCAGTAGCTCTAGGATTGACGGTATGGAGAAATCGTGGTGATGATAGCGTCGGAGGATGTGAGGAACGAGGTAGAGTATAGAATAGAATCGAAACACCGAGGCAATAAATACGGAGCCGAGGGTGCGGGTTGAGGTAGAGAGAGGAAGTGGTTTAAATGTTACCAACAATTAAATAAAGTGTGTTAAAATATCTATATTAAAACGAAAAATATCTATCTTTAATTTTGTAGCTGTAGGATGACGCCGAAAAAATTCAAACTTTTATTTTTTTGAAAATTAGAGTGATAAACAGACCTACGCTATCTTTAGAAGTGTATTTTACTCTATTTCAAAAAATTAAAGAAAAAATTTGAGCCATTTTTGAGAAAATTTTGACAATGTCACAGTGACCACATGTAACCTTCCCCCAAGTTTTAAAGAAAGATTTTCAAAATCGCAAAGTTTCGAATCGCTTTTAACTGCCATTTTTCCACTGGTTAGACGCTGGAAAATTTCACGTTGGCACATACAGTGTGCCAGGAAAGTCTGTCCGCACTGAGCCGAATCAGGACCTCCTCCTGTTAAAAACCGCATTTACTCTAGTTGTTGACAGAAACCAGATCTCTGGGAAGCAAGTGAATGGGACAACACTTTCAGCATCTATTATGATTGTTGTGAGTATACAATTTACGTCTCCAAGTCAAAGCTCGTGCTACCTACAGAATTTTTGTTGCAAGCACTCTCATCAGCCACTATGGAGAAATTTTCTTGGCACGCTATAGTACGTGTATCTTCCTAATCACACAGAGCAACGCGATGTTTTGTAAATGTCCAACGAATATATTTCCTATATCTAAATGACATACTCATATTGTTAGCTATTAAAATCTGTTGTAGAAAAGAGATACAGAGGTTGTACATAAGCCAAAGGTGTTTGACTAATATTTTAATTGATGGCTTGGTTTCTGCTGGGAACTGGAGTGGAGCGCGTATCCGATATGGCCATAGACAAAAAACTGCATCGCTGTATATGCCCCTGTAGAAATGATTGCAAAAACAGAAACAGTTCAAAATAAATATGCCTTTACCCTATCTTAAATACTGAAAAGATTTAATATAAAGAACTAAAACAACCCTGCAAAAAATGTTTGTAGTATAGTTTAATTACTGGTTTTTTAGCTCTTGAATATAAACATTTTCCCTTGAATCATATTGCAATAAATTCTCGAAGCGACATGGACCTCTCCCCCAATGATGTTCGGGTAACGGGATATGATGATAATGGAATGATAATGGAATGCGATTGTTAAAAATTGCCAACAGTTTCGCTGTGTCAATGACTTAGAGGTATGTAGCTGCTTCTGATTTGTGTGAAAAGTGTAGTGCCGAAGACTTCGAAATTGAGAACCGAAAAAATCATGGGTGTTTTGATGCCTTTCGGTTACGGCGTAATTGTCTTCCTGTACCTCAACACATCTCGTCTGAACATCATTCCATCGTTCATCTCTTGTCATAGCTTATCACACATCATCACCCTAATATCAATCATGGAATAAAATCCAAGTATAAACCTTCATTTTGCACGCCTACACAGGAAAGAGTAAGGCACAAAGGTCGCAGACTTTGTGGAATTCTCTATTTTCACCATTATGTTAAACACTCCTCATACAACTACGGACACTTCTCAGGAAAAAGAATGTCATTTTTGTTAGTCAGCTTCCATGATTTTTTGTTTGAGATATGGGGGCAGGCAGTGCATTCCCTGACATGCATCTCCCAGTTCTCCAGCAAATCGCACATAAGCTGCTGTAGTATGGAGCAAAGCACGTATCCCATCTGACTCTAAGCGTAACAGTAATGATAACAATTTATGAAGTAATTGTACTGTGAAATTCATTTCAAGTACGTAAATCACAATATTCACAAATATTTAATTCCTCCAAAGAAAATGTCACAAATTCTGGAATGCTTAAAACATTCATTACAATTCTCAGAGTTCTCAACATTATTGCATTCCACATATTCAATATTTTGAAGGCAAAATATTTTCTTAAAAACTCATAAATCATATCCCGTTTCACGACAGCCTCATCTTCTAAAACCAGTTTCCAGCATGCTCGATCTGAACAAGAATCATTGAAAACCTCCCACAATTTCTTCGAGCATCTCTCTGCAAATACACCATAATATCCACCACTCACCTCCCAGGATTTTTCACATGGGACCTTAGTGCACACATTGCATTCACCGACGTGCGTCCTCGCAGCAATGAGCTCAACTAGTGCGAAGCGGTGCCCGCACCTGACGCGCAACGTGAGGGTGGAGGGGAGGGAGGGGGGCGGGGCGGCGGAGTGGGGCGGGGCGTTGGGGCGGGGTAGCGCTAATTTGCTGCCCTTTGGGGATCAGAGAGAGCCATTTGTCGCCCGTCTCGCGAAAGCGGAAAGCAGGGAAGGAATCCGGGCGACGCGAAGCGGCGTCGGCGGCGGTGGAGTGGACGCACTGGCGCGCGCTGCGAGAGCGACAGTGCGGCGCGGGAGGGGGCGTGGGGAGACGCTTTCGACGGCGCAAGCACTACTCCTGACATGCAATTCCTTGCAACGGTGAAAATAAATTCACGAGGTTTTCGTCATCAAGCTTCTCTTTCTTTATTTTGCTCATTCTTTCTTACCGGCTTAAGTTATGCAAGGCATCAGTTGATGCCATTGCTGCGCCTCTGACCGGAACTTCACTAGCTACACAGCTAGGTCGAGTTCAGCTTCTGCCGGGGGGAGAATTCTATCTGACGGTTGCACTGATCGAGCGTGCCATGAACCGTGGGCGATCTTTCCTTCCTCTTTCTTCTTCTATCTTTCCTCGCTATTACACGCTATAGAAATCAGTAGGGATTTTAGAGCTTGTCTCAGCTGGGGCAGTGCCTGGGAGATACCTGGTTGAGGGAAAACCGCTCAAACCGATGCATAGTTCGGCGCCGCATATCGACAGCCATCGGAGGAAGATCACCATCAGCTCCGATAAAATCATGCACAACACTTTCGGTATAACGCTTTTAGAATTTGTCGCACCTGGAATCATTAATCAGTCAATAAAATTAGGGTGTCGCGACGCGAAGTGGCGTTGGCGTCGGCGGGGGTGGGCGCACTAGCGGACGCTGGGGAGAGACCACGCGACGCCGGAAGGGGCATGGGTAGACGCTTTCGACGGCGCAAGCAGTACGCCCTACGTGCAATTCCTTGCAACGTTGAAAATAAATTACATCATCAAGCTTCTCTTTCTTATTCGTTCTTCACCTTCTTTGCCCATTTTTTCTTACATTTTGTTTCGTTTAGCTCTGTTTCTATCTTTTTAATGCTTTCCTTTTTCTCGCTTTTATGTACGGCCAACGTACATAACCTAACATTTGCCAATTTCTAAGTAAGTTGGACATGCAAAATTAACTTGGGTGAAAATATATGATTGTGTATTCTTTGTACAGTTCAATATCAGGCATGCATATAGTAGAGAACAAGCAGTAACTTATAAGTTTAATGTACAAAAGGAGTTATATAAACGGTACTGAGCTCTGGAAGAGTGGAGAATCGACAAAAATCATGTGTCTCCTGTTTTTTTGTGTCAGAAAGATGCATGAATACGTGAATATTGGTCACGGTTTACCCACTTTCAACCCATGCAAGGGGCGGCAGATTGTTGCCAGCTGCATCATCGAATGCTCCTGAATTGTATGCTCTAACGTTTCACTTTCATTCTTTTGCTTTTAAGGGTATTATGAGCTAGTCATCATCAAGCATTCCTCGTACCATCTGTTTGCCATTTTCCACACGATTAATACTCTTCTATCACCCTCTTGTCATCTGCCAACTACTCATACGAACTTCATTCTTCATGAACCCACCATCCACCTGTCACCCATACGCCGCCTACTCATCCACCCTTCGTCATCCAAGCTCCGCATCACTCCAAGTACCCAACATCTACCCGACATTGTCCTTACAGTTTCTGGACATGTAATCTTGGCTATTCCGGAAAACGGTGCGTCCTATTGAGAACTGATAACGATTCGGTTCGATAAGGCATCCAGTGCAGCCCGGATTGCAGTGGAGAACATTCTCTCTGGCCGAGAGAGCTGACATTTTCACTGTCCCGACAACCTCCCAACACTTTCCAACATCCTCTTGGCCCTCTTCCAATCCGCCTAAATCTGCTGCTCGTCTTTTAGCCCTTCAATACCACTCGCCATTAATTACGAACTGTCTGGAACTTAACAGTAGTCTTTTTCTCAGTTTACATCACACTTTGCCATTCTCCATCCGTCATAGTATTCTACCCTTTGTTGCCACCAACACTGGTCACAATCCGCCGCTTTTGGAATTTTCTGTTAGTGCCTCTAGACCCCATCGCCATTTTCGTTTCACCATTCTCAGTTAAACCCTTCAGCCCTTCTCCCACTGTTCGCCAAGTGCCGAGCACTCTGTTACCCTCCACCTTTAGCTCGTTTGCGACTCACGTGCTACGTCCATTACATACTTCGAGAACCTCTTTGCCACATCCTCTGCTAGCTCCCTCTTCAACTTCGTCGATCAACATCCGCCCACTCATCGCCATCGCCATTAACCAAATCAACATCTTTCCTCGCCTCATCCCCGTCCCCCGCGCTCGCCACCCGCTGCTCCGCCCGCCCACGCGGTTCCCAACGCCTCGCTATCTCACCACCGCCGCCGCCTCTCCGCCCTCCCTTTCCCTAGCCGTCACCGCCAGTGGGGCCCGTCTCCCGCTCGGCGCCGGGTTTTTGTGCGGCCGCCGCTAACAATGGCCCATTGAACGCCCGCGCCTGGGAGCGAGCCCGCCCGACAGGGAGAGAAGTCTAGCGGCGGGGCGGGGAGGTAAAAATAACCTCCCGAAAAGCGCACCGCCGCCAACGACTCCATCTGGGCGGTGCCGCCCCTCCCCCTCCCAACCGGCCACGCCCCCTTTGCTAGAACCCGCTACATGTGTTCTGCGCTTCGGCATTCGCCCGTTCTAAATTGGAGCTCACCTCATGCCTTATTCATTCGTCTCGATTTGCTCGTATGAACCTGCGATTTAGTTTTCGTGTCGTGCAGTTTTCGTTTTATAAATAGATTTGCAAATACGGTTCAGTAATCTCTTGGTATATGAGAAAGACTGGAAAAAGGGCTAGTGATGCAAATGGACTAGTAACTCTTACGTAAGGTTTCGTATTGTTATGGTGATTGATCACTATTTGTTGAATATAATTTAACTTTGTGGAAACACAGACAAAAATTTTTTTATTCATTTGCCATATAATTTTTCATTTTATGTTTCCTTTCAGTAATGAAATTTCATTACAATTTTGTATCTCTCTTTGCATTTTTATTTATTTAATAGGTAATTATTCCATATATAAATTAAATAACTTAATACAATGTGGCTATGCTCTCTTCGCATGCATACAATGCGCCCTCCAGGGAAATATTTAATTACTTTATTGCCCGAAATTTCAAAGAAAATTGTATATATTCCAATTATTGCTGATCACAATACGTTTTTTGAACAATTTAATACATTATATTATATTACATTTATTGATATATATATATATATATATATATATCAATATATATATATATATATATATATATATATATTATATTTAATAATTCTTTAACAAGTGGGAAATATACATGCTTAAATTATTCAACCAATTACATTTGTATTACCATTATTATTCACTATCATTTATCTAACCACAAGTAAACAGTCTATGTGAACCCCCTTTTTTTTGCAACGTTTGCACCATGACATTTCCTATACGAAGAAACGGATAACTGTGGCGATAACTTTCTTAAAGACATTTTTGAGCATTGCACTTGACAGATAATATAATGGTAAAAGATAATAAACTGACATCCATTCTTCTGACGCCAATTCTTTTTGCTGAGTGCATTGTGTTTCTCATTGTTATAAACTAAGTTACTAGTCAGAGTTCAAAAGTACTTTCTACCTTTCGTATATATCAAAATTTACTAATCATTTAGCTTCCTTCCCTTTCTGCTGAATAAGTAATTATTAAATTGTTTCAAAAATATGTTTTCGAATTCAGAGACTTTTGCAACGGTAATTGCTGTACGTGCTTCAGTGAAAACATGAAGTTTCCAGTCTTTTCAAATTGTTTGTCGTACTTGGGAAACCTGGCGGGCACCGATATATCTCAGACAATAGACACTATAGAAACTGAAGGCAACAAGGTTAAACCTTTTAATGAGATCCCAGCTCGGCTTCTCACAAACTTGGTTCGCGAAAAGTTGGCATCATTGTGGAGGTTGGGTAGGGCGCGCGACCCATTAGACGCAACCCATGCGGATCACCTGCTCGTTAGCACGAGGGGGCGCTCACGAAACTGAAGGTGAGACACAGTGGCACGTACCTCAAAAATGATTCTTCAGAAAACGGATAATTGTGGAGGAGGATGAACATTTTTTTCTTTATAGTGATAAGTTACATTTAGATATACATTATTGGCTAGGGTAGGCCATCAAAGATTTAAAAAAAGATATAAAATGAAGAATCCAAAGACCTCAATCTCATTCAATAATTTGAATACAGTTTGTATGGAATAATTTATATAATTTTAAAAAATGTCATACAATATAATTATTATATTTTAAACAATTTATTATTTTCACAAAATTATATTTAATAAGAAGTCAAAGGTACGATTCTGCTCTTCAAAATCCACTTACATCAGCTGTCTGAGTAATGTATTTGTATCCACTAGTCAGTGTAAACAAGAAACGAGTATCTTCATGTTTATAACAATAAACGTCTTACAATAAATAAGCAATTGGAATTTATGATCATGTATTTTACTCTTTTCATTTCATAAAAATAATTTCTCATAACAATCATAACATTCCAGTCTTAGTTATTTGATAAATGACAGTCTCGTCTTCTAGAAAATATAAACATCGTATACTTACGCACAACTTATTTTTAATAGCAAATTTTGATTCAGGTAGATAATGTGATTTGCGAAATAGAGAGATAAAGGTGATTATAAAATACCAATCTGTCGTCCAAGTTACTCGTATAATAAGATCCCTTTGCATGTTGACAATCTTGGAATGATGCCAAAATGGGAAATTGAATTGAAACGTAGTTATATCAATTAATCGTCACTGCATAGATATGTTTGAAAATTCTACTCACTAATCAAATATATCACAATACTTTATGTATTTATTTGTTAAAAAACAGTAAAAACTGTATATGACGTATGGGGGAAGAGGTTATATGCGCACATTTTCTTGAGGCCCAAAAGTTAAAAAAAAAAAAAAAGAAAATCGAAATTTTCAACATTTGAAAAACTAGAAAAAGAATTTAGAAAAATTATTATTTTAGGAAAATATAAATTAGAAAAATGTTTGTTCCCGAGTTATAGAAAATCAATTTCAACGGTAAATGAACTGCCGATTTGATTTTTCTGCATTGCTGACAAAATAGTAACGAACATCAGTTCTACTCCTACCACTGCAAGCAAAAGGAGTGCTCAACAAAACGTGCGCACAGTGAAGCTACATTTACGTCCAGAAGCAAAACAAGGGGCCATCTTAGCATTTGCTCAATGGATCAGGGAAACTGGACAAAAACCTGTTCGAGATGGAGGTCATTGACCCGGAAGCTGAAGTACATTACTTGTTACGGGCGTATTAAATATTTTATTTAAATGTATACAATGCAAACGCAAACTAATTCATTATGTATCATTTTTTGTTAAAATAAACATTATTTTTCTTTCTGACAATCAGTATAGTCTCTTATTGTATAGAAATAGTGTTACAGCAGAAAAACGTGTCGAAAATTTACCATATAATTTAACAGTTACATTTCTTGTTTACAAATTGCGCTGCCGCCTTACAGTTACTGTACCATATTATCCAATAATAGTTGCTAATTATTAAAGAAGTGAAACTACAAAAAAGTAGTTCATAATAATCTAATAATGCGGAATAAAGGCAAGATGAAAATTTTTTACACACGAATGTATTTTTTACATCGTAAATAATTCCATTTCTCTTTTCCTTCCATTTTCCTTATATTTTAAAGACTCCCTCCTTATTTTTCGTATCATCTGATCAACTTCTAAAGCTTCGATCTACTTTAGGTTGTCATTGAGAATTGATTCACGGCATGTTAATAATATGACATATTTTAATGCGTTTAACAACTCTGAGATTTTTATGGACATTGCGCGTTGAACATAAAATAATTTTTTTATCGTTTTATAGTTGTCTCTTATTCAATTTCACAAACTATTTATAATAGTACCCATTTGTATTTCAATGTACTGATTTTCTGAGTAGTGTTTTTTTATCGTGACGAACGTGTAAAATCTTAATTGTTTCAGTTTATAGGAACCGTGTCTGTGTTCTCTCTTTCTCCTGAAAATCAGCTCGTAGCAAATTAAAAAAAAGTGCCAGTAGTTGTGTAATCTGGGGTTCAACAGAATTTCTGACTGTTTTACTGAACTGTTGCACGAGCTCCAGCAAGAAACTTGAGGATTTTCGTTGAAGTTATTTAAAGAGTGCTTTGCTAATGCGCTATTTGCTTGGAAAGTAGAGCTCTAATGAGTATTGTGATTGTTTGTTAAACTGATTTCTCTGGGTTGTTGTCCTTTCCATCCCTGCTTAAAGTCTTCAGTAGTGATTATGTAGGATTTTCACAGAGCTTTGAGAGCTGCAAAGTTTTTAAACTAAAAGTACCAAAATCCCTTGGAATAAACTGAAAGTTTCATGTTAAAAAGACCAAATTTTCTTTTACTTCTATTTCTTTACGAAACATGATATTAAACTTAATATAATGAGTAAAGTAGGAGGGAAGATCTCAAGATTGTAGATTATTTCCGGTTTAATCTTGAATTTCGTTTCTGTTATCAATTATTACTGTAAACTATTTATTGAAATTTGATATATTTTTAGATTTGTAATGTTGATATTTGTAATATAATAATGTTGGCAATACACCAATTAAGGTTTTGGTATTTAAATAATCTCTAAAAGCATTCCTGCACGGTCCAGAAGGAGGGAGATCACTACGAGTTCAATGTTTTTGGTGTTTAATTTTAATTTAATGTTTTCACTTTGCGATCTCAACAAAGAAATAAGTATTTCAAACCAGTGGTCACATTGATTTAATTATACAAAATTTTCCACCAATTGTACAAATGGGTATGTGGAGTATGTATTTACTTTTAAGGAAATAAACAAACATGTTACAAATATTAAAACTCCTATTTATGCTTTTTTGAAAATACTCTGAAATTTATCGTGTTACATTTATCCAGCACAATGTTCACCCACAAAGCCGTCAGTCACACTCAACCACGCCCTAACAATAAATAATAAAGAGTGGGCAGTTAGTTTTAAGCTCACATGCATACTTTCTGTCCGTGCCACTTGATATTGCCGACCATTTGTCATTTCTCTCAGCGCGTATCGCGATTCACCTGCTCTGAACATCCTATGGACTAGCAGGATTTTTCATACAAATTTCCTATATTTTTTGACGTTCTACTTCAAGATTTATTTTGAACAATTCAGCAGTGCAATCCAATAAAATTAATGTGTCACTCTATCGCTTACTTATATGGAAAATTAGCGTGCATTAGGCTTGAAATATTGAGTCAGCATGGATATCTTCTCTGTCTTCTGAAAACGTCCGTCATTGTAAAATTCATATTCACTCCCTGACACATTCGCAGGAGGTAGTGGTACCGGCAATTCTTTACTATCATGTACAGCCCTCGTGACAAATAGTAAATTAGTATTACAGTTTTCTTAGTTTTTGAGGTAATTCCATCTATTTTTGACAGAACCTACTGTCCGTTATGTGTGTTCCGTTGGTTCTCTCGAAATCAAATGTGGCAATCAAAAGAGGCATGTGCCGTGCAAAGGGTCGTCGTGAACCTTTAATGTCGTGAGTGTGACACACGACACACAGCAAGCAAGGACACATTTCTCGCCCTCGTCGACAACCCTACTCCCAAAATAAAGTTCGTAACACTTAAGTACCAGAGAATTAATTTTTCGTTTTTTCTATTTCAGAGTTAATTCTCCCCAGGTATCAAAAAACAAATTTGAGTACATAGTTATAAAGCATTTCCTCTTCTGAATTAATGCGAAGCACGAACCTTTACAAACCTATAACAACAGGCAATTACATCCAAGCCACTTTCCTTGATATCAGGTCTTTCAATGATGAGCCACAACTGCCGTAAAACAGAACGCGATTCTATCTGATCGAGCATGACTTATCACTTATCAACAATGTTGCCAAACCTGTTTATTTCCTTGAAGTAAATTCCCTGACTTCAGTGTCATGTATAGGCATTCCTTGTATACATCTTGATAGTTCTTAAACAATTACACCTACAGAATAATTAAATGAAGTAAATGCATAATAACCAATATGCAGCGTTTTCAAGTATTTCCTTAGGTAGAGAGTAGAGTGTCCCAAGAAAACTGAGTCCGATAAGCAAAAACTGATTTCATATTTGATTTCAGTATCCAAGTTTTAGCTAAGAACACCTTTCACATTATTTGATACAAAATTGCTGTTGTTCAGTGTTCTGTTAGGTCCAGGAAAAATACACCAAGAAGTACATAAGTAACAAAAGTTTATTATTGATTTCGTTATTCATAGTTCGAAGCACGGTCATTTGCACTAATAACACTGCTTACTACCGTAACACCAGAAGACTACCAACAATACATTCACTGACATCGTCTCCAGGAATAGTTTAAGTCAAAATTATCAGGATCCAAACAGAAATACAATTTATCGAGACATGGGGTGCGTAGGCAATATCACAATAACAATCCACAATACTTGGACCTCTATCACAAAATCGTACTAGACCAGACTCACCAGACTCCCCGTCGTCCGATGCCAGCTTAAATATACTATATTTCAAATGGCTGAAGTTTAAAGTCATTACAAATATTAGAGGGTAAAAATCAAGCAATCTTTTCGTTGCGTAAAAGGGCTCGAAGAAGTCAGGAATTTGATATTCAGTTTATGCATATTTTGGGCGAGAATAATAGTTCAAAATGTTTTATTCCGTTTGACCTGACGGCACTTTTTACAACCTTAGCCGGCTAGACCCTTTAGACATCCATTTATCTGAACAGCACATCGCAGCCTAAAACATAACTCATCAGCACCCTCACCCTCAAACCACAACGGTACGCACGCAGAGCACGAATGCGCAGTGGAAGAGCGCAAACTTCCTCATTTCCGATGCGTCCGTTCGCTGGCAGCCGAGCGAGAGACGTGCCTCGCGGGCGGCAACGCCCTCAGCGCGAAGCAAGGAGCGGGGCGGAACGGGGCGAGGAGAGACGATGCGAGATGTGGGGTTGCAGGAAGGAGAGGGAAGTGGCAGGGCCTGGCGGGGAGGAGTGGGAAGTGGCAGGGCCTGGTGGGGTAGCGCGTGGCGAAGCGGGGCGAGGCGTTGCGTGGCAGAACAGGAGGGATGGGGCGGAACAAAGAGAGGCGAGGCGTAGCGTGGTGGGGCGTTGCAGGAGGGAGAGGGAAGTGGCAGGGCCTGGCGGGGAGGAGTGGGAAGTGGCACGGCCTGGTGGGGTAGCGCGTGGCGAAGCGGGGCGAGGCGTTGCGTGGCAGGGCAGGGAGGGACGGGGCGGAACGGCGAGAGGCGAGACAATGCGAGACGTGGCGTGGCGGAGCATGGTATGGCGTGGCGGGGAGGAGCGGGATGTGGTTGAGCCTGACCGGATCGGCTTGGCGAAGCAAGGCGAGGCGAGTCGTGGTGGGACGGGGAAGAACGGGGTGGAACGAGGCTAGGTGAGGCGTGGCGGGGCGAGGTGTAGCGGGGCGGGGCGGGGCGGGATGTGGCTGGGCCTGGCAAGACAGGGCGTGAGGAAGCTGGGGGCGTGGCAGGGTGTGTGGTGCACGGGGAGCGGAGCACTGCGGGAATGGCGGGGCGGGGAGTGACGGGGGGCTGAACGTAATAACGTTCCGGACAAATGAGGACCCCACTCCGTGTCGCTGCGAGTGATCAGCACGGTGACACTATGGGCCCAGACGACGCCAAAAAATAAGAGCATTGCATAATTACAATATTTCCCTTGCAAGGAATGCAAAAGGTTGAAAAGTATGTAATGTGTACTATTGAAACAAGAAAAAAGTGACATGAATCAAAAAAGAAATATTGTCCGGGAAATATGAAGCAATAAGTTTTAAGAATAATTTCCGCTATGGCAGCAAATCAGAAACTTTAGCTTCGTGGTAACACAGTAAAATATAATCGAATTTGTTTTGTTACCTGAATATACTCTAGCTTATTCTATAAGATAATGTATAAATTTGACACTAAATGTGTTTTCAATATTTATTACTGAAAAATATATTATAATAAAAATTGTTGAGGGCGCAAAAGTTAAGTTACACAGCTGTGTTAAACAATATTAAAACCATAATAAAGAATAAGCTGCAATCCGAATAGTAACAGAGTGCTAGGGGCGTTCCGTATACAATGTGACGTCAATAAAACAAGGGAGTTGAAAAAATCCCAGAAGAAATTTCTAGACAAGCTCTAGCACCACAAGAATAATCGACACAAGAATACGACCTCTTTCCTTCACAATGTTTCATATTGTACGAGATAGGCGTCAACTCATAACAGAAATATAGGCATCCTAAGCATCCTTTCCTTAATTAGACCCGTATGAGGCCGGAGGAATAATATTCCGCACGCAACGAGGGGGAGAGGTGAGCGCTGGCGTTCACTCAGGCACAACGAAGGGGTACAGCACCCTTATCCGCACCACATGTTGGCGCGGGTCGGTATGGCCTGCTGTAAATGGACATCTTTTAGGTTTGATTGTTCGTTTTGCACCACGAATATCTATATTATATTATTCAAATACAGAAACTGTTTTTTATTAATTATTTTTACTCACAAATCTTTTATTAACAAAGTAGATCCTGAGCGGGGAGGCGGCGTCGCCTCGGGCGCGAAGGGCCGGCGGATAATAAGGGACAGTGGGGGGGGGGGACGAGCGCACGCGACAAATGAAGGTGCGGGGGCGAATGATCGAACAACGCGGACAGGCTCACTGTGGGCCAAAACAAAAGCGAAGGAGCACACACATCTTAGTGCAGCACATAATACCAGCATAAGTTATCGTGTAAACCATAGTGGAAAGGTGACATAGCATTCCAATATTTCCTGGGACTTTCCTGCACGCGTTTATAAAGGCAGAAAATTAAAAATTACCCAACAAAACGTATTTGGTCTAAGGAAATGCTGAGAACGACGAACTAATTAGAATCGAATTATCCATATGATGTTACCACTGCTACATCTTATTTTATTTTATTGCACATACAAACACTAATTTGTTCTTTAAATTGACGTTGTATAGTATTGAAACTGAATAGTTCACAATGTAAAAATGAATTGGTCAAAAACTGTTTATCGAAAAAATAAATAAATTTGTGTTGACGGTAATATTATCTGTCATTTCATCTCAACATCCTTCTGTCAAGTAAGACACGTTACAGTTTCAATAATATTTTTTATTTGCGTTTACACCCGCTTTTTGGTCCATTTCAGACTAGTGCGAGGCCCATTATGTTCATGGATGGGCATGGGCGTTCTCTGCTGGTGACGGGCGTGGGCGTGGCCACAATGTGCCTGTTAAAACGCTGCGGCGGCGAAAGGCGGAAATGAGGAAGATTAGGGAGAGAGAGGGAAAAATTCGGAGACAAAAAGTCGAAAGTATGAGGAATTTCGGAAAGAGTCAGGTCGAAGGAGGTAAGGCAAAGGAGGGAAATAAAAAAGGAAGTAAAGCTGACGGGAGGAAATGCAGGAGAGAGACTATCAGAAGAAATAGATGTTTCAAAGTTCAAATGTAGTTAAGGATAATATAAAGAAAAATAAGTTGGTCAAAAGCCGTCTATCGAAAAAATAAATAAATTTCTGTTCGCCATGGTATTATCTGTCATTTCATCTCAACATTCTACTGTCACGTAAGAAACGTTACAGATTATTTTTTTATTTGCATTTACACCCGCTTATTGGAAGAAGTGAACTAAAGATAAAAGTGAATGCGCTTTTGAATTTGACGAAGTAAAAACCAGAAGATATTGAAACGATACCCTGAACGGTGTTTTAAATTTTGAAATACATATAGAGTTGAAAGTGAAGCAGGACTAGATCCTAATGATATGTAGTTATGAAAATGCTCCTATTAGAAGACGAAATTATCATTAAAAATGTTTACATCTTCATATAAGTGAACAGAAACTGCTATATGAGAAATTTAGAGCAATGTAGTGGAATCGCAACTTTACCAAATTTCCTGGTGTAAATGAAATATCTACATGACAGGCATTTGGAAAGATATCAGCCTTGTTTGTGGAAATATGACATTAGAATGTATTGTTATTTAGGAGAATACGACAAATATCACAGTATCAAAAAATACAATAAGATAAATCGTAATTTACAATTTCGAAACAGCCGTGTAGACGACGACAGGCGAACAACGTCCAACGAGGAGACAGCGGAGAAAAGGCAAAATCAAAACCAGCGCGCAGGCGGCAAAGGGAAAGAGCTAAGAGGAGCCGTCGAAACCACCGCCACCACCACGTCGCCTCCGGCACGACGCCGGAGGGACTTTTAAGGCACAATGGAATCGATATTACACGGCTCGCACCGAACAATAAGGGCGTTTCTTCGCCGTTAAGCTGCCGCGGGCAGATGGCGGCGGAGGCGGCGACTCCCGCCACCGCAACTCCCGCCGCGCAGATCTCGACAGCGCGCAATGCTGCCGCTCCCCTTCCCTAAATCTCCACTGCCGCCGCCCCCACCTCCACCCCCATCGCCACCCCCAACGCCACCCCCACCCGCTGCCCCCAACGCCACCCCCACCGCCACCCCCAACGCCAACCCCACCGCCACCCCCACCTCCACCCCCACCGCCACCCCCAACGCCATCCCCAACCCCACCGCCACCGCCGCCACTCCCACCGCCACCGCCGCCACCGCCACCCCCACCTCCACCCCCACCGCCACCCCCACCGCCTCCCCTGCCGCCACACACACCACCTCCCCCGCCGCCACCCCCACCGCCACCCCCACCGCCACCCCCACCTCCACCCCCACCGCCGCCTCCACCCCCAACGCCACCTCCACCCCCAACGCCACCCCCAACGCCATCCCCAATCCCACCGCCACCGCCGCCACTCCCACCGCCACCCCCACCGCCACCGCCGCCACCGCCACCCCCACCTCCACCCCCACCGCCACCCCTGCCGCCACACACACCACCTCCCCCGCCGCCACCCCCACCGCCACCCCCACCGCCACCCCCACCTCCACCCCCACCGCCACCTCCACCCCCACCGCCACCCCCACCTCCACCCCCACCGCCACCTCCACCCCCACCGCCACCCCCAACGCCACCCCCAACGCCATCCCCAACCCCACCGCCACCGCCGCCACCTCCACCGCCACCCCCGCTGCCACCCTCACCGCCACCCCCACCGCCACCACCGCCACCGCCACCGTCACCGCCACAGCCACCGCCACCGCCACCGTTACCGCCACCGCCATCGCCATTGCCATTGCCATCGCCGTCGCCACCGCCCCGCCACCGCCATTGCCACCACCACCAACAATCCCTGGCTTCATGTGCAGTCGAACAGTAGTACATTTCACAGTTCATACTACGGATGTCGATAGCCTCCTGCTTTCCTTTTATATTATGTTTGATATTTCTGGTGTTCTTTTGTGTTGTAAAATTGTTTTAATATTAGGAATTTATTGAAATGTAAGTCCATTTTTATATGTAAATTACAAGAGTTTTGGATGTTAAGATTTCTCTCCTGAATTTAATTATTTTCAACAACGCTTTAGTGTGTGATTTATAACAATAATAAAATTCGCACATGATCAGTATATTTCAGATATACTAATATTTCGACATTTTCCGAGAAAATTGTCATATCCTCTTTAAAGAATCCTCAAATCCATGCTATTAGAGAATGTGAGACAGAGTTTTTATTTTAATATCGTTAAATATTTTTCCTCTTAATTCTTTCGTTCTAATACTACAATTTGAAATGATACGTACTACAAAAAATTAAAGTAAACGTGCCTCTCACAGTAAGTTGATACGAAAGCAGTATTGTTTTTCTTACACAAGTATAAATTAATTGTGAATACAATTGCTGGAAAAGTAGGAAAATAATGATTCAAATATCACCCATTGTGTGTTCCATTTAGATGATAACTTTTCGACGATTCAGCTTCTACACTCTTACCTATGATTATATCATTTTCATTTTAATCTTTAATTTTTTTTTTAAATTTCTTTCTCCTTTGCCCTTTTTATATACCGTATGCGGCTGGTAACTGTAAAAAAGAGAAGGCTTAATCGAATGCGGAAAACATACGTGGTTCGTATAAATTCCAAGTCAAACTTTCCTATGTGATATTTTTCAGTATTTCGTGAGTTATGGACCCAGTTTGTAAAAACCTTTGCACATATTTCATGTGTTTCCTGACACTCTTTCACTCATGTGACTTATTTTTTCTTACACTGGTAAAAGTTGTTCAATTTCTATATTGTTTCCTTTCGTACTCTCATGCTGTCTTTTCATGCTGACGCAAGTAGGGGCGAAATGAAAAAGTAGTGAACATGAGAAATGTTCACTACTTTGTTTTCTGACATCTACAATTTTGTTCACGTGCACATGTTGATTTATTGCCTGAGTTAAGTTATTGAATTTTCGAGAGACTTACTAAAAGGGCTTATTTTTATTTGAGACGTGAATCAAATACTCATACTTATTATGTACTGACAAAACTTTTTGATAATTTTCAGAATGAAAGAATCCAACTAGTACAAAGGATTTTACCGTTCTTATGCAAAAATACTCTTCACATAATTGTTTATCGAAAGTATTCTTAAAAACTATGCCCTAATAATTTCTGAAAAAAACATGAAACAATGAGACAATTACCATCACGAAATGTCATTTCAAAATCATGCCATTTCTCACCACTAAATCAAAACATTCAAACAATATAATTGAACGACAACTTCCCAATGTTTTTGGCAACAATAAATTGAGTCCTAAAATTCATAATTATAATAATTCATATTATAATATTTTGTTCATGTTCCGCACTGCATTTAAAATTTTTCAAAAGATTTAAAATAACGAAATAAACGTAGCAGTATGAGTATTGATTTCAAGAATTTAAACCTGGAACTTAGTTTTTAACATAATTAAATTGCGTACATTTACTCATTATTTTTACTTTCTCGCTACCGCTACTGCGGTAGAGAGGAAGTTACGTATTTAACTCTAAAGTGACAGCAAATGAAGATCTATTATACTTTCCAAATGACGCTACTCAAATCGCATTTAGATATTTATTTGCTTTGAAAATAGATTATGAATGATTGTGACCTTGCGTTCATAACAACCAACTTCCATTTGTGAGGTACATTAACTTTTGTGTGCTTTTGGAGTTGTTTCGTTTATGACAGCCGTTAAGACAATTTGCGTGACAGGCTACGTTTTAGTCTTTTATATTGCCCTATTTTTTGCCTCTCCCTGTGAGGCTCCTTAATAGCTTCCTCCTTCGCAAGCTATTTGTGCGTGGATTCCCTCCAAAGGTAACGTCAAAATTCTCATCACACAAAATATGTGGAATTGTGGAAATTATCGAATGGTTGGTCGATTTTTTTGTTAAGATTGAAATTAAAATGTATTTTTTAGTATTCTTAATGACTTTTAGAATGAAGAATTTCGAATGATTAACCAGAGTCTACATGTCTTTCAGCACTCTAATATTTTTTAATAATTCAATTCATTTCTGCTCTCTCATCACATTTCAAATATTAAAGAAATTGGTGAAAATTATATTTTTTGTGATATTTCTTATCTAAATATTAATAGTTTCCACTTATCGTTTATCATTAAATACAACTAGAATATCGGAACAAGTTGTAAGGAAAATACCAAGCATTTTTAAATGCGCCATTTAATTTACAAAATCCATATTTTCTAACCAAGGACCGAGTAACTTAATGCTAATCTTAATATCAGAATAACGTCATATTTCTCAAGATTATATTTAAACAGTTAGGTAGAAGTATTGAAAAAGCATTGTAACGAAAAACCCCCTCTGACACTGCTACCGATATCGATCACGCCCACGAAACGGGCGCCAATGCAACGAAAAACCCCCCTTTCCTATTTACTAAAACGCCGTACGAACTGGGCACTAATGTAATGAAAATCTCCCCTCTCAACTCCTATTGTTGATCACGAAAAACTTCCTTGCTGATCACCTGTAATATCTACAATGCACACCACTGTGCCCCCCCCTTTTACTATCCGGAGTTTTCCTGTTTACATAAATTTATCAGGGCGGGCCGTGATTTGTTCTCTACAGAACACAAGCGCCACGCCAATGCAGGGACCAGGATCAGCTAGCTATGTGATAAAAACACCGGTTACGTAACATCAAAACGAGAACTCAAAATCTCGTTTGTTTATTTTCTTTTTAACCAACAGAAACATTAATACCCTCATAAAAGAATCAATACCACACAACATCAAAACACGATATCATAAAAATCACAAAAACCAATAAACATATTATACCCAAACGTTATTACGAAATAATGAGCTCAATACTGTGGCCACACCCATTACATTGCAATCCCCCCCAAAATGTTTCCAGTTTTGGCTTTGCAAACCATTTATTCTCCCCAAGAGCAAAGAAATCAAAGTCATTGACTTCACTGGAGTGTTGCAAAACAAAAAAATATTCACTTCCCTTTCGTTGTTAACGAAGCAACGACCGGGTCCACACACAAGATCTCACGCCGTCATGCGTAAGAACTCTGCTCCACTGCTGCCTGCTAGCGCCGAATTACCAGCGCCCCCCAAATTGGCACTGACCACGGCGACGATATGCAAAGACGCGCTCGAGTCTGCTGCACCTCGGCACACCTCGTTCGGCGACACCCGCTTCGATTTTTCAATGGTCGAAGTAACACCAGTTCCAAACATTAGTAGAAAAACTTTCAAACTTCACAAAACTCAAAATTATGATCGCGCGTGGCATAGCTTTATATATTGCTACTAAAATTGTTCACATCACACGGCATACAGTTCCGCCACCTTGCGAATACAAGTCCGAAGGAGCAACACCTTCTCGAAATTTTATAAGTTCGCGTGTTAAAATAATATCACGAGTGACGCGGAGTACAACTCGCCACGAAGTTATTCACTCCTCTCACAGTTTATAATAGTTCACTAGTACGAGTCCAGAAGAGAACACTTCATCAAAAAATTACAAATCCAAATTTTTAAAATTATTCTTGCAACCAGCGACGCGGATTCTGCCTCTCGCTACCAAGCTATTCCCCCATCTCACCCCCATTGTTGTCCTAAAGCATTTATAGCTTTTTTCCGAACAAAACAATAGCGCCTCTACTGTCTTCTGCTTTATAACTTATAAAATAGTTTATTATTAATTTCTAACACTTCCTGGTTGTCTTATTATATTGTAAAATTCCCAATTACAATTTCGTATCCATTCCACTTCTTAGACATCACTTTTCTCGCTTCATTTTGTTAAAAGAATGCTTTTTCGTGCGTCTCATGCCTACAAACATCGCTCGTTTATTTCTCAATTAACTAATGTAACATAATGTTTATCTATTAATGTTCGGCGTCCTAAAATTGTGTCACCACGTTTATAATTTGGCCCGTATTCCACGGAATACTTTGGTATATGCTAAATATCGGTAGACACACTAGTTTTCGTTTAATTTATTAATATATCCAAACTTTTCTGAAGTGACGTCACGACCATTGTTGTTTTCGTTCTTTAACATGTTAAAAGTCAATGTCGTGATCACAAAACTCGCGATATTATGCGTTTCTGTGACCCGATTTAACTGAAACAAACTTTATTCTGTTCCTTATCATTTTGCGCGTTTGACTAGTAACATGCAACCATTAATTCCTCACTGCGTTCACATGTTCGTCCGAAATACTCGTTTTCTCTTAGATCACCTTCACTTGTTTTTTCTATATTCCGCTCTGGAAGTTTCTACATAAAGTTCTATACCCGGTTCATAAACCAATGGTCACTTCATGTTATTTACCTATTTCATTTGTAATAGATGGCTAAACTATTACAGCATTCACTGCTCAAAAATCATAAATATATATTTTAGTCAATAATAAAGTAGAGATGGTTCACTTCTTTTTCACAACGAAACAAATCCCTTGAACGTTAGCGTTCTTCGGATTTCACAACAAAACATATCACTGTTGAAGAAAATTACAAATATTGCTATTAAAAACTCTTCCGAACCATTAATTAAATCTCATTATAAATCAAAAGAAGTAGAAGAATAAAATATATTTACCTTAATCCTTAATGTTTGCATTTTCTTTGAGATGTAAATAAAATTCCGTTGTTATATTCATTGCTAACAAATGCAGTGGCATACGTGAAACACTTTGATTTTGTTTGTTTTACCTTAGATAAAAAAGAGGCGGTTCCTCTTCGCAATCTCACATTTTTCAGTCGGTCGAGTGGCAGCATTTGGTTTTCCATTCCTCTTCTGGGATCATGAAAGGTCGATAAGGTTGCCCTCTCAGGCGACAAAGGCTTGCCCCCGCCCCGACCAGGCCGTTACGACCGACCCGTGGTACATCCTCCGCGCTCGTCTGGCCTATCCCTTCGCCCCCACCCTCTCCATTTTACTTCGCCTTAGCGCACCCCGCTCCTAAGCGCATTTCCCCGCCCTTTCTTGTTGTCTTCGGACTCCGCTCTCTTCCGACCCTCCCCGCTACATACCACCTTACCCCACTCCACCCTGCACCATCCTGCCTCACCTCACCCCACCCCTCCCACCCTCTCTGTCCCACTCCACCCTGTCTCATCCCACTCCTTCCCAACCCAAATCACCCCGTCCCATTCTACTCCACCACTCCCGAACTCCATTAACCTCACCTCTCTCCATCGCACCCCATCGCCCATCCCAACCCATCCCCTCCCACCTCACCCGATCTCACCACCGCTCCGCTTCAGCCCGAGCCAGTCTTCCCCATCATTCTCCACTCACCTCAACCAGCGCTCGCATACCCTACTTACCTGACCGTTGCGCTCCTCCACGTCCAGTATTCCACCACTCCTATCCCACCTACAACTCACCCCTACCTCCGCCCGCCCTGTCATGCCCGAATTTGACCTGCTGCACCCTGCCCTGCTCTTCCCCACCCAAACCCGTTCACGAAAACCTACTGACATACCTCTCCCCACGGCCCTTCCCCCTCTTCCCGTAGCCAGCCCTTAACTTCATCCCCGCCCCGCCTTCCCTGCCAGCCACGCCTTTCCCCTTCCCTGTGTTTGGGCCGCCGGCCTAGCCGTGCCCTGAAAAATGTCCGCTGGGCAAACACTGAAGGGTGGGATGTAATTATCTAAAAGTATCATTTATCACCCTAATCCGCCCCTCGCTTTTTGCGTATGCTCGGCTTCCCCACTCCGCCGCGCTCGTGCAGACTCTTAACGAGCGGCTCGCTCAGAGCAGAGGGCGGGCCAGCGGGTGGGGGAGGACGCAAGGATCCTCTTCTCTCCGTTTGCCATCGCTGCTCTCGAAACCCTTATCTCGTCGTGCCACGGCATCTGAAAGATACGCCGTGAATATTAATTCGATGACACGATGGTTTAGTGGATCTTCTTCTCACCGTGTTACCTGCCCGCCGACCCCCGGAAAATTTGAGCGAGAAAGCTGCGCAAAATTCCGGAAATGGTGAGATTCGGTTCAAATGCGATGAAATATGTGGTGATGGCTTAGAGAGTTTATATTTTCACATTTTGCGAGTGGAAAGGATAAATCAGGAAGTTGGAACTGTATCAAATTGCTGGCAGTATTTTGTACGATATTTACGAGCGTAATCTCGTGGTGCGAGTAGATCTTTGCGTGAATTTTACGACAGTCGGTGCGAAAGTGGCCGCCTCGTTTATTTGACCGATGACCACCGAGGTACGCTATTTGGTGCGCACGTGTTATCTTAAAGTAACAAGTACATAATATTTGTCTCGTGTAATGTTCTTTGTATGGAAACAAATGTTGTGGTCTCGAAGCACCAACATCGACTTTAGGGACTGTAAATATGGAAATGAAAGTTTGGCAAACATTCTCACAAAGGTTGTTTGTTCCGCCCTCATTTGGTACTGAACGAAGTGCAATAAAGGAAAATTTATGTTTTCGAACTTCGGCTAACTACCACAGGCAGTTTTTGTGAAGGGCCTTCAAGTGGTTGCCGAGATTTTAAACGCATTATTCATAGTTTATTTTCTTTGAATTCGAATTTTATCTAAGCAATTTTCCTTAATTTCAATTTAAAATACGAGAGTACAATGAATCGTCATATCTGGTAACAGTTTGCTGTAATGAATCACAACATTTTTTGTTCTTTCTACTTCCTGTTGCTGAGCTGAACTGTAAATTAAGATATTAGTAAGTTGGTTTTAATTTTTCTTCGGCCGGATTTTTCGTATTTATGTACTTTTTTTATACAAGGAAGATTAAAACCATTACTCACTAAAACCAACGAGAAGAAAAATTATGTCACGTAATAATAGAAAACATTCAACTGATTTGGTTCGACAATGCGTTAAGCAATTTAATTATTTTTTTCACTTTTTTACTTAGAAAGACACGGTAGAAAAACATTCTAATAATTTAGCATCTCGCAATACATATATTTGACAATCATACATTTCAAAATTACACTGATAAACACGCTGTAGATACTGGCATGATGTGTACTTGTTCCAATACAGTTTTTTCTCTTGATTTCAAAACTGAAATCCGTTTTGCTCTGTCACGTCAGGTTTTTAAGATATAGACAAACATCTTCATAGAACAACGCTAATCAATTTTTTAATCCCAGGTTTTTTGTATTTATTCACACAATATTTTCGTTGTTTATGAAAACAATTTTATTTAAGGTAATATTATAAAGCATTTTTGATATTGCATTACTTTTCAATGGGTGATAATATTTGCTACTGTGCGGACGATCAAGGTCTTTTGACAAGCCTCTGTGTGAAACACAACACTGAAGCATGGCTGTTGTTCAATGACTTAACTAACGCAATTTTGAAAGCAGTATTATTACAAAATGGAAACAAATATGCATCAGTACTAATTAGATATTCTATCCACCTGAAAAGACATATGAAACCATTTCGCTACTTCTTAAAAAATATGCTATCACGAGTATAAATAACCTGTGGTGATTTAAAAACCATCACCATTCTCTTGAGAACTAGAGCATTGCATCTTCGAGATTTTACTCGCTCTTACTCGTACTCGCTCGAGCTTCCCATCCTCGAGTACAGGATTCTCGAGCAGTCGAATGCTCGAATTTCCGTTACTCGCGGGACAGGAAGCCGTTATCGTAATGCTTTGAGACATTGAAGGTAAAACGTCCATCTCATGTGTTTCATTTTTGAGCGGCAGAGGTTATGATGCAAAGTGTACCTAGATGACATATTACAATAATATACAAATGTACTTTAAATAGTATATTTTTTTAAATAAATAATAAAGTTAAAAAATTACTCATGTGTCTTTGAATATATGAAAAGAACTCTGCGGACATGAATAGAGGTTGATAGAAAGATATAAGAGGGGCGCGGTATGTTATTAAATTATCCAAGAATTACACAGCAAAGTCGTGTCTGGTAAACGGAAAATTAAATGGAAATGGCTATTTTATTTATTTCAGTATTATTCAAATTTTTCTTCACATAGGGGAAATAGAAAGAATTTTCCTTGAATTTCAAAAATTATCGAATGTTTTAATATTGAATATCAATATTTTATCCATGTAGTTCCCAAGACCTTCCAAAATTATCAATAAACACAACAATGGCATACTTCTAAATAGTACTTAATCTACGAAAATAAAATATTGTGTAAGTACTTTTTACTTTCCCGCATACGTACGTATATACGGAGTGATATACGTAGTATAGGGAAAGTTATGTAATGCTGCGCGAAAAAGTAGCCAATTTTCGGGAATAAAATTCGTTACGGGGCCGCAATAACGAAAAAGTGGATAAATCCTGTTGCTAAATTAAGAAAAAATTCTCTAACAAGTAGCCAGAATCCCTCTTTTGTAGTAAGTCTTTGATATCGAAAAACCAATTGAAAGCAAAACGCTCGTCCATCTGTCCGTCTGTCCGGTGTATGTGAACAACATCAGCGCCTAAACTATGGGTACAATTTTTTCCAAATTGAAGAAACCCCTATCAACCTGACCTGAGTCAAAGATATGATATTTTGAAAAACATGCATTAATGTTTGGGGGGTACTTTAGATGAAGCCCCCCGGACATTTTCAAAATTTTCTCAAAAACGACTCCACATTTTGTTTTAATTTCTTGTAAGAATATACTAAAATACACGTATTAAGGTGGCGTAGGTCCCATTTTCACGGAACACTCTCAATTTTCAAAAATTGCAAAAGGTTTTTCGGCGTCTTCCTCCAATTACAAAATTGCAGATAGAGACTTTTCCTTCAAATACAATTTTTTTTCGTAGTTAACTTTTTTAAGGTCATGTATATTTTTTTATTGAACATTTTAGTAATTATCACGCAATATTGCGTGCAATATGTGCAATTTTTAAAAAAATTACAAAAGCAAGATTTTCGAAAAACGAGCTCCAAATTTTTCTTTAAACATTTAGTAGGGATAGGGCTAAATGTATTCTATGATATCACGTAAACGCCATATTCCTCCATACTTTTGTTTTTTCAAAAATTACAAAAATGTAATTTTTTTGACTTGTCTCTCCCGTTGTTAATATTTACATTAGCGGCGATTTGTTTACATTATTACATTTATCAGTATATGTGCTTTAAAGAATGTCATATTAAGTTTTTTGAAAACTCAACCGTTTTCTGTGAAAACAAGCCCAAAATTCCACATTTTCAGAAACGATCAAAGGCCATTTTCTCATCAATGGCAGCAAATTCTTCTAACTCTTGAAACGGATAGTGCTAACTCCACTCTTTAACATGACACAATATTACACAAATGTAATTTTTTTGAAAGATCTCTCACATCTTTAATATACACATTACCAGCAATTTGTAAGTATTATTATGTTTGGGAGTGTATGTGCTTCAAATGACGTCAAATGAAGTTTTTTAACTTAAAAATATTCTGTGAAAAAGAGCTTTAAATTTCGCCTTTTTAGTTGCGATTAAACTCCATTTTCTTAAAAACAGCTACACATTTTTAAAAGAAAATTGCCATTTAGGACGATGTTTTTGTGTTCTTTAATATTTTCAAATTAATACTTCCATTCTACCATTAGGAAACGGAAAAATTAAGAAAAGGTAAAAAAAAAGTACTTTGGGCGGCGATAGATGGCAGCTGGCAAGAGTATGTGTCAATCCAAATAACTAGCCCAGATCCAAAGAAATAGAAAACTAACACGGGAAGCACTGTGCAATTCTGTAGCACCACTAGTTATCCTAGAAATCCTCTTTGGAAAATGTTAATAATATAAATACAAAACTGATATCTTTTATACAAAATAACAATACATAACAAAAAACAAAAATATATGTATGTGTTAAATTCACATAGTAAATAGTTTACCGTTGTTCGAACAACTACAGGAGGGAATTACAAAAGTTCGGCGTGGCAAGGCCCGACACGTAGGCGGAACGCAGATTCGCAGACATATTTTTCTTATCCTTTCTAAACACGTGTTCTTTCTGAGAAAAAGAACCAGTGTCTGAGTCATATTCTTATGATCTTCAACCATTTCCCCCGTTCATTTAACTGATGCAAAACATTCGTGTAATTGAAAACTCCTATATCAGAGGAACGTCCCCTTTGACGAACGCCATGTCTGCCCATACGGTCGCATTTCGTTAATTGAGGAGCGCTGGTTGTCGAGGTGGGCGTGCTGGCTCTCGCCGCCGCGCCGCGCCCCGCCGCGCGTGGCAGATGCTCTGTCCTCCGGCTGCAGCCGCGCGCGTGCCGCGCTGCCACCGCCCGGGCGCGCCTCTCTGATTACTCGGCGCCACGGGGCGCGCTCCGTCTATTCCTAGCTCCTTTCATTACCTTCGCCCACGTGCCGGAGCCGCCCCGCGCTCCGCAGCACGCCTCCCCAGCGAGTCCGACCTCCCCGCAACGCTTCGTCCCACACTGCACTGCATCGCTGTCACCCTGCCATCTTACAGCTTCATAGCCCTAACGCACTGCCATCTTCCTTCCTTACATGACTTATCGTGCTATTGCCGTGCGGTCCTTCCATTCCACCTTAGCTCTATCGTCCCGATTCTACCCCGCCCTGCCACCCAGCCGTCCATACTAACGGCCTACAATCCTACACCCCAGTATTTATTCTATATTATCGCCCTTCATCCCTACCGCCGTACTGTTATCACGTCTGGCAACCCTGCCTTTCAACACCCCTACCGTTCCGGAAGCCTCTTGTCCTGCAAGCCTCTCGTTTTGCAACCCTCCGTTCTGCAACCCTCCGTTCTGCAACTCTCTCTTCTGCAACTATCCGTTCTGCAACCCTCCGTTGTGCAACCCTCCGTTCTGCAACTCTCCGTTCTGCAACCCTCCATTCTGCAACCCTCCTTTCTGCAACCCTCCGTTCTGCAACCCTCCGTTCTTCAACCCTCCGTTCTGCAACCCTCCGTTCTGCAAACCTGCCATCATGCAACAATTCCGTCATGTGGCCGCCCTGTCACCATGCCGTCCTGCTTATCTATCATCTTGCCAAAATACCACCCTGCCACTCTACCACTCTATTGCCTTCCCTACCACCCTGCCAATTTGCGGCCCTGCCACCCTGCTTCCGTAGCACCTGTGCGCCATTCATCGACCCAAAACGCCTACCTTCTACCACCTGTCCAATCCTATCAACATCCCCGTTGGAAGCAAACTGCTCTCACGTCGTCCCATGTGATGCTTCCGTGCTCCGCATTCTTTCGCCAATGTACCGTCGCACACTCGGCTCAGAATGAACAAAAAGCGTCAGTTGACAACGACGTAAACGACGCTATATTTAAACAATCTCAAACCAATATGAGATAATGTAATATTTTAATATATTTCATTTCCTCAATGTTTTAATTAGCTGATACAAAACTGTTATTTTTTAATTAATAAAAGTAGTAAATAAATTGAAAAACACATTTCTTCAGACTGTTGGATTTCAATGTTATTTCAAAATGTATGGGATTCAAAACAATCTAACTTGTTTGTCTTTATAAATATCATCCTCAAGACTTTTAAGGAATGCATAGTTTTATATTGTATAGTAAACAGAGTATATACTTTCGGACACTGTCTTAAATAAGTTATATCTAAAGTTTGTTTTTTCTGGAGTAGTTTAAACTTGACATAACAGGCCCATTCTGGCACCTCCAAAACCCAATAATTTTAATTATTTTTTTTTAAAAAGCAAAAATTATCAACATAGAAACGTTTGGGTTCTGTTACTTTCTTTTGTTATAGAAATGTTTCATTATACGCGAAAAATGTTCGTTAATGAAGATGTGTTATTAGCTAAACCAATTAAACTCAAGTAATATCCATGTTATAGGAAGTTCTTTGTTATTAAAAAAGTTCGTTGTGGAGATATTATACAGTAATTTGTTTCTTAGATTATTGAATTTTGACCTTTTTTGTTTAACTGGAATAACTGTGTACCTCCGTCCCGAGCCGCTACCCCTCCTACGGTTGCTTTGACTGGCTTCCTCCAATTCCTCTCGCACGTGCTTTTCATTTCAGTTTACTCAATGAATACGTCCCGATCGCCATTGTGAGCTTCTCTCTTACCAACTCCGTAATTCAGGAGTTAAACAACAGCGGTATGAATATCTCATGACAGCTTTAATCAACGATATTGATGTGTTGAGAGATAATAGCTGTATTCAGACTTATACTTCCCGCCAAATATTGCGAGTTTAAATTATGTCAAAGATAATACGTGAAAGAGTGTGCAGAAACTTTTGTTAATTTGAAAATTAAAATTGCGTATTTACCGCCTTTGTGCATCTGTTCTTTCCGAATAAAATAATCAGTCTGTTAAGTTTATCATCCTCACGCTGTGCATTGTAGTGCCGTAAAAGGTGTGTCTACTAGAATCGTATACTAGAATTATTAAGGGTCTTATTTTATTCCATACCTTATTGATATGCAGTGACATTGCTGTTCCAAATTCTACTGTTGCAGGTATACGTGCTTCCTAATAAATATTACAAGCTCCTAGATATGTAATGTGGGTTGTTGATTGATTGATGTTTCCGGGATCGTCAACTGCTAGACACGTAAGACGCATGCTTTTATCATGGGAGGTAGAGATGCTCTCCTCTGGAAGGTACGTTCCGGAGCCGACCTATACAACGCCATGCGTGATAATTCTCCTCTAGGTATCCCCACTCAGCAGGACACCGCCTCAGCAGGGATAAGCCATGAGCAACGGACTGGTCTCCCGTCTTGAGTGACAGTGTGGTGGATGTGTGTGTGTGTGTGTGTGTGTGTGTAAATAAGGAGAGAGGATAGAAGAAGGTAGAGAAAGCGAAGATCGCTTGCGATCTGTCGCCCGTTAGATTACTGCACTGATTTTCCCCTGGTGTTAATCGGAGGAACTACTTCAGATTAGTGAGCCTTTGTAATTCCCCTCGGGACAGCGGCTGACTTCGACCTACGTATATTCGTAGAGTTTGTGTCAAAAATCTACCTTTGCTGGAACTTGAACCTTAGGATCTTCCGGTCTTGGTTACTGCAGGGGTAATATGATCATTTGTTTAATAAACATGTGGTGGGAAATCTCATATAATGAAGTTACATATGTTTGACGTGATTCCCCGATTGTTAGGCAGCTCATTTAATGGTTTTTAAGAAATCGATTTACATGATAATGTGACGACAAAGATAAAACTAAATATTGACTAGTCGGTCTTATTTTGTCTAATAATAAAAATTAAATTTTCTCTCATCCACACGCGAGAATTTTTATGCATTGTCTTCTAATTCCTCGGCAACAGGAAATAGTGTTAGAAATACGAAAATACTTTGCTAATTCATTGAGCAGATGAGCATCAAGAGCACTTTCGGGGTGTGTATGAATAGAAATCCGTCGAAGCCTCACTGATTTCACTTAGCCTCTCATGTAACGTATCAGCGCGCGAGATCTGAGCTTGCGCGTGTATCGCGTGGGCGCACAGAGAGCGGTCCGGCCAGCGGGCGCTGTCCGAGGAGAGCGCGTGGCAGAGCAAAGAGGGTTTCGGTAATTACAGCGGACCAGCACTGAGCCAGATTTACCCCGCGACGTCCGACGCTGCCCGGCAACGCCTGCTGTGAGCCATTGCTTTCAACGCGAATCCCCTGCTTCCGCAGCCCTCCATTGCTGCCAGATCGCCTCTGATTACGCTGACTTCGCCTTACCACATCATCATCGCTCTTGTCGTGAACTCCATCCACAACATCGGCCCCTATAACCATCGTTTTCCCGACATCCTCGATGCCTCTGTCGTCACCATTAGAGTATGTGAGTTTTGAATACAGACGCGTCAACATTCAGGCTATTTAGATCTTTAGTCCCGTAAATGTAGTGCGTGTAGTATCCCGGGAGGTGTCGGTGTTTCAATCCCGCTGGAATGAGAAAATGGAGTTGAGCTACGCGTTCGTAAGCGGAGGTTTCACCCCATGTAAACACTGCCCCATTGGCTTACCTGCTAAAGCACTCAATTGTTCAACCGACATGTGTGATAGTGAAATAGATATGGATGTATAGTGTATTTTTTTCAGGGACTAAAGTGAGGAGGATTAAGAAAGTGTGCCCGGCGTATGGCCTATTACGATACTGCTTCGGCATCCTCACAGTATTGATCGGAGAAACCAACAGCAACTACCGATCACTACACCCGGCCGCTACAGTTTTTCTCCAGGTACTAGTTGCATTCGACCCAGCTGTGTAGTTACTGTGTAAAATTTGCTATTGCCTGGACTCGTATCTTACAACCTCGCATTCACCACCGATACTGCAAATGCAATGGTGTTATCGTTGAACTTTCGTTCTCGCTCAATTCCGTCACCCCCGAGGACACTCATATCTCTGTATCTATCATACCCATCAGCTCCTGTTCAATTGTTGAGTTTTCTTACCTCCGTCGTCTCCTTTGCGCAAACCACCGTAGACGCTTTGCCGTTTTCGATGGTAGTATCATCCCCATTTCATTTCAATTCAGTTTCATTCTTCCTCGTATGATTTTGATCATTATCGTCGCTTTGTTTTGTATCTGTCTTCCGTCACACTGAAAAATATTCCGGAAAACGTTTCAAAACAAATCATAAGGCTTCGTTCGTATTTGCGGTTAACAAAATGTTCGCTCATTATGTTTTCGTCCACTCGCCATTTTGTACTTTGCACAGTTTTGTCCGGTTGTATTTTTTTGTTTTTCCTTAATTAACTTCTGACCACAATTTTTCTCGGTCCATTTTAATAATATGTGAAATTTTATTCTGTATATATTTGATGTCTGCTCGAAATGAGCCACATTCTTTTCTTAAAATATTTAGCTACGCCGTGTAATTATTGTTATAAAACGAAGTTTATGACATAAATTATGCCCAAGCAGCACTATAACAAATAGGCCATGGATTGCACGCGTTTCTTCAACCCTCTCCCCTCCAGTCCCTTCACAAAAACACTTTCACTAAACATGCGTGTCACGATTTATTACTTTACAGAAATGACAAAAATTACAATTTTCGTTTTAAAATGTGCAATTTCCTTTCAATCAATCTTCATCTTTTTGGAGGTGGCTATATAGTTTTAGGTGGCATTTAAACTGCCCTCAAATATTGCTTCAGATGCTCATTTTTTTAAAATCACTGTCATCTCTCTTCCGCAATCTTAAAGTGTATATTAAACCATTTTTCCTTAGATTGAAAATTGTCGGACGAAATTTACAGTTGAATAAAAATACTAAGAATTTACACTATTAGACTTGTTATTCCACCAAAATCGAACAATTTTTTGGGAACTGAAAAATTTATAGATGAAATATAATATTGACTAAAATGCAATAGACTATCACCACTGACTTATTAATGTTAAACAAATAGTTTTGGACGAAATTTTTGTCAACGAAAACGTTTGAATAAACATTTCTAAAAGTATATTTGCAAACTCACATCAACGAAATTTTAACTAATCATCTTCGCATTCCATAACTGGAAACCTGAAGTCATCTGTGTAAGTGTTAAGATGGTCTACTCGCATTTTGTACGTTTTTCTCTCAAACTATATTTTAGCCATCAACCTTTCTCAACTTCACAAGTTACTAGGGTTATAATTATATTTTTTTCGCATTCTATTTCACAAACTCGCGCAGTTCGTGGTTAATTGTTGCAATGATCACATAATTTGCCGCTCGAGCACAACCCGTCTCGTCCCGTCCGCGCCGCTTCAGTTTCGTCGGCCGCCGCCTGCGCAGGAAGGGCTCCCACCGCCGGCGCGCGGTCACTTTCATCTGGACCTCATCTCCGCCTTGGCGGCGGCCGTATTTGGCGAGGGCAGCCAGCGTGAAGGCCCCGCGTTTACTCGCCGCTCGCGAGAACCCGAGACCCGTCCGGGCGAACCGCCGCTCGCCCCGCCCATGAACAATGTCGCCGCCCGCCCCTCACTCGCCCTCTGACCCATCGCTTTGTTGCTGGCCCCCTTTCCTGCCCACCCCACCTCACTTCTTTATCCGCTCACCTCCTCCAGCAATCTTCATCCCAACCTCTCTCTTTCCACCTTTTTGATTCTCCCTCTCCGTCGGCTCTCTGTACCCGTTCTCCCCTTGATCTTCCCCTATTGTCGTTGCTCTCTCTCCTCTCACACATGCTCCATTTGCCCTCTCTACACTATTTCTCCGTCACCACCTCCCTTCCATTCTATATCCCTCCCATCTGACCCTTGACATTTACCCTCTCTGTGTTTTCTTTACATCCTCTACATCACCCCCTTCTTTTGTACCGTAATTTCACATCCTCTCCGGTCACTCACTACATACATTTCCAACGCCGTCCCCCTTCCGTTTTCTATCCATATCACCTCGCTTTCTATTTATCCTCTCCGCGTGCCCTCTCCACTCAACCTCTACGTTACCTCCTACCGTTGTACCGCCACGTCACCTCACACTTTCCGTTGGACCTCTTTGACTGCCTCCTCTACCTGCTTTTTTCTGCCTCTTCATCCCTTACTGTTGTTCCTCCTTACATTTCTTACGGTACCCCTTTGCATCGCTATCCGCTCACTTCACCCTTCCTCATCATCTCTCTCTCTTTCTCTCTCTCTCTCTCTCTCTCTCTCCTTTGCGATGCCTGTCTTGTCCCGATGTCTGACCTTTGTGTAGATACTTGGCTGTCCGGGAGACATTGCATCCCACGCACCCTAGATTTCCTGCGGTCTACCCTGGCTGGGGACCGAGGAGAGTAAAAGAAGCATGTAAATCATAAAACATCCTTATTGGCACCAAATTGTCGTTAGCGTTTTGAGGAGGGCAGTAAGGATGAAATTGGAAAAGTCGACTGGCGTGTCTTGGAATGCTTGATGTTCCTGAAATATAACAATAGGCAATCGGACGGTAATCAGAAAAAATCTAAAATGTAGTTAGAATGAATATTCATAAATTAAAACGATTATACAAAGAATATTTTTGAGAAATACTAACTATTTAAAATTTTAAAGCTACAAATAAAATCTAAAATATATTTACTCTTTTGTGGCCTCAATGTAACACCAATCACAGTAATATGGAAAGCCACTCGAAAGTATTATATCGACGTGCCGTGTTGTTGTTGCCGTGCTTGATTCTTGATGTGTTCTGTGTTTTGTATGTATTTAAATCTCAATATTTAGTTCCTTTATACAGTTTTTAAGTGTGAACAAAATATCTTGAGATTTGGTGCTAAAAGTATTAGGTTACCATGCATTAATTCTTTACAAAGCTGATCTTAAAGGAAGTTGTAACATTATATTGTTAAAATCTATAAGTTTCATTATTCTCCAAACGTTTTTCTTTAATTTTGTCAAACTCTAAAAGAAATAATATTGTTTCATAGAAAAAGTTTTCTCAAAGCCTGTTTCTTTCATTGAAACCCTTCATCTTAACAGCAATGATATGTATTAAGATTTACTTAGTACTGAAACTTCAAAGCACCCTGATGAAAAATTTACAAAAATTGAGTTAAAACCACACTGTTCCAAACAAGATAAAACATTTATTAGGCAATCAACCAATGCCCAAACATTATACACACACACACACACACATACAAACACACACACACACACACACACACCAGCAAAAACCGATTCTCACCACAACCAACTCCGCATAACAACTCTTCAAAACCACACAAGTTTGCAGCATCATTTATCATCACAAATTTAAAAATAAAATTAAAAAAAGAAAATAAAACATACGACAACCCTCATTTACAACTAATAATCAAAAATATATAAAACGAAAATTATCAACATCGCTTCTTTGGCTAATTTTTTGAAGGCACTTTTTGACAGAGTAAATCTGCTTGCCACGCTGGTAAAAATCTGTACCAGCCGAGGTGACCCGTTCGGGGAAATCTTACGGCGCCATTCCATGGATTGTCGTTTTATTTCTGGCTCACAATGGTTACATCATGTATCCTTATCAGTGACTATTCGATCTAGAAAACCGACACTTTCAGCTTCGTATTGTAGCTCTCACAAACGTCCATTCGGTGCTGTTTGTGTTTCTGTGTGAGTGAGTGCGGAACCCACCTTGCGCACAATTTTCGGTAACTCAATTTACTCAGTGTTACCTCCAGTACATTGCAGTACTACCAGTACATTGCAGTCAATGTTCAGCGCCGTAAGCAGTACTTCAACACCGTACACTGCCCCCCTCCCATGGGCCTATTCGCGCGAATGAGCTGATCGAGGTGCTCCTTCAGTGCCTGGTGTGGCAACTGTGCGTGGGCGACCGCAACGTGGTTTGTCTTTCACGTCACTTTAAGCACCGCTGAAACGCACTACCCATCGTCGCCATACTCACTGCAGCGACATCTACTGTATGCTTCCCATAAAATTTCAGCCAGAGACTGTGGATATCAATTTGTGCAATTTTCTCCGAAGTGAGACAGTCATGCATCTCTGCTTCTGATGCACGTTCCAGCTAGACGCCATGTTAGCGTACTGTAACTGTGCTTCTATCTACTGAAATTAAACGAACATTACCGGGAAGGATCAAATTCCATCGCATGTCTGCTTTCCGAGGTACATCAATAAATAATATTTATTTGGGGTAGATCTAGAAGTATTTCTACATTGAGGTACTACACACCAACGATATGTTTTTCGTTCCATAACGATACCAAACCACACAAAAACTTTTAAACCACACCCAACACGATTTGGCATATACCTTGTACTGTACCTTGTAGTTTAAACCACACAAGGCCAGTGTTAGAACTACAGCCAGGACTGCTGTTGTTCGTTCTACAGCAGGCCTTGGTTTCACACAAGGTCAGCTTTGGGCACACAGCAGGCCACAGCAGACCTTGGGTTCCACACAGATGACGTCATGCGTTCTGAGGAGACATGATGTACAGTTTACGCGGGATTTTTAATCAAATAACATTTTATACGTAGTTTTGGGTACATACACAGCTTTATTTACATAAATAATATTTTTATGGTCTTATATGACTATTACGATTATTTTTAAACACTTTCTAAAAAGTTGTCCGATTCCCTATTACGGTGTCAGCACATGCAAGCGTTAGAATTTGTTTGCAAACACTGAATATTTCAGGAACAATACTACATGTCACCTGTCGCCATTATTTTCCCGTGTTTTTACCAATCTTCGCATGTTTTACGTCAGTTGGGCCTCTACGTCTAGTTTGTATATATCAGTATGCATTCGTGCAGCATACATTATGTGACAGCAAAGATTGTCAATAATGTACTTATATTTGAATGGCGACTAATAGCTTTTGACTACGCAATTGTACTTTCTGCTGTGTCTGAAAACAACACAGTGACCAGGTGATGCACTGTTTGCGCTTCTCCAGACAGTGTTGCGCTCTGGTAGCGACACTGAGAAATACTGCGTTTTTAATGCAAAACATTACTTTGTATTTTTTCGTCTCAGTAATTAGCCCTTCGGAATTGGCAAGAAATAAGAACTATCTAGGGCGCGCGATACTTCAAAATGCACGTGCTTAGTCTGGATTCGTGTCAAGAAGAGATTATAACTGTAACCTACATTTTTTATTTTTTTAGGCCAACTACATCCATTGACGGCAAAGGACTCCCACCGCATGCTAGGGTCGTTTCACACAATAATGAATACAAAAAATAAATTGAACTACGTCGAGACACAATAATACATAAACATATCCAGCAAATAATATATTTCACGCTTATACTAGCATGTGAACGTCCACTAATGGTAATATTTCACGAACCACAGTAATATATCACACATCGATTACTTACAATAATTTAAAACATCTGCAAAAATTCCCGAGGCAGAAAATGAATGTCCGCCATTCTTCGGCCATCGTATAAAACGAAACTCAAACCCCGTAGACTATCTACCCCTTTAATAAAAACTGCCGTCTACTTTTACTCTTCAACTACACTCCTATAATTTTCCATTCACAGATGTTTCTTCAAAGAACTGCATCGTACGACGTTGTAACCGCGCCTGCCGCATAGCGCTGATGCAACCCACCTAACGCCGATGCATCCTGCAACAGGGGCCGCAGCTCCGTTCGCACCAGTGGGCGGAGCATGGCCTCACGAACGCAGAAATTAAGAAAATCATTAAAACCCCAGCCGATGAGTGCCCCAAAGGCGAAAGCCGCTGCATACAACAAAACCAAATCAAGACTACTACCTCCACGCATTTTGCCCTGACGAAGGTCGAAGTATGACGGCCAAAACGTTGGAAAGAGCGGTAGGTAGGACGCGGCGCCTTCCGAATAGCCAAAAATCTATTGGCCGAATAGCCAAGAATCTCCGACTGAGGAAACCTATGCTTTCATGTCGTCATCACGTTCCCTCTCCTTCTCGTTGACTACTTTGGTACCGGAAGAAGTAGCTCAGGACAAAACAGATGTCATTGCAGTGCCTATGATCGGGAGTCCTTGGTTCGAGTGCCTACGGTGGCAGGATTTTCGACACTAGTCAGACGGTGAAATTCAGTCACTGTCTGGAGAAGAATTCTAGCAGCCGACTGCTCAGATCGGGAGTTTTCCGTCGTTTCTCCAATCAACACCAGGCGAAATCCGGACCAGTACCCTAACACACGGGTCACGGCCCATGAGCGTGTGATCCGGCTGGGGAGGTGCCCAGCTGGTGAGACATACCTAGTTTGGGAAAATCCAGCCAGCCGACGGTAGGTAGCGCCTGATCACGTCATCTAGCGGGAGAAGACCAACGCCACCTCCAGTGGGGGGAAACACACACTAGACTTACGTGATTAATGAAAACCGTTGATGGGCCCGGAATTACTAACAATCAATCGATCAATCTATCACCAGTTTGGTGTATTAAGTCTACAGTGATAAATGAGAAATTAAAACTAAATTATATTGAAATACTTTTCTCGCATTGAATTGTTCTTATATCAGAAAAATATTACATGTACTACTTTAATATTAGAAATATATGCATAAGACGGCAGTGCCGCAAGATTTTAAATGACAGTTTAGACAAGCTTCTTTAAACAAAAATCATGATACCAAATTGTAAGGTATCAAAGGGCAAATCCTCCCTAGATCAACACTTTCTCCAACCCCCGTTATTTTCTTTTTAAAAAAGAAACAACCCCCTCCCGTTTTTCAGTTGGCGAGTTGTCGGCGACGAGGGTCAAAAAATTAATTGAAAAAGTTGACTCCAAAGCGCACTCGACCACATCGCCCTACAAACCCGTCCGGAGGCCCTTGAAGTTAGGTGGGAAAAAGTCTTTGTAGAACGGTGCAAAGTCGTCTTCCGTCACAGAGGGCAGCGACGAAGGGCTTCAAAGACGTCTGGCAAAAGCTCGTTTCTAAAGGCGCGCGGAAGAGATTCTAAGAGACCCCTTTGCGCGCAAATGGAGCACACGCTAATAGGTACTCACAACTGACTCCTCCCGCTCTCACTCGCAAATAAAGAGCAAACTCCTTTTCCTCTCTCTCGAAAACGTGGTCTTTGTTATAATTGAAGAAAGGCCCTGTGTGATAACCTGTCCAAAATTGTAATTCTTAATCTTGTTTGCCAAAGGTATTTGTTGATAAATTCTATCCTTAAGAGAAATTTCACCCATTTTATAGATACAATTCATTCTAACAAGCACTAATTTGTTATTCTAATTTTTGAATTCTTATTTTCCTTTAATTTGAACCAACTTTCAGTTTATCAATTTATTATTTTAAATATCTTTGTAGAATTTGTCCTGATTAGTAACGTCTATCTGATATTATTCCCTTCTTTGTCTTGGGAGACACATCGCTTCTTAATATTTTGTATATTACAATATATATATATATATATATATATATATATATATATATATATATATTGTAATATATAAAATATTACAAGAAAAACAAACACCGCGCTTTAATCTGGACGGTGCGAAGCGGTTACTAGGTAACGAATGTTTGTTTACGTGCAGGAGTGGGCTCTGAACTAGAGTTTGGTTTTGTTGACTGGCATCGTGCTGGTAGCTGCGTGAAGGTGGTGTGATTAATTTAAGTGGGACATCGCCGTGTTATATGTAATAGGGAGAATAGAATTTGGAATCGTAGTGGAACAATTCTTGCAAGGAGTAAATTAAAACATCAAGACAGAAGCAGATGACTTCGGCGACGACCGGCGCGAAGAGGGATTTTCGGCGCGGAAGCCAAGGGTGATATGAACTGCGGGGCCTCATTTCACAATGCCTAGACAATTCGATACCGTTATTAACTAGATGCATGCAATCAATAGAATTTATATTGTGAAACAAAATTCAAATCATTTCAATAAATGAAATTATTGTTGTGCCAATACGCAATTCTACGCAATTCTTTGTAATATAAATAATTTCAGACTTCAGACTTCTCTGTATAGTGGACAACCCGGTGACAACCAGCCTGCAGGTATGTATGGTGTCATCGTATAGAACCCAAAAACTGAGCTAGCGAATTAAAGTAAAATAATTCATTTTATCACAATATATAATATCAATCAATGAGCTGTAGCTAATTTTGTAATTATCTCATTCGGAATTGACTGATGTTTTGTAGTGGATGAAAGATCATTATGTTTAAAATTCAATTTAATAGTATTCGAGCTTGTTTGAAAAATATATCCTTCAGAACTTTTTGCGACTATTCAGTTAGATTTATAAATATAATTAATTGGAGGGTAATTTTTGTTGAAAAAAGAATCTGAAAACGGTACTCGCAAATAAATATTCTCTTTCATGGTTTTACACTAAAACCGACGAAATGCCTCAATGAATTATTACATTTGATAATTTCGTGCAAAGCCTGCAATCAGTGATAGTAATTTACTTTGAAGCCTTGATGTTTCATTTTTTGGTTTACTCTGTTCTATTATTTATATTTCTGTGTATTATCAATCCGGAAAAAATTAAATAAAAATCCAGTGTGTTGCCAATAAAAAATATGGAAATGAAGTTGTAAATTAACTTATTGCTGGCAATTGTAAGCAAAATAACGCATTTATTTGCATATACAGTAATTTTTATCCCGAAACAAAGTTAAATTAATATTTATCTTCTGCCGAGGAAAACTAATAATAGGATTATATAATTATTGCTTGAAGTGGACGAAAATAACTGAATTAACGAGATATCCACCAGCTACTATTACCCAGTTAGATGCTTCAGTATGTCCAGCGGACTGTCCACTCGCACTCTTTTTGACAGTCAACGCGTTCCTATGTTGTATCACAACAATAAAAAAACAATAAACATACACAGATTTTGTCCCTCAAATAATCTCATAAAATTAGTAATAGAATTTTAAGAAAAATGCAAAATGTTTTTTCGAGTTTTTCGCAATTACACGTGAATGGATAGTTGCCTTTCCAAGAGATATATTCTTAAAACTCATAACTCTCGCCGTAAAAGCTTTCCTCGTTTCTACACCTTGGACATGTTCGAACCACTAAAATCGTATAATCACGACCATAAAAAAAAATCCTAACTCAATTTCCATTTCGAGTCCAGACTCGTTGAAAACATCGCGAAAGTAACTGTTTGCCGGCAGAAATACGATATACGAGCGCAGTTTATAACTCATGCAGCCCGCGCCGAGCCAAGCGCAGACATTGAGTGGAAATCGGGCGGGCGTGCCACCGCAGCCAGAAACAAAAGTTGCGCGCCGGAGGAGGCCTCGCGGACCTGTGGAGCGGGCGGCGGGGCCGGAGAGTGGGAGGCGGGGATGTAACGGGATAGTGAGGGAGGTGGGTGAGAGGTGGAGGCGGATAGAGAAAGGGGGGGTGGAGTGGGGGTAGGTGGAAGACAGGGAAGGTCGATTGTGGAGGGGTGGGGGTGGAAGGGGAAAACGGAATGTAGGATGGAGAAGGTGGAAATTACAAGGGTTGTGCCGGAGAGCGAGAGGCGGAGGGTGTAAGATGAAAGATGGGAGGTGGAGAAGTGGAAGGGAAGGGGAAAGAAGGACACAAAGAGTGGACAAAATAAGGGTTGTGTCGAGGAGCTGGAGGCGGAGGATGTGAAGTGAAAGATGGTGGAGGGGTGGAAGGAAGGACAAAGAAGGGGACGAAGGATGTAAAGAATAAGGGTTGTGCCGGAGAGGGGGGGAGGCGAAAGGTGTAAGGTGAAATACGGATGGTGGAGGGTGGAAGCGAGTAGCGAAAGGCCTAGGAAAATGGCGAAACATACGACGTGGGCAGGGTCCATGCGCAGAGAGAGGAATGTCGGGGTGAAGGGTGGGTGGAAAAGGGGAGAAGGCAAAGGGGGGGATGGAGCTCGAAACGCAAGCCGCAGAACACGAGGTCATCCCGAGTGCTCTTCTTGTTCTGGCCGGCCGCAGCCACGTAATGGCTATCCCTCTCGACAACAAAGTCCTAGTTAATGCAACCAATTCTTATCGTATTGCATGAGAAGTATTGATGGCGAAAATGTCCGTGGCGGCTGCGCTTAGGTTTGAGGTTCCAGTCTTTGATTATGGTTTATATACACAAATAAATCACAAAGAATCCCATTATCTCAAATATATCAACTTTCACTGATTCATAATTGCTCAATTAAGACAAGTGCTAGTTCCAAATTTCGTGAACACCAACGTCGCCAATAAGGAGAATACATGAAATATATAGTCGACTGATCAATTATAATGTAATATTGTTCTGGAATATCTTAATTTTGTATGTTGTGGTATTACGTGAGGCCCACATGTGTTTGACTGCTTGTATTCACATCCCTATGGATGCTGAACCTGCATGATAAATGAAAGCGTAAGCTTCCGCAAGAAGAGTCAAGTAATACTTGGTTGTCCGCGAGAAGTTGCGTCTTAGGGTAGTTGACTGTCGGTCATCATTGTTGTCCCTTGATGGTACTGTGATAATAATGAATTTTTACTTTCTAGGAATTTAAATATTTATTACGTTCATAAACTATTTACTTTGGGCGCCAGGGAAACTTTTCCCATAAATATTATCTTTTCCTGAAATGCATTAATTTGCTAGCTCAGTTTTGGGTTCGATACGATGACACCACGATTACCTGCAGGCTGATTGTCACCGGGTTGCCCTCTGTACAGAGAAGTCTGAAGTCTGAAATTATTTCTACCATTACGAAAAATTACGTATGGATTTGGCACAACAATAACTTCATTTATTGAAATGACTTGAATTTTTTTAACAATATAAATGCTATTGATAGCGTGCAATTGCTGTTTCCTCATTAATTTATGTTATTCTTTCGTCATAACCTTTAAAACCTTTTTATGCCAGCATTTAGTTAAATTATGATACCGAATTCTCTTGGCGTTTTTAAATGAAACCACGCAGTTCATATTACCCTTGGCTTCCGCGCCGGAAATCCAGTCTTCACGCCTGGTCGTCGCCGAAGTCATCTGCTTCTCTCTTGATGTTGGAATTTAATTCCTTACAAAAATTCCAAATTCTCAGCTGTTAAGCCTATCATCTATAACACTGTCTGCGTCACGGGCGGACGCCTATCCACGAACTCTTCCGTTTCTCGTAAATTCCTGCTTATGTCTTTAAACTTATTTGTCAATTCCGGAATTAGAATAATTAATCGACGTTCAACTAATGTTCCATGTCGGTGAACAAAATAATTCCTTTAAACAAACTCCCCTCCGTATGCATTGACAAAGTTCTAAATTTCATGCTACCTGTTATATACAACACGGCGACGACACACTGAAATCATTCAGATAACCTTTGCTTAGCCATTACAACGATGCTTCTCTTCCGAAAGCTCAGAGACAAGAGAGTTTCTCAACAAAATTCTTTTTCCACCAAACAAAAAAAGCCCCTCTGTACTTTCAACAGACGTCAAAACCACCCGCGCTTCTAACAAAAGCATCTCTCATTCCGATTGAGAATGTCTATCGTCCATTTCTGACCACTACATACCTGCTTATTTATGTTCCATGCTTTTTTTGTGTAAAAGAGTTTATATTACGCCGGAGACCTTCAATGAGTTCTTCCTTACGTCATGCATGTAAACAAAACATTCGTCACCTAGTAACCGCTTCGCACCGTCCAGAGCAACGCGCTGTGTTTGTTTCCTTGTAATATTTTGTATATTACAGTATCAAATAACTGGCACTCTTTTGGCCCTTTCCAGGATTCAAAAACCTCCATTTAAAACACGAATGAAAAACATATTTTAAAAAATTGACATTTTAATCCTTAAAAGACAAAATTTATAAGTGGTATTGAAGAATCTCAAATTAAAGCAGCTCAATTTTAAAACCACACTGGCATAACTCTCCTACTTGTTCTCCCCATTCCCTCTTCTTCTGTTTTCCCTTCTCATTCACATTAGGTCTATGAAACTTCAGAACCTAAAATAGCGCCCATTCCGAAACGTCTTTATTCTTTTCCTGGAAATTATTTAATTCTGCCTTTAAAAATCCCCAATTTCGTTTCAAGTTATACAGTTTCAAACAATAATTAAACCTTATTTCTGGTTATATTATCTTATTTTTAACTTTATAATATTTACTTATGATATAAATATTTTCTGATTCTGTACATTCTCAAAAAGTGGCAATGAATCCCATACCTCCTCTCATCTGAATCCACTCTTGTTTCTAATGAAATTAATTTAAGTATAGAGACGTGGTGGAATTCCAGAGGGAATCCCAGTTTGTTCTACTAAATGGCGTGGTCCACCTCGCTGGCCTACTTGAGAACACGGCAGGCGAGGATTGAAATATAGCCGGGCAATTTTAAAAGCAATTATCTGCGTTAAAAGCAATTGTCTGATAGAAACGTTAAATTACTAAAAATATGAGCGCACACTTTTTTTCTGTGAAAAAGAAGTTACCAAAATAAGAGAGTATCCTCTCTCCTTTTCTGACGAATTTTCGTTGCTGGTAACATCCGACATTAAACAGAGGGGCTGAAGAGAACACACCATTGCAAACGCAATGTCTCAATAACTGAGGCTAACGGCATTAACAAAGTAAACACTTTCTCTCATGCATTGATTAATTACTTTTCTATAATTTGGGCAAAAATTGTGGAATTTTTCTTCCCTTTGCAGTGATGTATTCAGTAACTTTTTTTCAAATTAGCCTGGCGTAAATTGGATTATTTGCTTCTATCTCTTTATGACACGCCAAGCAGAACTGACTCTAATTTTCTCATTTTATGCCAATAGTGTGATTTATTTAACACTGATAATTTTGATTTTTATATTATTTATATTCTATTTTTAATATGTTATACTACTTACATTATTATTATTTTATTTATGTTTTAATACTATTAGGGTGTGAAGTGTTCTCTCTCTTTGACATTCCTATACTCCTTTTCACGTTGTGAAGGCACAATGGGTCTAATGGAGAATTCGCGCGTTGTTGTCGACGCGACACGTTCGCTTGCCCGCTCGCTCCAGAATTATCAAAATCACTGCTACCATTCGCAATATATACATCTTCTAAAAACATTGCTTATTCGCACACTTATTGTTATTATTTTTATTGGTATAGTCGTAATTCTTTTGTTAACGTAAATATCTCATACAAAGGGACCCTTTATATGTATTGTTATAAAATGAAAAAAAGAAATATCGTAAATTGTTGATTCTGGACTCAAATATTGATTAATTAACTAACGCAATAAACAAAACACTATGGCCAATATTTATCCAACTTTCATCGTAGAACATTACGTTTCTTTTCTCGCTTCTAAACTGTCGCATTTCTAGTAATTATGAATATCAGCACATTATTGTATCATTTCTTTCTATAGTTTCTGTCTTTTTACTGGCTTTCGACATTCAAATCCCATTTATATCAATAAGCGATAAAATGTAGAATATTTGAAATTTGGAAAATGTTTATCATTAACATCTTTCATTATATACACGATTGTTGCAGGAACATTAAAAATAGAATAGCATTGAAATTGAGACGTGCGATATGTACAAAATCTTCGAACTTCATTTTCCAATTGATTTTATACTTGTACAGTTAACTTTATTTTTCTCGAGGTCGGTATTTCATTCTCATTTTCCGTTTTCATTTTAAAGAAGGAATGTCTGCTTTTGCAACTTGCCCTGCAAAATTCATTCAAACGATTGACTCCGTTTTTGAATGTTTTCCCTTTAAGTTAATTCCTCGAATATTTTGAAAATGTTTTTACCACTTAATTATTTCAGCCATTCCCCTGCGATCTATTTAGATCTCTTAAAATTAATCCACTACACGATTCACTAAATTACGTACCTACTTTTCTTTACCACTTCACACCCACCATCTTCACTCACGTCCACCAGCAAAGATCGACTGACCAGAATATCCAGCAACATGAAATACTCGAAAGGGCTTCCGGTGATCATTCAAGTGTTGATTTGGAAGGTTCCTTCCGGCCGAAATCATATAAACAAACATTTCCTTTCAGCCCTACGGTTGACACATACTGCATCCCTGCCTTATCTTTCCGTCGAGCTTCACGTCGTCGTCTCACGTCGCGTGCGGCTCGACTTCAAAACAAACATCAAATACGCTGAAGTAATGCATCAGAAGACCTTCGGGGATGATAGAAAATAATTTCATCATTTTACCTAAAACTTTGTCACTGAATGTTTTTAATTGAGCTTCAAGAACGAAAATTCCCCAGCGACGACATATTTTAAAGAACAAATTAAAAATTCACACATTTTCGTTGACAATTCATTTTTTAAAGAGACACATTTTAACATATTGCTAAAATGAAAGCATCGCTCCTTCTGAACTAACTTAAATATTGTATCGATGTTTTCCAAAATAATTCCACCGATTTTTGTATATGTTTCTTCGGTGTGAATAAAAAGATGTTTAAAAAGACATTTCCGCAGAAATACAGCAATTTGATTATTTTATTTAAAAGGCAAATGAATGATACGTTTTTAAAAATTACAATCGTGTTCCTCATTATTTTCTCTACATGACTATGTTTTTTTCTTACTTTTGTAACAACACGATTAGCAACGGTGCACGAGATTCTGCCGTAAGAATAACATTGTCCATAAGGGCCCATTTTGCCTTCACGACGTGAAAATGAGTATAGTTTCTAGGTTTAGTAGTAGGGTGAGATCCGTCAACGTTTCTGATCAATGAAGACAAAAATAAAATGTCTTCATTGACTTACTGCAGGAAAGACTTCCTGCAGGGAAATGCTCTAAGATCTCGAGAGAAAATTAAAATTTGCAGATAATTGGATACAGAGAGCATTAATGTAGATATCGTTAGACCTGTTCAATCTCGCGAACAATTACAAGGAAACTCGCCAGCAGGGTGCAGCCTCAAATTGTCTTTCCCCGGCGCGGCCAACATTCTTCGGCTGCCCCACCCTCAAAGTTTCTCACGGCTCTAGCACGTTTATACAAAAACATAAGAAATGAATCACAGATGTTCGGGGAACAAAACGACTCTCGTTGAGCCCTCTGGCCGCAAGCGCCGAACCGCCGCGTACTTACTGTAAGCCGGGGAAGGGGCGGCAGGCTCGGCCTCCCCCGGCGGGCGCGCGGCCCTCAAGCCATTAGCCTTTTACCTGCTTTTCTCAGATTTCGGCGGCCAGACATATTTACAAACATTCCAGATATCGCTACGTGCCTCCCGCCCTAATACAGGCGTTAGAATTCGCCGACAACGAACGCATCTGCTAGGCAGCCGCGTCCGCGCCCGCGACCGCGACCGCGCCCGCGCCCGCCTCACCGCCCCTTACTCTCAACCAGCATCGCGGTTTCCGTGAGAAAATACCAAACCTTGCTAATGAGATGCAGCCATCGCGGGCACAGCCAGTGCCATCACAAGTCACGTGACACACTTCAAAATATAACAACGAATAGCGAGCATTTCTTGTGGCACACTACGTCTCACTGTACTTCATAGGCTAGCTGCAATTGTCACGTGACTCTTCCCCCTCTGCACTCAGAAACATACGTTCAAATAAATACGGCAACTTCGCTCCCACGCGCCACTGTTATGTCGAACTCTTATGTCAAACTATCAGTCAATTTCGCTGCTACTACGCAGGCACTTCAATGTCATTTCTTCAATGTCATTTCTACTATGTGAAACTACCATGTCAAACTTTGTCACTGCTATGTCAAACTTCTAAGTCAAACTACTATACTGCTGCTACAATTACTGCTCTGTTCACTACTATGTGAAACTACGCAGTCACACTTCTATGTCAAACGCTACTATTACGCAGTCACTCTTCAGTCAATCTCACTGCTACTATTACGCAGTCACTCTTCAGTCAATCTCACTGCTACTTCTACGCAGTCACTCTACGTCAAACTACTATTACTGCTGCTACAACTACTACTCTACTCGTCGGACAGCCTGCGAACGAGTCAGCTGTCCTTGCTCTGCCTATCAAGGCTCCGGCAATCAATCGGCGCGGCCAGCAGGCCGCGATCAACAGTACGGGCCGCTCCAGCACGCGAGTACGCGCCATGGTGACATCCAGCCTACCAGCCGAAACATCCGCAGCCCATTTCTACGGACGGCACGCACACACTCAGCCGTCTGACTTGGGTTGGTGCTTGCTCTACTCTCATCAATCTGTAAGTGTAAACTTCAAGCAAGAAGAAACTTTAATCATAAACATTCATTGGTCCTCCGGCTTACTGTCTAACTACTTACTTGTTAAACTAATCAATATTTCAAGAATTAAATTTAATTTATACACAAGTGCATTGCCTTTCATTTGCCCCTACGAAACAATCCCCTGAAAACTGATCTGACCCTGTATGTAGTCGCTTCGCAGAACGGACTTCACACCGCGCTGCATCCACTACAAGACCTGTATTTGGCATTTCAAAAGACAATCCTCTTAGTCATATGATACAAAGAAGATGTTTCAAACAAGGATTTTTTTTTAATAATGAGTAGACGCTTCTTTTCAAAGGTGGCTGAGATTTGGTTGTGTATGGCATCAAAGTGAAACTGAACGATCTCAACAAAAGCTAGATATGGATAACATGCATTTGTCACGTTATTCAAGGCAAATACAATACAATTTCGCAAACGAGGATATTTAATATTTGTGAAATAACTGAATGTCTATATGACAGTGGCGCACCAAAGGGATTTTGTCCCTGCTCCCCACAATCTGATGATACAAAATCTCAATTTTTGTTTTTATTTAAAATAAATTAACATCTGAAGGAAAAATTAATGTATATTATTTATTTTTATACTACTTCTGTTAACTGCTACAACTTAACTTTCTCACAATATTATATATAAAAATTAGAAAATCTATTCTACATTTTATAGTATGGATTATTTTTTGTTGGCTCATTCTTCGTGGTACTGGTATGGCCACCCGCAAGACTAGAAGGCGTGTTGATGTGCCGACTCGCAGGCGGAAAAGCGTTTATTGACTCAGTCTATAGTCGTGCTTCAAAGTTCATTGACAAAAACTGTTTCTCTCAGCCCTCTGAATTTGTTCACAGTTATCTACCTCACTCCCTGTAAATGTGGAAATCAAGATGAAAGGGCTGGCTGCTCTGACCGGTAGATTTCTGTGGTTTCTCCGATCAACTCGAGACGAATACCGGAGCAGTACCCTAACAAATGGGCTACGGACCGCGCTTAATCATTCCTTCACTTCCTTGTACTATCCTCACTCCTCATTTACACACACTGGCCATGCCGCGAGACCAGTCAGGAGCTTAGAATTTGTCCTAGCTGGGGGAGTGCCCCGCTGATGGGAGACATCTGATTGTGGCAAAGCTCGCTAGCCGACGATAGATCAGCGCCGGATCTCGCTATTGAGCGGAGAAAGATTACCGCCACCTCCCAATAAAACATTCACTACACTTACAGGATTAATGACCTTATCTGTTGACACTCCCGGAATCACCAACCACTAACCAACCAACCATGTATGGACTGTTTAACTATTGTAAAAAGTAAATTAAACTACATTTAACCGACGTATATATATTTTAAGAAAACATTTCTATTTATAATTGTTCTATATATCGTAGAGAGCTTTTTAACGTCTTCATATGAACAATAATTTTATCACTACAAATATTTTAACAAATAAAATTTATTTTTAAACGTGATTATGGTGCGACTTTAATCACACTTTTTCCTACGTCAAATGTGTTTTTATCCCTCCCGGGATTAAAGAGGCACTTTAATCCCTCCGAGATTAAAGTAACCACAGAGTGGGATTAAAGTAACTACAACCAACAGCGACTCCCAATGTCATTACAATCTGAGAAAGAAAAAGTGTGTGTGGATTTACGTTTCTAAGAGAATACAAAAACGCATGCTGAAAATTAACCTTCAACAATAAATGCTGATCGTCACAAGCTTCTTTACCAAATTTGTAAATTTCAAGCTTTGTAAAAGTCTTAGTTTTATTGGCTAGTAGTCTTTTCTATGACTCTTCAAACAATGAATCAATTTAGATCATTTAAAAATATCAATTAAAGCGTTAAGCACGTATCGTCAACAATTTTTCCTACAGAAATTCGCACGTACTTACTTACAAATATCAATAGTTGCGTTGACACCTAACTTTCACCATTGAATAACACCTTCAAAACGGTGAAAACTTATGTGTTTCTCATTCATTGTTAAAATACGCAAGTACAGTTTCTTGTGAAGCTATTCTTTCTTTCCTGTCATTTATCCACTTGCAGAAACATTCGTATTCTTTTCCGTAGATATGTTTCGATTTTTCAAGGAATAATTTTCAAACATCACATTCTGCTTCTTTCATGGTATTAAGAATTTGTAGAACTTCATCTTCTGAGTCTAAATAATATATATTATTTGTCTGGTTCAAAATTCCACCATTATTTCACGCAGGATGCAAACCAGCTAAAACCACAGACACATAAAAGTGACCTCCAGAAGAATGACCGCCGTCTATTGTACTGCTTCGTTTTTCGTGGCATAGGTGTGCACGCGAAGAAATATTGTTTAAAAATACAGTTTCGTATATGACACGGGGTTTACCTGAGCATTATTCATTCAGGAGAATTATGTCTCTCGCGTTGCCGCATTCAGATCACAAATGGTCTCTCTCGTGAATAAAGCTCTGCTTAAAATCCCTTATTATATAAATAACTCTTTAAATGAGCTCTCTCATTAATACAAATTTCTTTATAATAAATCACGAACGATACTACTTCTGTAGCGCACCTCACGCTAAAGCCAAATCCTGGTTGCGGTACTGCGGATGAAAGATATTTTAGCAAATGTAATTGCGTGTGTACATTTGAATAAAATTACTTAAAAGACAAAAATATTTTTCTCTCCACATATGCAAGATTTTCTGTGAAAACTCTCTCATGTACAACATAAAAATATTCCTTTTTTAAAGAATCATCTCATTTCAAATGTAAATGTTTAAACATTATAAATGTTATAGAGTTTATCATATGCCCATACAAATTACGAGAACAAGTGACAAATAAATGTCTAGCAGTAATAGGGGAAAATATAAGAATCTGTAGTCTCAAAATTGCAACAATATGCTTCGTTCAAGACAGTGAACACATATTCTAATGCTTTCAGAGAAACTAGAAGAAGACTAAGAAGAAAATAGCTTCCCTTGTGTATTTATTTTCTTTTACTAACTTTTCCAAGACCCATTTTAGTAAATAACTCCCATATAATGCGTAGAGTAGATGCATAAAAGAATGAATACGTATTTTAGTGTAAAATTTATAAGCAATAGAAGCAATACATTAAGTTTCAATACATTAAAAACAATTAAGTTATAATTTACCTGAGTTCTCGATTAATGTTGGACCCCATGAAATAGATATAAAAATTTAGTTTTTAATATGAAATCGTTGAACGGTGTTGTTTAAAGAACAAATTGTGTCATAAAAGATGGAATATGTTCATCATGACAATCTGAAAACACTGCTCATGATGGAGAGAACGTGTTTAGAATAAAGAAGAGAATTCAGTGTCCACTTATACGAATATGAAAGCAATGCACGGCGAGCTTGGTAACCTCAGGGGTTGCGAAGGAGCAAGAGGTCGACCGCCCCAACACAGGCAAAGTGCAAGGCGACTCACAATGCAATCAACCGGTAGCCGCCGCACCTTGTAGGTCACTCGGCTTCGCCTGCTTCTCTGCCTCGCCCGGGGGAAATCATTAAACTTGCGAGGGAGTTAGAGACGCTGCGCGACAGGCGGCCCCCTCCTCCACCTCCCCCCCCACAACTTCCCTCGTGGCCTTTCCCCACGGCTGCACCGCCGCCCCCTCAGACCAGCCAGCCCCACTCCATCAAATCTTCTGCTTCTTCAAATTTGCAGTTCTCTCTCGGAGCATCTGTAATGTTCGATACACAACCGCTTCTTCTTTTACATTTCCATTATTCGACTTTTTGTTATTCTTTTACATTTCCCCAATACTCTCTTCACCGAGTCGCTTCTCGGTATTAGCAATCTTAAATTAGTTTTCCCCTACTTTCGTAATTTCATGTACATCGTAGCGTTTAAATAACTGATAATTTTCAATGTCTCACTTTCCAAATCCCTGCCTCTATCTCTTCGCCTGCGGTTGTTCCCACCATCCCCACTCCAACTCCCTGCGTTCAACTCCCCGCCTCCAACTCCCCGCCTCCAACTCCCCGCCTCCAACTCCCCGCCTCCAACTCCCCGCCTCCAACTCCCCGCCTCCAACTCCCCGCCTCCAACTCCCCGCCTCCAACTCCCCGCCTCCAACTCCCCGCCTCCAACTCCCCGCCTCCAACTCCCCGCCTCCAACTCCCCACTTCCAGCTCCCCGTTTCCAACGCCCCGCCTCCAACTCCCCGCTTCCAACTCCCCGCCTCGACTCACCGCCTTGACTCACCGCCTCGGCCCCCGTCTCGACTCCCCACCTCGACTCCCCACCTCGACACCCCACCTCGACTCCCCGTCTCGGCTCCCCGCCTTGACTCCCTTCCTCTTTCCATTCTCGCTTCCTACTTCCCTACCATGAGCTATTTATCCATCATCCTTCGCTCTCTTATCTCGCCTCGATCAGCCCAAGTATATTCCGCTCTCTTTCTTCTCTACATCCCCGACACCCTGCTCCCCGCCACGCGGCAATCTTTTTTTATTATACCAGGCCTATGGAGCGATACGCTACCCGAGTCGCCAGGTCGCCTTTGTAAATTGGGTTTTTGTTTACCAAATTGACTTAGCGTCTTGTTTCAGCACTAAAGCGACGTTCTCATACCCTTGGCTTTCTCTCTGTACCTTGTCTTCCTCGCTCGGTTCCTTCTTCTTGCTTTTCGCCGCTGCCGCTGAGGAGCTAGATGAATGTCTACACGTTATCAAAGCGCATCAGCGGGTCATTTTCCAAGTTTGTCAAATGAGCCATCAGGTTATATGTTCAAGAAGGAAATGAGTAAAATTAATGATTGAACTTCCTTTCGAACTATATTAAAAATCTCTCCAAGTATGCAATATCATTATGTAGCCTATTCCCTTCCACAAATAATTAGCTTGAGCATTTCATTCTATGAATCATTATTTCTATTTATTTGATCCACACATTTCATATACATTTTGTCAAAGAAATAATCGTCGTCATTACAGTGTATTACAATTTATTTTAATCACTTAGATAACGAAATCAAATTGCAGTTTCATTTCTTCTAAATGTATCATGTCGCATTGTAAATTTATTCACAATCCTCACAACAATTACATGGTTCTAAAACTTCAAATGCCCCTGAATGCAATAAAAATTCCCATCATTTACGTATCTCCATATAAAACATCAATGTGGAATCATTCTCCGTTGTATATATTATTTCACAACCACGAGATATGTTAAATCAATCCTTAAGTGGCTTGTGAATGCTTATTAATAGAAAGAAATAATTTCATTGCTTAAATCATTTCAATTAAAAAATAAAACATTTTATATTACATGCGTTGACATACATGTAATCTAAAATGAGATAAGAATGAAAGATTTATCATTTTGGTTTATCACTGGCGAACCCAAATTGTAATAGTATGCCGTGAGGTAGTTGCGGTGTCCACTTTCGCTCTGGCTCTTGTCTGTCCTTTGTCGTCCTATGTGTGACTACCAGTGACAAGACACATTCATCTAATTGGAAAAAAGTCTTTAAAAGGCAGTTTAAAGAAGGTCCTCTTGTCATATAGCTCCATTAATAAGCGTTCCCTCTTCTGCGCGCGAAATTTAAAATTCAGTCAAAATAAACTTTCTTGCCCCTAAATTTCCCCTCTAACATCAAAGCCAATATTTTATTTCGTAATTACATTTCAAAGAATATAATATTTAAAGAGATCTTTCTTCGCTTCCGTACTCTGAGACACCGCCACTGGCTAAAATTAAATCTAGTAACTTCATCCTTCACTGAATATCCGTGGTAACCTTTTCGACACATGTTAGCGTTCAAGTGTATTCTCTTCTACAATATCTGTTTCCGTAATCGATGTCTATTAACCGCCTTTGAATTCCGGCGATGGCCATCATAATTGCGAAGATAATTGAGACCGCAGTTCAGTACGAGAGTTTGATCGTGTTAATCCGTAATCGACATCAATATCCTAATGATGTATCAATATTGAATGTATAGTATCAATAATATAGTATTGTTTCTCAGTTCCAAGTCAGTAATTTGATACTTATTATGAATATGTATAACATCTTTCGTTTGAAACTATATGTCGATTAAATCATTAAATATTCCTTATCGAAATTTATGTTACATAGTGTAATATGAAATGTTTTATAAAATGGTTGAGGTTATCAAAAGCAACACTCAAAACTCGACACTCTTCACTTTTATCGAACAAGCATTTTTAGAAATGATTCTTGAAAACATTTTATTATATTTGTACATGTTTCTTACTCATTTGAAAACAATACAGTGAATATTTCTGTTGTTCGCCTCCAAACTAGATAAGTATATTTTAATTGTAATTGACTGAAAATATTATTTCGAATTTCCGCAATGCTCTGCCTGCTTTGTGTCATTTTTAAATGCTGTCAGGATACACACATTTATTGAAACGAATAAATGAAATTAAATACATAGAGATATACTTGGGTTTTTATTTCTTGGCGCGTGAGAGCCTATCTTTTTGATGGAATATCTCGCTTCTTTTTCAGTAGATTTCGCATGATCGCCACCACTGCTCGATACGGTCGCTATCATGCATCATCTAGCGGACCGACCGAGAAAGACGCAAAATGCCGTGAGATATTTCATCGGGAAGACAGGCCCTCACGCGCCAAGAAATAAGAAACCAAGTATTGTAAATTATTCATGATTCCTCTGTGGTGAAGATAAATGTTCCTATTTCTTCCTTTCCCTTTTACAAAGTCTAATTACTCACATTAGACATATGTAGTCCTACGTACAGAATCTTAAGGTCAGAAGAGCAAGCACCACCTCAAGCCTAACGACACTCGCGAGTTTGCACGACTCTGCCCCAGAGACGCCTACGCGCCAACTCCCCGCGAGATTCCATTCCGTCTTCGGCGCTTCGCCTCGCTTCGCGGAAGTGGGCTCCTCCCCCGCCACCGCGCCGCGCTGCGCTGCGCCGCGCCGCGCCGCGCCGCGCCGACCGCACGCCGATGATGCGACTCCACGCTGCGACTCGCGGTCGCAGCGGTTGTGGCGGCGAGGGTGGTTGCTGGAGACGGTGGTCGTGGAGGCGGCGCTGGCGCCGGAGGTGACGGTTGCGGCAGTGACAAGTGCACAGAAGGCGGAGGAGACCAAAAAGAGGGAGATGGCAGTGCAGAAGGGGGGATGTGGCAATGAGCACTAGTATGGTTGCAGCAACAGCTGTGGTGGTGACAATGGAACGGTGGGTATTGGGGGTTGCCATGGCAGCGAGGGTGCCGGAGGCGATGGGTTTAGGGTAGCAGAGAGCGAAGAGGGGAGGGAGTAGGTGGAGTTGAGTGGTACCGGAGCGGAGACGGCAGCGATGGACTTACCGGATCCGTGAGGGCATGAACGCACAAGGCGAAGAAGGAAACAAGGGAGGCGGTGGTGATGATGGGGACGGAGCCACCAGCTCCGGCGGCTGGCGCGGCGGCAGAACTCCGACTCCCGCATTAGCGTTATTGCCTGCTCGTTACGGCCCGTAATGTGCGCCCCGCCCCGGCCCCCGCCACGCCCCACGCGTTTTGTTCCCCGCGCGGCGACGGGATCAATCTCCGCCCGAGCGACGCGGTCGCCCCCTCCCATACCTCCCCCCTCCCCCCGCGCGACTCCAAGCAGCCGGAGGTGCCGGGTTGCGGAGATCGAGCCGTACGCCTCCGCTGCCTCCCACTGGCAACGAACGCGCATTCGCACGATCTGCCACCACTGTCCGCCGCTGAAAACCCACCATGCACGCCCGTTACTACCGTTCGCAGTTCCCTAAGGCCAACATTGCCGCCAGTGTTGCAACCTGACACAACATTAAAGCTCGTCTGTTACTTTTAGTACTTAGGTGCACTTCCAGCTATCCAGTATTCCCTATTTCAATTAATAAAGGCAATTTAATATTCTCTTTATAATCACTAAAACAGCTTTTTCATTATTTAGGAAAATTGAGAAAAACAATTTTTTTCATGTAATTCAGTATGTATTCTTCAAGACAAATTAAGTGAGAGATGTTTACAAATTTTAAAGCAATCAATATTCACTGTGAACACATATTTAAAAATGTTTTTGAAAATATAATTGAAAAGTTGTATATTTACTAAGATCTGTTCATATGTGTTTTACTGGACACCAACACGAAATTCTGCTCTCCAGATTAACATAACAACTTAATGCATCACATACTCATAAAAAACTAATATTTATGTACAATAACATATGTGGATTGCTGAATATTACGTTTATGTGCACTCACCAATCTTTGCAACTCAAAATCAAACCAAAACCAACTGTATTTGTGTTTGGTTTGAAATCTACGTATTAAAAGTTTTATTCTTTAAATTTTAAAAAGTGCACGTTAAAAACATGCAGGGCTTACTACATTACATTTAACGAAAAAAATTTTGTTGAGTAGAAACCTCAAACCTTCTTGAATACAAAATCCCTTTGCGTTTTAAATATATAGATTATTTGACAGTTCTTTCATTCTTCCTCGAAAGAGTAGATAAACGGATTGTTTCAAGTTCAAGTAGATGTAAGAGACTTGCAGTGATCTAAAATTAAAGTTGATGAATTTCCAGAAAAATTATTTTAGTGAAAGAAGTAAATCGTTTAATAAATTGGTTGTGAGATTGTAATGTCCAAAAGAGAAATATATATAGATAAATAGATGATTACAAAGTGAGTACAAAAGTAAGTTTCAAAAATATACTTCGGTCGCGTATCAATATACGGCAGTTCTAATCCAGAGACCACCTATAAGATAAACTACTCTTTAAAATTAAATGGAACTGTTTGTTTTTCATAGTGCTTAGTAATATAACAATTAAAAAGTATACATTATTAAACGAGAAGCATTTTCTTAATGCGGTATACGTAAACATTGCAAAAAATTATATTAAAAAGACTATTTAGTGTGATACAAATTATATTAGTTTAAATACAATATTATATTAGTTAAAATACAAATTATCAGAACGCCTTCGATACTGAGAAATGTTTTGAATTACATTCTTACGGTAGTAAACTCAAGGCGGGCCTGTGTAAAAGCACATGTCTCTGGTACCCCCGTTTCAATAACGTCATCTGAAGGCTCCTCCTCCGCGCAGCGTGGCCGCGCAGGCGGGCTAAGTGCAGGCGACGCGGGCGCAGAGGGTGCAGAGGGCGCTGGGCAGCTGCACGCGCGCTGTCTGCTCTGCTCTGCGCGCAGCGGCGCGGCGACGCCGCCGGCGGGAAATTGGATTACACAAATTTTGCAGTCGCGAGCCTCGCAACGTGGCGCGCCCGCTGAGCCCCGCGACACGCCGCCCCCGCCGCGCCCTCGCCGCCCCGCCATCGCCTCTGCGCCCTCGGCGCGCGCTCTCGCCGCTTTGCCCTTGCCGCCCCGTTCTTCCCACCACGCCCTCGCCACCCTGCCCTCACTTTCTCGCCCCACCCTCCCCGCCCTTGCCACCCCGCCCCGCCTTTCACAACATGCCCTCGCCGCCTCGCCTCGCCCTCTACACCCCGCCCCACCCTCGCTGCCACTAACTTGCCCCACCCCGCCCTTCATACCGCGTCCACACCACCCTGCCCTTGCCTCTTCGCCCTCACCGCTTCACCCCGCCCTCCCTCCATCAACGCCTCGCCCCGCCCTCGCCACCCTCCCTCGCCACCCCTCCCCGCACTCGCTGCCCCGTCCTTCACACTACGCCTTAGCAACCCTGACCTCGCCGCCCATCCCTCGCCGCACGCCCTCGCCGCCCCGCCCTCGCCGCCCCGTCCTCGCCGCCCCGCCCTCGCCGCCCCGCCCTCGCCGCTCCGCCCTCGCCGCTCCGCCCTCGCCGCCCCGTCCTCGTCGCCCCGCCTTCGCCGCCCCGCCCTCGCCGCCCCGCCTTCGCCGCCCCGCCCTCGCCGCCCCGCCCTCGCCGCCCCGCCTTCGCCGCCCCGCCCTCGCCGCCCCGCCCTCGCCGCCCCGCCTTCGCCGCCCAGCGTTTGCTGCCTCCCCATCGCCGCCGTGTCCTCGCCGTCTTTGTCTTGAAATTTTTCTATTTCTCATCCTACTGCATTTCTAATCTAAATATCATAAATATCATATCTCAACTATTCTCTTGTTCAATCATTTTACTATACTTTTTGGCCACACTGTCACTTCCAATAGTGTTATGTTATTATTCAGTAGCCCTGTATCTATACCACTTGAAAATTGTATTACCTTCTCGCCCTCCTGTTCTGCTGCCTACCTTTCTGCTACCTACCATCGAAACACTCTTTAAAATTATATCTCATAGGCTTACAACCTCTCATCAGTGGCACCTTACCTGACTGTCCTCCCCGTTTCGGTCTCATTGCTAGCCTCATCCCTCTACCCACTTATTCTGTCAAACACTCTTTGACCGCCCCTAACTCACGCTCGCCAACACTGTAACACTATGCACCTGTCTCCTGTCACTCATTCACCGATGCCCATTTATAGCTACACAATAAAGAGTATACTCGTATTGCCCAGTTCTCACTATCTGATCAGTGTCGTCATACCTAACTTTCTCTTTCAAGTTGGTTTCAAGCAGGCTTTATCGTACCATCCTCACACCTTTGTCTTCGTCGCATCCTTCGCGCAGCGTTTTTGCATCCTTCGCCTTCTTTGTCGTTTTTCTGTACTCAATCTTTAGTAAGACATTTCTAGGAAAACATTGATTTTCTTCACCGTTCTAGCACCCTTAATTTAATTACTGTATTTAACCTTGCCTCCTGCGCTTGTTAGCCCAGTCACAATGCATAGTTTAATAGTCTCTGTCAATATGCGCTCAATTGTGTTGACACACTTGTTTTTGTGTAATTAAGTTTTCAAAATAAGCTTTAATTGACACATTCTTTACAAGTCAAGTAAAGTCAGCATAAAACATAGAGTACGAGTTACAAAAACGATGAACTATCTTCGTATGAATACTACAAAATCATTCATGATCCGTCATCATTCAATCATTCATTAAGTTCCACGGCATTTAATGTCAAAGTCATCAGGCTTTACTAGCTTTTAGTACGCAAATATATTATCTGTTCTTCCGTTATCCCTCTTCTCAAACGCAAATGTGAGCTAGATCCTTACAAAACCTACGGTAAGTTCTACTAGAGCAGCTATTCTCTTTAATATCCTATAAAAAGAGATAAGACTATTATGATGGTGTCATACGTAGGTTTATTTGACAGAATTATGTGACTAGTTTTTTTTATTCTTCACTGCAAATTCTCCTTTTGTCTCTCTCCGTCGTAACGATCTTCTATAAAAGTTTCTAGAGCAGAGAGCTCAAACATTTTTCAAAAAATCACATTGAATACTACAGAATAATTTTAGTACATAAGAAATGAAAATCATTAGATACTATTTTATTTGTTTTACAACAAAAACCGCTTACTGTATGTTTAAGTATTTTATTGGCTTCACATGGCCACTTTGGTGTCATAGAAACTCCTTTGATGAAGTATTACTAAACTAAAAACGTTTATTGATCAGCAGTTTCATTCTCCTCCAATAATTTTCACTTTTTCTCTCTGCCATTTATCAATTACACTATTGAATGGAAGTAAAAACATTCTCCTTTTCGATTTGATAGTCTGGAATATCTACGACGGCATTCTGGAGAGAAAAACAGATGCCATTTCAAAGCCTTTACGGCCTCATAACCTTTAACTGTTAAGAGATTCAATGCAGTGACATTCCCATTAACACGCACACTACCTGGTTTGAATATGACAAATAAACTTCAACAAAATAATGTAATAAAAGAACTATCTAAAAAACGTACCAGTTTTTTGACATTAAATAAAGTACCAATCAAAATTAAACTGTAGTTACACACGATGGAGAAAGAAGAAAAAAAATGTAAAAAGTTTTGATTCCTCAAGCCAGACGTCTCGAATTTCAAGGAGAAATAAATTCGAGTTAATCAATATTTCGACATTTCGGGGATCGAGACCCAAGAGAATAGAGTTTACAAACTGAGTCGTAAAAAGGAATATAAGTAAATTAAGTGATATGAGAACATAGAGATAAAAAAAGGGAAATTGTATGTGTAGGAACCGCTTTCTCCAATACACTTCAAATGGGAGAAGTGGCTCAACTGGTGTGGCATCAACTGATGTCATTGCAGTGCCTCTGAGTGGGGTCCTAGGTTCGAGCGCGCTAGTCGCAGACCCGAGGCGGTCGTCGTCTCAGCTGAGAAAGCGCCGAAGCCATGGACACCGCCCTTACCCTTCCGCCACCGCGGGCGTCGCACCGGCCAGAGAGCCAACGCTCAGCCTGATATAATGGAGAGGCGCCGCAGCTGAGAAGCCAGAGTAGGTACTGGAGAGCGATAGTGCCGAGCTGCAAGAAATTAATTGTTGAAGTGTATAGTACAGATTCTCTGGTGAACTAAGGAACTGAACTACATATTGGACATTAACTAGAAATACGGCAACTAGGCTAGTCATTGGTACATCTCCTGGCTTCACTTCGGAGATTCTTAAAAATTCTGTAATTAAATGTTTAATTAAATTCTTTAATTCTGTAAAGTGGCTTGCACTACAAAACTGGTTTGTGTCAAGTTGTGATTTTTCTAATTTGATCACAACCCATTTAAAATCATTCAGTCATTCCTGCTATGGCTATTAGGTTTAATCACTGGTACCTTCTTACATACAATAATACTACGAACAATGAAAAGCGAGATCCAGCTTATCGCTACATTTAAGACGATGCGAAACCTCCCGCAGAGCCTTCATCACCCCTTTTCCATCGATTCTCACTTGTTCCTATCCTCACCAGCCGCGGCGGCTCTCGGCCGTTCTTGAGTCGCTAGATAAAGAGAGTAGCGCAACCGCCGCCTTTTAATATCCTTTCACCCGACAACCCCGTCAGGCACCGATCAGGAACTGAAGGGAAATTATAACATTTGGTGACATTATGAAGATTTTCAAGAATATAAATATTGGTTTAGGGTAGATTCATGGTTCTCAACGTACGGAACATTACGCAATTCCAATTTTCCTGACCACTGGACATAAAATGGCGGGATCGGCGGAACAATGGAATGCGCTACTCTCTGTATCTAGGGACTCTAGGCCGTTCTTCCGTAGCGCGCCGCGTGGCGGCCGTATGCGCGCGCGGGTGCCGGCGCATCGGCTCGCTTTCGCGTTCTGTTGCTCGTCCCTTATCGTCGCCGCGCGCCGCCGTGACGGCCCCCATAAATCTCAATAACAACCCGCGTTCTTCTTCCGGAGCGTGTTTTGTGAAGCCCTGGGGACGCTGACCCGCTTTCGCAGGCAGATACGAAGCCCCCTCGGACCCCCCGCGGTGCCCATCTCTCTTCCCGCGCGCCCCGCCGCTTTCGTTGATCCGCTCTCGCTCGCATTCGCCCTCTCACGCTCTTTGTTGCCTTCCAACGCCTTTTTTAAAATTGTATTTCTTCTTGTTCGGCATTTCTACCTTTCAAGGGTATTTACATACGATTTCAGTAACGTTTTAGGATGAACCATCCTCAGGTCTGTCAATATACTTCCTATATAAGTTTGTTAGATAAGAAAAAATGAGTTTGTTAATCAATCGTTGGTGTTGTGTGTGTGTGAGAGAGAGTGTGTGTGTAATAAAGAGAGGTAGAACAAGAGATTATATTTTCAGATAGTTACGGAGGCTTGAAAATCTCTTTAGTGTAGCGTGAGTGAATTCTCTGTGGTTGGCTGTAATTTTTACCTAAATGGTATGTTGCTGTGGCTGGGTATTCTGGTAGTAACTCATAGAAATTTTTTGAAATGTTGATAATATAGTCTTGAATAGATTCTATTTTTAATTCTCAATATAGTTGTTCATTACGTATAAACCACGGAGCTTTGGTTATTTTTTAATTCGGATCTTGGTTTTTTATGAGACACTTATTTTGTACAACTTGGAGTTTGTTAATGTGGCTGTGGACTGCTTTTATTCAAACGGGGCTTGCATAGGTTAGTGAGGATCTAATTTCTGATTTGTAGATTATTTTACCGCATTCTAAGTTAAGTGATGCTTTATGATTTAATAGGGGGATAGAGTTTTATAAATTTTGTGTATTTTTTGTTTACTGTGTTTGTGATATGTGCTCTAACGCTCTGCTCCGCCCGCACACGCCCTCTGTTGCCCTCACCTACTCGTTTGTTTTCAAATGCTTTTCACCGATATCATCTTCCCTTGCCTTGCAACTTTCCCGTCATCGCTGTCTTTGGCATAAATATTCTGCTCGCGAGCACTATTGCATCATTCCCACGCACGCTCTCACATGCTTCCGCGTGCCCTTCTGTGGTCTTGCATGTTCATGCATGATTCGGTACGTCTAACAGGCGTTCGTTCACTTACAAATATTTTTGCTACACCCTGCAGAACATGGATACCCATGCATTCCTCTTCACTGCTGCACACACTACACAACATCCTTACAAACTCTAGAACGCATCTACACCACTAGTAATTACACTACACCTTAGTAGTCACCTACTTCACATGCCTCACTTTTCTTCGTTCGTTCCTCGTATATCTGCGCGTAACATTGCAAGAAAAGCTTTCATTACATCTCTATAAATTCCTGTCCACCTCTGTCAAGCTTTTGTAAGCCACTTATCCATGTAATTTGCACTTTGGCATTCTCTACTCCCTTCTTATTCGTTCTCTTCTTACCAACACGACCTCCCATTCCGTCCCCGTGAATGATAGAGTATTAAGTGTTTACATGCTTATCACGCACTACGCTCATTATTTCCGTATATGTTCATATAAAAGGTAAATCCCGGGAGTTAATGGAGTTTTTTCCCCGTTGACGCTGATGAGTTCCGACGCTGAACTATCCTTCATCTTTCGAGGTTCCTTTTTCAGGTATCTCCCCAGAGGGGCATCATCAGTTGGGACAATCTGTAAGCTTCCGACATGTGTTGTAGTGATGTTGCAACAACAAGCGTGTGAGTGTGTTGTGTGTGTGTGTGTGTGTGTGTGTATGTCTGTAAGGGGAAATAAAGGAGAAAGGAAGAGAAAGGTAAAGATCGCGCGCAATCTATGTCCCGTGTTTAAGGTACTGCACCAACATTAGCCTGCTATCGATAGGATAAAACCATAGAAACTATATATCATAGCAGCCGGTGGGTACAATTCCCCTCCGGACAGCGGTGGAATTCGACCCAGCTATGTTGCTGGTGTTGAAAATCTGCCAGCGTCAAACCCTAGGACTCCTGGCCAACGACCGACGCTGTTGAGGCGATGGATGTTGCCCGTCGTCCTCTGCAGTTCCCGTCCTTCCCACCCTTCTAACCGCGGTAGTAACCAGTTGGTGCCGTTTTCTCGAAAAGGCATTACTGCCGGGCCTGGCAACGGCGCGCCCTACCTCGCGAGTAGATACACGGCCGGGCCGTTTCGATTATTTACGTGCGCCGTCTACTCTCCCGGCGCGTGCAGTAGTTCGATGCACTCGCGTCGTTGCGAAGCCGCTAGCTCGTTCACGGCCTCCGTTGTTATGGCAATGCGTTTCTGTGAATTTCCCAGTCGTTCCAGCTGCTCCAAGATACACAGCCCAAATTGAATTGTGTTTCGTTTGAGTGCAAGAGTTATGCTCGTACACCGCATAGAGAATGTTTCATAACTGTTATAAACACACTGGATATGTAAAGGTATCGAAGATAATCACTATTTGCCAATGAACAGATGGAAATTTTATAGAACGTAGCTACGCACGTGACATTTGCCTGTCAATGTCAAGCAAATTTTGCACTGTTTTGTGTTCAGCATGGACAAAAAGTCTCTTTGAATCAATGTGAACATTTAACCCCTCTGCACTACTGCTTAATGAATTGCCTACCGTAAAGGGAAAAGTGTCACATACGAAACTTCGTTATATGAAATTTCCTACCGTAGTTCATTCACGAATGTGATCATCTTCTACCATATGTTCTAGAAGTTTTTAACATTCATTCTGAGAATTCTGTAAATTACAGAATTAGGATTACAAAAATAACGAAACAATTCCTTTACGTCAAATCTGGAAAACAAACGAACCAGTTACATACTATTTTCATTTTAATGTCTATTTTTAATCAAAGTTTTAAGCTTGCAGGAACAGCGTAATATCTTTACCCCATAATTCAGAGAACATAATGTTGTTTCTAATGTCCGGGGTCTCAACGTGCCTATTGCCCACTATAAACTTGGAGACAATTTTTTTTTATATTTTATGAAAGCTTGATCGCACGTGAGCTCCCAATTCTACGACCTGTTTTTTACTCCCTATTCGTAGCCACGGTATTTACTTGACGGTCTCAGTTGTATTAGTTGTATTGATCCCTGACTTGAAGGAAATTTAATGTGAATAGGTTTAGACTCGTCGTAAGGTTTAATTTTGCTAGGAACTTAAGCAGGGTATTACAAACAATATATATATATACTATATATATATATATATATATATACACTATATATATATATACACTAGCGTACCCGTGCGAGAACTCTCGCATGTTAAATCCCACCCTTTCCCTATTCATTTGTCTATCCTTTCTATAAAGAGGAGGAACTACTAATGTACTTACAGAATATCAAACAAAATAACAATGCAATTAATGTTTGAAACAAATTTTCAATTAAAGTTTATTCAACATTATAGAGAGATGTTCTTGGAACAATTCATACTTCTTTAAAAACAAGATTTGAAGAAATATTTCAATCTTCCTTGAGAGTTAGCTTTTTGCTTTCCTTTATAGTCAAATAATAGAAAAGGTTTTTACTCTTGAGAAAGCCATGTAAAGTAGCGCGAAAATACCGGATCGGGCAAGAACAGACCTACTCATTGCAATATTATTTAACTTTCCTTGATTTGTTATGAAGAACCGAGTGGGTTTTGGACAGTCAGGGTGCCAGCTTGCTGGGGTGAGAAAATTGAAAAATTATTTGTATACTAAAAAGTATTGAATTATTTTCTGCGTCCTTACTACCTCAACAAAAGTAATTCCGAGCCAAATACTAATGAAACTAATGTTTTCACCTTTGAGTACTAAATACCATTTGTTAGCATTAGAAACAATTTTGTAGGCATTAGGAAGCCCACTTCGGTACTTGGGAATGTTGCTCAAACGATGTTTCCATTTTTAATATCTTAACGAACCGACACCTTGAGTTTAATATCAAACGGTGTTTTATTTACAATATGAGTTTGCAGCTGGGCGTTGGTGTACATACTTCCAGATACCGCCAACATTTAAATCGTGCGTTTGGACTGCGATCGTTGGCAGTTGTCGGGTGACTTGCTCTATTCTTTCTATAATTTTAAACTTAATTGTTTTTTAATTGATTCACGTAGTATTGTAGGCTAGCGCGTTTTGATTTTTGTTTTCCACTTATTTCAACCTATTTTACTTTAACTATTTAAAAAAAATTGTTCTTTGTGTTGTGCCATAGCACAAGTTTTCCCCCACCACCTCTGCGTACCCGTGCGAGAACTCTCGCATGTTATACCCCACACTCATCCCTATCCTTCTATTTTCATTCTAAGAGGGAGAGTAGTTAACGAAACGTGTTTATTTGTTTAAAATCTATAAAGGTAACTTGTAATGTACTAACACAATTACAAATAAAATACACAATGCAATTAATGTGTAAAAGAAATTTTCAATAAATATTTATTCAATATCATGGAGAATTTGCTCGGAACAATTCCCAATACTTACTTAAAGACATTTGAAGTAATTATTCAATATTATTTGTCAGTTAGGTTTTAGTTTTTCGTGATAGTCCCAAAAATATTAGCTTTTTACTTTTGAGAAAGCTACGTGTCTGAACCCGTTGACTTGAAAATTTCATCGAATGATAACGAAAATATTGGTACAGGTAAAACACAAACATTAGTCTTCACTCTTCACTGAACACCCACATCTCTCCACAATTAAGTACACTGCACTTATAGACCATGAAAAAACGTTAATTGAATAGTTTCACTACACGCATAAGAAAAAATCTTCATAGGTATAGGTATCAAGCAACTATAATAGTACTTCTAGTTGTTGTTGGAGAGCAAATCTTGAATGAACGATTATGCAAAGAAACCTCATCAGACTGCACAAACTCCGGTGTTAACAGAAAGCGTAAATAAAGATTGTCGAATCTAAGCCTTCTGTGTCGCCACAAAAATTGCTACCAGCAGGATGGGCTGAAATATTGAGGTGGCCTTGATAGTATTGAAGCATGGAACCGAAAAGTTAATTGAATAGATCGGGGAATGTCTCATCTTGTAGATTATAGTGTGAAAAACGTTTCTTTGAGGCCTTCGGCCTCAAAATTTTACTTTTTAAGGCTCTAAAATGCTTTGTTTATGAGTTATTTGCAAATGTAGGTTGACATGAGATGCCGGTTGCATGTTACATGAATATTTCGATGCGTTTTTTTGAAGAAATCATCCATATTTTTAAAGTCAAAGTGAAATTCGTCAAGTCTCCGTAAAATTCTCTTTCTTTAGAGACCTCATTTATAAAGATTGGTTGCGTGTGAGAGCCGGAACTCAAATGTATACTACTGAAATAATACAGGAGACGATACATATGGGTATTTCAAATGGCAAATATGGAGAATAGATTTCAAAAAATTGATAAATAATAATCGTAGGATATGGAGGATTAAAGAAGGAATAACCTTTGAAATATGCAAAACAATTTCCTCTTAAGATTAAGAAGGAAGAAGAAATAATATTAGGCTCATTCTAGGATTACATACTTGCTTCATATTTGATTCTACATAAAAGATAATTTGTCATATTGTTGTGCCAAACCGAATCGTTTTCAAATACCGCAGCAAAGCATGTTTGGCACCAAAACCCTTCAATTCACGCTCGCTTGTAGCATCCCATAAAGCATCAGAGGAAAAGCACCACGGCCAATATCCTTCTCTCACCCCGCCGCAGAACGGCAACACCGCCGACGTCGCTCTCTTCCGGCAACACCGAGAGGCCCTTTCACATGCGTCCACGCAGGACGTGCCCCGGGGACTGCGAGGGCGTAAACGCTACTCGCTCTCTGTGGCCTTCCCCGGCGCCAGGCGAAGTAGTTTGGAGCATAAACGAAAAGTTGCCCGTGAGATGAAGCAAGCAAGCAATGGAAACCTGTGCTCATTCTAGAATGAAGTGCACCCTACAGCTTTTACACCAAATCATTTTTCATGCGATACAGTAGCTGATGTACTAGTACTATATTCAGCCTTATACCCAAACTTCCAGACTTCCAAAAATGGTAGTTCGATAGAAAGAAGTTTCATTACAAACATTTAAATTATTGTATTTTCCCATAAAACCAAAATAACAACATAACTTTATACATCAACACTATGTTTCACAACATCGAAGGGCACTTTAAAACCAAGGCTTGCTCCCCCGTCTTCCCCAGCACCCATCATAATACTTTTATGGACGGACAAAAAGTAGTCGGTAAGATAAACAAGGAACGCTAGAAGATAGTCGTGATCATTGTACGATTGATTGCGCTCCTAGATTGATTGCGATCGCCCTTTTACGAAACACTTCTGCTTTCGTATTCGCAATTGAATGAGAAAAAGAGACACGGTTATACGTTCAATTCAGTCATCAAGGTTTTATTTAGCGCAGATCAGTCATCAAGACCTTTCAATTCACGCTTGTGGAGCTTCGTAAAGCCGTCGCCTGTTGACGGAACGGTAGCAATTCTCTTCCCTGTCCTCTTTAGGGCGGAAAAACCGCCCTCGTCGCTCCCTTCCGTCAACACAGACATCCCCTTTCACACTGTACGAGGACGTGTCCCGGGATCGCATATACACAAAAGTACAACGCACTCCGCTCCGTTCTCGTGTCTTTCCTCGCGCCCGCACTCCATGCCAGTCGTCGCACGTGCTCGGCTGGGTATGCACTCGTAAAGGCCAGTTCTGCAAGCCAGCCCTCAGGAGTCCTGTCGTTTTTTTTCGCGAGAGACCTGCTCTGACGGATGAAACGTCTCTTTCATTGCGGTGCTGCTGATTGAAGACGCCGCGTGCAGAGGAAAACAAAGGCTGGGTTTGTTTCGGGCTTCAAAGTTGTTTGTTTGAAACGACGCCCTGGAGCATGCTGGGTTTTGGAGCTCATTACTATGTGTACGGTGGCGGCATTACAGCGCACAGAATAGCGCGGGAATATTAAACTCTTCGTTCGTCATAGTTCTGTTGTACGCCCATGTGAAACATAAAAGAATACGTGTCTGCGCTTTTGCTGCTACAACACCATGTTAATAGACTGCTGAGCACGGTTACATTAAAATCTGCATGTCTAAATTTTAACTTCCCCCTATACTACATGTACGGACGTAGGTAGAGTATAGGATTATTCACGGTATAGTATAGGGTTATGTAATGCTGTGCGAAAAAACGGCGGATTATCGGAACAAACACTCTTATTTCAGGGCCCTGGTAACAAAAAAGTGGATAAAGCCAGTTGCAAAATTAAGAAAGAAAAATCTCTAAACGCGTGGTGCAACTAGAATCCCTATTTTGTGGATCCTTGATACCGAAAACCCAATTGAAAGCAAAACGTCTGTCTGTCCGTCCGTCTGTCTGTCTGTGAACAACACTCGCAACTAAACCGTTCAGCCGATTTTCTCCAAAATCGATACTCCCGGATCAATCTGAATGATCTCACGGCCCCTTGAATTTGAAACCGATATTTTAATTTTGGAGGGTACTTTGTATAAAGCCTCTGGGAAATTTTCAAAAAATTCTCAAAAAAATGGTACAAACAATTTTGACTAAATTTTGTTGTTGGATAGTCTGAAGGTCATTTAAGAGAATGGCGTAGGTCTTATGTCGGTTGAAAATTCTGAATTTTCGAAAAATTGCAAAAGTTCCTCCAATTATAAAATTGCGGATAGAGATTTGTCCTCCAAATATAATTTCTTTCCCAAAGTGAGTTCTTTCATGGAGGTCATGTACATATTTTTGAAAATTTTATTAGTTTTTGCACAATATTGCGTGCAATATGTGCAATTTTAAAAAAATTACAAAAACAAGATTTTCTGAAAAGCGGCTCAAACTTTTTTCTTTAAACTTTTAGTAGGGATAGTACTAAATGTACTGTATGAGATGACATAAACGCCATATTGCTCTATTCTTTTGTTTTTTCCAAAATTACAAAAATGAAATTTTTTCGACTTGTTTTGAAAGGTTTCTCAAATCTTTAATATGCATATTTCCAGCAATTTGTAAACAATATTATATTTGTGAATGTGCTTCAAATGACTTCAAATGAAGTTTTTTGAAAATTCAAAAAGTTTTTGTGAAAAAGAGCTTCAAATTTCGCATTTTTAGTAGCGCTTAAACGTCATTTTCTTAAAAACAACTACAATTTTTAATAGCCATTAAGGACGAGGTTTTTGTGTTCTTTAATATTCTAAAATTAATATTTCCGTTCTACTATTAGGAAACTGAAAATTAGGAAAATGTAAAAAAAATGTACTTTGGGCGGTGACTGATGGCAGCAGTTTTTCTCAATATTTATCAAATCTTCAAATAAGGTCATGCTTAATTTGTTGAAAACACGGATAGTTTATCTATAATTTCGTGACAAACAAAATGGCCCGCTGCAAAATTACTGCACTTCAGACTGCTGGATACGTCGTAAATTAGAATTTGCAATTTTGTATATTATGTCTTTGTTCGTTTTTACATTCGACCTTTTGTTACACATTTACACATTAATCTTTAAAGAAATTATTTCTTTTCAAATATTGGAAATAAAAATTGCTAGCTCTTTAAAAGAGTATTGACAGTGCATGGAACGCAACAATTGAATTCCGTTTCGCTGTCGCGAATTTCTGTGAATTACGTGTCATTGTTGTGTCGTGATAGAGTTGTATGGTATCAGACTTCTTTTTCCAATACAAGTTTACAAAACGTTTGTATTATATTTTTATGCAGTTGTGGAATTCGCATAGTTTTGACAACACTGCGATGGAAACAGGGAGTTGTTCGCACTGTGTAAGATATTTAGGTGTGTTCACTCCCAATCTAAAACTGAAGTTCATGTGAGACGAGTTCTCACAGCTCACATATACGATCTTTGGGTCTCATTTGGGCATGGTAATGTGTAACAGCCACTGTTAAAAGTGTCATCTTAAGATGTATATCTTACACCACGACCCAAACCGATCGTGCGGACAAGTGAGGAACTAGTCTCAACCTGGCTTCAGAAAATTTGCCCCAACGGCGGCTAGTTAACACACTTGTGTATCTTACACCGTGGTTGATCACTTCTTGGTTCAATTGGACATTTTCAAATAATAGCTAAGATGTTAGTAGGGCAGAAAGTGCAATATTTCAATTCTACGTATCTGCTTCCAATAATACGGAAAAGTATGTGCTGTTGTAGCACCACTAGTTCCATTAAGGATACGTGGGCAGTGTTTGATGACAACTATTAATGAAAATTTGAGTACAATCATTTTAATTTCAATGTTTGATTGCCAAAATGTACTGAAAAACTGAATGAAATATAAATTAAATTCCATCAATTTAAAGCTTGGTCAAGCGAAAAAATATAAGTGCATAGAGCATATGAATATCTATCGTGACTGGATTCATTATTAACGATCCAATATGTGCCAAATAAGTAAGCATTATCCAACCATCCACCATATTGTATTGGTGTACTATAAATATCTTGTGAACTTATATGTTTCTGATGAGAATCCGCGGCGACGTCATCGTTAATCGTGGAGTGGCCGCTCTCTGGAATGTTGCGTTGGTGGTCTAGTGACGTCTTTCATGCAACAAACGTGATTTGTGATTTCTAGGAAGATTTATCATTAAATATTTGTAATTACTCGAATTTGTGTTTGTAGTGGATGCAGCGCGGTGAGGTCCGTACTGCGAAGCGACTACATACAGGGTCAGATCAGGTTTCAGGGGATTGTTTCTGTTGCAAATGAAAGGCAATGCACTTGTGAATGAATTTAGTTTAATTCTTGAAATATTGATTAGTTTTACAAGTAGTTAGGCAGTAAGCCGGAGGACCAATGAATGTTTATGATTAAAGTTTCTTCTTGCTTGAAGTTTACACTTACAGATTGATGAGAGTACAGCAAGCACCAACCCAGGTCAGACGGCTGAGTGTGTGCGTGCGGTCGGTTGAAATGGGCTGCGGATGGTACGGCTGGTAGGCTGGATGTCACCATGGGCGCGTACTCGACTGCTGGAGCGGCCCGTACTGTTGACTGGGCCAGGTGAAGGCCGATTCGCGGGTGGCCCGAATGTTGATCGCGGCCTGCTAGCCGCGCCTATTGATTGCCGGAGCCTTGATGGGCAGAGCAAGGACAGCTGACTCGTTCGCAGGCTGTCTGACGAGTAGAGTAGTAATTGTAGCAGCAGTAATAGTAGTTTGACGTAGAGTGACTGCGTAGTTTGACGTAGAGTGACTGCGTAGTAGTAGCAGTGAGATTGACTGAAGAGTGACTGCGTAGTAGTAGCAGTGAGATTGACTGAAGAGTGACTGCGTAGTAGTAGAGTTTGACGTAGAAGTGTGACTGCGTAGCTTCACATAGTAGTGAACAGAGCAGTAATTGTAGCAGCAGTATAGTAGTTTGACTTAGAAGTTTGACATAGCAGTTGCAGTAGTAGTTTGACTGAAGAGTTTGACATGATAGTGGCGCGTGAGAGCGAAGTTGCCGTATTTATTGAAGCGTATGTTTCCAAGTGCAGAGGGGAAAGAGTCACGTGACAATTGCAGCTAGCTTATGATGTACAGTGAGACGTAGTGTGCCAAAAGAAATGCTTGCTATTCGTTGTTATGTTTTGAAGTGTGTCACGGGACTTGTGGCGGCACTGGCTGTGCCCGCGATGGCTGCATCTCATTAGCAAGGTTTGGTATTTTCTCACGGGAACTGCGATGCTGGTTGAGAGAAAAGGACGGTAAGGCGGGCGCGGGCGCGGGCGCGGCTGCCTAGCAGATGCGTTCGTGGTCGTCAAAACTAACGCCAGTATTGGAGCGGGAGACACGTAGCGATATTTGAAATGTTTGTAAATATGTCTGGCCGCCGAAGACTGAGAAAGGGGCAGGTAAACGGCTAATGGCTTAAGGGCCGCGCGCCCGGCGCGCCGGCGGTGGGTAAATGACCTACGCCCCTTCCCCGGCTACAGTACAATACGCGGTGCGCGGTTTTTGGCGCTTGCGGCAGAGAGGGCTCAACGAGAATCGTTTTGTTGCCTGAACATCTGTGTTTCATTTCTTATGTTTTTGTATAAACGTGCTAGAGCCGTGAGAAACTTTGAAGGTGGGGCAGCCGAAGAATGTTGGCCGCGCGGGGGAAAGACAATTTGAGGCTGCACCCTGCTGGCGAGTTTTCTTGTAATTGTTCGCGAGATTGAACAGTGTTATTTCAAACTCCATAACTATTTATTCTTGCATTTTTATAGTTTTACTTTTATATCACTGTTTAGAAAATTTAAAAGAAGATCACTCGCTGGCCATATTCGCCCAGAGTTTGAAATGCAGTCTCTATACTTTTCACACGACAATGATCTTACGCAGCACTTACAGCTGCTTCCAGTACTACATTTCGAGGTTTCTGAAATAAAACATTCTAGCATTCATGCAGGTGAGAACTTTTATTCTATATTTAATAGTAATGTACGGAATTTTCTGACTCGACATCTGCTGAAAAAGTCTTCACATTTCTCATCAACAGTACAATATTCTGTGAAAAATACACCTGCTGTTATATTCTATCTATATAAATAAAATTAGACTGGCTATGATTACAAAGAAAGTGTCTTTTTGTAACTTTCATTCCATAAAAAACATTTCAATTTATTGGTTTTACAATTTCTGGCTTTCTGTGTCTGAACAAGGTAATATATAGAACGGCAGAATTGATTTCAACCCGTTTTCTCTGAAATGTTAGGTACTGTATATGCCTTAACTTAAGCATATTTCAAAATATTATTTTCTCCTACATAAACAGGAAAAAGTTTTTTATGCAACTATTCAGTTTTATACTTTATTCCAACCTTAATGAAATTTTGTACACCTGAGATTCAAAACAAGAGAAATACTACTGTCGGAATGATAATTCGTAAAACTAATTACATTCCTACCGCTTAAAAGTAAATTTAAATTTATTTAAATTTGAGTTAAATCTTTCCGATTTTCTCAAACATCTTGAAAATTTTGACAAAATGTAACAAAGAAAATTAAACATATTAAAGCCCTTAATATTTCATTCTATAATCTTTTTTGTTCATGTGGAGCAGGGCAAATGGGATGGGGCAGCATGAGATCGGGCGAGTCGGGAAAAGGGCGGGGCAATAAAGAGCAGAGAGAATCAAAACAGGATAAAAATACACATTAGAGGGAAGTCATCTCTTTTTCTCTATGAAGGAAGTTTGTGGTTAATAAATACCAGAGCAACGCAGGGTATAACCCAACCAAGCAGAGTGTAGGATTAACGATGAGGGCAGCATTGCGCTTTGTTTTGCTTCGGACAGAGTTATTGGTATACTCAGTGCAACTGAAAACTGAAGCACTGATCTAGGCCAAGGTCTGAAGACGTATAAATGGCCCTCTTACATTGTCATCTTAGGTGCAGCTAAACCCGTGACAGCCTATGTAAAACCACAAGGAACCGTTTTGCCGACGTGTTCGATAATTATATTAATAAATACTGATAACCATATAAAGAACGGAAGTATTTTGAGTCCCTAAAAGTAATCACATATTCCAGTCTTGCTACACAACAAATTCTACAACATTAGTACATTACATTATTCTATTTACTGAAAAACCAGTAAATATTTTTTGTTTAGTTCCGAGATTCCCATTAAATACAATGTAATGGAGATGTGTTTCAAATCGTTAATGAGTGATCAAATTATTAAGTGCTTTCTGTGTGGTTCAAGTAATGGTACTTTGAAAAACTATTTGAAAAAACTAATTGATCTGATTAATTATCATTACGTACTATGTTATACAAAAATTCTTCATTACTTTAGAACAGAGCATGAATATATCAGACTATACCACCCTGCCGCCAAAGCGCAACGCAACTGTCGCCGTTAGTTCTCAGACACGGCGTTCCCTCTTCAGTCCTACTCTTAGCTTGATCGGATTATACTTTATCTAGTTGACAAATAAAGTAGAATTTTCCGTAACAATAGCCAAATGGTCAGCTTGTAAACAATTATTTCTTGTTTCCAGGTTTTTATGAAAATTTTCAAGAAGTACAAGAGAAGCTTGAATCTTCTAACATTATTAGGCCTCGGAAACCTATACACATTCTATATGAGAACAACAGAAAATTGTTCATAACCGAGCAGTTTATATTTCTTTATAGAGAAAAAATATAATGTAGAAAACGAGCTTTGATTTATCTTTCTCGGCTGAAATGATATTCACGGGTTTCTAATGTTCCTACCTTCACGATATTGTGGAGGAAAATAATGTTTAAAATATTACAAGAAATCGCTTTTAAAGTATTTTTGCCAGGCTCTTGTCACCTGGTAATTGAGTCTCATTTGTGTTGTTTTTCTGTTGTTTCTGAACATTTTTTTAGAATGTCTTTTTCCAGTTAAAAAAAAGTCTCCTAAATTATGTGTATCATCTGTTGAAATTGCATGTAATTCGTCCAGGCGCTCCGAGTCTTTCAGTTTCTAATTTTTTAGTCTTTGTTGCCTACGGCGTCCGTATTATTCATCCAATTTATGAATGTCATCTTCAGTAATTCTTCGATTATTCCACATCTCAACAGTCCGTCATGATCATCGTGGAATTCGGAAAACAAATAAAAGATTAATTATTTATATCAGTAGCTTTTCTTTACTGAGACAAATTAAATTCGTATTCACAAAATGCGTAAAAATATGCCTTAAAATTGTAGTAAAGTATGTATGTACATGATAGGTGTTGTGTCCTCAGCTAAGTTTGCGGTGTATTTTGGTGACACGAGCATCTTTTGTGATCGTCAATTGTCGTTGTGTTGGCGTTACCATTACAACATTCCATTACAACGTTGATAGCTTGATCGTGTCTGTTCAAATGTGTGTTTTATGTATCGCCGATTGATATAATAAATTGTTTGTATTGTGATACAATAATAGAATTGTAATGTTATATGCAATACCACACTAAAGCCTTGACCACCAGAATCATAGCTGTAGTCTAGTGCTTAACTAATGCTTTCTGGAATACTTTGCTTCACAGAATCATTGCTGATAGCGCAGTAGCTGCGTTATCTTAGCGCTAACTGGATCTCAAAAGACAGGCGTACAGACTTCAAAATAATGAATTGAAGATATGATCAAAGTTTTAAATTGATATGTTCAAGAAAGAGTAATAAGAAAGGTTAATCAACGTTTTCCTTACTTTTTACACAAAGTATTAAGAAAAATTAGTGTGATGCTTAATATCTGACGGACGTCATACTACCACTCCAAAATAAACTCTGTTCTTTTATTCGTCAGTCTTGCAGTATATTAAAGTCTATTCTAGCCACTTTTGAAAAGTGGAAAGGTGGAAGATGGAAATACAGGCAATGATGAAAACAAAATCTGTTTAAGAAGTTTTTATGACACATACGCCCGCTTCAAATCTTCTTTCCCTCACTTACGTACAAGGCACCGTGAATATCATTTAGAGCAGTCCTTTGCTATTTTCCGCGGTTTGAATCGGGTAAACGCAGAGAAAATTTCATCAAAATCCGAGGGGAAGTACGGCGGTTTCTCGGGCAAGATTCCATCTCCCGACGGCGACTTTGCTCATCGTGGCAGCACATTTTCTCGCTCCACCATGGCATCGGCAAAATTTTATTTTTCTGGAAATCTAATTAGGATTCCTTTCACGGGATTGTGCTTAAAACCTCCTAAGCCTCCGCAGAGGATGCCCGTCTTCCTGTTTGCGACCAACCGCGGGCCCAAGGAAGAATGTTTCGGCCCAAGACGCCTCCGCCTTCCTTTTTATTCCGGAGACGTTTCCTTTCCCTTCGTACTATGCGCTGGTCGTTATTCTCTCAAAGATCCATCATAATTCCATATTTCGCGACGCTATTCAAAGAGCATTTTCGTTCTCCACCGCGTCTTCAGACCGCTTGCGCTCTGCAGTACGATAGTTCCCCTTCCCGCCGCTTAGAGCGCCATAGGCTCCGTTCTTCCGTTGGCGAGCTTTCGTTTTTCTAGAATCTTCCTCTTGCGCTCTCTACTGCAGCAGCTGCTTCTTAAAATAATAAGATACCCTCGAAAATTAATTTCTTCCCTCGGTATTCGTTTTTTTGTTGCTTTTTTTCTTAAAGAACCGATAATAAGACGTAATGTAAAGTTCTGGGTAGTCGGATGGTGGATTGGAAAGAACAAACCCAGACTGGAGTGCTGTGCTACCTCCCAGACGGTGAAATGGAGAAGTGCGCGCAACAGGTTGAGAAATCCTGCTGTAACAGCAGTAACGAAGATAAAGGAGGTGGGGGTGAAAGAATTTCATTTTGCGCGGAGGAATATCGATACACTTCGTTTTGTTCGCACCGGTGACCTGGAAGAAAATGCTGAAGAGATATCTAATTAAATGAGGTTATCTGGTTTAATTAATGTTAGATGATGCCGTCAGAAGACAGAATGCACAATATTTCACTGGAGAAACGTATTTCAATTAATTCATTTCGTCACTGAGACAAATGCCAATCGACCAACAAAGGGAAAGGAAGAACGTGACTAACAAAATCTATCGATTGCCGTCCTATAAAATAACTACTCATGTTTTGTGTTGCATGAATTTTACAAGTCTTTACCAGTTTTTCTCTTCTCTGTGCATGATAATTGTGTTGCGTTTCGAACACAAAGTTTCTTTATATAATGAAAAGTATATGTTCTTTTCTGCTTAACAGTAAATATTTATAACATTTTTGAAAACTCGTATGTTATCTCAAAAGAAGTTGGAATGTCAACGTTAATCTTTCTGACCGAACAAATCAAGTTTAAGTGTAAATAAATTATAAATTTTGTGAAATGTTATTTAATTTTCTTCTTAACGGCAATTTAATAACGGCAATTTAATGTGAGTAAATCATAGTTAGGTGAAGAACTGAGATTCTAAAATTCATATGAAGAGAGGAATATAAAAAAGTTAAAGGTATTGGAAGAAAATAATCTTTAGAAATTTTACTAGAATTTTGTTGCGAAAAAGTAGCAAAGCACATGTTTGTTTATCACTATTTAAAAAATGTATAATAGATATTTCGTCAATTTCAAAGCATTATTTAAGGATCAGAGTAAAATATTATTAAAAGATATTTTTCGTTTAGTTATCTAATTGAGCTCATTTATTGCATGAAAAATTGTTAATTATCTCCATGTTAATGGCACGCGTGGAATTAAAAGTCTACCGTACAATTAAGATTCTACAACCACTAATCAGAACTCACAAAAAGATCAAAATCGTTTAATTATGATACTATAAACCACGGTGTAAGATATAAACACACGTGGCCAAGCTATTTGCAGCCGGCCGTGAAATAAACAAAAATGTCAACAACCTACACGTGAGCGAATAAAACAAAATTACAAAAAATTATTCCTTAGTCATATTGATATTTATGGTACAATTTCTTAAACACTTAAAAATTACCCCACCCACATTTGGCACCGATGATCCTGATCCAGACAACGCTTCATAATTTTCAGAAATATGTACTTCACCAACGTGACTTGTCCCAGGTAAAGCTGTGTGTGATGTTGAGGCAGTGGGCATCGTAGTTAATGACAAATCTGATCTTTTACCTATACGCTTTGCAATTTTTATTTTATTTTGTATGGAATCTTCAATGTAACTTTCTGCTACAGAAGAAGAACGCCATCCGTGTCGTTTCACTGTTAAAATGTCAGTTCCACTATCAGGCAGAAAAGTAGCAGATGTTCTTCTAAAACAATGCCCAGTAAATAAATTTGCATCCGGAATGTTTAAGAAAAAAGCTATCTCCATTGGGATTCTTCCAAAAGTATACCTACTGGCAAAAGATACCTACTGGTTGAACGCTGCACTGTCCATTATTATAAAATACAAATAATTTTCTATGTTTTACTTGTTTGGGGCGAAGTGAAAAATACTGTTGACATTTTTCAACATAATTAACAGAACCTGTCTCATAAATGATTGTGAATTTTCTCACAATATTTGTTTTGTTTTTTTTCTAAATTTACAAGCGGTACACTTCCTTCTTCTTTAACGTCGTCCACACACAAGTTGTATAATTCATCACATCTGCAGGCACCACAGACACTAAATATCGCAACAACCTAAATACATTAACAAAATTTTATTTTTAGTCTATTGTATGGTATTAGTAACATTTTAAAGACTCATACTTTCATTTACTACACTTGCCTTCATAAGAAGGTATTTCTTATCTGGTGCCTCCGTGAGAAATCTATTAATTTCGTCTTTGCTGAATACATTTGATTTTTTCGGCACAATTCCTTTATTTTTTGATTTTACAAAATCAATTAAATTTTTGTAACTCGAAATGTCCATGTTTTCTTTGACACGCAACATCTTCTTCAACATTGGCCATAAGCAGGCGGTTTGACGCTAGCTGACTATTGTATCATAAAATATTTGACAGAAGTATTTCATGACAAAAAATTATCTTAGCATATTACAAATAAAAAAACATAAACGTCAATTGTATTTACCCGTTCTAAAAAATAAGCCATCAACACTTTTTTCGAGTCGGAAGTGACTTTTTTCTGCTTTCCACAACTTGTATAAGTTGTATTCCCTTTCATATACTTCCTTACTTTTATTCGGAAGTAAATTATTCATCGCTTCGTCCGCTTCTTGCGGAATACTTTCAATGTCTTCCATTTTCAATATAAGTCACTATACTGATCGTACGTAAACAAAGCATGGCCCACTAGAATTGGCATTGTTTAGAAGCAATACGTCATCAAACGTATTCATCGATGTATGTGTATGAAGTGTCACACACATGCACGTAACGTATGTATTTGAGTTTAAAAAAAATAAATTATTCTTGAATGGAAACGAAAAAACTTTGAACGTAACACGTGCATAAAGGGGATAATTGCACTCGTGGTATATAAGAAAACTCGCTCCTAACGTCGCTCGTTTTCTTCAACATACACTCATGCAATTATCCCACTCTTTATACACTCGTTTCGTTAATTACTATAATAAAACGGCAGTGTAATGTGAAATTCAGTAATTAAATATCATCATTGGCGCACAATTGTGTGGTGGGACGGGGGTTCTTCATTCCCCTCCCCTCCGAACCCAATGATGTATGTTGAAAAATATAAATTTTACTTAATTCTCTATAATAATGAAAGTCAATCAATATATCAAATGTTAATGATATAAATATTACGTCAACGTATATATGTCAAAAAAACAACTCAATGTATATTCTCAATAAAGACAAATTGTTCATAAGAAAACATCAGTTCGGTTGGACACTATACCTTTGCCCCTACCCCCTACTCCCGAGGTGGGAGTGAGTCTCTGTATATAATAGAATGTAATTCGATTATTTAAATGAGAATGTACGCCTAGCAATATGAATAATGGTATCCCGGTCGAATGCGTGCTTGGATATTGCTGTTTCGTCCATACAAATTTCTGAATTTGCATATTTGCACTTCTCATTTGAATACTATATCTAGTGCCCTTCATTGTAAACATTTTTTACCATTCAAACTTTGAAACAGTAAAACATCATTCACATTTTATACGCTTTCCGCGTATACATGTTTACTGCAGTTCCCTACTCTCGGTTTGTCTGTTCCATTCCATTCCCTTGCTCTCTCAAATCCACTACAGGTTGGTTCAACAGTAGTATTCTACATCAATGAACGCAACTGAAAGAAATTCTCAATAAAGAACGTTTTCAACATTTCACACATTTTCCTTTATTATTTGAGACATTGCATTCGCACCTATTTTCCATACGTTGTGCACTACTTTATCGTTCTCCGTATAATAGAGATTAAATAAAAAAAAGAATAGTGACAAATTTATTTTCATCCGTCTTAATGATTCTGATTTTTTTGTTGTTCTTAATGACAGATTTTATTTCAACCACTCCAGTATTAATTGTATTGTTTTTTTTGTTTAATGAAAAGATTTGTAATTTTGTAAATCTTAAAGTAAGCTACTTTGTCAGTAGGCTGATTCACGAGACTAGACATTAAAGAAGGCAATTCTTAATATGAATATGAAACTTTAGCAAAAATCAAAGAAACAGTTACAAATATTCGTAACAGTTGCCTAAACATATTGTGCCAGAAGTTATTGCGACTACTGTCTCAAAATACAAATATCTCACATTAAGTCAGCATTGTTGACAATTCAAGTATCATAATATACAGTTACCAATCTATTCTAAATCTCAATTAGTAGACTGCAAATTCAATCATCTGCAGTGCCTGAATTGCCTATTTATTCCCTATTTAGTAAATTTAGAAGCACTTTCTCCTTTCTAAAACTGGCACATCTTAGAGGCTCAAACACCCATGATATTGTATCACACGTATGCGAAAGAAAAATAAAATTCAATTTAGTGAATTTTTTATGTTGTACCACCTCAATTGTTGGTAAAATTTTCTACACCATATTTTATTCTACAAATCTCCACTTATTCTGCAAATGCTTTCAGTGATTAGTTCTCTTCCTAGTTTACAAAAAAACAAGGAATTTTCTCACATTATTATCTAAATTAAAATGAGCAAGACACTGCTTAGTCATGAGTTTACTCGGTAGAAACCTTCAAAAAAATCTAGGAATCCGTTATATATTAAGGAATTAGGGAATAAAAGTTTTCCGTATTGCATACGTACGTAAATTCTACTTGTGAATGTTGATTTCTCATTTGATGGAAGTCGATGTTCAACTTCATTTGAGTATTTTGAAGTTTCTCGTTTTTCTCTCACTGTGGAGAAAGCAAAAGATTGCAAGAGAAGATTCAAAATTTTGCGTTTAGTCACGCTGAATCGAAGGCAGTATATGATAATCTAAAAATTTCAGCATATGATGTTTAATGACCAGCCATAAAGGTACACAAGCGATTCTGGCCGTACAGAGAGAATTTCACCTTGGTTACTAAAACTGGTGTGCAATTTTTATCGAGCAAAAAAATAGAAAAAACTTTCATCAATTTTAAGAAAATTTTGAAAATATCCAAGAGGATTTATGAAAACTACCCTCCAAAATTTGAAGATTCAAATTCAGCATAGATTGATTGGGTCAGGACCAATCATTTTATCTAAAAGCCTGTATACTGTTTAGACGCTAGTGTTGTCGACAGACAGTGTTGTGATAGGATACTTCAGTCAGACGCAGAGAAGCAGACAGACTGATGAACAGAGTCAGACAGATTGACGGTCAGTTAGGCAGACGGTTTGACGAATGAACGGAATGACGGGCAGACTCCAAAAATGTGTGTTCACCTCAAAATCTATACAAGGAATACTAGAAAAACATTCAATATTCGTTTGGTGGATTCTGCCAAATAACAAACTTGCTTTACTATAAATAATATAAATTCAGAAAGATGACTGAAAGGTATACGTGACTATCTCCCTGCCGAGTCACTGAGTCTCAGTCAAATTCCATTTCGAACCCAACTGTATACGGCGGATGAAAAACTCTGTATAGCGCGCCGGGACGTAACGTCAAAAGCGTTGCTCTTGACTCTCGCCGCCTCGTTTCATTTGACTGCCCATCTTCCTTTGATATTGTAGTCTGACTCGTGGCGCAGATATTAGGCGTTAACGCCGGCTTCGAAGAGAAGGAGCAATATCGGTAGCTCTGTATCGTCGCTTGGCTCTCGATCTGGAAATTTTCGGGTGGCCGCTTGGGAGCTTGCGACTACAGAAGTCGCACCGCGCGCGGCGGGAGGGTGGGGCGTGGAACAGAGGGTGTACGGGGTGGGGTGGGCGTCCGCACGAGCCCGCTGTCCGGGGGGAGTTTCGGGAACCTCGTAAAAGAGAAAGAGGTGCCGGGAGCAGCGTTGGCTCAAGGCCGCTGCCGCCAATCCCCACCACCCGCCACCGCCCCAGTCATCACCGACTCCACCATCCCAGCTCTCCCCGCCTGTGCCGTGCCCGCCGTCCTCCAGCTGGCGCAGCACCCGTTGAAGCCACCATCCCCTGCCCCAGCCCCACCCTCCAACGCCACCACTGGCGCCGCCAGCTTTGTCGCCGCCCCAAATGGCGGAGGTGACGGGGCAGGGAAAGCGTAGGAGCCGGAAGCACCTCTGACCGTAGGAACGGCAAAAACGGAATGGTGGGAAGAGTGGAGAAATGATGAAGGCGGTGATGGGGAGGACTGCGCTAATAGCCTTAAGGGGTGGCGGTGAAACCACAGATGTCGACGAGGTGGAGGAGGCAGCGTTGGGTCAGATGGGAATCGGGGAGGATGATGTTGGTGGGTGAGGGCGGCAGTGGGTATGGAGGCGTTTGAGGGATGACGTTAGTTGACGGAGAGTTAGGCGGCATTGGAGGTAGCGAAAGAGACGGTGGGGTGACAGAGGCGTTGGAGGTGGCACAGGCGGCATTGGAGGTGGAGGCGATGGGGGTGGAGGAATAGGCGGAGAGAAAACAGGTGCAGTTGGAAAGAGGAGGCAGGTGACAGAGGCGGCGTTGGCGAAAGGTTGGCGGTAAGGTGACAAAGGCGGAAGAGACAGAAACATGACAAAGAAGTTGGAGAGACCAACGCAGAAGGCAAAGAAGTTGATGTTGGAAGAGCAGTCGACGGAGAAGGCAGCAGAAGAAGTGGTGAAATAGCAGAGGTAGTGCAGGTGGTGGAGAGGGCGATGAGGGTGTCGGAAGAGAATTTGGGGCGTCAGAGGCGGCGGTGTTAGAAGCGCAGGAGACAGAGGCGGCAGGGGATGGAGTGGAAGATGTGATGAGGCGACAGAGGCAGTGCAAGTGGTGGAGGAGGTGAAGGAGGTGGCAGAAGAGAATTTGGGGCGACAGAAGCGGCAGTGTTGGAGGCGGAGGCGAGGGGCGAAGCACAGGTGGTGGTTGCGGAGGAGGCGGCAGCGGCGGCGGCGTGGGGAAGGCGGGGCTGACCCGCAGCAAAAGCTGTAAAACCCACTCGGGTCGCAAAACACGGCCTGCCTCTTTCGGCGCGGCCAGTCGGCAAGCCGCGCAGCCGGCCGTGGCGCGCAGCGGCGCCCCGTCTGTCGTCGGCCGCGAGGACGACTGGTGGCGCGGGTGGAAAAGGCGAGGGCACTCGCTCGGAAGGGAGTTTGTGAACACAGAATGAGAAATACCTTGTGATCCTGTATAGGACAGGTATTAAAAGAGCAATTAATGAGTCTCATCAGCAGTTGCGAAGTAAACGGGCAAAGGGAAGTCGGTGTTTCAATATTAGTTTGGATATCGTTGAAACGCGAGGATAGTTGAGTCTGTAATGACCTCTGAACAAAGAGTAGAATGTATTGATCGATGACAAAATCATAAGCTCTAAAGTGTGTTATGAGAAATAAAATAAAAATATATAAGGAATAAAAACCAACGTGAAGGGATGAGCAGTTGATATATATTTCAGATGAAATGGATGGTAGGAGTCTCATTTGAAGAACAAATTATATTTATTTTATTTTTATTATTTTATTTTAACTTTATATTTATTTACTGTCTAAGAATGTGACAATGTGCATTGGATTAACGAAGGCTAATATTCTACATGTCAATATCAAGCTTAAAACTCTTCCGAAAAAATTATACTTTGGAAGTCAGTAGCTATGAGTAATGTTCAAACAAAAAGAAACTAATATCGCTTTTTGGAAATTCCTCATATACCGAGAAAATCCATGCTTTGTAGATTAATACAAGGGTATTTCTACCTTTGGTTGATTGTATTAACGTAGTAGGTATTAGACGGTATTACTGTAGTAGACATTAAATTGTACCAGATGATTAACTGAATTGATCGTTAACAGTGATGGGATCAAGCGATGAATTTCTGAGGAGAGAAAAACTTGACCCAAGCAGCAATAGAATCCGAGATACTCCAGTGACCACTGTGACGTCGGTCAATATAGCGCCGCAGTAGTATCGGCGGTAGACTGCGCCCAGGGGTGGACCCATTAAGGCGGTAGTGGAGGCGGCGTTTGTGACAGCTGAGCTTAGCTCTGGTCGTGAAAGTGGCTTCGCAGCAGCCTCGATATAACTTGGGGCGCCGGTGACGTGCTGGGGCAGTGGCCACAATGGGGAGCGGCGACGATAACGTGGGAGGCGGAATCTCAGGCTTGGACCGTGGAGCCGCACGGAGGGCGTCGGCCCTGGAGCGTTGGACGAAGCGAGGGGAATCGCAAGGGCGGAACGGTGATGGAGTAATACCGAAATGGTTGAGGGGACGGTGATATATTACACCGAGGTTCAGGGCAAAGATAACGCCAGCAGCAGTTGCTAGTGCTGTGAATGGTGACGACGGAGGAATGCCATGTTTGTTGTGGTGATGGCGGTGGTGGTGGTGATGGCGATGGTGGTGGTGATGGCGATGATGGTGATGGCGGTAATGGGGATGACGGTGGTCCATATGGCAGTGTATACGGCAATGTTCATGCTGAGAGGGTTGGATGGGGTTTGTGGTATCCCCCCAATCAGAGGAGGAGCTTGGGGTGACGCTCCACCGCTCCGCTAGTGGAGGGGCACAACCCCTTCCCTTCCCATCACCAGGCGGCGAGGGGATAAAACCCCGAGTCAGCAGCGACGCGCCCTGTCACGAATGAACTCTCTACCCAGCGCGACATACGCGTACGAGTGCCGAGGAGGATCGACCCGGGAGACACGGCTCCTGGACGGAACGTGGGTTCGCAGGCGGTACCTCCCGCAGGACACTGCTCCCGTCTGTCAAGGGTTCCGCGGCTGCTACTACAATAGTCCACGACGCACCACTGCCACCGCCCGAGATAACAGCCGTTATCAGCAAGTCAGTCGGCTACCTGTGCCACCGGCTTATCAAGTTTAGCATCGGGGCAAGGACGCTGCCCGAGAACAATTTTGGTTGTGTTTCTTTTTTTTGTGAGATGTGAAGTGAAACATTAAAAGTATTCTTAGACTTATGTGTTTGACTAAACCTGATCCCGCAATCACTACAGGGTTAATAGTAATAAAGATAGTGTTAAAAGAGGGTGATACTGATTCTGACAGTAGCACTACAGTCCAAGTTTCAAGTGTTTCAGTCTCTGTGAGAACGAATATTCTGGTTCTAAATATATTGTGGACGGATGATTAATAATTGGTGTCGTCAGAAGTTGTCCACGACTGATTGATTGGTTGTTCGTGATCCCGAGCGCATCAACTACAAAGATTATTAACTCATAAGTGTAATGCGTGTTTTTTCATCGGGAGGTGGTATGATCATTCCCCGCTGAATGGCGAGATTCGGCGCCAAACTTCCGTCGACTAGCGGGATTTCCCCCCTTACCAGGTATCTCCCACCAGCGGGGCACCGCCCCAGCCGGGACAAGCTCTAAGCTCCCGACCGGTCTCCCGGCATGTGGTAGTGTAAGTGCATGTTCGTGTGTGTGTGTGTGTGAGGAGTGAGGATAAGAGAAGGAAGAGGAAGGAAAGATTGAGCGCGGTTAGGGTACTGCTCCGGCATTTGCCGGGATTGAACGGAGAAACCACAGAAAACTACCGATCAGAGCAGCCGACCACTTCAATTCTCCTCCAGACAGCGACTGAATTCAACCTAGCTGACAAGCTAGTGTCGAAAATTCTGCCGCTGTCGGGACTCAAACCTAGGACCTCCCGGTCGGAGGGACAGCAGTGACATCAGTTGATGCAGTGAGCCATCTCTCCCGGTCAGTGCCCACGATATCCACAGCAGTAATAGCGACCGCAACTGAAGTCGCAAGAATGGAAAAAATTACGATGACAGCGGCAGGTACGACTGAGTCCCCGAGAATGTCAGTGTTGGCAGGAGTAATAAAACACATGTTGTCAAGGGATAGGTGTGTCTTTATGAGGGAAGGCAACGGTGGATGTGATGGCATGATCATCAAACGGCAGGCGCAGCAGTGTTGCGCGCGATGAAGACAATGGCGGCGGTGATACGACTACTGAGCTTATTATTAAGTCGTTCCGACAGGAGTAATGGAGGCAAAGTTACGGACGTTGAGGCGACTTAAGTGACAGGCGAAGTGACTGTGATGGGGCCGTTGCGCTTTCGGCAGAAAAAGCAATTGAAGGACGGAAGGTAGCGGATGACAAAAGTAACATCTCGGAAGGTGACAGTAGAGACGATGGAATCAACGTTAATGGAAGGGATAGCGGCGACCGCGACAGCTGTAGTGATTTAGAGGACAGCAACGTCGGTTACCTCGAAAAGAATACCAAGTGTGCCCATGCTGGGTAGTCTTTGGGCAGAGGTGACAGGTATTGTTGGATGTAGTAGGGGCTACAGGCGTATTGTAAGGGACGATCCATCCAAGCCGGGTGAGCGGAACAGGACGATGGAGGGGGGGAGATGCGAAATGCGGGCTGGGGATGGAATGAGCGGGGCGAGATGGGGAATCGGGCAAGGGCAAAGGGAAATGAAGGCGGTGGGGTGGAATTGACCAAAGTGAAGTAGAATTGAGCTGGGCGAGCAGATTGAGGTGGAACCGAAAGAAGAAGGCATGGTAGGGGTAGACCTAAATGCAATTGGTGGAAGTGTACTAGGACGAGGTAGGTGGGTGCATGACGATGGAAGTGTACTAGGGCAAGGTTGACAGGTGCGATGCAGGGCGAGGTGAGGCAGTTTGATTGATGTCTCTGTGCACATCAAACTGCTGTGGTCATAAGTCGCGTTAGCGTTGTGAATGTTTTAACGCGGGAGTCGGTGATGTTGTTACCCTGCTGGATTGTGACATCCGGAGCCAACCAACCCGCCGGCTTGCGAACAGTTTTCCCGTACAGGTATCTCTCCCAGCGGAACACCATCCCACTGGGACAAGTTGACTATGTAAGAGAAGAGGATACGACAAGGAAGAAAAGATTTCGCGGGCTCCCCCTGTTTGTTAGGATACTGCTCCGGCATTTGCATGATATTGATCGGAGAAACCACGAGAAATTACTGGTCAGAGGAGACTGCCACAAGAATTCCCTCCAGACAATGGCTGTATCCGGCCTATCTACTTAGCTACTGTAAAACATCCGCCGATATTGGAACTCGAACCCTAGAACCTCCTGGTCAGAGATGAAGCGGAGCGGAGTTGCATAGGGCAGAGGAAGTGAAATGGAGCGGGACGTGGCGGAGAAGTCCAGGGGTGGACCAGAATGAGAGGGAGTGGAACGGGATATAGACCAGTGAGAGGCAGATGGGAGCGAAGCAAGTTGGATTGAAGAGGTGCGTGGTGCAGCGAGGGTGGCGGGGAAGTCTGGAGGTGGGCCAGAATGAGAGGGAGAGGAACGGGGCATAGACCAGTTAGGGGCAGGTGGGAGCGAAGCGAGTTGGATTGAACAGGAGCGTGATGGAGCGAGTGGCAGGTGGGAGCGAAGCGAGTTGAATTGAAGAGCAGCGTGGTGGAGCGGGACATGACGGGGAAGTCTGGGGGTGGTCCATAATGAGAGGGAGTGGAACGGGATATAGACCAGCGAGGGACAGGTGGGAAAGAAGCGAGTGGGATTGAACAGGAGCGTGGTGGAGCGGGGGTGGCGGGGAAGTCTGAGGGTGGGTCAGAATGAGAGGGAGAGGAACGGGGCATAGACCAGTTAGGGGCAGGTGGGAGCGAAGCGAGTTGGATTGAACAGGAGCGTGGTGGAGCGGCGGGTGGCGGGGAAGGCTGGGGGTGGGCCGCACGAGAGGGAGTGGAACGGGACAGAGACTAGTGAGGGGCAGGTGGGAGGAGCGCCGGGTGGCGGGAAGGCTGGAGAGGAGCGGGGCGGGGGTGGCCAGGTGCGGGCTCAAAGCGCCCCCGGGAGGCCGGCGCTCGTTCGCCGCTGCCATTGTGCTCTGCCGCGGAAGGCCTCCGTCCAAAGAGAGATTAGCTGCTCGTTTAAACCTGCTGGCGACGACGAATGGCCGTGCCCGACAATCCCCGCGACGGACGGCCCGCTCGGCGCCGCGCCACGGCGTCGCAATAACACGGCAAGTGTATTTTTAAGGGCAGGCGCCATTAAGGCGCGCTGTGGTGGGTCGTGTTCCGTTTATTGAAGTTGCGCTCTATTGAGATGCACTCAGCGGAAGAGTTCCACGTGCCTGAAGAACGTAAAAGTTCGCAACACGACCTTCTGTGATGTCTTGTTATGAGTATCATGACCTATTCCATGTTTTGATTTGGGGTGAACAATCTCTTACTGTTATTTCAGTGTGTTCTGTGATGGATATTTCACATTATTTAGAATAGATAACACGTTTTCTTCATTTCTCCTTTTTTTCTCTCCACAATTATCTATTCACGGAAGAAACCAGGACCCCAAAATAATACATTCTATGAAGGATTAAAATAAGTAATGAAATTCTAGGACACATTAGGAAAGAATTTGAAATCATTCGAAGGGCAGCTCAAACAATTCTGTAAAGAATGCATAGTATAGTTTCAACAATATATATCAAGAATTTTTTCTGATGTCTATTTTTTATACATATATAAAACAATATTATATATACTTATGTATTTTATACACACACACACACACACACACACTCTCTCTCTCTCTCTCTCTCTCTCTCTCTCTCACTCACTCACTCTTGAACGGGTGAAGTGGCTCAGTGCGTTAGCGCACTGGATTCTCAATCGGGAGGTCCGGGTTCGATCCCCGGGCCGGCCATCCGGGCCGGCCATCCTCTCCGGCCATCCTCTCCGTCCATCCTGTCCGTCCATCCTGTCCAGAGTTTTCGTGCTTTCCCTTGGTCATAAAGCGAATGCAGGGATGGTTCCCAAAGCCCACAATCACCTCTCACCTCCCACTACTCCACTTAACACCCTCACCATCATCCTAGTACTTTCACTTCTGGTCGTCACCCTATTTAACAATAACAATAACATCCTATCACCTCATAATTAATTATTCAAGACCAACAACTTTGTTTTCACCAAGGAATACGGCCGAAAGGCTGATCCCCCTTAATTCAATACGCTGAAATCTCCAGGATAGAATACGACTGGGCCTCGGAAGAGAAAAACGTGTTGCGTGGTCAGTTGTGGCCCAAATGCGAATAATAATAATAATAATAATAATAATAATAAAACATACTCGATTGTATATATTTTTATACATTGGTAATATTAAACATAGTACATATACATAGTATATATTAACATGAATATTTTCTAAACAGTTCATTATATTGAGATAGAATTTTCACCATATGATTCAGTACCTATATCCTCATTTAGCTGTGTGGTAGTATTTTCTATTTGGAAGATTTTCTCAAACTTTCTTTTTTTAATGGAATACTATACATTTTTATACGAATAGAGAGATCTTGAGAAGACAAATTTATCATACTCCAAAATATATTGCTAAATTTGTGAAGAACTTTTTTTATATTTAAGAATAAATTATACGTGTATTTAGAAATATATTACAACTTTCAGCATGTTTGTGTTCACATATTTTCATCTTTTGAGATATGACCACGTAAAATACATTTTCAGCATTGTCTGTCCTTGCGATCCTTTCCGCAGAGACACAGATGACGACGTCCTTCTTTGGATCCGCAAATTCAACATTCACTGTGTTCCTTTGAGCAACTGTTCTTAACATCAATGGATACTAAAATAATATTTCAACGAGATTGCCTGCAGGTCTGGCAGTGAGATAACACTCAGTTTCCTCGAAGCAATTTCGCGTGGCGAGGATTTCTTATTTTTCGTAAACATCCGTTAAACATTGAAACAGAAAACTATCAAACGTTCATAAAGGTTCTAATAATGAAAGTTGTAAATGATGAAAGAGAAATTCCTCACATTAAGAAATCTAGAGCCAACCTGAATGGCCGAGGTGGCTAAGAACATGTATCGACTCAGGGCTTCGGTCCGAAGGGTCGCGGGTTCGAGTCCCGCCTTAGGCATGGTTGTTAGTCCCTTGTCTCTCATTCATGTGTTATCGCGGAGGACCTCCCATTCCGATCGGAGGAGCCCGCAAAGTGTGTTTATGTCCAGTGTATGGTCGAATATACGTGTTCGAACAAGTTACCATATGCATACTTTATTTTATTCCTTTATTATATTCATTGAAGCACCTCGCACCTCGCAACCTCTCTCCAATACTTGTGTTGCAATTTCTGTTCAACGGAAGAACATGTCACAACAATGTTTCTCTCAGCGCAACGCAAGGCAACGCTGAAATTCTACGAACCGCGCCTCTAACTGCCAGGCGCCAGCCGGTTATGTCCGTTACGTAATATAAAAACATTCTAAGACTTCATTGTCAAGTCATATTTGATGGCATAATTATTATAATCAAAATTCATGCCTGTTTTACATATTCTATCTTAAATTCCCTTTTACTTTACAATAATTACAAGTATATCATTTTGTTACGTTAATTCTCATTGGGCAGCGCCAGTATGCGCGCCAAACGTCGCTCTCTGCTCTGCGAGCGAGTCATTTTCAAGTTAGTTATGCAGCAGACGTCCTCGTGTTAACATGTGAGGTGTTTCACGCGACAAACTCCACGTCACTCAAGTGCGTGTTTCTTTCATATTGTGAGGCGATCATGTGCTATTATGCTATGCTAGTGGCTATGCCTATTATGCTAGTGAATACATTTAGTGCAGCTTTCATCTACATTCACACTGCCTACGCACGTGTATTTCTTCTATCTTGTAAGGTAACTTGTGACTTGGCGAACTGCAGTTTTATGCTCCCATTCTTAACAGCCATGCTGCATATGTGATCACTTTATAAACTGTATTCGTGTTAGTGCGAATAGCAACAACTGAACTTTGTGCCTTGGCGAGCTGCAATTTTATGCTCCCATTCTTAACAGCCATGCTGCATATGTGATCATTTTATAAACTGTGTTCGTGTTAGTGCGAATAGTAAGAACTGAACTTTGTGCCTTGGCGAGCTGCAATTTTATGCTCCCATTCTTAACAGCCATGCTGTATATGTGATCACTTTATAAACTGTATTCGTGTTAGTGCGAATAGCAACAACTGAACTTTGTGCCTTGGCGAGCTGCAATTTTATGCTCCCATTCTTAACAGCCATGCTGCATATGTGATCATTTTATAAACTGTGTTCGTGTTAGTGCGAATAGTAAGAACTGAACTTTGTGCCTTGGCGAGCTGCAATTTTATGCTCCCATTCTTAACAGCCATGCTGTATATGTGATCACTTTATAAACTGTATTCGTGTTAGTGCGAATAGCAACAACTGAACTTTGTGCCTTGGCGAGCTGCAATTTTATGCTCCCATTCTTAACAGCCATGCTGCATATGTGATCATTTTATAAACTGTGTTCGTGTTAGTGCGAATAGCAAGAACTGAACTTTGTGCCTTGGCGAGCTGCAATTTTATGCTCCCATTCTTAACAGCCATGCTGCAAATGTGATCACTTTATAAACTGTGTTCGTGTTAGTACGAATAGCAACAACTGAACTTGTGCCTCGATGAGCGGTAAAACATGCTCGCACTATTAACAGCCACGCTGCATATGAGTTGCTACTTCAACATCGTACAACTGTTTCCAGTGGTGCTGTGTTCTACATCATAGGATACTAATGGCATTTTCCAACGGCCACCAGTCCTCCAGCTACTGGTGCCTTCTTTCAAGATCATATGATTTGTATTTGTTTTCTTTTCTTTTCAGTGCATACATTAATGTGTTCTGTGCAAATGCAGCCAATGCATACTTCTCCATGCTTTCATGTAGCATTCATGTAAGGCATTCAGGTTAATTATATCTTTGTTAAATTCATGTGTTGTGTTTTACTAAAGCATTTGGTGACATCTCATAAACCCAGGCAACCTTCCTGCCTAGACAAATCTAAATTGGAAGGTGGTCCTTCACGAGCTATTGCAGGTTTTGTTTGAAGAGAGGAAATTCCATCACGGTCCACTTGCTCACCTCCTTCTTACAATACGTTCCATCAGGAAATTAAAGGGGTAACCGGCTGTCGGCTGGAAAATGCCCTAGGAGAAAAGAACAATCATAGAGGGGAATGCATTCGCTGTTGACCCCCCTCCACATTGGTATGCGACAGTTAATCGTTTGGTCGTATTTAGAGGTTTTGTTCAACGTGAAGCTTCTTAGTGTATATCACGTTTGAGCCTCTGTGCATGCGCCAAAGCAATATCGAATTAGAATTCGATAGTGGAGCCCGCTAATCCACCGAATTTGATTTAGCGGGTGACTTGCATCGAATGTTAATCGGTCACTCGGTCATAGTATGTGTAATGTGTTCCCAACTGTGACTGCAGATTGTGCTCCTAACTCAATATTCCCAAAATGCAACGACATATTAGTGGCATTAATTTGTATATACTTATATACATACGTAAATGTATGTACAATATTTGTTCGAGTAGAGGTACTCTTCAACTACTGATATTACACATATATATTATGAGAATTTAGCACACACCTGTCGCCAAAGTCCCAAATGTTTTTCATTTCAACCCAAACGTTCTGCAAACACTTTCTCACTTTCTCGACTTCACGTGCTATTGATCATGTGATTGCTGCACGTTATGCTAAGATAAAGGTTTCTATGTACTTTTCGTAGTAGATATCGATATATTTCTGTGTTCTGGGAAGTAATTACTGAAGATGTCATCAAATAAAGTTTACAACTTTTCTAAACGGGCATGTGAGACATAAACTTCCAAACTCTCGCTAAGTAACAAGCACCCCGAATCCAGCATTACGTAACCTAAATTTTCAGAGTTCTTTGATGTTTCTTGCTATCATTACACATGTCACTTTATGACAGCTAAACAACGTTTTCTAATTACTGTCAACGTTCACGTTAAAAATACATGTAATAAACATCCACCTGAAAATATGAAAAGAAACTAGGTAAATAGGGTTGTATATAAAGACGTTATGACTTTGCCGATACAACCGATGAGAATTATCAAATCCTCATGTTTATTTGAATTGCGATTTACAAAACATCAGAAACATAATTGCTAGAACTTAATTTTGTGGCGTAGCATTATGGCGTGTCTTGATTTACATACAGAAGAGTTCATCATTTCATGCCACTCCTGTGCCTCTTTCTCATTTTCCTGCGCTGGAATAAAATCATATCATAATCTAGAATATACTGGGCATGATATATCTCATGTAATAAACCTTCCGGTGAGCGTGCCTTTAATACTCACATAAGCGGGCGCGTAGGAGCACTGCATGCTGCCTCGAGACAACAGTCTTTTGCACCCTCAAAACTTCTATTATTTAATTGAAGAAGGAACAATGAAAACTTACAATTATTCATCTTTGCATCTTTAATGTGAATAGATTTTACATATAACAGAAATGTAGCTAGTTTAAGGTATAGAATAAAAAACAACAATTTGTTTCAGAAAACCGAAAACAAAATATAAAATGAAAAATAAAATAAAATTAACTAGAAAATTGTTATTAAGTAGACAAATTAAGTAAATGAAACAGTCTACGGTTCTTAAACTTAAGAAAAACATTAATTGGTTTTCAACAAGCCGTTTCAAGTTACGAGGATGCCTGATTTCTTCTTCTGTTACACAAATTTCAGCAAAGGGAAACAAAAATAAGACAGCAAGTAATTGGAAAAAATCAACAAAAACAATTTAAATATTTTTGGTTTGGCATACAGATTCCAAAATACATGTAAACGAATAATCTGAAAAAAAATGTTATTTTGGAATACTAAAAATAGTTACATGAGTGGCGCGGTAGATCACGAAATGCTGCAGTCAATATTTTTACCTTCAAATCTTCTTTACGACTGATATGGAGCATGCAAAGGAACAGAGATTCCTGCGTTTCGTTTAGAATGTTGCCAAGTGATAATACTGAAGCCCCCTGACATATCAAATAGCCGTACTCCCTTTGAGAACAATAAAAGCACAAAGGCAGCACGGTGTGCTGCCGCGCGCCCGCCGAAGGTTAAGTGGAAATGGCCCTAGAAAGAAACACTCGTATTAACATTTCAAGTAGTGGATTTTAAACAACTTTAAAGAAAGGAAGATTGTAGGTAAGCAGCAAATATGAAGTACCATTATCATAGGCAATAACACGAGAAGTGCTCTGATAACCGGTAAATACATGACTCCCGTAACAAGAAGTGAATTTACCCGTTATCACAGCACTTCGAGCGATATTTAGTGTGACTATTTCACGAATTAGCAATTACATGAATAGAAGGGATAATCAAAATAACAGTAATTACGAAAACAAAAAATATTACTCAAAACTGCTATCTGATTATGTGAAACTTTCATTCAACTCCCAGTTATCACTACCTCCTGGAATAACAATATATCAAGGAAAATATGAATAACAGTTTAATGCAGAAGATAATTTCAATTATGTTCCAATTTTTGCTAAATTTCAAAAATTCATTTATAACAAAACTACTAAAAAGAACATTTCTTAAAAACACAATTATTAAAGTTGCAGGAAGTTGAGATTTCCATATCTTGGAATTTTATGGAAGTATTTAGAGTTGAATTCGGAGAAGCTGAATTAGCAGCGGGATTCGTCAATTTAGAATGGATTGAATTACAAGTTTGTACCCTTTAAAATATTTTCCTGTAATTTCGGCTCTAACGTCCCACATAGGTTTTGATAGCATATTCTTTGTACTCCTTCTCCATCTGATGCAGTAGAACGAAAGTTCCAATATTATAATTTTTTTCAGTTATCATTAATTCAAAAATTGAAAGCAGTTGTAGCACTAATAGTTCATTTAATCTTCCTTATCCTTCTTCGTCCCTCTCTTCTCCTCTTCTTCTCCTACGTCCTTCTTTTTTTACCTTAGTGTAATTTTGGGTTCATTGATGATTTCTTGTAACCGGGCCCCATTAACTGCTATGGTCTGACAATTTCCTAAGTGTAGTGTACATTTTATCGTGTCAGATGGAGTTCTTCTCCCACTGGTTGACGAGATCCGGCGTCAAATACGTCAGTTATGAGAAGTTTTCCTCATGGTATCTCAATCCAGCAGGGAACTGTTCCATGGGGCCAAGCACTAAACTCTCGACTGGTCTTCTGTCATGTGTAGTAGAGTAATGCATGTAAGCGTGTGTAAAAGTAGGGGTAACTAGGAATGAGGGTTCATTTTTCTGAAATTTTCTCGTTTCTTCTTCTCCTTCTTAAGTATCCTTTCATCATGGGCTCGTTACCTTCTACTGCCCCAATGGGACGCCTCTCATTCCACGCAGTAAAGGTTAACACAAGAGCAGTTCTTATGTAAGAAGCAGGACGCAAGGCATTCTATGACAAAACGCTCAAAGAGAACACGAGGTGAACATTCAGTTCTCTGGCGGGAATACGTTTTCAAATAATAATTATGATAATAATAATAATTATAATAGTAATAATTATAATAATAATAATAATAATAATAAGTCCCACGGGATTGATAAGAACAAGATTTATTGGATTAAGAAATTAACAGCAATACATTCTCATCTAGCAAAGGCTGTTAATAAAATTTTAGAAAACCCAAAGGAACTCCCGGAATGGCTCACACGCGGCATCACGTATTTGCTACCCAAAGTGGGAGACAGCTCTTTGGCGAAGAACTACAGGCCAATTACTTGTCTGCCAGTACTGTACAAAGTTATCACTGTAGCCATAGCTGACAAAATGTACAGACATCTAGATAAGAATCATCTGATGCCAGCTGAACAAAAAGGATGTCGTAAAGGCTCTTATGGCTGTAAGGAAATCTTGCTACTGAATAAAGGCATTTTGAATGATGTAAAGAAACGCAAACGTAATTTGAGCATGGCTTGGATTGGCTACCAAAAAGCCTTTGATAGTGTACCACACGATTGGATTTTGAAGACCCTGGAGATCTATCGATTTCATCCTAGACTTATTGAATTTTGCAAGCTAGTATGAAGTCGTGGAGTACCAGGTTACTAATACAGAGCGCAAAGGAAGCAGTAGAAACCAGAAGTATTCAGATTAACAGGGGTATTTTTCAAGGAGATTCACTATCCCCTCTGCTGTTTTGCATTAGCTTGATCCCACTATCGATTATCGCACAGTTATCGCAAGCTGACTTTGGTTTTAAGCTCCATGATGATGAAAGGCCAGTATCACATTTGTTTTACATGGATAATCTGAAAGTGTTTGCTAAGAATGAAACGATTCTCTCCCAAATGCTGTCTGTCGTGAATGACTTTAGCAATGACATCTGCATGAAGTTTGGTCTTGACAAGTGTGCAAAAATCAATTTAAAAAGAGGGAAACTCACAACGTCTGAGAACATTGAAATTGATACGCACACTGTGATTCAAGATCTTGAGCCAGGTAAAACTTACAAATATCTGGGCATTGAAGAATGTGAAACCATCTCCGAACGACAGAATGAAAGGAGAATTCGTAGGGAGTATTATAGGAGAGTGAGACTGGTCCTGCAGTCCGCTCTGAATTCCAGGAATAAAATATCTGCAATAGGTAGTTTGGCGGTTACCTGTAGCCGAATACTAGTTTTGGACTAGTGACTGGACTGAGCAAGAAATTCGCACCATGGATCGAAAAAACAGAAAACTGCTGACAATGCATCATGTTTCCCACCCTCGAGCTGATATACATAGACTTTATGTGTCACGTAAGGAAGGAGGAAGAGGCCTCAGAGAAATTGACGCCTCCTGGCACAACGCAATAGTCGGGTTGGGGAAGTATGTAGTCAGCCATCAAGATAACCCTCTAATGAGGCAGGTCATGAAATCTGACCGAAGAATGGGAAACAGAGGCATTGTTAGTGTAGCAAGAAGCATTGCGAAGAACTCTAGGCAAGACACGTCGAATAACACAGACACTAAACTTCTGATGCTGCTAAACATGAAGAGTGAGACACAAAAAATGTTAAAGAAATCGTGGAAAGACAAACCACTCCACGGACAATACCTAAAAAGAATGGACAAGGTGCAGATCAATAAAGATCAATCATTTATGTGGCTTAAAAGGGGAAGAATGAAGCCAGAATCGGAAACACTTGTAATAGCTGCCCAAGATCAGGCCTTGAGAACACGACATTATGATAAAGCGGTTCTCAAAATTTCCCAAGATGATAAATACCGCATGTGTCAGGAACACGTAGAAACCATTGATCATATTTTCTCAGCTTGTCCAATCCTAGCAAAGACCGAATACCTGAAAAGACATGACAGGGTGTGTAGCTACCTCCACTGGCAGATCTGTACCGCCCTCTAAGTTCCGAACGTATGCCCCAAGTGGTACGAACACTCACCAAAACAGGTGACGTCTGTTGAATTGTGTACGATATTGTACGACCAACAAATTCAAACTGACCGCACGATAGCGGCAAACAACCCGGATATAGTTATCCGGGATATTGGCGAAAAAATCGTGTTTACTTATCGATGTTGCTGTACCTTGCGATCAAAACGTCGTTACCAAGGAGGCAGAGAAACGTCTTAAATACAAGAGTTTGGAAATCGAGATCAGCCGAACGTGGGGCATAAAAGCACAGGATCATCCCAATAGTTATCGGAGCTCTGGGATTTGTTCCGCAAAATTTGTGTAAGAACTTGTCTAAACTCCCTGGTAATTCAAAAGACTGGGAAGTGCAAGAAATTGCTTTATTTGGAAGAGCCCACATTTTGCGTAAAGTATTGTAGAGGCACTGATAGTCACCGGATCTGCTCCTTAGGTAGCTGGTTGCAACCTGGAGTAGATTTTATATTCAGCCGACTTATAACATCTTTAGTCGTGATGTAATGGAAAAATAATAATAATAATAATAATAATAATAATAATAATAATATAGGCGACGTGACGTGCGCCCTTAATACGTCTTATATATAATATCATAAAATATTAATTTTGCAAAATTAATTCAGTTTCAAAAGCAATGTTCTAGTAAGAGAAAAAATTTAAAAATGGCGGGAATAGAACTCCCAAGTTCTTCCCAACTTTCACATAGATTCTACGAGTCGATGCGTTAATCCCCGCGTCCACCCAGGCAGGTTCGTGACCTCAACATGAGCCAAAAAGCCTGCAAGGCAGCGTCCCATGTCAGACCGCAGCCACTGCGGTAGTGGCGTTCCGGGCGGCGGCCGCGGAGGTGGGAGTCTCCCGTGGCCGAGCCATTCCCTTTAAAGAAAGCTCATCAGGAGTTTTATTTTCATCTCCGTGAAAAGCGTTATCTCCGTAACGGGCTTCTCATTCTTCGCTCAGCACCTGGCAGGCGGCTGGCCTCCACGCGGAGCAAGAGCGCGCTCTTTGCAACCACTCAATCTCCCCCCGCGCGGGATAATCTTCTTCTTCTTCTCCATCTTCCTCTTCTTCTGCCTCTTCTGCTTCTTTTTCTTCCTCGGGTTCTTATCGCCCTCGCGGAGAGGGGCCGAGGGGACGGCGTGTCCACCGTGGGCTTCCCTTTCGCGGGTTAACGAAGAAGGGCGTAACACCTCGAGACTCCTTTGCTTCAAGGACGAGGAGAGCGAAATGAACAGTTCGGCACTTTTCACGCTTTGTAGGGAAAGCCAGCCGTGATAAGGCGTTAAAAAGTTCTAAAATATTCGCTCTCGATTTTGTTGTATTGACTGTAAACACACCATTCAATTACGAGAAATCCAATAGAAATTTGAAATTTGTTCTCAACAAATTGAAAATATAAACATTCCATGTTCCTCTGCCTATTAATGTTCCTCATTCGTGCAGTAGAATAACGTTTAGATCGTGACTTCGCAGCGCGTACCCTCTTAGATCTCTCCTTAATTAGCACAGTTTGCTTGGTGGGTTTTGGCAGATTTTTGTCTTTTTCATGATTCAGAAAGCATTTTGTATTCTGATAGGGTGCAATCAGAAGACCCACCCTCAATCACTGAAATACATAAAAATGTATGTCGCACGTGTAAGTTTTCTTTTATTTGGAAAGAAAAATTGGAATTATTTTGACAGTGAAAAGTGAGTGCTCTCCTAGGGCTTATACCTCCATTTCGATCTCGTTTGCGAACCATCCGCGTACTTTGAAAACAAGCCATTAGAGATGAACTATTTTCAGATGTTTCTTGAAAATCAAGAGATTCAATACTCCTTTGCCGTCGAATCCTCTGTGTTTACACACGGTAGTTCTACGGGAACGTTTCTCACGGGTCTTTGAAGCGCTTCACTCGCGTTCTCTTTAATCAGTACATTTCGCTTGGTGAGTTTCCAAATGTGGCTGCGCAGAACGGGCAACGCAGTGTCTGCTTAAAACGAACGTGACGTTTTCATCGTATATTTAGTTCATGTCTTTGTGTAAGTTTATATTAAAATGCATATATTCATAGTGTCGTGGATAATAGTATAGATTTCCATGTATATGAGAATCCCATTGCTGCCTGCGCGGCTAGTACTTTGTTTCCATGCATATGCACAGTCGTATGTATTTGTATCTGTATTTTTTTTCTTTCTCAAATGCTACTTACGTGGTATATAGAAAGTACTGTAACGTTGCTGCAAAAAACGGTGATATTTTGTAAACTTGAATTTGTGGTTCCCTGCTAGGGACAAGTGTATAAATATTGCTTCTATATGCGTAAAATTACTTCCTCTAATACGGATGTGCAGTCAGCATCCATGTTTTGTGAGTCCATGATATCGAAAATTTGTTTTTAAAGAATGAATCAGAAAAAAGAAAACGTCAGTCTGCCGTCCGTCTGTCAGCACACCCGTTTATCTATGATCAACACAAGCGTCTAAACGGTTCAGAGATTTTTCTGGAAAATGCATGTCATTCACCGATCGATCTGACCGAACTCGAGGCCCTGCGAATTTGAAATGGATATTTTAATTTTGGGGCCTAATTTACATGAAGGTTCAATATTTTCAAAATTTTATCTAAAAAGACTCCAAATTGTTTGATTTTTTCTGTAATAGAGAAAAGATCGCTTAAAAACGCCATGGGTATCATTTTGTTGAAGATTCTGAATTTTAGAAAATTGCAAAAGATCAAAATGTTTTTGGCGACATGCTACAACTACAGTATTGAATATAATTTCTTTTTCCTAATGAAATCTGTTCCTCAAAACTGAATTTTGAAAGAAGTTCAAGTACTTTTTTTAAAAAATGAGTAGTTTTCACGTAATTTTGAGTTTATTGAAGAAAAGGTTTTTATGTTTTCGAATCTGTATTATGCATTTTATCTTGAAGCTAGAGATTTCTTTCTCACTGGCATCTCTTTGTCAATATTAGATCTTTAAATCATTTCATGTACTGTTTTTTTTTCACTAAAATGGATATTGTTTGGGAGAGAAAACTTTCTGAAATATCAATGTGAACAAAGCACAGTTCAATTGCTGGCAATACTAAGGAACCTTTTCCTTCTTAACGTGCCTTCCTCGAGTACAGCAAAGTACGCTTACATGAATACGTTTGATGATAATTAAAAATCTGCGAAATTCGAATATTCAGAAGAAAGCCCTTTTCATTTAAAATTGTGTCACGTATTATTTGTTTTGGGACGTGCTATGAAGAGACGTGTATTCTATGCTCGTTTTCTTAAATTCTGGGATTCCTACCTTAACCCACATACAACTTGAGTTCTGAATTCAGATTGAAATAAGCGTTTTCAGCAAGAATTGGTTCGAAAATATTCGCTCCTATGTAGTAAAGCTGTATATTGCAATTGGAAACTGTAGCTTGTGAATATTACTTTTCATAATTATTTAGTAGATAAAATGTTGGGTGAAGCTGTACTGCAGATAAAGGCAGTTGCTGCAATACACTTTTCAAAATTTAAGGGAAATTATTGTCGGTTTTAAATATAATTGCTTGTGACATATCATAAGTTGGTTGCGGTTATCAGCAGCTTCGTTAGCACTTAAATTTTTGGTATTGAAGGTCTCGTTTGGATGAATGCGCCAAGTACAGAATGTCACAAGTCACTATATTTAAATCAGAAAATACGTGCTCGTAGCTCTTCGGGAACTCTGAATTTCAGTGAGCGCCGTTCCTGACCCACACAATACCTGCACGTGTACTTGTCACCATATCATTGCACCGCAGCGCGGGGGTTCGTGCAGCGCCGTCGCGTAGCGCTCGCCCCATGAGACTCCCATTCCTCTCTGCGCCATCTTCTCCGTTCCACCGCCAGGGACCGTTGCGTTCGCGCTGATGAGTCTCCGGGGCCGGAAGTAATTACACGACTCAGCCACCAGAGTGCGCGCACGTGCCGCGTCCCGGTCGCGCGCGAAGCGTGGGACGGGGAGACGCGAGGCGCTCCGGGAAGGGATGGAGTGCCGGAGGGAAAGGGCGAGGCTGGATGGGAGGCAGTACGTGGAGCGAATGAGCTTCGGCCCTCGGCGCGTGTGAGCAAAGGGAGGAAATCCGGAGAAATACGTACTGCACGATTCGGCCATCTCGTCCTCCGCGGATCCCCATCGGGGAGCGCGCCGCGACTCGCAACTCTTCTCCGGGCGCTGATTCAGAGCGAAGGGCGCGGCGCCGCGCGGCCACTGGCGACTGCAGCAGGAGCTAAGGTTGCCAGATGTGTCTTCAGAGAATAGTGATCAGGGGGAGGAATGAATAGTATGATATATATTTTTGAACAATGACATTTTCATATATTAATATACTCATCATGTGCTTTAACGTTATCTGATCTTTGAATACCAATGTTACAGTAGTCAATAATTTATAAGTAAACATATTAACATCACAATTACCTGCTTTACTACAATTACCTTTGGATAACATTCTTTCGATTTGACTTATTATTTAGCTCAATCGATTAATTATTTTCGACAATACTTTTTGCTTGATTAAGTAAATAACTCAACCTTTATTCTGTTGCATTCGACAGTCCAAGCATGTTTCATAACACTGAAAATTCGTTTGTTGCTAACATTGGAGTCCGGAACTGATGCACAATATTGAACCATTTTCAGTAGACTTGGAACCGAAACTAAGACTGCGCGGACCTACACGATAGCCAGGATTCCCAACAGAGCAAGGTCAGCTCTAATCGAGTTTAAAAGTTCTTTTTACATCTTCACTATTATGATTTTCTAAATAGTGAATCAATAATTGAAATAGTAAATGGTTCACTTAAAGGGGGGGGGGCAGACAAAGCCATTACATTGAGATTTTACTCGATTTCTTCAAAGCAGTTAACATACGATGGCCACTTTTTGCAACATCCAATGGACTACAAAAAGGAGATAACATAAAAAATTGGAAAAAATTGGAAAAAATTAATTTTACCAAAAGTTAATTACAAACATGGTTACTTTTTTACATAATCGCCGTGAAGATTCAGACATTTGTCTCACCTGTCGACAAGCTTCTCGAGTCCCTCTTCGTCGCATATTGCCACCACTGATGAGAAATGGTGTGAGCTTAGCTTCTTTGATTTCTTCTCATTGATCTGGAAGCGTTAGCCTCGAAGTCATTTCTTCAATTCGAGGAAGAGATGAAAATAATTTGCCGCTGTGTCGGGCTACACGCCGAATGATCAAGCACAATCCATTTGCCCCACATGTTGTTTGGATATAGCAGCTCTGCGAAGGTCGGCGTGAATATGAACATCTCCAGAAGCCAGAGTTTCTCATGTGTTTGAAAGAGTACATCATATGCTATAGCACTAGGCAACTCGCATTTGGCGGGTCCGTCAATCGTCAGCCTTCTTCACGTGCCAGCAGATGAAAATATGTATTATGGCGTCAGCATTGGCAGAGGTTGTGGTTAAAAAGCAGCACAGTCCACTGCAAATCTCGAAATCCTCCTTCTTGAATAGCTATTTGAAGACTCGATCGCAGGTTGAAACAAACTGCCCTCGTATCATCGTCGCATCACATCCAAAGGAATGGTAATCCCATTACGATTTATTTTTATTTCATGCTAACAATTATAATTTTGTATTATCTCAGAGCTATACGTGTATGGGGAAGAGTCTGAACAGGAAGTGTATCCCTGCCTCAAATACTTTCTGAATTCGTCTCTGGTCCGGAAACCTTTCCCAAATGACTTCTAGCGATAATATTGAGCGTCAGAACTGAGCAAAGAGTTCCGTTTTATTTTGAAATTGACATTCGTATAGTCTCACTAAAAAGTGAGGTTCAATGATAATTATGTCTTCCATTTGCTGAAGCAATAATCAGTTTCGAGCCAACTTCGAATAATACTTCACCACAGTCGCGAATGGAAAGAGCACACAGTTATTCCTACATCATTCTACCAAAGTTGACTAGGTATGATGGTATTCGTAGATGCGAGACCGCTAAAGGAGCTTCGAGTCCTGTCGGTGGCAGGATTTTTTATGCTAGGCAATGGCAGAAATCGTGTCTCTGACTAAACGTTATACAGGCTGACTGCTACAACCAGTCGTATCCTTGGTTAACTCCGATAAATTTAATGTGGATGCCACAACAGTGCTACCTTTTACAAAAAGCCACAGACTACCCGAGATTCTTCCTTCCCATTCTTTTACATCTCCTATCTTTATGGCCGAACAATGGATTGACACCCATCCTCGTTTGGTCCATTCCCTACTCGTTCAAGACAATCGCCGACAAGCCACAGAGATCCGAGATAACGCTGACAAACTGCGAGACACCCACTAGGGATCTCGTCACGGAATAACCGAAATAATATTCAAGTAATAACATGCACACAAATAGTGGACTTCGTTGAAACTTTAAGCAGCCAAAACAGTTTATATTTAGAATAAATACCATACTCATATTACAGCTTTAACGTATCTTCCTCTTTTACAGTGGGTCCCGTTTAACGATACATTGCTCATTTATATGCGAAGGAGCTAAATTTTGACAAAATAAATCTTAAAAATGATTTTTCGTTCCCATTTTATTCATGAAAGAATTAGTTGTTTTATGCATTATACATTTTTAGTACTTTTCACAGCTATACATAAGTAAATGTAAATGTAAATGATATCTATACAAAAATGATTGGAAAATAATATGTTTATATCTTGAAAACGAGAAGAACTAATTTTATAATGGAAAGTATTTGAGTGAAAAGTTTCGAATGCCTTCTTTTATTTAGAAAGAAGTGTAATTATAACCCAAAGGAGGTAGTATAAATAAATTGAAGAGGAAAGAGCAAAGTCTGTGTTTTAATTGAATCGCTTGAGGTTGACAGTTTCTACAAATTAAAATTAAGTTCGTGAATTTCCCTGTGATCATGTAATTCTCGTGAATTTTCGGCAATTTGCAAAACTTTCTCTTAAAGAACTATTAAATTTAATTATAACTTTAATTTGCTCCTTCTGCACTCTACATTTGCATGCGACGAGTACCGTTTCCAGGACATAAAATAGGGAAAAATGAGAATTTTACTTCTCTCTAATATTTACTGAACAATGAGCGCAAGCATTGCCTTGCGGAACATTCTCTTCCCATAATGTCATCTTCACGAAATCTAATTTTAAAAGAAATATTATTTATGATCTTAAATTGAAACGAATGAATCAATCCTATAATAATAATAATATAATATAATGAAGATGATGATGAAATGTAGTCAAAAAACAGTTTCACACACTCTCATATTTCATAATCGAGTCAATGTATCTTAATACATCTAGATTTTGTAAATTATTAAGTTTAGATAATATTGTTGCTACATAGTAAGTTTAGATAATATTAGTGAATTCAATACGTATAAAATTTTACCTTGTCTAACAGAATAACCAATGTGTGATTTTTCCACTCATGTTCTTAAAAATCTGTGAACTAATTTGGCTACTGTACTATAAACTGAACAAATTACAAGTTAATATTGTATAAAAATATCGATTAGGAAACTTTTTATTGAATCGAGACCATGAGTTTTCCATAAAAATCCTTATTTTATATAAACTACGTTTTTCGTTACTAAACAATTTTTATTTGAAAAAGCAAAGAAAGAAATTCTTCCACATTCACCTTTATTACTGATAACCTACGCATTCACAAATCTGGATTATTTCGCGTCACCTCGTGACAAGCAATTTGGTGTTGTTGACAGTGGCGTAACATGAAAAAAATTTAATTTGCCACCGGTATGCTTCTGAAAGTCGCGAGTCGTTGCCTCATATCCGCTTTCAATGCCCCCCTTCCTGGAAAGCGGACGATGGCCGTCGCGAAATTGCACACGCCAGATGATGAATGTGCGATTTTCGTGGCCGTCAGTGCACGTGTTCCAATCGGATATTGGCTTCGTGCGCACGATACTCCGATACTAGAATATTATAATCTCATTTTAAAGCAAAAAGTTTGTTGAGAACTATTTTTCAGAGTTCCGTATTCAGAACTTTAGACTGCAATCTTCAAAATACAGGTTAAATTTAAAATGCAGTTATTCATTTCAAATAATTCTCTTATTTCTTTTGTCAGGAAATAATATTTTTCTCAGTTTAAAAGACTTGAAAGATATGTCTTCTACCAACATCCAATGTAAATTACGGGTGGTGATCTCTTTCTATTGGCACAATTAATTGAATAGCATTTGTAATGTACACACAATGATCATTTTAATGATACGTTTATAACAAAACAAATTCCATCATTCGACCTTTTTAATGTATTAAGAGACAGTAATTAAGAGACAATGAAAATATTGAGAAACCACAAATATATTCATATCAAATATTAAACTATAGCATAAAATCATTCGAAATGACCGTAAATAGCTAACTTCGTAGAAACCATTTTCCTGTTGCTCTGGCTGTTCTCGATATCCAATGTATTTTCTTAAGAAATTTATATTAATATGAAATACTGCTTCTGACTTTAGAACTATTGCTCATTCCAAACATCTGCACTAAAAATCAGGAACAATACTTCAAAAAATATTCTGATCAAAAATGAACGCGTAATAAACAGAAAACACAGCAGACTTTTCATCATGGAATCTACTCTCCAGTTTCCGTTTCGGTTAATTTTTATCCATTTCAATGCAGTTGGACACGCAGCACTTCTCTTTAATCTGCTTTCATCAAGAGCGTTTGCTATGTCTTCCTCGTCCGCTGCTGGCGGCCTCACACAACTTAGAACTCAAAGGGCGTCAACGTAAACTTCGCTGATCCGCAGAGCGCGGTTTCGCTTTGTCGCTGCCCTCGCATCAAACAGCATTGCCAATTGGGAGTCATAGGCCTCACCAACCCGGCCCTACGCTTTCTCAGTATATCTCTTGTATTTGAGTTTCATGACGTTGGACATCGTACTAACTCATCATCCCTCGGTTCCCACTGTCTCAGTTGCGTTACAGCCCAAACCATCTGCTGGTTTCCGTTTACTTTACGTGATACTTTAATCGCATGTTTTAATCACATTTAGTGGTTTATTGGAGGAGGAGGTAAGCCGTACTTGGCTGAAGTTTTGCCACGAAAATAATATTATTTTATTTATATTATTTATTAATATTAATATTGTTATTATTCTTCCAAGTATTTCTCTTTATTTTTCATCGTCCAATTTTGATTTACTAATCATATCTCTAGATGTTACGTGCATGATTTACTTATGACCTCCCCTAACACTCTTTTATCTTTACTAATAAAGTTATATGTCCTTACAGAAACTTGTTGCATTCAACTGACTCTGCTTGTAGTAAAGTTTAACTTTTTCGCAATGGTTTAGCTCTCTATCTAATTAATTTTATGCCAGTATTTCCTTAAATAACACCGTGCTTACCTATTTCATTACGCATTTTTCCATAATAGAATCCAATCACAAAGCATTAATGATCCCATAAGCATTTTTCATTTCTACCCGTTCCACCCATTTCTACTTATGATACTTTGTGGAATTTCATTTATCCCCGTCACTTCATTCCCTTCTTGTCATTCTGTAGAATTTTTTCTAGTAAACGTAATATTTGTTTACACGTGAAGCGGTAACGTATGCATTCAACAGTCAATTAATCGTTTTTTAACATCCCATTTAATTGAATTTGTGCGAGATATTCTAATCAAATAGGTTTAAACACTAATTTCTCTCGTTATATTTTCATGGCGCCCCGCTTTCACATTTTCCGTATTTTCACGAGTGTCGTCGATATTACTTCATTCTCATTCACTTTCTTATTCATTTCAGACAACGCCCATTTTCTTTCCTTGATTGGCCTTTTATTTTGAAATCATATTTATCCACTGTACACTTCTTCATTTCTAGTTAGAAATTAGCATTTTTTTCGATTTTTCCACCAACGGCAAATTGGGCGTTATTCACAGAATTTGCGGATCGTTCACGATTTGTAAAGAAAATACCAGAGTTTATGACATACAAGGTTGTATCCAAGATCTCTGAAATAGTTCTTTTATTTGAACGGTTTTGAGTTTCGTATTTGAACTTTGTATTTTCATAAACATATTTATTCTGCCTTTTTAGTGTGAGCTGTGGGTCAAGCAGTGTCTCAAATGAAACGAAGGGACCACCGTGATTTCTTTATAAGCGCAACATTACGATCTACAATATCTGAAGATCAATGTGGTTCTCGGCGGTGTTTCGCGGTCATCTTGAAACGTTACCATCATAATTATCTCACTGAGTCGGTCGACCAATTTCAAACCCTTTGCTCCACCGCCGAACCTTCCCACTCACGCTCTATTCACACAACTTCGAAGCTCACTGATCCCCTAGTGAGTCCGCTCTTTGTCACGCCCAGAGGACAGTGCTCTGCCTCTGGTCGCGGGCGACGTGACGGTAATGTTTGTGGTCACGTGTCTGGAAGGTGAAGAAATGAATGCGTACGTGAATGAATGGTACGAAGATAAATGAATGAATCAATCAATGATGAATTCATTTATCTACATACCATTGTATGTGGATGAATGAAAATTGTGTTGATGAAAAATGGTAGATGGTTGAATAAATGAGTAACTGCCCTAACGAATCAATAATGCGCGGATGGAAAGACGTATGAATGGATAAAAAGCATATTTTAAACTTCCAATCTTTATTATCTGAAAGTCAACATGACCGTCTACGGAATCCCATTACTGGTGGAACATATATCTGATATCGGCAATCGACCCGCTTCCATATCTTCTTCTATAATCGGTCGCATCCCCATCGCTTCTCGTTCTCTGGAGACTCCACTCCTCATTACTCGTATCGACGTGTATTGACCCCAGAGTAGTGACCCTGATCATAGGACAGGACCGCCGAAATTTGTGTGAATGAAAGAAGAAATAATGAGTAAATGATAGTACAAATGAATCAATGAATATAAAAATGCAAATCTGTTGTCAAAAACTGGCAATTTACATTAACTGAAAGTCAACGTGACCCCCTCTGGAATCTCATTTCCTGCGTGAAACACACGTACACGCATCTGACAGAGCCATTAGATTCTTCTTCCTCCAGAGGCAATTCCGGCCCCATCGCTTCTCATGCTCACTGATCCGGCGGCGTATTCCATCCTTATCACGCTCTTCGAGGCCCTGGCTCGCAGGTGTGGGCGTGGGCGTGGGCGTGGGCGAGGACGAGAGCAAGGGAGACGTCCTCGCTGACGCGTGACGCGTCTGCTCAATCGCTAATGGGCGCGCTGACGGGCGCGGGCGCGCTCTGGCGGCGACCGCAGCGCCCCGAGCGGCCGCTGCGCTAATCCCGCGTGGGCGGAGCGCTTTGGTACCAGGATTAGCGGAGTCGGCGTGGCGCGACGCGGGCAGCGCCGGTAACGCGCCATCGACAAGTGGCTGCCGGCCGGCCGGCTAGCTGTCCAGCCTCGACCGCCGCGCCGGTGAGCCGACATACTGTCATCCCCGCGGGACATTGCCTGCGGTTGACGTCATACGGCAAACGGAATTCGAATGCGAAGAATTTGTGAGGAAATTAAATTTGCAACTCGTTTTATATTGCGACTAAAACATCGGTCGGTATTATCGTCACAATAGGAAAACTCTCCAAAAAGGAAAAAATGTGAAAAATAAACTTATATAGATCCGACGTCCTTATTTCCGGCCTGCTTCTGACCGGAACACACCTCACCGCCAACTGCATCCCTACACAAATCGTATTAAGCCAATATGTGGTTTGAATGCTGCGTCGCTACTAGAAACATATAATCAGTTACTGTACCCACGGAGAGGAAATATTTTAGTTCGCTGTCGAATATAAGAATGACATGCGCACACAGAGGACTGGACAGCGAGATCGTGGCCCCTTGAAAATTTTGAAGTAGTCTCCTGCCCTACGTAATAAAGCTCTTCTCTATAATCAATTCCTGATTTCTCCCCTTTGAAAGCCGACAATTTGTGAAATAGATAAAAGACATGTAAGGAAGGGGCTATCCAAACCATCTGGCAACCTTTTAAATTGCTCAACATCAAACCAATTTAATTTATTGATTAGATTATTAAAGTTATTTCTTTCTCCCTGTATTACATGTTACTTGTTTATTAGTAAAATGTGCCATGCGTAAATAAAACTTAATCGGGCCTAGAGGGGATCAAAAATGTATTTCCCTCCTCTTTCTTTAGAATTCGCACGCTTATGGTAGGTGGTATAGAAATAAGCGCCGAATTACTGAAATGTTGATTACTGAAGTCACATTGTACTTCACATCGTAAGCGTACGCATTTTACACCTTTTCTATCAAAAAGAAATTATACTTTTTTTTAATGTCAAATAATTAGTGCTTTTAATCCCTATTATACCTTATTTACATAAAAGGAAACGAATCATTTTTAAAGTTATTAAATATTTGAAACAACAGCCTAGAAACTGCCTATTTTAATTACATTTCAGTTAAATTAATCTAATTTAATTTTTATTCCACAAAATTTTACAAATTAAACATAGAATTATTTCATTACTATTATATTTGAAAAAAATGTCTTTTAATCATGTAACATTAACCCGCCTAAATCCAGAAGAAAGAATACGCATAAGTTTGGGCCAGACAGTTTCTACGATGTCATCGTAGAAAATTAGGTATAGCCGTTGACGGTACAATTTCAGAGTGAACCATGTCTTAATAATAATAATAATAATAATAATAATAATAATAATAACAACAACAACTACAACCACTCCACCTAGTGAGTACACGACCTTGTAGTTGGTGGTGGAGCTTGAATACCCCCATGAGCCTGAGAGCTATGTAAGTGATAGCCTAGCTTCTGGTAGGGCTCTACCTTGCTGAATAGGTTGAAGGTGAGGGGTCAGACGAAGAAGTACTCTAGGGGAGAGTGGTAAGTAAGTAGAGAGGAAAGAGTCATTAATCTTTGGACTCCCTGTTGTCGGCCCATGGAGGGTACAAGACAGAAATTGGGCTGGCAAGCCAGGACACAGATTAGAGTGGAGGCCTGAACCTTGTATTGTCCAGCAAAAAAGACTGCCTTCAGCAGTCAGTGAAAATCCCATAGGGTTTAGTAATGCCGACTGGCGATCGGAGGGACCCCTTGCTGGGCTCTGCGGGTGATGTCCCGAGGCCATTGTGGGTCGCGGTAACGGATGGAAGGAAACAACCCGAAAGGTTAAGTGTGATCTGTGAACTCGAACTTGCTACCAGCGAATCTTTACTTAAAACCAATAAGCAAGAAATGTACTAAATCTTAACGTGCCTTGTTCTACCAATGCCCCATACCTGCTCAGAAACCGAGCTAATGTCACCATGTCGACATCTGGCCATCCCACGGATGTTAGTCCCAGGGATTCAGAGACGGCAGTAGCTCAAAGCCATCGTCAGAGATGGACCCGGAATGAATTGAAGGATGTGATGTGGTACTTTTACTGTGCGAAAGCGAAAAATGGGGGCTCAGAAATAGAAGATTTTCAGATATGGAGAGAGCGGTACCCAGGTATGAGACCTGTCCTAAACTCAAAGAAGCTTGCCAGCCAAGGTCGATACATACTGAGGAGTGGAAAATTCACAGTAGAACAACTTGCAGACGTCCAGAGAAACGCGGAGTATGATCTTCAATCAAACTATCTACAAACATTCAAAAGCACCTAATATACCTGAAAACGATGTTCTTCTTGAAAGTTGATCTCTTCCAAGTGAAACATCCGTCAGTGGTAAAACTTCATCTGACCATGAGTCACACGATAACGTGATGCGAAACCTCCTCCAACGCGAGATAGAACGATCTCGTGCACCATTGAGGAGAATTTACGAAAATACTAAAGATAAGAGAGTGATAAAAACACGGAATTCTGTCTTAAATACGGGTTGTCCGGTACGGTCCTGTCTTAAATACAGACCTCGAGTAAAGTTCTAGATATTACTGAAATTAATCACATCGTATATGTTACTGGATATCTAGTATCTCAGATAATTTTGGGACCAGACAAGAATACTCGCGGCATCACATATTTGCTACCCAAAGCGGGAGACAGCTCTTTGGCGAAGAACTACAGGCCAATCACTTACCTGCCAGTAATGTACAAAGTTATTACTGCAGCCAGAGCTGACAAAATGTATATACACCCAGAGAACCGTCTATTGCCAGTTCAACAGAAACGATGTCGTAAAGGTTCCTTTGGCTGCAAGGAAATCTTGGTACTGAATAAAGTCATCTTGAATGAGGTAAAGAAACGAAAACGTAATTTAAGCACGACATGGCTTGGAAGGCCTATGACAATGTGACACATGATTGGATTTTGAAGACCCTGGAGATCTATCTATTTCATCCTAGACTTGTTGAATTTTGCAAGGTTAGTATGAAGTCGTGGAGTACCAGGTTACTAATACACAGCGGAAACGGAGTAGTAGAAACCAGAAGTATTCAGATGAACAGGAAAATTTTCCAAGGAGATTCGCTATCCAGTGTGCTGTTTAGCATTAGTTTGATCTCACTATCCCACTGATTCCACTACTACAAGCTCCATGGTAATGAAAGGTCAGTATCACATTTCTTTTACATGGATAATTTTAAAGTGTTTGCAAGGAATTAAGCGATTTTCTCCGAAATGCTCCGTCATCAATGATTTTAGCAATAATCTCTGTATGAAGTTTGGCCTTGACAAGTATGCAAAAATCATCTTAAAGAGAGGCAAAATGACGTGCGAGAACATTTAAGTTTATATGCACACTGTGTTTCAAGATCTTCAGCCAGGTAAAACTTACAAATATCTAGGCATTGGAGAATGTGAGACCATCTCGAACGACACAATGAAAGAGAATTCGCAAGAGTAATAGAGATGAGTGAGACTGGTCCTGAAGTCCGCTCTGAAATCCAGGAATAAAATATCAGCAATAGGTAGTTTGGCGATGCCTGTAACCGAATACATTTTCGGACTAGTGAACTGGACTGAGGAAGAAGTTCTCATCATGGATCGAAAATCCAGAAAACTGCTTACAATGCATCACGTTGCCTACAGCTCGAGCTGATGTACATAGACTTTGTGTGTCACGTAAGGGAGGAGGATGAGGTCTCAGACAAATTGAGGCCTCCTGCCACAATGCAATTGTTGGGATGGAAAAGTATGTAGTCAGTCATCAAGATAACCCGACTAATGAGGCAGGTCATGAAATCTGGCTAAAGAATGGGAAACAGGTATTGTAAGTGTCGCAAGCATCATTGCGAACAAGACTACGCAAGACACGCAAACCCAAACTGGCCAACAAATCCAAACTGATTGCATGAGAGCTGCAAGCAAATCCTCATATATTTATCCGGAACATGGAGAAAAATCGTACCTACTTGCCGATGTTTCTGTACCTTGCAATGAAAATGTCTTTACCAAGGAGGCAGAGAAACGTCTTAAATACAAGAGTTTGTAAATCGAGATCAACCGAATATGGAGCGTAAAAGCACAGGTCGTACCGATAGTCATGGGAGCTCTGGGATTTGTTTCACAAAATTTGTGTAAGAAATTGTCTAAACTCCTAGGTAATTCAAAAGACTGGGAAGTGCGAGAAATTGCTTTATTTGGAACAGCTAGCATTTTGCTCAAAGTATTGTAGAGGCAACGACAGTCCCTAGATCTGCTCGTTAGGTGGATGGTTGCAACCTGGGGTAGATTTTATTTTCAGCCGTCGTTATAACATCTTTAGTCGTGATGTAGTGGAATAATAATAATATTGTATACTTTTGTGTAAGGGCCCACATACTTTCTTTGTTTCCAAGACCGAATTTTCTCTTGGTGGTCCTGTCTCCATGTATCATATGTCAGTTAACTGGAAGGGGAAGTCGTTTGTTCGATCAAGGGTTCAAGAATATATTTATACGTAAAACCAGAAGACGAGCGGAAATGGAGATATGGACTACTCACTTTGTAAATAAGCTCTTAATGCTTGGAGGCAGGTGAAGTTCCAGCAAACTACATATTATCCCATATTATCTATTCAACGTTTGCAAACGTTTAGATAGTCTGAATTCTCGGAATCCAACAGCGTGCATATCTAATTTTAGGTCCGCTGTGTTCTCACAGTCAGAAGTCGCATGCGAGTGCGCACAGCCCGTGCTGACGCGCGTCTTCCATTCCTTTGCCACGGGAGCGTGGAGCTTGTTCATATCACTTCAGGGTTGGCTTCCCCTGACGATCGTATTTTAATTTACATTTCCTCATTTATCCGTTTTTACTTAATAATTTTATACAATGACATATGGTTATCGAGGGACTTAACATCAAATAACGACCAGAGATATTTAATCCCTCATCATTACATTACAGTGCTAAAAATAATATCAATGAGCATTGCACTGCAGTGTTAAAACTATTGCTGCGAAATTATTCAGCATGATAATTATGAGTAAAATTATTTTTATAAAGAAATAGTAATTTGTTTAATTAACAATCATTTTTCTAATGCACAAATCTTTGTGAGTAGCAACATTATAAATCGCCATACTTGTAAAAATTCTGACTAAATAAAGTCTGACAAATATCAAAAGGGAAAATTTGGGAAAATTCAGCATCCTTCCCCCTTAGGGGACCTCCGATCTTAATCCAGTTCAGGTGGGGAATTGAAAACACCCACCCAGATTCCTGAGTTCATCTATGTTACCCTTATTATGCAATGCATCTCGGATTGTGTCAAACACCACTATTCCTAAAGATCTCCATATCACCACTGTTCAAGAGGAAATTACTTTTAAATCTGTCAAATACCAGTACAGACTCGAAAATCATGTTAATCATCTAGCACCAAACATCTTAGATAACAGCACAATGGCAAGAAGACTGAAATGAGTACATCGTCTTTATCTGGACCACAGATATAAATAATAAAATTTTGTAATAATTGTTATTGTTGATTATACCATTTTTCATTTTTGCCAGTATTTGTACTATTGTTTGTATGTTTGTTTTCTATTATTGTTATTTTTATGTGATATTTTTCCTGATTGGACAATTGTTTAAAAAGTAATAGTTAAAAAGAACCAGAAGTGTATGGATTCTTTACAGGTCAATAATGTATGTACAATTGTATTTACGGAATGTTCGAGTGGAATAAATTGCAAATAAAGCAGATAATGAAAAAATGTGTTATCCACGTCGTTAACGGCGAAAAAGAGCAGTGAGGAAGCAAAACCCCTCCCCCGGATTCATCCAGTTGTCACCACTTGTTTCCGAATTCCCCATGTCAAATTCTTTGCTCATGGAAAATTGCTGAAGGATTCTATCCAATCCCAGAGATAGAAATTGAGCACAAATCAGGTTAGGGCTTTAGAAAACAATAAAATATTTCTGTAATTTTTGACATGGCGGCTAATAAATGAACACCTTTTTCTGCTATAGAACACTAGATAATGCTTTATTTTTTTTAATATGAATGGAATTTTCAAATCCTCAAAAACGGTGAATTTAGAATTAGAGTTAACAGTCCAAAACGCGATATTTCGCGTCTTTGCAACTATCTAATAATTCAAACATTCCTTTTTCTCTCTTATTCTACAGTAGGATTTCGGAGTGATTATATTATTTCTGCTTCTTAATCTATCCAATATAACAATATTTAGTCAAATGTTTACCTTTCATAAATGATTATAAATTCAAAATGAATTGGCCAAAATTTCTCGTTGTCAGAATCGTTTCAGGATAAGACCTTTTCAAAGCTAATTTTAATATTTTACTAAAAATAGGTAATATTCGAGGACTTTTGTACATTTGTGTATGGATTCTAGAATATTTATATTTTGACACAAATTTATCAACTATAATTGTTGACTTCATTTTCATAGGTAATATCACGATTTATTCGAAAATTTTCCATATTTCACGAGAAAATATTTAAGCACCAGTGAGCATCCTTCACAGCACGACAGGTAGAACACTATTTTACGAATTAAATAAACATTTAAAACTCAGTTAATTAATAAACATTATTTAAGATTATTTGATTTATTTACAAATTTTAAATGAGTTCAATTACTACAAGCATCAATTACTATTGTCTGTTTGCTACAGAGTATATGCGATATTATAATCTTCATCTCCCTGGTTTTCTTTTTCTTCTATTCCCTTCCTCTTCTTCTCGTTAAAGTGAATTTGTAGAACTTTTCAATAGCCTCATGCAACACATATCTAATTTTCGGAATGCGTCCTTGCTGCTCGAAAATTTTAAAATGTGTCCCAGCTTTCCAAGACATTTTTTAATCATATTGATTCTTGAGTTTTAAATGTTTTCTGCGTAACTTTATTCAATTGTAGATCTTTAAACATTGGCATGAACTTTTTTTTTAATTCTGAGTAGTTTGTTTGTTATTTAAGGTCGGCATCAATTACTAAGTCATTAGCGACCACTATTGGTTTTAACGTTATGGTATGAGGATGAAACGATATGGTGTGAAAGGACAAACACCGACAAAGGACAAACCATGCCCGAGGTAGGACTCGAACACGCGACCCATCGGTCCGAGATCACAACGGCACTACGGTCTTAGCGCCTTCTGTCACGGGGCTGACTCAGAGTAGTTGTTTTGATTGATTGATTAGTGATTCTGGGCGCGTCAACTGCTAAGGTCATTGGTCCCTGTAAGCTGCCACTATAAGGCGTGTTTTCTCCTTGGAAAGTGACGTTGATCTTACCGCGTTGGATGGTGAGATCTGGCGCCGACCTGCCGTCGGCTAGCGGGGTTATACCCAACCAGGAATATCTCACGAACGGGACACAGCCCTAGCCTGGACAAGCTCTAAACTTCCGATCGATCTCCCGGCACGTATGGTAATGTAGTGATGTAAGTGTATGTAAGTAAGGGGAAAGAATAAGACAAACAAAGGAAGGAAAGCTCGTGCGCGATCCGGGGACCGTTTGTTAGGGCACTGCTCCTGCATTAGCCTAGTATTGATAGGAGAAACCACGAAAAACTACCGAACAAAGCAGCCGGGCGCTAGAATTGTCCTTCAGACAGCGACTGCACTGAACCTAGCTGCCTGGCTAGTGTCGAAAACCCTGCCACCGTCGGAACTCCAACCTAGGATCTCCCGCAGTGACATCAGTGGATGTACCTCTCCCAGTGGAGTAGTTGTTGAATAATAACATTAAGAGAAGGAAACTTTTTGTTATACCACGCATTGCCACTGTTTTCATTAGGATAGTGTTCAGCTAAAGGAATCTGCTAAACTTCACGTAGCACCATACCTCAAGTAGGCGTATTTATGCAACCCAATTGAAGGCTAACTTCGTTTACGCTCGCATTTTTGTTGATTTGGGAGCAGTGTGCCACGCGGCCGGCAGTATCGATGTTCGAATCCCACTCCGACCGGACGGTCCGGTGGGCGGTCGGGCGGGCGTCTCCACACGCCCCCGCTCGGATTTCGAAGCGCGCTCCCACGGCTTCATGGAAATGAGAGGTGGATGTGTTTGGACGCCCGGAACGAGGCTGTTTGCGCGGCCAATGCTCGGCAAACGCCATCCGCGCCGCCCCCTCCCCCGCCCGCGCCAAATCCACTTGCCCGATTTGCCATTGCGTCACTCCCTCCCCCGCCCGGCCCACGCGTCTAACACAGGTCTCTCTCTCTCTCCACTCCGCATGCGACTCATCGCGATCCGCAACGCACTACGAACGTGTTGGGCCTCGCCGAACATTATATGGCGGTCATGTCCAGGGTTGTGAAATCCTCCCCCTTTGAGCTAACACGAGTTCCAATGCAGTCACTCTCTTTTTAATCAAGATTTTTGATCTCGAGATGCAACCACAAAAATATATAATATTTATTTCCAAGAAACTTTTATGAGATGATAACCAGCGTATTGAAAATTTGAAACAATGAACATTACAAGAAACAAACCATATCGACATTATTTAGGAAACGTTGTTTCACCATTTCTTCCATGAGATATAGCGTTCGTAAAGAGCACAAATATGTCAAAATTATTTCTTAGTACTTATCGGCTGATTTAAGCTCAGAGCTGCATGGCCGCTGACTTTGCAGCTACTCTGACCAGTAAGTTTATAAATGGCCCATAGCAGACTTTTGAAGAAGTCGTTAGAGAGGTACTGCGCCAAAAGAGATATTAATTAGAATGAATTGAATTAAGGAAAATTAACCTAAACTGCCGCTCAAATTACAATATTTGTAAAGGTGCAAACTGAATCAATGGTTATTGAAAAATAATTTAATTGCGTCTTATAAGTAATATTTTAACAAAATTATGAACTATAAATAAGGAAAAGGTTTTACTTACCGTATTGTAATAGTTGTTTCACATAAAGATAGTGATTTAAAGGAATGTCGAACTCTAAGTGAAACATTTCTGCTATATTTATTCAGTAAGAAAATATCTTCAAGCGAATGGCAGAAAAGTCATTTTGTGGACAAATGGGTTTCTTTCTGTACAAGCTCAGGCCTGTACTACTCGTTTGAGGCGATATTTGTCCTGTCATCCCGTCGAGAACGAAATCCTCGCGCTACATTTCACAGGGGATTTTCCGCGTCAAGATTTATCAAACAAGAGTAGGCGAATCAATTCACGGATACAAGGCAAACAACTGACATCACATGGCGGTAGCGTTTGGTGGATATTCTAAAAACGTTTGTATTTTGTTAGCTTTTTAGAGAAAAGATTGATACGTTGACATGAACTAATCTGTCAGTATTTTATATTTTGCTTAAAAACTACCTTTTTGAAACTGAGAAAAATTTGACGATTTATAATGGACAGATTTTTGTTGACGGGCAGATTGGAAATTAAATTTTAATTACATGCTTGAAGTTAGCAATTTGTGATATACGAGTCCCTCATATGATTGATTTACATTTTACTTCATTAGAGGACAATTTTTTTCAGAAAAACTTCAATATTTCTTCTGAATTATTAATTAGGTGCATTTAAAGGCAAGATTTCTGCTGTTTCCATTAATGTCGTCTGGATACCTGATAACCTATCCTTCAGGAGTAATCTCATAGTAAATTTTGCAGTATTTCATTTATTATATTTTACTAACATAACATAATTAACTAAGTTTGAATACTAAAATATGTTGCCGTGTTTCTACAAGTGTATCATTAAAAGTCAAAGTTACCATCTGATTCATACATATCATGTTTATCTTGTGATCAAAAGCAAATTTCACTTATACAATGTTTTAATCTTCTTATAATAGTTATTTGATAAAAATAAAACATACGACTGTTTCTTATTTCTATGTATTACTTAGATATGTTAAATTACTGTTAGTAGTTTATGAATGATCCAAGACAAAAGATCTAGAGTTTCCGGTGCCAAAGGTACAAATGGGGCCTATAACTTCAATTGCTGAATGTGAACCCCGTAACCTTTAATATAATTTATATAGATACACAATATATTAAATTATATTTAACCAGATATACAACCGGAGATCATTAATGTTCTGCCCAACAACATTCCCACATCTCGATCTTATTCTGAAATTGAGTTTCTAAAATTTTCGGCCGTGAACTAAGTGATATAGAATGAGCAGTATATCAAGTAAATGTAAACAACGCACGTTATTCATGTATTTATTCTGTACCTGTTTCATGTATTTACTGTACGTCTGTTTCACATTGAATAGTTTATTAACGATAATTTTGCGCATCCATTTTCAAAATACGGGCTCGGGCAGTAGGCGTCGGTCGAGCCGCACCACTGAATATCAAGTGCGCAAACATAAAAACAACGCTGCGGACGCGCTGTGAATCCCACTCTTTCAACCACTGGCCCACCAATCCTCTACCATTTGTTGTTGTTGTTGTTGTTTGGGGGGGAATAATTATCCTACATGCAATTGCACATAAGGAATAATATTAATGAAATATTCGGTTGACGTGTACTTTGATATGTACTTCGGTTGACGTGAATTTTTTACCACAGAATACCTCTTTCACAATCATTTTCAACATTTCATAATTGTCAATCTTTCAACTTCTTTCACATTTTCAATTATGCATTGATGGTCGGCGAGGCTCTCACCACGGGTGCGGGCTCCCGGTTGCACCAGCGTCGCTACGCCCGTATGAATATCTGCATACTCATTCTCTCTTTTTTGTTTGCTGCAGGCTCCATCAGCAACATCGACGATGCCGAGTACCACTGCAACAAGACGCAGGTGCGGAAGGTGATCTCCGGGGTGGTGGGAGCGGCATCCTCCGTCACTTCCATCCAGGTGGCCAACCTTCTCCGCCTCTTCCGCATCCCTCAGGTGAGCCCACGCTCATTTCAAACTCGCAGCGAACTGAAAATACCGGCTGACAAAACTCCATTATTCATTTATTAATAATAATAGTAGCCGCAGCCCTCACGGATAGCTCATTGGTCAGCGTGCTCACTTTCCAAGACCCCGGGTTCGATTCCCAGTCGGGCAAGATTATAGTGTGCGTTTTCCTTGCTATGTCCCTATATATATATTGCTCTGTGACGATGAGAAATCTCACTTTTCAGGTTGAGAAGACCAGAATACGGCGTAGGGATGTCTATGTGCTAACCATACGTACCCCTTAACTCATGGCCCCGAGGCCGGGACGTTGCTGGTAGGCCCTGGCCCGTAACGGCTGTCGCGCCAAGTACCACGTAACTGGTACAGAAAGTAAGTCTTTGGCCTACGAATAAAATGTATTCAAAAACCATTGAAAGAAGTATGCCAAATACGTTGCGAACGAGTTACATTCATTACTGTTACCATGAATTCTTGAATACTTGAAGTTCTTGCAAGTCCTGAATATCGATCATTTACTGTACGTGAGACGTCAACAGTGTTGATTAATGTCACCCGCATTATGTCTACGACGAAGTAACGCTTTCCAGCACACAAAAGTACTGGTTTCCTTGCATTTGCCTTTCGATAGCGCAAGTGCTAAAATAGAGGTTTAATAGATGTCAGTAAATTGTGTTATTACGCTTTTCGCCCTCAACAAAAGTAATATGTTGAGTAACGACATAAAACGTACAGGGATATCAGCAGGAATGGTACGCGCATATATACTGATAACAAAGCGTTCATGTGAAGATGCATGACATATTGTAATGTCAACAAAAATGTTATAAATTTATATCGTTAACACGTACATTAGAAAATATTCAAACAAAAGCTTCAAAGTGGAATCCTGTGTATGAATGTCCTAATACAAGGTTGAATGTCTAAAATATTACAACAAATTTGCTTTAATTTCTTAGTTAGAAGCAGGTGATTCGTAATGAATCAATGAAGTTCACGTTTCTCATGTTGTTGTTTTTTCTGTACATTTAGCTGAATTCTTGATGGCATGTATCACTAACTATAAGACAGATCATGTACTAATTTCTTTAATTTTACGGCAATGAACATCCTTGCTATTGTATGAAAGGAAGAGCATTTCCATTTATATAACCTTTAGAAGCAAAGCACAGAAGTCAACCGCAGAATATTATATTTTTACATGTGAACTGTGGATATACTTCATTTTTTAATCATGATTAATTGGAAAATGGATATACACATTGATTAAATTATTAATCAATAACCTCATGGATATGAAACCACTTTGAAGGGTTTCTGCAAAATTTTTAATAATAAAATATTCTGTGGTAATTAATTTTACCAATCGCTCAACTGCTAATGCGCTTCCTGCCAGTTTAAACATGCAACGCAAGTAAATTACTGGAGTTCATTACTAACTATGCTCTATTAATAAGTTTTCACTGCGTTTTTTTCATTTAGAAAACGTCGTGAGGTTTGGTTGGTTCCAGATGCTTTTTATTTCAAATGTATATTTCCACAAGTGTTTCAGAAAGATTAATACTCAATCGATTTTTTAAGTGTTTATATTATTAACATCAACATTATTAGAATTTTCATGAGTAGTTCCAATCATTGTTGCTATCATTAATTTGACTATATCCTTGACTGCAATTGAAATACAGCAAACTTGCAGTGATTTATTTTCGTTTCTTACCTGACTTTTACATCCGAAGATGACACCTACGTGTTATGTGACAAGTGAATAAAGTTTCCGCAATATATATTGCTTGTAGTATAATAAAAAGGAGTTGTTTTCCCACAAACGAACATAATGTTACCCGCTCTAAAATATCGGATAGTCAGTGATTTCAGATATACTCTTAGATTTCTTATAGTTCATGTTATGGTCAAGATTTTCTTTTCATTTGCAATTGATTATTAATGTAATAATTTGTTCTAAAATCCTTCATATGTATCTACAATATACATCTATGCTTATGTTCAATAAAATATATGCATACTCATTTTCAAATGCAATTAGCATAATGAAGATGAATTAATGTCTCGAACACTGAAGATCTGAACTGCTGGCGGCAGTGGTAATGAATTGAACGCGGAAACATATACGCACACAACCAAATACAAATTCTAAAACTTATTTTTGCGGGTTAAAAACACTTGCAGAGGCACATATTGGGTTAATAGGGCCATTCCCATGTTAAGTATACCATCACAAGGCAATACAATACATCCAATGGATTCAAAATTGCGAAATAGTCGCTTGGGTTTAGCTAGCATTTAAATAAAAGGTATTGTCATTACCAACAGATTTTCTTATTATTTAATATCTTTCGGCGGCTTAGCCATCATCAGATCTGTGGTCTGGAAACCAGAAACTCGACCATCAGCGACCACTAAAGTAATCGAATTTCAGGATTCCAGACATCAGATCTGATGATGCTAATTGAAAGCTGACGAAATCTGCCAATATAATAAATAAAACATCGATAATGAGAAAACATTTCATTCATATATTTAGAATGACAAAAACACATCACCAATACACGGATATGCTAAAAGCACTCGGCAAACAATTGGTGCCAGCGCATCGTCGGAGCCCCTAGTTCGGAATTCCGCGCGCAGCGCACTGCGACAAGGCGGGGGCCCGACCCGGCGCGGCGCAGCCAACGTCGTACGATTAGCGGCTTTACGACCTCTGCGTATGAAGTTTGAGGAGCACGCGAAGAAGTACGGCAGTCGACTTTTTTGTTTTTACGATCGACACGGTGCTTCTGCCTCTCGGTGCCGCAGCTCGTAACACGCGCTTCCTCCGTCTCGTTTCTCTCCGCTGTTCCGCAGACGCTGAAGACTCCGCCAAGAGCCACGTCGACTGCGGCTCCGAAATCACGGATGCTCTCCTCTCTCTGGGGGAGTGATAAAATTCGGATTTCATGAGCTTCTCCGGTTGAGAGGGCAAGAAATATGTAGTGCATGTCGCTGAGAGTTCATTGTTTATCATTATTTTTAGAAACCTACAACGGCTGCTAACTTTGTTATAATATTCCGTCTAGTTACCACGTTCAAACATTAAATTTTTACCATATTTTGGATGGAAAATTCCGCTTAAATTACATACAAATTACTTATTAAGCATTGTTATTTTTACTTTTTTTTAGTAATAAGATATTACGATATTTCCAAATATTTTCATAGGAATGTAAGTGAAATATAAATTGTGTGATAAGTGAGAGACTGAAAATTCAGAAAGTGATGTCCAAAGTATCCATGAAGCTTCTAGAAGTAATGAATGGTTTAGATTTGATCAGAAGTTCTGAATATGATTTTCCTCAAGCAGATCAATCTGGCAATCATCAGGTATTTCTGTGCTGATGGAGATCGAAAATCTCACCCCACTAATGTATTCTCACCCCACTGCATGTGTGATATAGTCTTTATTTCATGAGCTTCTCGAAATTCAGATGACAGATTTTTACTGCATATTGTCCAGTTTTCTTTCTCTATGATTAAGTCCAGTAACACTATATCAACTATCTTATAAGCGAAATGCGAAAGACGCTAGTTGGTACTTACTTCACAAAAGCTATTAAGATTTCAAAGTATTTATTTCTCGGGTTGTTTATAACTTACACTATATTTTAATTGAAATTACACTAAAATTACATTGCACTATGAGATCATGAATATGATCAAGTGAATGGGTAAGGCTTTATTGATTCCTGGCGCGTCAATTACTCAGGTAATTAGTCCGTAAATGTAATGCATATATCCTGGGAGGTACCGATGTTCTCCCTCTTCTAGAACGTGAGATCCCGCGCCAACCAAAACGTCAGCTTTCAGGTATTTTCTTCCTCCAGGTACATCCCCCAGCCTGGACAAGCTCTAAGCTCCCGACTGGTCTCCTGATACGTGTGGTAAAGTAGTTCGTGTAAGTGTAAGGGGATAGAAGGGACACAGAAAAGGAAGAAAAGATCGCGCACCATCTGTGACCCGTTTGTATGAGAATTTTCTCTTCGGCATTTGGAAAAAAATTGAAAAATACGAATTAGAACAGCCAGCAACTACTTATATAATTTTCCTTCACTCAGTGATTAAATCTTTCCTAGCTAAATAACTAATGTCAAAATCCGTGGAGACTTGTACCCCTAGATATCCTGCAGAACTATTAACCGCTTAACTGTAAAGGTAATACATCAGCTACTGATTTATAGGCACGAAAAACTGTAGAAATTGGCAGGCAAAATAGGCATTCAAAAATGTAAAATAGGCATTTAAATAGACACTAAAAAGATTTTTATCCTTATTGATGTTCTTGTGTATAAAGTTTCTGAAGGAAACATTATACCTTATCTTCATGGAATGTTTGCTTTCATCATTATTCTGGCAAATCTTTGTAGAAATCCTTTCTTGACAGGGAAATTTGGACAAAAAAGGTAAATCACAATAGCTACCTTTTAGCTTTTCATTAAATGTTTGCTGATACCTACGCTTATCTTTTTTCTCACCTTAAATTTAAACATAATTGAAAACATGATTTTTTTGTATCGCCACGCATAAGACAAATGTAACTAGTGGTGCTATAACAGTACATATTTTCTCGCATTATTTCTAAAAATATTTTGAAAATTTCAGAGACGTCGACAAAAATAAGACCTGCGCCATTCTTTTAAGCGACCCTTGTTCTATTCGTGGGGTGAAAATTGAAGAATATTTTTGTGGTTTCGGGGATTTTTTATAACTTACATTAATTTCAAGCAGAAAATATTCAAAATACATTGTTTTTTTAAACTATACATACTCTTTTTTTAAGCTCTGATTTTTTAGAATAGATTTCAATTAAGACAAAAATCTGTGTTTTCAGTATTGAACTGTTGGAATGTTATTTTTTCAATTTTCGAAAATACATAGTGTTAGTACAAGAATAGAGTCGGCAGCAATTTTTATACTGCCCTTTGATTCATTTGAAGAGACAATTTGAAGAAAAAGTTTTGGAGCCCTTATAGAGAAAAAATTGTTGCAATTCGAAGAAAAAAAATTCTACTACCAGTGATTTTGCACTTGTTTTGTGATTCAAAATACCTGCGCTGTGGTAGCAGTAAAACTGAATATTAATTTATCGATAGGTGTTCGATTTCCCTGCGCTCTACAAGATAAAAACGAACAAACACGTACAATGTTTTTTAAATTTTGATTAAGGAAGATTGCATTTTGGCAGCGCCCTCTAGAATACAAAGCCGGGCGACGGGCAGCCATCTTGCAAATGACGTCACGATGAGTAGGCCCACCAGCCCCGCCGCGGCCTATGCTGAAGTTAATAGCAAGAGCATTTCACAATATATTTCTCCCTGGCAGCTTCATTTTGCACCATCATATTTTGGTAACGAAAATCGAAGGATTTATTTTTTAGAAATACGTTGCTTTTATTTCAGGAAAACGTTTCTTTGAAAGAAAAAAATAAAACTTTTCCTACAACTATTAACTAAATTAGAATCAGAAGTTAATAAAAATACACTTTGATTATTTTTAGGAATAGTAATTTATTTTGAAGAAAATCATATAGCAATTTACATATATTACTTAAATATTTTTGTGTTACACAAAATATAGTATTAAGTAGTTTCTCAATACATATGCATACATATTCCTACATTAATACACAAAAAAATATTTTTACAGAATAGGAGATTTAAAATATTTTGGGAAAGTACAGAAGCAGAATCATGCCGCATGCTAGATTTTGAGTTGACATATCACGTAACAATTATGTATATATTAAAACATATAAAACTTCTCACATAACGTAATATTTGAAGCTCTAAACGAAAAAGTTGATAAGGAAAATTCATTTAAAATACGGAATGAGGAGATCCTGCTAGCAATTAGATGAATGTTGAATAACAAATTCTTCATGTTCAATTATTCTTGTTACAAACAAAAACAGGGGACTCCAATAGGTGGACGCATGAGTTATCTCTTTTCTGAATCGGTTATGCAGCAGACACAGTAATCTTAAGTCAAAATGAAGTAATATTTTGTGCTAGATATGTGGATGATACGTTATTATTTGTTGATGAGGCAAATAATGAATCCATTTTTCAACAATTCAATAACTATCACCAAAACTATCACTATCATTATCACTGTTTGCAAGTTTAAAGTATTTTTTAAATACCTACCCTTGAGTTATTGTTGGGTATGAAAGTTGTCTCTCTGCAAATAGCTCTGATCCACGCACTCTCTTTGGGAAAGCCGAACACACTAACAGCAGGGCCGTTTCGGTAGTTGCCTTTACAATTGGGCACACAACACTTGAAAGTTATTGTGATGAGCTGTAAATGAAACAATGAGGGTTTGAATAGTTCCGAATTTGTTAACATCTGTTAACTGTGTAATCACATAAGTCCTAAACACTGTATGATCAATATGCACAATAACCTTGGAAGCTTCTTAACACGTTTTTACAAATTGAAGCACAAATATATCATTTACTTATATTTGCCTTAATTTTAGATCTAAGACGTAAAGTGAACTTAATCAGAAATTACTTGTACTCACAAAGTTCGAATTTCCGTAATTAAAATTATCAAATTGCTGAAAAATCACAACCAACACAACATAGCAACACGCATAACACACGGAGTATCCGGCCGCAGAGTCTCTTCGTGGGCCTACTCGTGCTTACGTCACCAAATCGTCGCCAGGCTTTGTATTCCAGATGGCACTGATTTTGGTCAATAAATACGAGAATAACCACTATTTAGGCATTTAAACACAAAATAGGCATTCATTAGTGAAATAGGCATTTATAGACACTATAAAATTTGCATATAATGCTCCTAATGCCTCAAACTGAATGAGTAACACAAAAGATTGCGTTTGCCAATGAAAGAAAACGAGAAAGTAAAATAAGCGAATAGGCAAAAATCCACATCTTAGTAATTAGCTTAGTAAAAGTAAAGTCTTGTTTTAATCATTAGTCAAAGCAAGTTTAAAATAAAAATGTAAATATAAAGGCAGTTTTGTCATTCTGTTTGGCAGATATTACTTCATTGTTTTCATCAAGATGAAACTTAATCCTCTTGTCATGAAACATCTAGAGGCAGAAGGTAAACATGGACAGACATCTTCAATAACCGTATGTTATATTCTATTTGATTCTCAACATGTAAATATCTCTCATTTCTGACAGTAACGTCAATGCCTACAGTACAAAGTCCGGCGTTCATTGCCACTGAAATATCGTAGCCGTAACTTGCATTTCATTACATAACGCGCCGGCGACGTACACCCATTACGGCGTTCACCCATTTACGCACTAACACAGCGGCCCCCGAGTACACACAGCGCCGCGCATACATTTGTCATATAACTTGGGCGGGGCAGCGGCTCAGCGGCGCTGCGCCTGCTAAGTGCCCGCCGCCATTCCGGATGGAAGCGCGCGGATTACATCGCTGCCTGCGCTTTCCAAGCTCCCGCTGCCGCCACCGCCGCCGCCGCCGCCGCCACCGCAGCCACCGCCGCAGCCACCATCACCGTTCTCACCTCTGCCACCACGCTCCCGCCACCACCAGCCCCCGCCCCCGCCACTGCCACCGACACCGCCCCCGCCTCTACCTCTGCCTTCGCCTCCGCCACTGCCTCGGCCTCTGCTTCCACCTCTGCCTCCACCTCCGCCTCCGCCACCTCTTCCACCTCCGCCTCCACATTTTCCTCCGCCACCGCCACCGTTCTCACTGTTGCCGCCCACGCTCCCGCCACCCGCACTGTCACCCCCCTGGCCACCGTTGTTGTCCCTGGCACAACCGCAGCCACCCCTAACCACCGCTCCGCGCACGCCACACCTACGGTCTTCCCCCGCCTGTAGGCGCCGCCACCGCCTTGTTCACCGCTCCCTCCACCGTTCTCTCCGCCACCCATAGCCTACGCAACCGCTCTTACTGACCTGGACGCCGCATCGCGCCGCGCCGCCTTCGAGGCCGCCCCCGCCGTCGTCATCGCTCTCGTCGTCACACCGAAACCCTGCCGTCACCCTCACCACCGCCGTCACTGCTGCCCTCACCACCATCCTCATCACAGCCTCACAGCATCGCAGCTCTCACGACGTGCTCTCCCTCATCACTAACCTCACCGCCATCCTCACCGTCGCCCTCACCGCCACCCTCACTGCTACCCTCACCACCACACTCACCGCCACCCTATCCTAACCTAACTTAACCAGCACCCACACCACCACCCTTCTGTTCTTCCTCACCATCGCTTTCACCGCTGCCTTGCCCTAACAGACTTCGTTGCCTTGCCCATCGTCCTCACTATAACTCCCACCGCCACTCCTCTTGTTGCCAACTCGCACCAGCTCTCGCCACCTCGCCGACCCCTCCGTAAGTCCGCATCCCAGTGCCGCCGCGCCGACGGGGTTTGTCAAATATGCAGCAGAGAGGCCCGCTGCGCCCACAGAGGAGCTATCTCTGTAAACCTGCAACCCATCTGCCACCTCGTCTATCCTTCGCCTCATCAGTCCACCCCTTCTGGTCATCGCTCTCCGCCCTCGACGGACCCTCAACCGCACCTGTTCCCATTTCCTGATCCTCTTCCTCTGCCGTCTCTTTGCGTTCTCCTCTAATTGCTTCCTATTCTATTTCATCCTCTTTGACTTTCAATCTCAGTTGAATTAGTTTTACTCTGTTTTTTTCCTTCATTTCATTTTCCTGTTTATTAGTGGCTGTCCTTTTATCCTATTTCTCGACTTTCATTTTTTTACTTGTTCTTACCTTCTTTATACCTTCTACTTTAAAATCATTTGTATTACTTTACTTTTCTTGTCCTTTCCATTCTATTACTTCTTCTTTTCTAGGCGTCTATAAGTTTGTTACATTCACTCCTACTAATTACAAATCTGCATTTCATTAGACTAAGAGGAGGAGAAATAATTTTCTATGGAGCCAGGGCTTACAGCACTTCGTAAACTAACACTAAGAAGAAATGTGAGCAAAAAAATTGCACATTATTTATAGACTGTACGTTTGCAGAGATTTGTAAAACAAAGTCATTTTTATAGTATCTGATATAAAAACATTTTATAACAGCAATGTATAAGACCATATGAGAGAGGGATATCACAAATTGCAAAACTTGCACTCTTGAAGTCCTATGAAAAGCCATATAGTCTTCAAACAATTTTCCATCGGATAGGTCAAGGGATAGAAAGGAAAGATCGCACACAGTTTATCGCCCGTTTGTTCGGTCATTTGTCTTATATTGATCAAGAAGCCATGGAAAACCATCACAGCAGACGGCCGCTGGAATTCTCCTCCAGACAGTAGAGTGCTGTTTTGGTCATAAGTAAACGTGAAATACGGATATCAATAGTTTATTTAACACGAGTTTACATTTATCAGAATCAAAATTGTACCACTACAAGCTATCTCATTATTTACACGACATAAAATACCAATTCCGCAATACAGTCGTCTTCACCACCAGTCTGTGTCCCTAATTACAACTCAGACAACTACGCTCCAATATTCTGAGAACGCACGATACTGTTCGCATGGGGAGTAGACACATCGGTCCAGTCACGAGCTCTTACACTCAGTAACCATCTTCCTGGATTGGATTAACAATTGACTCCCAGACACTCGCAAGTCCTTTTATTGTAAAGCCGATGTCATGCCTATGACTCACCGCGAAGCTCGACCGTTACGGAGGCTGCTTTTCTGGATTGGTAAGCCCCGAAAGCGCGCGCTACATCAAATAGCCCAACACATCTATAATAAACTCGACCTTTCTTGCTACAGTGGGAAATCCGCTACAATCGGGTTTCGAACCGTACAGCTCTCGGACCTGCCCGTCAGAGTCTCTGCAGAAACATCGGCAATGCTGGCTCTCTTAACTGTAATGCATAACTTAAATGTAAGATACTGGATAAACTTAGCCGGTGTCTTACATTCGATCGCACAGCCTGGTCTGAACGGTGCAAATCCGAAAGCTAGGTGCTCAATCGAATTGCCAACCTGAGAGCTGTATAGTTCTATTTAAATTCTAAGGGGTTTATAACTGGGAGTGGGGGAACACTGCGTTGTCACAATCTCATGCTGGCAGGCTCCACGCGGCGAAGATTGCGTCCACGCAACCTAGACACGATAGCCTTGTAAACGGCAGCTACACTCCGTAAAAAAATGTGATACTATTAGTTTATAAATTTCGCGCTTAATCGGATTATATTACCTGTAATTTAAATGTAACGGTAGTCACGTGCATCTCGAACTAATAGCAGTAGAGCGACAAAACAAAACAAGCACCTACCAAAGAAAAGAAAAAAAAGGCAAATAAATACATCCACCGAACCTCAGAGGTCGCCTTAGAATGATACAAAAGGTGTAATGCGCGCGGGTGAATTTCAACCGACCACTGGTTCACGAAGCAGATTTTTGACAATTCCGTTGATACATCATCAAAAAATGCTTCCGAGGGGATAATGAATCCCCCCTCCTTCGTAGAAGCTGTAAATCCATTTAAGATTTTATTCGGACTCCAGCCGTTGGCAAAGTAACTCTTTGGGTAGGATCTGATAGATTCTTCAAATACTCAGGTTTTCGAGACCCACTCGCAGTGATCTAATAACTTGATTTTATCAATAGTGACGATGACAAGATAATAAAAGCAAATATGGATATGTGTGTGACACATCGATGCAAAAACTACTAAATCGATTTCACTGAAGTATTCACCCATTTTTTCTTATTCGTAATGAGATTGTTTTGAGAGTCGTTTGAATTAAATCGAACTTGTGGGAGCTTTGTGGACGTTTAAGGCGACTAAAGCGTGCCTGAACACTACGCAACCCTGCTCACACGTAGTCTGCCTCTGCGATTGTGAAACATCGGCCGGCTATTACTTGAATCTTGGACAAGTAAATCAAATTTCTCCAAGATAATGTCACAGCGAATGCATGCCTAAACTTGAGGGAGAACGTTTAACACTAGGATTCTTGACAACCATGTCCAAAACAGGACATAGAACTAGACATAGGACATAGAACAATCTCATCTATGATAATGTTTGCACAGCGTAGGGTAAAATGTAATTAACAAGCACACGACAAGTAGTATGTGATGTGTAAATACACACATGCCGTAAAACCAGAGAATCTTAAGAAAACCTTCCAACAGCTCCTTGTGTTCGCCACAAATTTCACAAGGATTGACCGGGAAGCGAACCGCGCCGCAACGTGAAAGGGAATTCCACTATTAAAGGGGGACCTTTCCCCTCCCCTCATCAGTCAGAGAGGCCTACAGGAAAGTGACGAGTCGTCAGTCAGAGGGCCTGTAGGAGGACGATGAGTCGTTTTGTCAGGGCGCCTGCGGGAGGACGAGGTCGTGAGTCAGGGAGCCTGCAGGAGCAGGATGAGTCGTGAGTCAGGGGCCTGCAGGAGGACGATGAGTTGTCAGTGAGGGGGCCTGCGGGAGGACGAGTCGTCAGCCAGAGAGCCTGCAGGAGGCGGATGAATCGTCAGTCAAGGGGCCTGCAGGAGGACGAGTCGTGAGTCAGGGGTCTGCAGGAGGACAATTGGTCGTCAGTCAGGGAGCCTGCAGGAGGAGGATGTGTCGTGAGTCAGAGGCCTGCAGGAGGACGATGAGTCGTCAGTCAGGAGGGCCTGTGGGAGGACGATGAGTCGTCAGTTAGGGGTCCTGAAGGAGGACGCTGAGTGGTGAGTCAGGGGGCTTGCAGTAGGACGATGAGGTAGGTGGCGGCGGCGGCGGCGAGCGAGGCGAGCAGGCGCAGGTCGAGGGCGAAGAGGCCCCAGGCGCTGAGGGCGACCGAGTGGGCGGACGCCTCCCCGGCGAAGCGCCCCAGCTCCCGCCACAGCGACGCCGGCTCCGCCACCCACGGCTCCGACGGCGACACCCACACCTGCGCGACAATGCCTTTCTGAAGTCGGCTCCACACACTCTTTATTCGGCGAGTAGTGAGCAACGCTTTTTATTAAATACATATTTATTTTTCTTCCGGAAATACATAGTTCGGTTTACATTCAGTTTTTCATATGCATTGAATGGCTTACAACTATTGTTATATCCTAATCTAAAAAACTAACTCTTACTACAGGAAGGAGTAGAAAGCTACAATCTGTACCTACGTTAACAATTGTTCTAGAATATGCTTAGGACGGCATCTGTTTTTTATCGGTGTTGGAGTATGGTCTGTTGAGGCGAGCAACCGCTCGATGAACTCAAGTCGTGTGGATGAGTTGCTTGCTATTTGCCCGGTGACGAACATTGGGTTCTCGCCCTACCTACCAACCGCGTGTCGGTCTGTAGGACACATCAAAGGAAACGAACATTCGCCCCTCACATCAACTGTTCGGAATTGGACAAGCAATAGCTCGGTGCTCGGCAAATACCGAATGTGTGGAGTCGCCTTAACAGAAACGCGGAGAGAATATCTTCCACTAGCGCATGCGCTAAAATTTCTATTAGAACTAGCTCAACCTTCGCGATTACATCACGCAAAAGTAAGAACTGTAGGAAGTTAAACCGAAAATTACTGCATAAAGCATTATAAAGAAAATTGAAAATCCCCAAAATATTAATTCACGTTCATATTCTCCAAAAGTAATGAAATGAGGGAGATTTGCCAATGTTTCAGCAATAGTCATGAGTGCACGCGACCGTTTAAATGACATGCCTCGATGAATCTGCGGCGGCCGAGCGGGGCAAGAGTTTGCTGTCGGCGTCAGAGAGAGTGCGCCAGAGGCAGGAGTGAGACTGTCTCAGCTAGCCCACTGCCGAAGGCCCTTATGCTACAGCCTCCGCCGGCACCGCGCTGACCAACGTGCCACCGCTCGACTGGGTGGAAAGGAGAAGCCTTGCAGCAAAGCTCGACCCCACCGCTCGACTGGGTGGAAAGGAGAAGCCTTGCAGCAAAGAAGCTTCTGGAGAGGACCAGTGCCGGGCTGCGAGTTATTTATGTGTTGTATAGACGGACAGTGAAGTGGGTGATTTCTTTTGTGAATTTCGGAGCTGGAGTGTTTATTGGACATGTAATGTGCAAACTGCAACTTGGATAGTTTTTGGTACATCTCCCTTTGCAAAATTTGTCGGTATCATTTTGTAATGTGTCTTATACAAATAAAAGAATCATGGTTGAAGAAGTTTATAAACACGTTGAGTTTTGGCTATATACTATTCAAAGGGATGATTTCTCAGATGTAATTCCCATTATCGTCCAATAGTACAAAATGCTTAATGCTACTTATTCAAATTGAACGCACAGTAGTCTATTGTCGATACATTCATTTACGTGTATTATTTTAGCCTATAACCATACATTATAACGTCACTAAGACACTGAAGTGGACGGTTAGACTGCAGATTTGAGACGTTTTTCTAAATTCTATTGCAGGGGTTAGCTATTCCGATGCTTTGAAGTTTTCACGACTGTTTTTAATAATTTGCTTTAGGAATATCTTAGGAAATGCATATTTCCATCCTTAAACACTGTTGCTAATGGTAGAAAAATTAAATCGCGTGGATCTTCCACAAATACGAACAAAGCAAAAGGATATTTGTTTCACGTCACCTGAAACCGCCGCAGCCTACGCACAACCGCAGCGGCGCGCGCCGAAGCCGCCCCGCAGATCACATTCGTCACCACTAGACGAATCAGGTTCTTCACGGAGCACATGAGGCTGTGGAGGAACAGCTGCCGGAACACCTCCTCATCTTTTCCGCTTGGCGCGCGTGAGCACACACGGTCAGCATCTGATAGGCGCCCTCGACGGTGCCTGCAAAGGATGCGATCGTCGTCGCCAGCAAGAACGGCCCAAAGCCACGCTCCACGCTCTCCACTACATCTACGAGCGCCAGGTGAGCGCGTCGGAGCCGCCGCAGTTCACGCACGGCGGCGTCTTCCACGCTGAGCACGCTCCCACGCTTGATACCGAACGGCAGACCCGTAGACGAGAGTCCGGTTGTGGTTTCTATCGCAAGATCCTCCAGCGCTTCGTTGAGCCACGCGTATTTCTGGCAGACGTACAGCACGCAACCCAGAAACAGCACCTCGAACAACCAAACGTAGAAAAACATAGCGTAGTAGTACAACATGCACAACATGGAGCGTGCCAGGGAGGTGGTGCCGGACAACGGGATCCACAGCGCCAAGGTCGCCACGCAGGTGATCATCTTCAGGATGAAGTAGGCGGCGAGGCAGGCGTAGAGGACGACGCTGGCGGCGGCGTAGGGGCGCGGGCGGGGCGCGGCGGGCGCGCAGGGCGGCGTCCAGCGTCGTCACGCAGCCCCCGAAGCCCAGGGCCTGGTGTAGCGTACGGCAGACCCGCGGCGCGCACAGCAAGGCCGCCGCCAGCGCCACAGCCTGCCCGACGAACACTAGGTTCTGCGCCAGGTAGAAGATGGGCAGCGATTTGGTGAAGTAGCCGCCCGACACCATCTGCGACAGGGAAATTACCGTCAGTTACTCGGCTTCAACCCTCAGGTGAGAACATGAATTTTCCCTCTTCAGTGAGAATATCTGTCTCAGAGGCAGACATTACTGAAGTCAACATCTTTTTAGTAATTAACATGAAAATCCATAAAACTCTTGACAGAAAATTATTTCAATAGTATAGTACAAAGAAATTGAATTAATAAATTTGCATGAGAAGCAGATTTTAAATCATGCATTTTTAGGAACATCTGCATGAAAAGCAGATATCAAAACCTACAACTGTGAGAACATCTTATATCATCTTTGATATAAAGCATCCCTTATATCAAAAAATAATACTTTACATTAGAAGGTCGCATACCATAGATATTATTACCCTTTCTCCTTGAAAATTTTAAGCGTACTGAAGCACTTGAGGAGGGTGAAAACGTTTGACGTATTTATAGCGCTCCTAGCGATAACAATAGAAACTGTGCCTGCCTTCCAGGCAGTTGTTCTCACCACAGAGTTAATAATGTGATAGTTTTTGTTGTTGTTTTTTGTTTACACTGTGCGAGCACTTTGAAATCAATTATCTGACCGCCGAAATGAACTGAAACTGATGTTAACTCATTATTTGGTACTCTACGGACTGCCAGCATTGTCGGTAAAGTTTGGAATTACATATTTGCCGTTCGAACATACGTATCCGTTACTTCATCCGTTAAGTGAATATGGGAGCCGATTAGAGTGGGAAATATCGGAGGATTACCGGGGGAGATGCTCAGTGCATCAACCTGATGTCACTGCAGTCCCTCTGACTGGGAGGTCCTAGTTCGAGTCCCGACGGCGGCAGGATTTTCGACACTAGCTTGTCAGCTAGGTCGAATTCAGTCGCTGTCTGGAGGAGAATTCTAGCGGCCGGCTCCTCTGATCGGTAGTTTTCCGTGGTTTCTCCGATCAACACCAGACGCATGCCGGAGCAGTACCCTAACAAACGGGCCACGGACCGCACGCGATCTTTCCTTCCCCATCCTTGTCCTATTCTCTCCCTCTTACACACACACTGACACTAACATGAATTACACTACCACACATGCCGGGAGACCGGTCGGGAGATACAACTTGTCCCGGCTGGGGCGATGCCCCGCTGGTGGGAGATACTTGGTTGAGGGGAAAACCCCGCTAGTCGACGGTAGGTCGGCGCCAGATCTCGCCATCCAGCGGGGAAAAGATCATCGCCACCTCCCGGGAGGGAAAACGCACTACACTTACGGCACTAATGACCTGAGCAGTTGACGCGCCCGGAAACATGAATCAATTAATCAATCAATCGGAGGATTAATAGTGTTCGAAGCCGAACAAAGTCATTGATTTTAAGGGTGAAAAATTTCCTTTGTACTTCCTGTAAATGGGAAAACAGAGCCAGGTGTTCCGTGTCGTAGATCTGCGACGTGTAAAAAAACAGCACCTTAAATTGCGCCTATCAGATACACACTAATATTCTATTACCTTATTGATATCGCCGTTTCCTTCATAATAGGTTTTAGGTTTTGTCTGTATATTAGTAATTAGAGCGACATATTAGACTGAAGAAAAACACAATCAGACGACTCTGACGTATATTAAATCCAAGAACACCTTTCAGTATTCACTTAAATAAAAACGTGTATTTTCACGACAATAAAAACTCACTAGTCCTAGATCTGCCTTACATGGAGTAGATAACATAATATGCCATCTGTCAACATTATTAGTTTATTTCCTGGTACCGCAAGGATACGCAGGTTCGGTGGTATAATGGTCATTCGTAACTAGCTGTTGTACCTAAGACTGCGGGTTCAAACCCGATCCGTGGATTTTTCAAGGACGAAAAAATTCTTCGTAAGCCTTCCTTCCGAGGGGAAGTAATGCCAGCTGTCCCATGTGGTAGATTTACTGCATGCAAAAGATTCTGAAGCCTAAAAGAAGTCTCTGAGCAAAATTAAAATTGCATTTTACGTCGCCCAAAATAATACTTTCTTTCTCTGCTAGATGGTGAAAGGAGCGTAGCGAAATTTGCGTGGTTTGACGGAAGAGCGGGCCTGATGGCCCGAGTCTCGCCACGTAAAAATTAACTAACTAGTGACGTAAAATTAACTTACAACAGCCACGACAGCAGCAACGTGAATGGTTAAGACGACGGACGCCTGCGTACAGGATCCTCCGCGTGGCTCGCTTGCAGATGTGCCGCCGGCGGCGAGGGCGGCGGCTGCCGGCAGCCCCAGGACGCGAAGGGCCAGCAGAAGCGGCCGCACTGCTCCCGGCAGATCGTCGGCGCCCAACCGCTCCACCAGCCTACGCAAATGGAGCAACATGCATTGGCCAAACCGAAAATATCGCACACCAACAACAGAGGACACTCACCTTCAAAGGGACAGAACCTGTTTCCCTTTTGAATGAAATACGAAGGGTATTTTCACCTCTAAAAGTCTATACCTTTGTTGGGTTTCGAACCCCCAAAATTACCGAATAAAATAAAAAAAACAATAATAATAATAATAATAATAATAATAACAACACTTAATTAGATGATAACAGTTCCTCCATCAGTGACAATTTCTCAGAGAAGGGAAGAAAGGAAAGTCTTCCTCATACATTTTCTTATTTTGTATGTAATTACTGTAATTTTGAATATAATAACATATTTGCTTTGAAGTGTGAAGTAAAATAAATTATTTTCAGTTGAAAGACATACGAAAATTAATTTGATTGCAGTGTTAAAATTGTGCGCGCTTTCAAAAAATTCGCAAATCATTGAAATCGCGCGCACATCTGGCAGAAGCGATCCAGAAGAAGGCCAGAAAAAAATCCATTTTAATTGGGCCCTACAGGCCGGAAGAAATAAACCCTCTGGCGTATGGTGTGATGAGAAAAGCCGACGCGTCCCAGGTGACACTATTGAGGCATTCCAGGGCAAATCGCACAAGAGTTGACACGACATTTTTTTAAATGTACGATATGTTTTCTTAAATCTGGACATCAAAAAAGAGACACGTATTTTTTTATTTGCCTGAAAATGGATTATTTGTGTAGTTATGCCTATATTAAATTTTGGAATTTACAGGTACTTCACAAAATAAGATCAATTATCTCTCCGAATGTACTAAATATAAAAAATTTCTAGTTTGTGTCATTTAATACTTTGAAATGTATATTTTTTTCCTCTGTAAATAAATTTTTCAAAAAATATTTTTTCATTTTAAAACATTTATTTGTTTCAAAAAAGAAAATTGCTACATAAACTTGATGAAATAAAAATTTGAAAAAATATAGGCGTGTTTCTTGTTCAATTTTCTATAAAATACAATAAGAAAAAAAGTGGGCACTCCACACATACAGTTCTAAGAAAATCAATTGTAAGTATGAGGGTGCGCTCTGCCTCTGCCCACGCACTAAAGAATTGTGTTCGGCCAGTCTTTGATGCAAGTGCTGAAGAACTTAAAAAATAATGACCATCTGCCTGATAAGGGTTTCAAGAGCTATTAGTATTTCAGATGTTCACTCCGCCCCCAGAATGTATGACATTGTGTCATACATGTTTTTGTGGGTAACATCGTGGGTGACTTGTGGGACATCTATGTTCTTAAGGCTGAAAGCAAAACGAATTGTAATACGAGCCATTCCACGTCAAATCGCACTCGAATTGACACGACTATTTTTTTTAATTATCTATTTTTTTAAAAATAAATGACACGAAATTATGGCATTCTTTCTGGACATCAAAAAAAGTGACACGTGTTTACCCGAAACATTTTTTGTGTAGTTTTCTATACAATAAATTTTGAAATTTACAAGTACTTTGCAAAATATGATAAATTGATGCACCGAATGTACTTAACATAAAAATTACTGTTTTATTTATTTTAATTTTTTATATGTGTATTTTATTAATATGTAAATTACTTTCTCAAAAATAAATATTTCATTAAAAAATTGTAATTATTTAAAAAAACGAAAATTTCTTTATGAACTCTCTCAGATTAAAATTTGAAAAAATAGGCATATTTCTTGTTCAAGTTTCTACACAACATAACAAGAAAAAAGTGTGCACTCAACACAAAACAGATAAAAAAATCTATAGTAAATATGGTATTCGGGCGTGTGGTTCCTGCCCCTGCACTAACAAATTGTGTTCGATCAGTCTTGGATACCAATGCCGACGAACAATAAAAAGAATGGCCCTCTACCTGATTAGGGTTTCAAGAAACATTAGTAAACCATATGTTCACTCTTTCCCCAGAAGGTATGGGTGACAGCAAAACGAATGCTTTTCCTCGTGTCAGCGAAACGAATTTTACTGCAGAGTCCCTTTGCGTCCTAGGGCCGGGTTGCACTTCTGATCTTGCTCGTGAAATACAATCGACCACTTGTCCAGGGACCACTTGTCCAGGGACAAAATTTTGTCAACATCAGTCTCAATACGCACCTTATGAAGACAAGTGTGCTAGTATTTGTTCTGTGTTTACACTGTGCAACATGAGTAGCGATCAGCGTGTGAGGTAGATGTTTCAATCCATTTAAACTTTCTGATTACGATTTTTAAAAAAGAAAATCTCCAAGACGCGTAAACCACGATTTGCTGGTGAATTTACAGGAGTCATTAGATTGGCGAATTTGTGATTCATTTCGGAAGAAAGGGAATCGGCTTCCAAAACGGCCTTTTCTTAATGAAGATAGCGTTGAGATCAGTGGTTCCCGTGGCATTAACGAAAGTAGCGAAACGTCCAGTGAAAAGAGTGGATATCGAGGAAGTGACAATTTAAGCTATTCAGATAGTTCGTCGAGTGAATAAAGAGAAGATAAACAAGAGTTTAATTGCAATAAGAGAAACCCCCGCCACGAAAAGAAAATTGGAACAAAATGGTATCCCCATGAGAAATTTTAGAAAGTACAAAGTGCCAACATAGATAAATCCTTTCACATTGAAGATCCTTCGACGTCCATCGAAAAATCAGACAAAGATACTATTTAGTAATTCATCGATTACTTTCAATCAACAGATGACATGACGTTAAAAATTTTAATTTTGACAATTTTTGAAAGTTGGACTTACAATAAAATTAAACGACATTTTGCAGCAACCGAACGCATGAAAAAAGTGTCTAAAACGTTGGCTGAAGAAAATGGAATTTTGTCCAGACCTAAGTACGTAAATTCGGTAAGGCACTGAAACTGTGCATAGTGACAGAAGTTCAGGAATTCTATGATACGCGAGTACTTGTATTTAAAGTTAGTTGTGAGGGACCAGAAAATTTCAAAATGTCAGTCAAAACCTGAGTCAAGAATCCGTCATTTAATTTATAAATTTATAATTTATTTATAAATATATTAATATTATTTATATGTATATTAATATACATAAATATTATTATTTATAAATTCAATCATGAAGTTTCACCACCTCAAGAAGTACTTAAATTACTGCTTCATCCAAAGAAACCGACGACCAGTAACGCAAAAAACGCGTCTATTGCAGCAATCTATTACACACTGGTTCGTAAAATATTAATATCTATTAAAGTTATTGAGATCCCACTTTCATTTTTTCTGGACTTATTATCAGTACTCTAGTGCGTTTACAAATATTTTTTAAAATTTTTAGTTCATCGAGTTTACAAAAATATTCATTTTTCAAACTTTCAGTTTTTAAAAAACAATTGAAAATTCAGAAAATTAAATATTTTGCAAAATCTTAAAAGTTAAACATGTTTTTATGTTTCGAATGGAATTTGAAAGGAATTTATATCATTGGTGTATTCAAATATATGATATTTTTACGTTAGTGATGCCCGTCATTTTTAGCAAATTTCATTATACAATATTTCCGAAAATAATAAAGTTAGAAAAAAATAAAAATACACGTTTTCAATTATTTGATCGATATAAAAAATAGAAAATAATTAAAAATATGAAGGTCAAATTTTGGTCTTTTTTGTGCGATTTGACGTGGAATGGCTCTATTATAAGGGTGGTTCAATTGAAAATGAAATATATTATTTCTCTTGTAATTGTAATCTCTTGTATTTCTCTTTTCTCAAAAATTACTCTCTACCGCAAGGTTTTCCTGGAAAGATTTTCTGCCATTTTGAATAATAACACATAACTTTCCTTTAAAATAGACATCTTAATTTTGTTGCAAAAGTTAAAATATGTTTAACGTCTTCCTACAATGACAATATAAAAAAGATTTTTTCTTCATAAAATCTGTTCATCAAAGACAAATCAGTCATGTACACTTTTTTACGTTTAATTTTCAAAAATAATTACAATATGAAATGTTTCTTTTCGATTTGCCTAGTGGGGGAGGAGGGCAGTGTCATAATCTGATTTGATTTGAGTTATTTAGTCAAAGAACAATATAAACTGTATGTGACGTATGGGGGAGACAAACTATCTGCGCATGTAGTGACCCGAGTACATTAACTATTCCCCAGTGCAGCCAACTGTCCCAAACACTCACATACTTGAACGCCTATCTCTCCAGTCTCCATTGACAATTTGGGAACATTAAGGAATAAGGTTTTGAGAATAAACCTTTTTCCGGGAGTAAGTGCACACTTTCCAGGAGATCTTGTCTTGTGTCTAAAATGGCTCTTTCGATCTCAAATTTTATTTATGTCATTCTGGTTCATGGACTATGAAAATCGTGGGTGTTTTGTTGTTCACATTCATTTTCTTCTGCAGTACCTTCGCGAATTTATAACGTGCTTGTGCTGTGCGTAATACCAGCAAGGAATGGTAAGAGTCTGATGCTGCATAAATAATCGTGAGATAAGTACATACTAGTTCTTCAAAAACTACAGGTTCGCTCTAGAAGTATCTCATGTTTTTCAACAGCTAACCAGAATCATAAATTTAGACACTTGATCTGTAGCCTGAATTTATACTTCGTGAGCTATTGAGAAAAATGTGATTGAATCGTAATACTAGGTTTATCATATAAGAATTTAGCAAAGAATAGCAGGGAAACAGCTCTACGATATTCATGATATTTGTTAATTGACAAATGGGCACTTATCTTGGAAGTAGGATCAATGAAATGAATATCCAACTAAAAATGGAAATAATCACCGTCAGCCAACTAAAATGAATGCCGAAACAGTGTAAAACTAAAGAGAAAGGTTTCAGTCATAGGCATTACAGCCAAGGAGGAGGGATGTATCCCTCCTTTAATTTTTTTTTTTGGAGGGGAGTAGTGATACATTAAAGGTCATTCCCGCGTAATCTGTACTTAATATATTGAATAATTTCTCCCAAAAAAATTTTGTGTTGGGACCCCAAGCAATTTTCATTTTCTGAAAGAAACTAAACGCATTCTTAAGTGAACACTATATTTAAGACGAAAGTTCAGTTCATAAAATCAAAAAGGGTAACTGTTTAATTAACATGCAGATCTATCTAAAAACAAATAAGTTATATTTTGCACATATGAGTGTAATAACGAAGTGACATGTTGATGATAATGTTCTAAGCTTGGATAGACGACAATCGTTCTGTCACGGCATTTCCATCAATTTATTTGCGATTATAAGTTGTATTTGGAGTTAATTATTCCACTAGTTGACGAGTCACGATATGAGATATTATTGTGGTACCAAATAATCATTTGAAAGCCATTGGATGAGCAAAATCAATTTCAGGAATTTGACGAATGGTGTTTTGATATTGCGGGACATACAAATCTACATTCTGATTTGCAATGACAACGTAATACGTCACTTACCGTTTTATTCTTGTTGGTGCCGGTCCACGGAATGATTTGCTGTAATGTCGTTTAAACCTGTGTATACACGATAGTTGTCGATCATTGCAGGAAATATATTGATAGGTTTTAAATTATCAGTATCTGATAATCTACTATTTAAATGACGTACGTGTATATAAAATAGAAAAGTCTATGAATGCCGTCATAAAATTTATGTTAGTTTCCATAGATGAATTGCACGTAAAGGCATAAATTATTAATACAAAGAAAAAATAAATTGTTAAAAAAATAAAAATGTTCTGTTAGCACATTTCACTATCGTTTAGTGTATTTCACTTGAAATTTCAACGTTAATAATTTTCAATACTTTTATTCGTATTATTCCGATCATTTTACCACTCTTTTTCTCCCAACCGCTACGTGAGTTTCTGAATAAAATAATAATAATAATAATAATAATAATAATAATAATAATAAAAATAATAATAATAATCAACATTTAACATCTCATTTATATTTAAATAAGAATTTGTCGCATGCGCAAATTGCGCATTATAACTCGCACTAAAATGTATTTTCAACGTTCTCTACAGTAACGCAATTATCTGGCACACGACCTTGTTTCAAAATCTATCTTTAAGGAACATATTTCATTAAAGAAACAACTCTCTATTTTCATAAGTATAGAAGACGCAGAAAACTATTTAATTCATTTTTAATTTCCCGAATATATACGTATATACGGAGTAATGTACGTAGTATAGGGAAAGTTTCCGGCGAATTTCCGGCAGAAAAAAATTCATTGCCGAGCCCTGGTAACAAAAAAAAGTGGATAAAACCAGCCGCTAAATTAAGAAATAAATCTCCTAACATGTGGTGCAACCAGAATCCCTCTTTTGTGTGTCCTTGATACCGAAAAACCAATTGAAAGTCCGTCCGTTGTGCCAGCAAAATGTGCGTCCGTCCGGTGTAAATGAACGATACTAGCGCCTAAACCATGAGTACAATTTTTTCCAAATTGAAGAAACCCCTCTCCATCTGACCTGAGTCGATGCTCTGAGATTTTGAAAAACATTCTTTAAAATCTGGGGGTACTTTACATGAAGACCCCTGACCTTTTTAAAATTTTCTCAAAAAGGCTCCATTTTTTTTCTTTAAAGTTGTTGTAAGAATAGAGTAAAATACACTTATTAAGGTGGCGAGGTTTTACTGTTCTTCAATATTCTAAAATTAATATTTCTGTTCTACTATTAGAAACCCGAATAATTAAGAAAATGTTAATAAAATGTACTTTGGGCGGCGATAGATGGCAGCTGGCAAGAGTATGTGGCAATTCCGAAACACTAGCCGAGACCAAAGGAAATAGAAAACTAATAAGGAAAAGTCTGTGTCATTCTGTATTCTGTGTCATTCTGTATTCTGTGTCATTCTGTAGCATCACTAGTTTAATTCTTTCCAATTGCGAAATTAGACTTTGAGTAAATAAACGACTGGTTTCGAGGGTATTAAACAATGCATCTGTTTACAGCTGCATTGTAACAACGACGATCGGAGCAAATATGGTAAGGCGAAGCTGAATGAAGCAGGGTGAAGAAGGGTGAGGCGTGTGTGTATGGTGTGTGGTAGGGTGAGGAAGGGGAAAGGTGAACAGGGGCAGGATGGGACGGGGTAGGGTAGGTCCGAGTGGGATGGGGATACCTTACACATAGTATAAATTTCCTTTCCTGTCTAATGGGTGATTGTGATAAATGCCCAGAAAACGCGGAGAGTCTCAACTAGTACAGGAAAAAAATATAACAATACAGAATAAATGTTACAAACTTCTTGAGCACGTACAGAGATCGAAAATAAACAATTTTTACACTGAACGTATGGTTAAACATTTTATACAACGAAGTTATTCACGTGTCATTTTCCCCTGATATTAGGCAACTTATCACGCAGTCGTTTTTGGCAGGTCAACGAATTGTCTTTGCCAGAACTTAATATGACAATTATCAATGATTAAAGATTTACCAACTAATTAGAGACAAATGTAACATGCGTAACGTCACACTACATGTTAATCTCCAAAACTTTTCAAAAACTGAGTTCTCTGCACGACCTAGAAGTTTGTAATATTTACTCTGAGACAATCAATGATTCATTATGTCCAGACACACTCATTAAATTGCCAAACGATTGCTAATATTTCAGAATTGCGTTAATATTTTTAGAATGCCCATCTACGAGACTTTCTCTCAATTCTCTGAAATATTATCACGAGTCCTGACGATGACAAGTGAGAAGAAACATTATTGTTGTTGTTGCCAAATAGTGCATGTGTAACGGTTAGGAAGAATATACTTATTAATATAAACAAATATAGATATTATCGTCGTACATTAGTAAAACGAGCTTTGAATTACTTTCATTGAAAATTTCTAAACTATTATCTGACAAGGCATACACAAACAAATCTCAAAGCAAAAGAGTCCATGTTCTGTCGTAGTAACGTTACAAAGTGTTTCTGTAGAACATCCAACATGACTCCTAGAAAATGAATGAGAATTTTTCTCAGTAATGTGGTCGTAAATATCAGATTTTAACTTACCATCGCCACGATTCCTCAAGCCCAAGCATTTCGCTGAAAGAAGGTAATTTTCTTCCCAAGAAAAGCAGCATAAATGAAAAAAATGTTAACTATCCATTAGTTATCAGTATAGTATCGAAAATAGTTATCAATCAGTTCACAGTCATCATGTGTTAGTACTGTGTAAATATTGTCATCACTTCCCATTTTCATATCACTTACAGCACCGTTGCTTTGTATCTCGACGGAAAAGTCGCAATGAAATGAATGACGAAGGAATGTTTGCTGAAAATATTTGATGGCATTTTTACAAACAACGTTACCAAGCAATTTTCATTACGTCGGAGAATTCAGATCTCACTTGTACTCAGTTCAATGAAGTACCATGACAGTGACATTACATTTCTAGACACAGCACCTTTTCAATACAGTAATCAATTTACTTTAAAGGCAGGAGCCGAAATCATAAATAAATGCATCCCTGGCGTAAACACATCGATCTGCCTCTTTTTAGAAGTAACTGCGGTAAAATTATTTCCAATAATATACAAAAAAGTTATATCATTTTAGAATAAGTACGAACTTCCTTCTCACTACTAAATAGAAATAATGGTCTTTAAGAAGTGTGACGATGAATTCTAAATTTTCTTTAATTCTAAAATTTAATACCGATATCGATTTATATGACATACGGACATCAGACGGACGGATAGACAGATGGGATAGATAGACCGACGGCTGGCTGCATGGATGGGCAGCGAGACGTTTTGCCGCAAACCAATTTTTCGGCAAGGATCTACGAAACATGGGTTCTGACTACACAGGGCAAAGTAATTTACTACCTATAGGGACAAGAATTATCCGATAATTCGGTATCGGGTACCTACAAATAAATTTTCTCCCACAAAATCAAAGGTTTTGATTGCAGCACTACATAAATGTCTTTATACGTCTCACTATGTAAAATGTCTTATATATGTGTGTAGTTTGCGAGGAGTAATATCGAAAAGTGATTGTAAAACGCGCAAATACATTTTGGTACACACAGCATATACTATATTGTATGCGATAGTTGCAATGTTTCGATACATTGTACAACGCTATAATGTAACGGAGATGATACAAGCTATTCACGTTTGTAACCCATTTGGCAGTAACAATAGCATACATTCTTTTAAAACCTTTGTTTCATCCGAATCACTAAAAATCACGTTGAGTCTACTTCCTTATTATCATAACGGAAATATCGTTTGATGTTAGTTTATCTTGTTTTTCTCTATAGGTAAAAGAGAATACGTAAAAGGAAACTAAGGTGGTATATCTGGTAATATTTAACTGTTATTATTTTCTTTACACTTGGCCTGTAATACTGGTCGTCTTCAATTTTTTAGATCAAGAATTAATCGAATTGGCTTATTTCCTCAGGTCACTACGTTTTAACTGAACGACAATAAAGTCACAAAACTTCCAATTCTTGATTTTTGTTATTATGGTACCTCTTGTGTGGTGTATAAGCATTTCATGTGTTTTATTGGAATTGTTTTTTCACTAGAAAAAATCATCAGTCTTTTTAACTGCTGAAGATCACCTAATGCAAGCATTGCTGGTTAGACAACTGCAGATTGATAACAATGCAAGATCATCCTCATATCTTAGGTGGGAACAAAGGATAATCAGGAATTTTTCGTAATATTACCACTGTAAAATTGTAACTTGTCTTCTAATCATCAGCCATATCCTAAAACCGTTTCAACAGACGAAACGAGGGAGATTCGAAATACTAACATGTATTTCATTTTTTAAATTCAAACTTTTTGTAAATGAAAATCACACTTCTGCCCTAGAGTTTAGTATTTTGTCTTATAGTCTTACAAAAAAAGGTTTTAAAAATATCACCGCTTCCGAAAAGAAATATTTACGTACCTGAGAAAATATCACTATTTCAATAAAAATTACATAAAATCTAGTAATATTTTGAAAAATGCAGCTGACATCATTGAATGTCTACATACTGAACAATCAATACCGTTAAGAAACCAATCTGTAGGTTAAATGATGTTAGAAAGATTCAAGAAAGGTGAACTTTTGCAATTTTCAACATTTGATGAAAATCAAACTTTTATCACCCTCAGCAGGGCAATGCTCTCTATTCGACCAAAAAAGTCAAGAAAAACTTGGAGCCACGTTTGAAAAAAAATTGGAAATACTTTACAAGCATTGTTTAAAGTAGGACAATTAAAATGACCTCGAACTCGCCCAGACCGGAAGGAGAATATCTCATGTGGAGAAAATCTCTCATATTGCTGCATTACACAACTTTCTCTAGATACCACATGTAAACGACTGTAATAAAATTAATCTCCAAAATAAATCAGCCAAACATTTTATGTGTATTTTTAACATAAACATGTGTATTTTTAAAAGTGTGTTTCATAAAATAAAAATGTGTATTTTTAACTCTGTGTGTTTCATAAATATGTGTATTTTAAACGTACTAGGCAAAACTCTCCTCAGGCGTGGCCACCAATGATACGTTCTTCCGTGTTGCTTGATGTCACTTCCTCAAACGTTTATCTCGCCTTACGGTTCTCAATGGTTTGTTTTAACAAGGTTCACATTTCCCGGGAAACATAGATGGTGCCGTTTGTCACAATTCGCTTTGAAACTTCAAAGCCTTGACATATTTGCTGTATCCAATGACATGTAATACAAGTTCAACCGGAAGTAAATAACTGTGAAAGCTGGCGTGCTAATGTATGAGCACACAATTTCAAAACGAAGGCGGTTGGCTATGGAGTAGATAAAGATAATAGTAGGTGCTACGCCGATACAGTTTTTCAAGCTTCTTCTCGATTCGTCAGGCACGGCAGATTAATCATGTTAAGCCCGCAACGTCTAGCGCAGGGCGGGACAAGGACGTCAGAGCAGGTCAGTGGTCCAAACAGGTGCGAACGCACCCAACACTTTTGCTTTCGCGACTTCTGAAGAAAAGAAAGTATTGTGATAGTGTGCCGGAAAACGGCGAATAATCGACAGAAAAACTCTTTTTGTGAAACCCTGGTAACGAAAAAGTGGATAAATCTTGTTCCTATACACGGTAAATTATTTCCTCTAACACATTGTGTAGTCAGAATCCGCGGGTTCTTGATACCGAAAAGTCGATTGTCACCAAAACGTCTGTTCGTGTGTCTGTCTAAGGTCACACTTCATATGTTTTCAAAAATTGTAAAAGTTCAAAAGTTTTCAGGAGTCTTTCTGCAACTATAATATTCAAGATAGAGATTTTTATTTGATAAAATATACTCTTCGAAGACATCTTGAAATAAGGCCTTGTACAATTTTTCGAAAATTTGTTTAGTTATTGCGTCATTTTGCGTGAAATATTGGTAAATTTTAAACAATAATTTTCTCACAAAGAGCTTCATTTTTTCTTTCAATTCTTTCCTTATACGCATCTAAAGACGGTGAAAAGGCGATAATAGTCAAATTTCTGGGAAACTCTGTATTTTCGAAAATTGTAAAAAGTTAACTTTGCAAAACTACAAACTTGAAGATAAAGATTTTTGTTTTAAACGAAATATGTTTTAAAATTCAGATCTTTACAAAAACTTCATGCACAATGTCTTGAAGAAACGAGTCGTTTTGCGTAATTTCTGCTTGATATTAATACAAAATAGTAAAACAACATTTTCTCTAAACCCGCTCCATTTTTTCTTTATTTTTTTTTTCACAAATTGAACAAGAGACACTTCAAAGAATGGTGCTGATCTAATTTTTGTTGAACTCTCTGAAGTTTTGAAAATTGCAGAAGTTAGATATAATATCGGAAAGTATATACTTTTGTAGCATCCCTATTTTTTATTTTAAATTTCTGCTACAAAAAATTGTATATAGCAATACATTTTGAATTCATATATTGAAAGATTTTTACAGATATTTTCGAAATAAATATTGTAAGACGTCTCATTACAATACGAGTTTGAAGAATTATCGAACGAGTTCGACACGCCAATAAATCAATTTAGTATGATAAGGGCTGAGAAGATATTAATATTGAACAACATTCGCGTTTACGTCTTCTTCTTTCTGACGTTTGAAACATTTCTGCCAAATATTCCAAGACAACATCCTGGCCATGTTTCAACAACTCAACAGGAACACTGTCAGGACTGGGAGCTTTGTTGATCTTTATAGCCATTAGTTCTTTTCTTACTTTGTGCACATTTATAGCTCCACATGAAATATTTATACAGTGTAAGGAATAATCAATACATTTAAGTCAACCTGTGTTTTATTAAAAAAGTTTTATGGTATTTTTTCCATTGCTCTTCAGTTATCGGGGCTCTTCAGTTCCTTTATATTATCCTTTTGAAAAACATTCCAAGCTGCCTTTGATTTTGAACTACCAACTAATTGATGGGTTTCACAGCATTTCTGTGTGCAAAAGAGAATCTTTTAATTTCGCTATTTCCTTTTCAACAATGTAAGGGTATCTTCTGTAGATATTTCTATCTGAAAGATCTTTTGCATTCATTTTTCTTTCTCCTGTGACATTTCCTCTTCGAGATCTTTGATTTATTCGTTCCATCAATATTCCTTTATTATAATTCTACCAATAACTTCTAATACACTATCATTTTTATACATTTTATTATTCATTCTGAGATAGATAGCACAGATAGCCATAGCAGTTAATGATATTATATTTATAGCAGGCTGTAATTATTATAACAATTGTAGTTTATTACAAAACTTATTAGAGGTGTTTATAGTGAGCTGTGGACTACGAAACCAATCACTTTCATACAGTTTGACTTAACATAATTAAAGCAGATAAACACATAAATCTTAAGTAATGCCAAACGCACTTGTGAAATGATATATTACTTCATGTAATATAATTTTTAAACCAGCAGATTGAAGTAGTTGGTCTTAACAGGAATGTGTTTGTTAGTCTTTTTATTGCTTTATATCATATTAATTTCTTGTATAAATATTTTAAGCAGCCTTGAAATGGAATTTAGTTAAACAAGTGTCAGTTTTAGATGACTAGTTACATATGGTTTAATGATGTCCAGAATAATATGTAATAACTACAAAAGTTCTACAACATTTTAGAAGCCATACAAAGTGGCATGCAAGTAATAACAATTTACATTTTCATCAGACAAAAATTGTACCTATCAAAAGATTAGGGTTCATCAGATTAGGGAAATCAAAGATTAGGGTATTGTTAGATTAGGGTTCTTTGTTATTGAACATTGTTTTATTCGGAAGTAATGTGTTTCAGATGTACTATATTTGAAGTTGCAAATATTTAGGCCTATGAAGAGTTTAAACAATTACGAATGAAAAGCCAATGAACGTTCACAGCCAAAATGAGATGAAACCTTTTACAATGTGTGCATTTAGTAAGTAAATTATAAATATTCATCCAAATTAGACTCATCCCACGAGAAAAATAAAGTTTACCAGCTAACCGTTGAGTCAAAATTGTTTCATTTTCTTATTTATCATGTGATTTATCATTAATTGCTTGACGATAAAAATCGTGATGAGGAATTACAGCGCTCTTTCAATGTCAACTCGGTCCACAATGTGCTCGCGCCAGCGGTGGGGGCGGCGGTGGAAGAGCTATCGACGTTGGCAGGGAAGGATGAGGGGAACGTGAACAGGGCTTCAATAAAGGAAGTACGCGAAACGTGTCCTCTGAGTGGGCGGAGTCTACAGAAGGCCGAATGCACAACTTACAGACCAGGAAATGCCATACGTAGTCGGCCGGATTAATCATGCACGCTCTGGATGAATCTAGGATTATAATAACGCAAGAGGAAGGCACTGCCGGGGCATTTCGCTTCATGGTTTGATTCAACAGCAGTCGAAGGAGAAGGCTTCGAATATAATTTTAGAAAATACTACGTAGAGTAATAAATAATATTTAAATATAATGAAATATAACATCGATATTTTAAAGTTTCAATTAAAAGACACCTGAGTTTATATAAGTCACGTTCATATGATTCTTTGGTAATGTTTCAGTATGAATAATACCACACCTAATATTACAACTTTAATATCTATTTACGAAATAAAAATGTACCAGAGAAATAAAAAACAGGCATTTTGTTGGGTATCAATAAAACAATACTTGACTCCGTACAAAAATCGTTGATGGTAAATTCCAATAATAAATCCACATTATCGGAATAAATTTAGTGGAGAAGGCGTTTTCAGATAAGAACACACCATACCCCACCCCTGCAAAGAACAGTGCAGGACGACTACGATTAGCGACTGAACTTCCGAACCCTTGTCTACTGCTAACAGAATGGGAGAAAACAACGCCGTTAGTAGATGGTTGTAGAGTCGCCCTAGAAAGTCACTGTTGTTATGTAGCTGTGTTAAAGTTGAAGCGTGTTGAGTGTGTCTCATTGTTAGAATTCTGTTACCAAATTAATTAATGACTAGCGTACCCGTTGTTAAACCCCACCCTTTCTCTATCCATTTGTATATTATTTCCATTAATATGGAACGTTATTAATGAAACGTGTTTATTTGTTTCAAAATGAATAAATGTAACTTCTAATGCACTTATAGAATATCAAACAAAATAACAATGCAATTTTTCAATAAAGGTTTATTCAGCATTATAGAGAGATATTCTTGGAATAATTCACACTTCTTTAAAAACAACATTCGAAAAAATTATTCAATCTCACTTGAGAGTTAGCTTTTCGCTTTCCTTGATAGTCACAAAAATAATTGAAAAAGGTTTTTACTCTTGAGAAAGCAAAGCAAAGTATGGCGAAAATATCGGATCGGGCAAGTACCACTTTACTCTTTAACTTCCCTTGATTTGTTATGAGGAACAGAGGGAGTTTTTGGGAGTCATGGTGGGGTGCGAAAATTGAAAAATTGTTTGTATACTAAAAAGAATTGGATTATTTTCTGCGTTCTTACTGTACCTCAAAAATCAGTCATTCCGAGCCAAAAAATAATCAAACAAATATTTTCACCTTTGGGTACTAGATACCATTTGTTACCGTTAGAAACAATTTATTAGACTTAGACATCACTTCGGTATATGGGAATGTTGCTCAAACGATGTTTGCGAATTGAATATCTTAACGAACCGACACCTTGAGTTTAATATCAAACGCTGTATTATTTACAATCTGAGTTTGCAGCTGGGCGTTGATGTACATATTTCCAGACACCAACAACATTTAAATCGTGCGTTTGGAATGCGATCGTTGGCAGTTGTCGAGTGACTTCTCCTATTCTTTCTATAATTTTAAATTTACTTGTTTTTTAATTAATTCACGTAGTTATTGTAGGTTAGCGCATTTTGATTTTTGTTTTTCATTTACTTCAAGTTATTTTACTTTAGCTAATTTAAAAAGATTGTTCTTTGTGTTGTACCATAGCACAAGTTTTGCCCTACTACCTTCGCTTACCCGTACGAGAACTCTCGCATGTTAGACCCCACACTCATCCCTGTCCTTTTATTTCCATTCTAAGAGGAAAAGTAGTTAACGAAACGTGTTTCTTTATTTGCAAATATATAAAGGTAACTTGCAATTTACTAACATAATATCAAATAAAAATAAAAAACAATGCAATTGATGTTTAAAAGAAATTTTCAATAAATATTTATTCAGTATAATGGAGAATTTTCTTGGAACAATTCACGACACCTCCTTTAAGACATTTGAAGTTGCCATTCAATATTATTATTCAATATTCTTTGGCAGTTAGCGTTTAGCTTTTCGTGAGAGTCACAAAAATATTATCTTTTTATTTTGAGAAAACTACATGTCTGAACCCGCTGATTTGAAAATTCCATCGAATGATAACGAAAATACTGGTACAGCTAAAACACAGTCTTCACTCTTCACTGTAAAACCACGTCCCTCCATAACCATAATTAGGTACTTACAAACTTAGCTGAGGCATCTCCTAAATCAACGCACACCTCTAAAGTTCAACGAAAAATATTCAATGTTGAACAAAAATACCTAATTGACAATGACACCAGCAGGCTAATGGTAGTTGAAAAGCTAAAAGAGAAAATTCAAGCATGGGCTCAAAGAATTAGACGTTACAAACGTAGAATAGATTTCCATGTACAGAACCGGTTGTTTGAAACAGACGCGAAGAGATTCTATCGCAAACTGACTCAAAAACCGAATGGCAAAGCTGTTACTCCTTCAAAAGATGACGTCGAAGCATTTTGGGCAGGAATCTGGGAGGAGAGCAGATCCTACAACAAAGACGCATCTTGGATTCAATCTGAAGTTGATGCTGCCAAAGAACTTGTAGAAACAGTGGAAGATGTTCACCAATTCTCGGAAGAGGACCTCTTCCAAGCAATTAAGAACATGGGAAACTGGAAGTCCCCCGGGATTGATAAGATCCAGATTTATTGGATTAAGAAATTAACAGCAATACATTCTCATCTAGCAAAGGCTGTTAATAAAATTTTTGAAAACCCAAAGGAAATCCCGGAATGGCTCACACGCGGCATCACGTATTTGCTACCCAAAGTGGGAGACAGCTCTTTGGCGAAGAACTACAGGCCAATTACGTGTCTGCCAGTCCTGTACAAAGTTATAACTTCAGCCATAGCTGACAAATGTACAGACATCTAGATAAGAATCATCTAATGCCAGCTGAACAAAAAGGATGTCGTAAAGGCTCTTATGGCTGTAAGGAAATCTTGCTACTGAATAACGTTATCTTGAATGATGTAAAGAAACGCAAACGTAATTTGAGCATGGCTTGGATTGACTACCAAAGGCCTTTGATAGTGTACCACACGATTGGATTTTGAAGACCCTGGACATCTATCGATTTCATCCTAGACTTATTGAATTTTGCAAGGCTAGTATGAAGTCGTGGAGTACCAGGCTACTAATCCACAGCGGAAAGGAAGCAGTAGAAACCAGAAGTATTCAGAATAACAGGGGTATTTTTCAAGGAGATTCACTATCCCCTCTGCTGTTTTGCATTAGATTGATCCCACTATCGAGACAGTTGTCGCAAGCTGACTTTGGTTTTAAGCTCAATGGTGATGAAAGGCCAGTATCACATTTGTTTTACATGGATGATCTGAAAGTGTTTGCTAAGAATGAAGCGATTCTCTCCCAAATGCTGTCTGTCGTGAATGACTTTAGCAATGACATCTGCATGAAGTTTGGTCTTGACAAATGTGCAAAAATCAATTTAAAAAGAGGGAAACTCACAACGTCTGAGAACATTGAAATTGATACGCACACTGTGATTCAAGATCTTGAGCCAGGTAAAACCTACAAATATCTGGCCATTGAAGAATGTGAAACCATCTCGAATGACAGAATGAAAGAGAGAATTCGTAGGGAGTATTATAGGAGAGTGAGACTGGTCCTGCAGTCCGCTCTGAATTCCAGGAATAAAATATATGCAATAGGTAGTTTGGCGGTACCTATAGCCGAATACAGTTTTGGACTAGTGGACTGGACTGAGCAAGAAATTCGCACCATGGATCGAAAAACCAGAAAACTGCTAACAATGCATCATGTTTCCCACCCTCGAGCTGATATACATAGACTTTATGTGTCATGTAAGGAAGGAGGAAGAGGGCTCAGACAAATAGAGGCCTCCTGGCACAACGCAATAGTCGGGTTGGGGAAGTATGTAGTCAGCCATCAAGACGACCCTCTAATGAGGCAGGTCATGAAATATGACCGAAGAATGGGAAACAGAGGCATTGTTAGTGTAGCAAGAAGCACTGCGAAGAAAACTAGGCAAGACACGTCGAATAACACAGACACTGAACTTCTGATGCTGCTAAACATGAAGTGTGAGACACAAAAAATGTTAAAGAAATCGTGGAGAGACAAACCACTCCACGGACAATACCTAAAAAGAATGGACAAGGTGCAGATCAATAAAGATCAATCATTTATGTGGCTTAAAAGGGGAAGAATGAAGCTAGAATCGGAAGCACTTGTAAGAGCTGCCCAAGATCAGGCCTTGAGAACACGACATTATGATAAAGCGGTTCTCAAAATCTCCCAAGATGACAAATGCCGCATTTGCCTGGAGCAAGTAGAAACCATTGATCATATTGTCTCAGCTTGTCCAATCCTAGCAAAGACCGAATACCTGAAAAGACATGACAGGGTGTGTAGCTACCTCCACTGGCAGATCTGTACCGCCCTCGAAGCTCCAAACACATGCCCCAAGTGGTACGAACACTCACCGAAACAGGTGACGTCTGTTGGATTGTGTACTATATTGTGCGACCAACAAATTCAAACTGATCGCACGATAGCGGCAAACAAACCGGATATAGTTATCCGGGATTTGGCGAAAAAATCGTGTTTACTTATCGATGCTGCTGTACCTTGCGATCAAAACTTCGTTACCAAGGAGGCAGGGAAACGTCTTAAATACAAGAGTTTGGAAATCGAGATCAGCCGAATGTGGGGCGTAAAAGCACAGGTCGTCCCGATAGTTATCGGAGCTCTGGGATTTGTTCCGCAAAATTTGAGTAAGAACTTGTCTAAACTCCCTGGTAATTCTAAAGACTGGGAAGTGCAAGATATTGCTTTATTTGGAACAGCCCATATTTTGCGTAAAGTATTGTAGAGGCACTGATATTCACCGAATCTGCTCGTTAGGTAGCTGGTTGCAACCTGGAGTAGATTTTAAATTCAGCCGACTCATAAGATCTTTAGTCGTGATGTAATGGAATAATAATAATAATAATAATAATAATAATGTCGGTTTAAATGGCTACTCTTAACCCCTTCCCACTTGAATAAATGTTTATAAAGAATTATAAAATTTGCGAGGGGTGGGGCAAACTACACATTTACGACTGGAGTGCATAAGTAAGGGCCAACCTGACATACTCCTTAAGCAATTGAGTGAACCTAGATAACCTCAGTCAGGATGGCGGCTTCGGGCCAAACATTACTGGTACATAGAAGTAGAAGAAAAGGGAAAATGACCAGAAGGAAAATAAATGAAAATGAACTACAAAGAAGGAAGAAAGAAGAGAAACTAAGAGGCTGGTCAAGCCGTACATTTATGACGGAGTGCAAGAGAAAGAATCATCCGGGCATGTGTCTCAAGCAATTGAGTAAAGTCTGAAACATTCAATAAGACGTTAGGTGTAAGACTTGCAAACGCCAGAGTATAGCTCTAGTTACAAGTTCGTTGTCGACAATCTTCCTAACTCTTTTTCCTGAGTAACAACTTAGTTCGCCTCTGGATGACCCTGTGAGATCAGTCCAATCTACAAAAGCGTTAACAACATAACAAGTGAACATGCCTGAGAAATATTGTGAGATCTCAAGCCTGACACGGCAACAAACCGACCTTCAAATGTCCACGTGAAGAAGTCAATTCTTCAGTAGTGTGATTTCTATGGAGGCTACAATCCGAGCAAGTGAAGCACACTGCGGTAGTGTGAGGGTGAAGGCGTCATAAGGATTTCCGTCGAGGCAAAGGTGAGCGAACTTACGCTAAGCAACACGGGGAAGGCAGAAGTGCCTACATGTCTCCTTGCAGGAGTTTTCTTCCTACATGTATCTCCCTCGCCGGAGAACTGCTCTGTCAATTCTATGAATCTGACTGAATGCCCGACATGAAGAAGTGTGTGTTCGAGGACGTGTGCGAGCACGTAAGTATGTGTTGGTAAAGGGAGAAGAGAGAACAAGAACAAAAACGAGGAGGAAAAAACGCTCGCGGTCCATAACTCGTTTATTGCCTTATTACTGATCTGACATTCTCTTAGTATTCATCGAAGAAATCACGGGAGACTACCGATCAGAGCAGCCGGCCGCTATTGAGTTCTCCTCCAGTCAGCTGCAGAATGCGACTTCACTAGCCAGTGTCGAAAACTCGCCACCTTCGGAACTCGATCCCTACGATCTCCCGGGCACCGACGCGACGCCACGAACGCTTGAGCCACTGAGCCATTGCAGCCGCCGTCTAAGAGATCCCCGCGCCCGTCGCAGGCAGCGGAACGGCGGCCGCGGGGCGGGGTGGAGCGAGCGGTGAGCGGCTGGCAGCGGGGCGTGCGGCGTCTTAGCGAAGGGCTAATGCGTTTCGGGTCCAATCCCGCCCCAATTACGGGCAATCGGGCGGGGGCGGGCGGGCGGGCGCGGGCGGCGTGAAGGGCGCGCGGCGAGGCGGCAGGCGCTCGTAACTCACTCCGTCGTGCAGCTGCTGCCGACGCCCCCGCCTCCGCCATCCGCCCGCGCTCTCTGCGGCGCGGAGAGGAGAGGAAGCGGGCGGCTAGAAACGATCGCGCGGCGCAAGGAGCTAGGCTCCCTTGGTGGTAGGAAGACGTTCTTAACAGGCTACGGTCAGTTCAATGAAGGGAAATATACTGCGATTTTTCTAAGAGCGACCCTCAAGGCCATTCAAATCCCATCTTTGCGATGGAATATGTCACGGCTTTTCGCGTCTTTCTCAGTCGTTCCGCTAGATTTTGCACGATCGCGACCGTATGAAGCGGTGCTTGTGATCATGCGACTTCTACCGGCAAGACCGAGAAAAGACGCGAAATGCCGTGACATATTTCATCGCGAAGATGGGATTTCAGTGGCCTTGAGGGTCGCTCTTAGAATAATCGCAGTATAGATGTCTAGGAAAATGGATTTACTTCTCTAACTTTCGTCATTATTGTTTGTATTGACTTCAAATGAAAGGAAAATAATGATGTTATGAATAATGATCGTAAGTTGTAGCGCGTTGTGGTTAGCAGACTATGTAAAATTAAGGCGAGGCCAAATTACGCTGTCACTTACATCCTCTGGTTGCTACTTACATGGAGGACCACTGGTGATGGATTGATTGTCGATGGGCGAGTCACCAGTCTCGCGTTTCTAAAAATGTTCTTTCAGGTGCCTTGTCAAAACCACAAATGAATTTAGAAGCAAATAGAATGAATGCATAGTATTGTATCAAAGACTGGCACACAAGAAGCTACATCAATAAAATTAATACCCTGCGAGGAATTGATTAGCACTACACTTCTTAAACATAAACATGAAATTATTATGAGTTGAATTAAGTTACTGAAATTGTCAATTAAAATTCTTGGCACAGACAAGATTAAGAATTTGAGTTTAGGCGAACAGTGAGGCTGTTGTATCACAATTATTATACTGATGATTACAAACACTTATGTATCATTGTAACCAGATCAGCTGTTTGTGCTGGCGGAAGTCGAAGATTGCGCTGGCTGGGCTGAAGTGATGGGGGATGCTGCGTGACACGCAAATGCGTCACGCGTGGCGCATGAGATGACGTATCTTGGATACGGCAGACTCATGACAGAACTAATGAGCATTTTGCTGTTATTAACAGATCACTTTATATGCTGTAGCAATGTAGCCACACTAGGAATTAGATGTTTAAGTAAATGTACAAGGCGAGAATGCTACAGTAGAAGGGTCGCGCCATATTGCGCAATATGTCGAATCCTTACATTATACACAGTTATTTTGTCAGACGTAAACACAGAGGCGGGATTCGGGGAGGGCAAGGAGGGGCAACTGCCCCCCCAATGTTGGGACATATTTAAAAATATATATTTAGACATTGCATTCAAGTTTATGTTAAAAAAGATTTACTTTTTTCTGTATTTTCAGAAGAATTTTAATAATAATTAAGGGAATAATAATTTTATTAAGCTAAGATAATACCATACTGCATAAATAAATTGGCAAACTTTAGTTCAATAGTATAAAACGCGCGGGATAATGTTCAGCGTTACTGTGAATATCTCGTATTGAAAAAAACATCCTTCAATTATATTTTACTTTTAAATGATATTTACTTGGAAATTGAACAGTTTCATGCGTAAAATCATGGTAGGTTTGACATCTTGTACTTCCTACTCAGTTTCGAACTTCGAAGAAGAGAGAACGAAGTCTCTGTTCTTTCGGAGCCCTCAACACATCCACAGTACGTGTCCTTTCGGCACTGTAGATGAGTGGGGCCAGTGGCCGGCTTTCTCACGCCACGACACTCACTCACACACACCATATAAATCAGCCCAGCTTATCGGAATGACCAACCTCACAGGCGCTGAAAGAGGTGTGAGGAAACAGTGGGCGGCTTGCGGTCGATTCATTATAATCGGTACTATTCACACGTAATTCGTTTAATTCACACTTGTGGAGAGAAATGTCTTGTAAATGGTGTGGAAAGTTGATTCTTAGTATTTTGCTTATAGACCAAAATAAATACTCTACTATTAATAATAAAATTAAAAATGTCTTAACGACAGCTGTGAGTGACAGGGACAAAAGAGAGCAAAATAAATCAGTCGTTAATTATAATAAGCCTATTGTCCACCCATTTGGTTCTCTCATTTTTAAATTGTTTTTGCGGGCTGTGAAATAAATGTTTGTCCAACATAAATGCGGACCACTGTCCTGGTCCTCAGTCAGAGGGCTCTCGGTATAGGTGACGATGACATCTCTGCGACGTCATAAGAATAAGAGCTCAATTGAGTTCTTGCAGTACTGGCGAACGCACGAGCTTCTATTATAGTGAAACGAGCCAGATCAAGAAAGTAAGAAGATTTCAGCTCTTGTATCTGACAGGTGAGAAATAAATGTTCATCGCGTTTAGTTCAAATTAGAATTTAATCAATAGCTAATGAATAATAGAAGTGTAATTGTTTACTGAAGGAAATGTGACTTTACCAGACGACAATCTCATAGATACTTGTTCTCCTAGAAGTTATAGCAAACTTCGGTGGCCATTGACTCACGTTATTCTAGTATCCCCTGGGTAATCGAGAGAATAACATCTCTTCATTAATGAGGACAGAGGAGTGTCAAATAATACGTTAATCTGCTTTGCAGCCTACCCAGGAAAAATGATGATCACGCTAGACCACTGATAATAACTTCCCTTCTCTGTTATTATGAATGGGAATCTGTTGTTTTAATCTAATGTCGGTTGTATTATTATAACAAAAAGTTTTTTGGTTCTTTTTTGGACAACAGAGCAACTTTTACTACGATAATTTAAAAAAAGGTTTGTTATTGCTATGAATCGTTAAAGCTGGTGCATGGTAAAGTTCGGCAAACTGACAGTTTTGACCACTTTCCAGAATGCAGAATGTTTTTATCTCGTCGATTTAGCATTGCGTAGCTAATATTTATGTACTTCAATGCACGCAATTTGTATGTCATTAAAACTGTAAATTTTAATTACAATTCAAATACTTCAATCATTTAATTCTAATACTTAACACTGATCATTATTTGTAAAGAAAATCATTTAATCGTCACTTTCCTCAAATAATTTAATTTCAATATTCAATTTTATACTTAACATGTGAAAAATTGCTACATTCATGTAATTATTTAAACAAGAACAAAATAGTGAAAGCAAAATTTTTACATATGTTTTGTCAAAAAATGTATTAATGAGTAAAGTATTAGTGTACCGTCCCAGAAAATTTGACATTAATAATTATGTATCTTTATTCGATTCTAATAACTCGACCGCGGGATTACATGGAATTGCTTGTCGGTTTTTTGTTATTTGTTAACTGTGACGTTATGGTAACTGTGAAGATGAAATGATATGGTGATGATAGGGGGTGAAAGGACGAATAGAAATGCAACCATGCCCAAGGCGGGAGTCGAACCCGCGATCCTTCGGTGCGAGATCGCTAAGAACTACCTGCGTATATCACAGGTTTTTGTCTAGAAGTGGGTCGAACGTTGAGAGGTAGAAGCGATAAGTCGGAAAGTTCCGTTTCATGCAAGACGTCAATACAAAATGTGTCATGGCAAAAGGAAGCAAGAGGCTCTGGTAATAATAGTCTGATAATTTTTAAAAATAAATAGGAAGAACAATTAAAAAAACAGGAGATAATACAAAATGATTTGTTTCTCAGACATTTTTTAACCATGTTAAAGAGTATAATCTACACGGTGAATCATGCAGCTGAGTACAAGTAAATTGATAAACGTATATTTTGAAAACAGATTTCATGAAATTTCTGATATGGATTCAGATAACAAAGTTTTTGCTTTACCATTTTCAATGTTGATAGTGTAAATCACGATTTACATTTGAAAACATTGGATCTTCAAAATGATACAGAATTGAAAGACCAATTCCAACACCAGGAAGATCTACTTCATTTTGTTGACATGCTTGTAAGCAATATTTGTTGAGAAATGATTCATTGAAAAAAATGTATCGTTGAATTAACAGTTCGGACCGTTCAAGTAACAATGCGGAATCTCACCGCTGTGTGCAACTAATATAATTAATAACATTCAATAATAATTAACAAAATTGAAAGCAATGTGTATAATTGCAGCACAATTAATTAACTTAAAGCATGTAAACGAATATTTTGATATTTACAATAGCGCCCAAATTTGCCCCCCCAATAAAAGATCCGAAATCCCGCCCCTGCGTAAACACATCAAAAGATACTGCCAAGGCACGAGTATGGCACTATTGCATAACACATGAGAATCAACTTCTGTGTTGCGTAGAAATATTTAGTCATAGAATAGCTGTACAAGTTTTTTGCTTAGAATGGCAGAGCGAGAACATGGATTACGTAACACTTTAAGATGCAGTTCGTGGCTCACACATACAGCAGTTCACTTGAGAAATGTTAAGTTCCATACCACGTAATTGATGACACTGATTAGTTCGTCGTATGACATTGAACTATAAAGAAAAACTAAATCTTGCACACGCGTAGCACGTTGCAACGTGAGCGAGGGACGCGTACGTCTGAACATTGTAACTGCGCGCTCTCAACTGACCAGTGAAAGCACGCGTAGGCTGGCGCAAAAAGCGGCGTTCGCGCCCAAAAGCTGGGGGACAAATGAGCGTGCGTATTCATTTCAGAAGAAAGTTGTAACTTGAATTATTAATTGAACAAATTACATAGAAACATAAGTTATTAAATGTTAGATTTTGCAGTGTGTCCGATGCGGTTAAGTTTATAGTGAATAAATTACTGCGCAGAATTTGGGTTTTGCTGCAAGCAGTTCTCAGAATGAGGTGATTTGGGCAGCGGAGGCGGTGCAACGGAATCTTTCTGAGGATCGCAGAAAGATTTCGAACAATCTGAGGATCGCAAGCTGTTGTGAAACATACTTTCGTAGTTCAATATATAAAATGAAAGTTTGTACAAATAGCTTATTGTAACGAGATGCGCATAAATTATTTTAATTAATTGTAATAGCTTGCGTGCTCGAAGAATGATCTTAGCATTATAGTACTTATGTGAAAGAGATAATATTAAAATAATGTTAGAGTTGTAAAATGCACTGTCGTTAGAAAGTAGAAAATATAATAAATACATTTTAACAAAGATTTTTTTAAATTTTAACAAAACCATCCCATTTAATTATAAAGAGTGTGTAAATAAATAATTAAATGCTATTAGGAACCTAAAACATATATATTTACGTTGTGCTTTAGCACCACATTGAATTTAAGAGAATATCGATTCGTAACAAATAACTTTATCAACTCTGAAAACAATTGTGATACTTTATGTCCAATTGAAATAAACATTTCCTTGTATTCCGATTTTATATTGTCAGTGTTAAGATAAAATACTCGAAACAACTGAATAAGACAAAGCAAAATATACAATAAGACAAAATTATACAACGGCTTCATTAAATCTATCTTATTGAATAACCGTTTTTACTTTCCCGTATACGTACGTATACACGGAGTGATATACGTAGTATAGGGAAAGTTATGTAATGCTGCGCGAAAAAATGGCCAATATTCGGCGGAAAAAAATTAATTGCCGGGAAAACAAGTAAGTGGATAAAACCAGTTGCTAAATTAAGAAAAAAAATCCCCTAACACGTGGTATAGCCAGAAACCCTGTTTTCTAGGTCCTTGATACCGAAAACCAAATTGAAAGGAAAACGTCCGTCTCTCCGTCCGTCCGTCTGTCAACACTGCTAGCACCTAAACCATACGTGCAATTTCTTCCAAAATTGATATACCCTAGTCGATCTAATTCTAGTCAAAGCTTTGAGATTTTGAAAAAGATTCTTCAAAATTTGGGAGTACTTTATATGAAGCCCCCCGGGATTTTCAAAATTTTCTCAAAAAAGGCTTCAAATTTTTTCTTTAAGTTTCTTGCATGAATTGAGTAAAATACACTTATTAACATGGCATAGGTCCGATTTTTACGGATAACTCTGAATTTTCGAAAATTTTGAAAGTTTGACTTTTTTTCGGCGTCTTTCTCCAACTACAAAATTGAAGACAGAGAATTTTTCTTCAAATAAAATTTGTTCTGCATATTGAGGTCTTTCATAAAGGTCATGTAAATGTTTCTCAAAATTTTAGTAGTTTTCGTACAATATTGCGTGCAATATGTGCAACATTAAAAAATTACAAAAACAAGATTTTCTCAAAAACGGCCCCAAATTTTTCTTTTAACTTTTGGTAGGTATAGTGGTAAATTTACTCTATCAGATGACACAAAAGTCATATTGGTCTATCGGTTGTTTTTTCAAAAATTACAAAAATGTAAATTTTTTTACATGTTTCTCACATCGATAATATTTACATTAGTGGCAATTTATTCACATTATTATATTTACGAGTACATGTGCTTGGAATAATGTCAAGTAAAGTTTCTCGAAAACACTACCGTTTTCTGTGAAAAGTAGCTAAAATTTCGGCATTTTCAGAAACGTTCAAACGCCATTTTCTTATATATGGCTGCAAATTTTTTCTTGAAACTTTTGTAACAGATAGTGATAATTACAGTCTTTAATGTGACGTAAAGTTTATTTTGACTTATTTTTTGTTTTTTCAAAAAATTATGTAAATGTAAGTTTTTGAAAGATCTCTCACATCTTTAATATGCACATTATCCGCAATTTGTAAAGATATTTGTGAGTGTAAGTGCTTCAAATAACTTCAAATAAAGTGTTTTGAAAACTCAAAAATGTTCTGTGAAAATGAGCTTCAAATTTCGCATTTTTAGAAGTGCTAAAACGCCATTTTCTCTTAAACGGCACATACTTTTTAAAAGAAAATTGCCATTTACGGCTAGGTTTTTGTGTTCTTTAATATTCTAAAATTAATGTTTCCGTTCTACCAATAGGAAACCGAAAAACTAAGAAAGTGACAAAAAATGTACTTTTGGCGATGATAGATGGTAGCTGGCAAGAAAGAGTATGTGGCAATTCCGAATAGCTAGCGAAGACCCAAGAAAATAGAAAACTAATACGGGAAAGTCTGTGCCATTCTGTTGCATCACTAGTTCTGGTTCTATTAATTCTGTGCAATGCGTTCTGCATTTGGTGACGGAATTTCAATCAAAGAAAATATATTGAGAACAGGTGGCGATCAATCGGGTCATGTTCTCTGCAAAAACTAGCATTTTATAAATCAAAATCGTCAAACGTCATTTTTCAGCTGCCATACATAAGTATTAACAGTCGTTCATGCCTTCTCTTATCAGTGTTCAGATTTTTTCTTGGACTAGAAATATCTTTATTCCTGATTTTTGTCTATAAAATCCACTCTTATCTCTTCCTTTTCACTCTTCTTCCGTTCATCTCTATGAAAACAGCTTGGTTTTAACGACAAAAAGCACACAGTAGCTCTCTTTTTAGACATTTCCCAGGCATTTGACTGAATTTGGCATCAAGAACTAAAGTACAAACTACGAGAAATTGGTACACCTGATTATCTATAGAAACCAATTCAAAACTTTCTCACATACACATATTTTCAAGTGAAAGTAAATGATGCTATAGCACCGCTTCACACAATTCTCGCAGGGGTCCCACAAAGTTCGGTTCTTTCACCAACACTGTTCTCAATCTTTGCAGCAGACTATCCAACTCCACACGAAGCAAGTATAGCTTTTTATGCACACAATATCGCTATTTCCACTTCACATACTAATATCAACTTAGCCTATGATTACATACAATTCTACATTTACAGTTACACGAACTGGACCTAAAAATGGAGAATTAAATTTAACCCCTTAAAATCACAATCAAAAATACTCACACTCAGACGTCCTCCTCTCTCTACACCCTTACGGATAAATAACACCTTGGTTTTCTCATTCTTCGCCATTCAAATACCTAGGTGTCGTACTGGACAAGCGGTTAACTTGGAAACCGGACATTAATTCAACAGCCCATAAGAAACGTGCAAACATTTTAAAATTATACCCGTTTATCAAACGAAATTCCACCCTTAGTATAGAACTGGGCTGCTCATCTATAAAAGGATAATACGACATATGCTTGTCATATATGGCGCAACATAGCACCTACCATTTTACAGACATCTGACAAAATATTATTGGGGTATTTGAAGTAAGCCCATGGAGTTTGTGTGGCGGTCTTGCCTAGTGTGAGCAGGTATAATTTTATAGACCAAAAATAGAAATTTGAAGTTTGCCATTGGCAAAACTAAGAATCGTTTTCAATGTTCACATTTGTGCAATGTAATATTTAGTATGTTGCAGTTATAACGACAAATAAAATAGCGTGCTATCTTTTCTTTGTATTTAACATCTCCAGGTTTTAGTTTCAGTTACTTCACAAACAAATGATATAAAAATTGTGTTAAAGTGTTCTTTTATAATCGCGATTGATCGTAAGCGGACAATTTAAATAATTTGATATTCCACGAGAGATTAATTAAGTAGTTAGCGATCGTAGTTGATTCCTGTAACAGAAATTTGCCCGTATACGAGCACTCCATTAGTATTTGGCAGAATAACATGATTCATACACATATCAGTGGCCTTTGTGCGATGATTTGCATTCAGAGTAATCATGCTCCATACAAATTTCAAATTCTGAAAACTTAAAGACCCTGTTCAGCTTTCCATTTAGTGGAATTGATATTTCAACCCAACGTTATTTGCTGTCATATTGTCACATAGTGAGCGTGATGGATGTACAGTCATGTAAATGGTTCACCTGGAAACTTTCCCATCGCTTTCATTTACAACAGCTGTTCTATAAATGAATACTCCCCTTATTATTGGAAGCTAATCAAAATACTAATAACAATGACATGTGACGTTCATTTGTCATTATGTGTAACATCTGTACGCCGTCAGATGTTTTTTCACTGAAATGAATGTACTTCAATTATTTTCAGTTTATAAATACAGGGTTAGTCAATTCGGGTGTGAAAAAATTCACGAGCGAGTTCTGCGCAATGAGATGAACAAACGCTTGTAATGCCAGTCTTCTGAGAAAGGCTTTGTTACACAACTAGAGTTTCTACACAAATGCTCTTCTCCCGTAAGGTACGTTGTGCCCCAGTTAAGACAAATCAAGAAAACGAAAAAAAATCTACTTTTTTTAGGGAACATACAATAAAACTGAAAGGATTCGGGTAACTAAAGAGCCTATTTCCAGAACGTCTTCAAATCCACAGTTTGTTATTTTCAATCGCTTTAAGGGAAATGAAATTTTATATCTTCAAGAATCTTGTCACCATGCAGTTTTAGTTCTAAGTTTATCACAACCTCTTTCGTATGAAAATAGTGTTTTAATCACTTGTATCCCGTCTGTATTTATTTTTAATATATCCTAATGCAATGGTTAATCTGGCGACTCGTACAAAGCATGTGACTCACCATACCGCTCCTGTTTCCGTGTTGGATAATCCATTATTTAGTTGTTAGTACGTTTGTGTGATGTTTTTTTCCTGTTTATTTTCCATTAAAAAACTGATCAATAGATACTGTTTTGTGTCAATGGAGTAACGGTTATAACACTCAACATTTAACATATTAAAATCATTAAAGTAATTAACAGTGAAATGGCTTGTAGACAGGGCCGCTTTAACAGCTTTGGGGGCCCTTGGGCCTAGGTTAACATGGGGAGCTCGATTCTTACTTCCACTGATCCCCACGAATTTTGATGCTGAAATATAAAGGAAAACCTATCAATCCACACTATTTTCTGAAAATATTTTGAATGTACTTCTTAGTGTTTCAAATTAACATTATTCAAACAATTTATACATACACTATATACAACTAAGTAAGAATGCCAGATTAATTACTTTAAAATATACCACAAATTAAATAGTTTTAATTTTTTATTGAATTGTACAATATAAAATTGAAACGCATCAAACAGCAACATTCCATATTATAAATATTATCCAATGATACGCGTCACTTAATTCCGTTATGTCAATTTTTGCGTATCGTTTAATCACACAACTTTTTATACGTTTTTAATTATTATTTTCAAAAATTTAGCATTCAATAATTCTTAAGAACTATCAGGGGTCCTTGAACATGGGGGCTCTGGACCCGGACCATTCGGGCCTGTGCGTTAACACGGCACTGCTTGTAGACCTAATAATATTACGTTGCTAACAAGTACTCCTACACAACATTAAAGGAAAGCAAACATATATCAACACTAAAACTAGCAAAATAAACCATAGGCAATCTATTAAAGAAATAAAAGGTTAAAAGAAAGAAGTATCTTTTAAAAAGTTAGGCGAACAACAAATACACATAGAAAGTGGCTCTTCGGATGGGTGAATCTTCACACTGTGTTACATTCTGAAAGTAACATTAAAAATCTAATAAAGTGCATATTTTGTAAGTGACTTCATTATTCTTATTTTCAAATCATTCTTACTTACTTTTGCTTCCAAAACGTTTTAACTTCAGGTCTTTTCGGATTATTTCTACCACTGAGAATTCACTGATTTTCAATGCCAATTGCAATACGGTTAAACATGGTAGATTTTTTTTTCAATGCCAATTGCAATGCGGCTAATTTTTTCTGTCTTTGCCTTCAAATGATTGTCGCCACTATATTTGATCTATCTCTGAAATTTGTTTCCAAAATCAATAAATGTTGGCCGTCACTAATATCACTATGAATGTTGCTTGATATTCCACAACCGGTCAGCTCATCTGATAATACTAAACCTCAGATTCTTGAAAAATAGTGAATATAAACTTCCAAGAAATTGATAAAATTAGAGAATATGAAAGAATAAATTCTAGTGACATTCGTTGAAATGCAATCTACGAATTTTTAGCCTAACTCTAAATGGCACACATGAAAATGGCATTTCAACTACGTCGACTTCCTTCCTCTTCATTACTTATATCTTAGTGTTCATATCGGTGTCGTTTTCCCTTTCTTTTAAATCGTCTTCACATTCATCCTCATTGAACTTCATTCAAAGATTACTCTACGTAAGGTATGTGAAGGTAAATGGCTACGTTAAGCGCTTCAAATTTTGCTGTTTATAGATTTCAACACATGACCAAATTAACAGCATTATGATCAAAGTTAACACTTTTGCTTAAAGTTAAAATTGGTATATCACAAACAAAATTATTCAAGAATGTTTTGTTGATGTTTTACAAACATTGTAATTTTAAGGCAATATGCCCACATGCAGGTTTTATGGATATTGCCAGATTAACTAATTTGGCCATGGCCATGGAACTAAGGTTAGCTATACTAATATATAATACGAATTACCCTCTGACAGTCTAATTTTACAAAAAATACTGCCTAACATGATTTCTGTAATGTAAAGTTTGCTGAGTTAACCATAACAAATTCAATATTTTCAACAATGAGATTTTATTATTCAAAATTAAAAACATTAGTAAATGATTGAAAACGTACAAAAATAAAACGAGTGATGCTACAGAATGGCACAGACTTTCCCGTATTAGTTTTCCATTTTCTTGGGTTTAAAATTCAAATTTGAAAAACGTTTTGAACCCAACCCCTATTGAGTTGTATGTGTATATAAAAGGCCATAAATAAAGCTGCAAAATGACACCTGCTCCAGCTCTCTATCTTAACTGGGAGAGGTTCTACATCACTTTAAAAATTTTCGGGAACCCAATTTTGTAAAATTTTACATGACTGTATTTCACAAACGGGCGGAAATATTTTACTCAAAATTTTTAGTTTTATTATTCTTCATTCATACTATCTATGTGTCAAATTTCATCTGAATCTAAAATGGTGAGGTAAAATTAAAAAAAACTGTGTTGATTTAATATGGAATGACCCTATATTGTCAAAATACTAAATCCTTTTTCAAGAGTAACAAATGATAAAGTTACCTGGAGAAATGTTATAAGAACAGAGCGTCTTCAGCACATTCTTGACAACGAAGGCTCCAGGCTCCTCGCGAATGCGCGAGTCAACAAACCTGAACAGCGTTAACGCCCTCCTTACGCTCTGCCAAACATCATGCTAATATTCGTACTATGGTAAACAGTTTCAGATAACAACATTGCCGCTACTTGGTCATATTACCTGCTCTGGCCATATTTGCATCACTTACCTTATTCAAATCCGGCCACCAAAAAAGCTGGCATTCCATTTGCACCCTCTTTGTGACAAAGATGCAATTGCTTCAAAATATATATTTTTTAATTACAGTGGGACGTCGATTATTCGAACTGGAACGAGACATAGTTCGGATATTCGATAATTCAGATAAGCGAACATAATGTCTTTGTAGGCTAACCTTGCACTGAAAGGTAGTGGGTTTTCACATTCCGAACGAGTGACAGCAGGCTGTTAAGCATTTACGATCGGTTGTTTTACTATGTACCGTAAGTTCTCTTGCACTTAAAGATGGTTTTTTCACTTTCCTAGTGATAGAACGGAAATATTAATTTTACAATATTAATAACACTAAAATTCCGTCATAAATGGCAATTTTCTTTGAAAAACTTGAAGCCGTTTTTAAGAAAATGACTTTTAATCGCTACTGCATATTGAAAATTTGAATCTCTTTTTCATAGAAAAATTTCAAATTTTCGAAAAACTTCATTGGAAGTCGTTTTAAAAAATTCAACTCACAAATAGAATAGTATTTACAAATTTCTGGAAATGTGCATATTAACGGTGTAAGAGATTATTCAAAAAAATTACATTTATGTACTTTTTATATTAAAGAGTGCAATTAGCACTATCCGTTCGAACAGTTTGAAGAAACAATTTGGAGCCATTTACGAGAAAATGGCGTTTGAGTTTTTCTGAAAATGTGGAATTTTGTGCTAGTTTCAACAGAAAACGGTTGAGTTCTCGAGAAACTTTGTATAAAATTTTTTAAAGAACATGTACTTGTAAATATCATAATGTGAAAAAATCGCCGCGAATGAAAATATTAATGACGTGAGATACAAGTGAAAAAAATTAAATGTTTGTAATTTTTGAAAAAAAATAAAGAATAGACTAAACTGGCGTTCATGTCATCTCTTAGAGTACATTTAGTACTATCCCTACTAAAAGTTTAAAGAAAACATATGGAGCCGTTTTTGAGAAAAGTTTTGTTTTTGTAATTTTTTAAAATTGCACATATTGCACCCAATATTGCGCAAAAACTACTAACATTTTCAAAAAAATGCAAATTGCCTTAATAAAAGGACTCACTTTGGAGAACAAGTTTTATTTAGAGGAAAAAACTCTATCTTCAATTTTGTTATTTTAGGAAGGCACCGACAAATATTCAAACTTCTACAATTTTCAAAAATTCAGAGTTTTCAACCAATATGAGACCTATGCCATCCTCTTAAATGACGTTCAGACTATCCAACAACATAATTTAGTCCAAATTGTAGTCGCTATTGTTTTGAAGATGTCCGAGGCTTTATGTAATGTACCCAAAATTAAAATACCGATTTCAAATTCCAGGAACCATGATATCAGTCAGATCGATCGGGGAATATCAATTTTGGAGAAAATCGGCTGAACGGTTTAGTCGCTAGCGTTGTTCACAGAGGGAAACGGACGGATGGACGAACAGACAGACAGACGAACAGACGTTTTCCTTTCAATTGGTTTTTCGATATCAAGGACCCACAATACACGGATTCTGGCTGCATCTCATGTTGGGCGATTTTTTTAATTTAGCAACTGGATTTATCCACCCTTTTGTTATCAGGGCCCGGCAATGAATTTTTTTCCACCTAAAATCGGCCGTTTTTTCGCGCACCATTACATAACTTTCCCTATAATACGTATATAAGTACGTATACTGGAAATTAATATAATATAGGATTGTATATGGAACAACAGATCTCTAGCGCGCAGACTTCTACCTAAGAAACAATGGATTAATTTATCTAAGTTTCAGAGACCAGGAACGAGCTCTGCCAGGATTATAAATTATTTTTACGAACTATATCCGAGGATCCAGAAGGAGAGGAGGAGAAAGTAACTGTTTTCAAAATCATTTTATTTAGAACTTGTTTAGTAGATATTTTCAACACGTGAAAATATTTTTAACATAATTTACGTCGACGAAGCCTCATTCAGGTATATGTAACTTTTGTCAATGGATACATTGTTTCCCATTAATGGGGTCACAACAGAACTGAGCAAGTGGGAAGATAAGGCACCCGACGTGATTCTTCCCCCAATCTCTTCCCCGAAACCAGCTCCCTCGCAACAAGAGGCCGGCGCACTCCATCTTAGGCGAAGCGCACCGCCGCCCGTTGCGGAGACAAGGGGCGCAAGGGACCGCAACAAGTGGGCGGTGAAGGTACGGGAGGCACGCGGCAGGCGGACCAAGATGGACGAGGGGCGAGGTGCGTGAGGCTCTGCCAGGGAATACGACGAGGATAGGGGGAAAATAAAAGGCTGAATGGAAGGAAAAGGAGAGAAAGGATGAAGGAAGAAATGAAGAATTATTGTTGTTCAGGAGGGAAAGAAACGGGGAAAAGAAACTTAATAAGAAATAAATTTAGTGAATGGGAATTAAATAAAAGGATAGGAGCGTGGGATTAAGCAGGGGAAAACGAGAACAGAGAGATAGAAGAATGACGATGATGGGAAGGAAAAAATGATAAAATGACGAAATGAGTCCGACGTGAATCATGGTACAGGAAGGAAGGAAGGAAAGATGATGCGAAGTGAAACAGAAAAAGAAAATAAAAGAAATAAAATGGAAGACACAATCAGGAAGAAGAACACAAAAGGACACGAGAGACGAAGAAAAGGATGGGGCATGCAAAGAGCTATGGGACGGAGTCGGAGGTGGCGGATGTTGTCTGCGGTGCGTGGCAACGCGGTAAGGAGCAGTACGCGGCGTGCGTAGAGGGGCGGGCGGAGGAGGAGAACTCCCGTCGTAAATCGCGCCCCCTCCCCGCGCTTCCGCCCGCCCCCGCTTATCGTCGCCCTCCAGGCGGCCGTGCATCCCGCCGCCGCCGTGCACAGTCGCCGCCGCCGCCCGCGCCGCGCTCCGGCCCGCAAGGCGCTGGCGTGGGAGCGGGGGTTCTTACCGCGCGCTCCAAGTTTATTCTCCTGGCAAATTGGCTGCGTCCGAATTTATCACCCTCGCAGCAGATAAGAGTTTTCAATGATTTTCCGCTACAAATCGTGTGGCAAGCGGGCATTAATACAGGTAATGAAATGCAGGCATAATTGATTAATTGCTCGTAATATGAGCTCTGTAATGTATTCCGACGGCTCATATTCAAATTGTTTTTATCGTTTTCTCGCCGTCGTAAATTTTGCGTCAATGTGATGAAATAAAGCTACTTAAGTAATATTAGTTTCTGAGTTTGGAAACTTAATGTAGTAATACGTCTCGATTGATATACATCAACGTGCGTTTAAAGCTTGCCATCACTTATCAAATTACTTCATTGTTTCAATAAAACATGAAAATATTTACAAATAGTTGTTTTATAAAGTGCTCCAAACATGTTTTTAATTTTTGTTCATATTTGTCTTTTGTAATTCAATACCTTTAGTAAATTTATTTAATGACTGCTTTCTAGATTGTTTATCAAAACGGAGGCCATGTCCATGTGGTCTGTGTGCTGCAAGTGCTCGACCAGTCAATTAAATAAAATTAATAGAACGCAAAAGATAAAACTATATTGAACACAATTACAGCTTCCGTTTTCCAATTTTTGAACAGAGAAAAATGTTAACGACATGGGTTCAGCTTTCACGAGTGCAATAGGCTCTAATACCCCACGCTACATGACACGGTTATAATAAACCACCTACCCTTCTATCACTTAGTAGCGACAGGAGAACACACAGAATTCAAAACTTCCTCCTTGAAAGCGTTCTCCTTTTTCTGCCCTAGCGGCGCTTAGAAAAGACACTTTTTCCCGTCGCACTCATCCTCTCAAAGCTTCACAATTCCGTGCGTGCGGCACTCGACACGCGCACCCGTGCCCCCCACTCCACCGCGACTTCAAACGCGACGTCCGCGACAAACCGCTTCCGTCGAGCACCCTCCACCTTCCATCCCCGCCACCTCCTCCTCCTCCTTCTCCTCCTCCTCCGCCTTCTTCTCCTCCTCTGCCTTCTTCTCCTTCCCCTGCTTAGCGCCGCCCGGCTGCGCACACGACGCGCCCGCGCGGCTCCGCGCGGTCCGGAAAATCGCGTTTTCAAATATTACAGCTCGGCTGAGGAGACGCGCGACCTGCGTCTTCCGCAGTCGACGTCGACGCACAGTGGGGCCCCAACGAATCGAAGGCAGAGGCTGACTGAGGTGGCTCAGGCAATAGCTGTTTTCACTGCTGCATCCTTGACCGGGAGATCCTAGGATTTTGGTCGCGACGATGGAGGATTTTCGACACTAGCAAGATAGCTAGCTCAAATCCATCCACTGTACGGAGGAGAATTTCAGCGGCCGGCTGCACTTATAATTTTTTTTCCGTCATTTCCCCAAATAACACCAAGCAAGTGCAGGAGTCCTAAGTAGTACCCTAGTAGAGTACTGGAGGAGTACCCTAAGAAATGCATTACGATCTTTCCTTCCTTTTCCTCGTCCTATCTTCTCCCTTTACTCGCACTGTCATAAACTACACCACTACACACATTTCGGAAGACCAATCGGGAGCATATAACTTGTCCCAGCTGGAGCGGTGTCCCGCCGGCGAAGATACCTGGAAAGGGAAATACTTGTAACATGACTTGCGGGTCGGCGCGGGATCTCACGATTCAGCATGGGAGGAACTTTACCACCTCCAAGGATAAACTGTTGCTACGGGACTAATTACCATACCAGTTGACGCGCCAGCATACACAAAGCAATCAGTGAATCAATTAGAAGCAGGGCATTATAGGTCATAAAGGCGTAAGATCGCCAAAGTTCCAATTCCACCTCGCGCGGAGTGTTCCAAGGTGGGGGACGCTAAACGTGTACTAATTAATTAACATAAAATGTGTATTTTCTCTGATTCAACAGTCCACCCATTTCTCCGAAGATTTCTTGTTACGCTTATTTGCATTACGGGCGGTGTAAACGCAGTATATTTCATGTGTACAGATAGGAGGACCACCCTTCCCATTTTGCCTCGTAATATAAACAATATAGTTGTTCAAAACGTCCCTGTTATCTGCATCAAAAGAAACAACGCGTTCATGAAAGATAATGGAGCGTTTTTTCAGCATCTCTAGTGATGCATACAAGTAAAATTTTGTTCTCTATTATTTTTACATCAATCCATAGTAACGTATTGATCTTTAGCGTTAAAATAATCTTAAGGGTAAAACTCTTAGGACGCAACTCATGTGGGTTCGGCAAGATCAAAATCATGTTTGGGTAAAACCATAAATCCAAGATTTAAGCCAATGTGATTTTTTTTTCAAGTGAATACACGTGACTAGCGCAATGACTGGTGAACTTCTGATCAATAAAGTTTTTTCTAGACCTTCTACGTGACAGTCCGATCATAAACACCACCGTCATAAATGTGACAACAAGATGTAGGAAGTAGCACGAGGATTCAACAAGTAAACAAAAATTTATTTTATTATTACCTCATAAATATCCTAACTTAAAACGCACTTGGGTAAATTGAGTTTGAATAGGTTGTGAGACATTGATAATTCTCCAAATAAAGAGGTACTAATAAGTCTAAAAATATGAAATGTTACTATTATTACTATTATTCGTAAAATACATGCGCATTGAATGTATTTTATAATCATAGCTAGTGAACAAAGTATAGCTGGTGCCTTAACAAAAGGCAAGTACGTGACAGTCTGGTCCGATTATAAATACCACTGTCATAGATGTGACAAGATGAAGGAAGAGGTAGCACAGGGACTCAACAAGTAAACGCAATCGCCTCTCATTGTGACAATCGGCTACGCTCTCAGCGGCTGCGACCTGTGCATTCTGTCCAGAATGAATCCGACAACTGAGTGGCGCGCTCTGCATAATCGTGTCTTCAATTATTTTGGTTCGACCCTAACCTCTGTACAGCGGCACAATTACGATTTTCGATTATTGCAAAGCTGTTTCAATAACTTTATAACTGATACATTTACATGATTGAATGTACCACCTGATATGGAATAATTTTGTTTCTTCGGCGGGAATAATAACGTTGCATCTATTGTTTCCATTTGATCTGATCTTCCAACCATCGGGTACGAGATTTCTTTATTCACTGTCTCGACAGTCGTAAAAACACATCTTTGATTTTTTTTTACTTTTTGTCTGAAAAATATCAACTTATCCAAATTCACTATTATGTTTTGGTGAAAAAAAAACACAAGAGTGAATGTGTTTCATTTTAACTATACGTGGTGATAAAACATATACTTAGTGACGTAAGTTATTTTCAGTCAGAAGAACGATAACTCCAAAGAGGTAAAAGGAACTATGGATGCTACAACTCCACATATTTTCTTGCATTATTTTGTAATTTTCAAAAACTGAAAGTTCAACGAAAATGATACATGCGCCATTTTTAAGCTCCCTTTTTCTACACGACTATTTTTAACAAAAAATAGAAGACTATAATTTCAATTTTCTTGCGCCGGAAAATGACGAATTTTCGACCGAAATGTTTTATTAACAGACCCAGGTATCGAAAGTCAGTAAATATTTTCCTAAATGTAGTAACTTACTTTCCTCTAACACATTGTCTAGTCAGAATTCATGTTTTATTTCAAGAACCCGTAAGACGTGAATTCAGGGTACACAGAGTGTTAGAGGAAGTAATTTACTACATATACTTTACTACAGATATACTATCCTCGTAGAAATAAGATTATCCACGGTTTGGACACCAGGGCTCCACAATAGTGGTTTTTCGGCAATGTCCGCAGCTTAACAACGCTTTCTCTTTACTATGTACGTAGCATAACGAAAAAGTAAACTTGTGACTCTTATGAAAAATGAGACCAAATTATATTGAGAATGCAGCATTCTGAAAGATAAAACCGTCCATCACAATAGACCAGGTGTCAGCCACTGGTGTCGTCCCGAAGGTCACCATTAAGGGATTAGAGGAACTGAACATCAATAGAAGTATAATGATCAACTTCCAAAAAGCTGTAATCATCAATACATGCTCTACGATCCGAAAATTCATGGATGGAAACATGAAAAAAATTAAGTAACGTTTCGTATAGAGAAATACAACAGTGTAATAACATGAATAATTAATTTGTAATGTAATAATTAGAGACCAGAAAAATATGTAGAATGAAACGTCAAAATATGTACATAATATGTAATAAAAACAGTCAGAATATGTAATAAATATGTAAAATCGGACATATGTATATTAAAATCCTCTAATTATAAAACTCATTTACATAAAAAAACTTACATTTATAAAAAAATCTTACACAAAATTTAACTAGTGGTGCTACAGAATGGCACAGACTTTCCCGTATTAGTTTTCTATTTTCTTGGGTCTTCGCTAGCTATTCGGAATTGCCACATACTCTTTCTTGCCAGTTACCATCTATCACCGCCAAAAGTACATTTTTTTGGTCATTTTCTTAATTTATCGGTTTCCTATTGATAGAACGAAAATATTAATTTTAGAATATTAAAGAACACAAAAACCTAGCCGTAAATGGCAATTTTCTTTTAAAAATTATGTGCCGTTTAAGAGAAAATAGCGTTTTAGCACTACTAAAAATGCGAAATTTGAAGCTTATTTTCACAGAAAATTTTTCAGTTTTCAAAATACTTTATTTGAAGTTATTTAAAGCAATTACACTCACAAATATAACAATGTTTACAAATTGCTGGTAATGTGCATATTAAAGATGTGAGAGATCATTCAAAAAAATTACAATTATGGAATTTTTGAAAAAACAAAAAAATAACTCAAAATAAACTTTACGCTCTACTAAAGAGTGTAATTAGCACTATCCTTACAAAAGTTTGAAGAAAAAATTTGCAGCCATATACGAGAAAATGGCGTTTGAGCGTTTCTGAAAATGCGAAATTTTGAGCTACTTTTCACAGAAAACGGTTGTGCTTTCGAGAAACTTTACTTGACATTATTTAAAGCACTTGTCCTCGTAAATATAATAATGAGAAAAAATCGCCGCTAATGTAAATATTATCAACGTGAGAAACATGTGAAAAAATTTACATTTTTGTAATTTTTTAAAAACCAACATATAGAGCAATATGGCTTTTATGTCATCTGATAGAGTACATTTACTACTATTCCTACCAAAAGTTTAAAGAAAAAAGTTTGAGCCGTTTTTGAGAAAATCTTGCTTTTGTAATTTTTTAAAATTGCACATATTGCACGCAATATTGCGCGAAAAATACTAAATTTTGAAGAATATTTACGTGACCTTAAGAAAGAACTCACTGTGAAGAACAAATTATATTTGAAGGAAAAATCTCTATCTTCAATTTTGTAGTTGGAGAAAGACGCCGAAAAAAATTCAAACTTTCACAATTTTCGAAAATTCAGAGTTATCCGTGAAAATCGGATCTATGTCATATTAATAAGTGTATTTTACTCTATTCATACAAGAAATTTAAAGAAAAAATTTGGAGCTGTTTTTGAGAAAATTTTGAAGATCCCCGGAAGGCTTCATATAAAGTACCCCCAAATTTTGAAGAATCTTTTTCAAAATCTCAAAGCTTCGACTAGAACCAGATATCCACTTTGGAAAAAATCGTACGTATGGTTTAGGCGCTAGCAGTGTTCACGGACGGACGGACAGACGGACGTTTTCCTTTCAATTGGGTTTTCGGTATCAAGAACCTAGAAAACAGGGTTTCTGGCTACACCACGTGTTAGGGGATTTTTTTTCTCTTAATTTAGCAATTGGTTTTATCCACTTTTTCCTTTTCACGGCCCGGCAGTGAATTTTTTTCCGCCGCAAATTGGCCATTTTTTCGCGCAGCATTATACTCCGTGTATACGTACGTATACGGGAAAGTAAAACAATGCAAACATTTTAAAAATCATTTGGAATACAAAAGTTGATGCCCACCTGCACCATTCAACTTTCCCATCAGTAGTAAAACTTTCACAAAATGTTATCCAGGAATGTAGTTTAGCAGCCAGACTATACGCGATAGAAGCCATCTTACAAACTGGCCAAGTCTAAGAACAGCTAACAATCACTGCGGCATGGAATTTTCTCTCCAAAGTGTTAAATGACGGCGATCTCCTGTTCCTTGGAAATTGAGGTTAAAGGTCACCAAACACGGCGTCAATGATGCCTTTCCCACTTAAAGATGAGAATGATCTGTCGCTGACGCGCACTTCCTGCCACTGAGATAACTGAAGCAGGCACGTCGGACTGTGAGAGTAGAGGACGCAGTAGCACGCAGTAAAAATGTAGGAAAACGTGCTGAATTTTTGAAAATACTTCTTTTCATAAAAATACGTAAGAAAATTTATAAAATAAAAAATGTGTTGAGAAAATAGCGAAATATGTAAAATATGTAATATAGTGAATATGTAAAAATATGTAAAGAAAAAACCTGATACGATGAAGACGGCGACAATTCGTCAAGATTAAAATTTTGAGAACGGTAAGTAGAAAGACAAAAAATAAGTAATTACATAAAAATCCGGTCTCTAGTAATAATTGCTTCACCCATTTATATTTCATTTTATATTTATATTTTATAAGTGGTTTCATTTTGTATTTTATTTGTGTGATCAAACCAAAATGAAATTACCAATAAACGAGGCTAGCAACATTTGAAAACTACACTTGAAAATGTTCGCTCCCGAGGAAATTTACTTGTATCGAAATTTTTGATTTTACTTTCCCGTATACATATGTATACACGGAATAATATAAGTAGTATAGGGAAAGTTATGTAATGCTGCGGAAAGTCATTTCGATATTTCAAAGAAATACACGTTTTGTGGTCCCCTGATACACAAAAAGTGGGTATTTCTTCAAAACGTCCGCCGGTCTCTCTCTCTATCCGTCTTTCTGTCTGTCTGGGGTATGTGAATAACACTTGCGCCTAAACTATGGTTACGATTTTTTCCAAACTGAACAAAACCTCTGTCAATCTGGCCTGAGTCAAAGCTCTGCGATTTCGAAAAACATTCTTCAAAATTTGGGGGTACTTTACATGAAGCCTCCCAAACATTTTCAAAATTTTCTCAAAAGTGGCTACAAATTTTTTCTTTAAATTTCTTGAATAGAATAAAATACACATATAAGAAGGCTTAGTGAGTTCTTAGTAAGGTCCTGTACATTTTTCGAAAATTGTAATACTTTCTTTCAAATATTGTCTCCAATGTGTGTAATTTTAAAAAATTACAAAAAAAATATTTTCTCAAAACGGCTGCAAATCTTTTTAACTTTTGAATAATAGTGCCTTATGTACTCTATGAGATGACATAAACGCCATGTTGCTCTATTCTTTTGTTGTTGTTTTCAAAAATTTACACAAATGAAAACTTTTGACTTGTTTCTCATGTCATTAATATTTACATTAGCGGCAATTTCTACAGATTATTGCATTTATGCGTACATGTGCTTTGAAGAATGTCTTACAAATTTTTTCGAGAACTCAACCGTTTTCTGTGAAAACTAGCTCAAAATTACATATTTTTAAAAACGCTCAAACGCCATTTTTTCATAAATGGCTCCAAAGTTTCTTTAAGCTTTTCTAAGAGATAGTGCAAATTACACTCTTTAATGTGACGTATGGTTCATTTTGTGTTGTTTTTTTTTTCAGAAATTGCACAAATGTAATTTTTTCGAACAATGCCTCACACCGTTAATATGCCCATTTCCTGCAATTTGTAAACACTACTGTATTTGTGAGTTAAAGTGTTTCAATTGACTTGTAATGGAATTTTTTCAAAACTCAAAACTATTCTGTGATAAAGAGTTTCATATTTTAAATTTACAGAAGCGTTTAAACGCCATTTTTTTAAAAAACAGCAACAACTTTTTCAAAGAAAAATGCCATTTACGAGGACGTTTTACTGGTGTTTAATATTCTTAAAATATTTCCGTTCTACTATAAGGAAACCGGAAAATTAACAAAATGTCAAAAATATGTAATTTGGGTGACGATAGATGGCAGCTAGCAAGAGTATGTGGCAAGTCCGAATAACTAGCCGAGACCAAAGGAAATAAAAAACTAATACAGGAAAGTCTGTTCCATTCTGTAGCACCACTATTTCGTACGTCTAGATACTATAGACTGTGAGCTTTCTCAGAATATTATGAGTAGATCTCGTATTTTAGGGCAAATGCCTATTTAGTTCCATTAGGCGATTGTGGAAAATAATTGCAGTTGTTTACGAATCATGTAAAAATAGATCTATTGAAAGCATCTAATAGTTCCTAAAATGGAGGTTGATGCGTATTTTAATATTTTTTGTCTAAAACAAGTAATTTTGAAGAATTATATTTTAACTACTCATTTTTACTTTCTCGCTCTTCCTTCGCGAGAAAAGACGGTACGGTAAAAAAGCACCGGAAAACGACGATTTTTTAAAATTTGTTTTACCGAAACACAAATACTTTCCCGAATTTCCCACAACGTTAATAATCTCTGATCGAATACGCAATCGACTACCCACCGAAATCTCTCGCCAATACACAAAATTTAAGGAGTTCTGCAGGTCAATATAAAGATGATTCACGCTCGTATGCGATCATCACGCATTATTAGGCAATTGCGCCCATTCCCGGTGAAGATGCGCTGTTGATAGATTTAGAATGAAAAATGTGAAATAATGAGTAAATGAAAAGAAATTAAAGTGAATAAAATAATACGCTTGTCACTCTCGAATATAAAATACTTGACTTTCCTGAAAAATAAAAAGTAGCTAATTGAATCCTTTTGTGAACAGTTTTAGATGCCAGAAACATAACTTTTTATGTCTAAGGTTTATGTCTGGTTTAAATCATTTTATAACCTATTTTAACTATCTAAAACGACGCATATCATGCCTAAGAGAGCTTAATTTCATAATTTTGTTATCTATTTTAGGTACCTAAATCATCATTTTTGTGCCTTAAATTCCGAAGTCTAATTATGACATATCACGTTCTCATTGACAAAACGTGATCATCTTTGACACACCTACAAGCCATAGAAATTTGAACTTTTAGTACGAGACATGCTGCACCGGTCTATTGGCATTAATACCCGGTGAATAACCGCAAAAGTTTGACAGAAAATGCGGAGAAATCCACAGAAGTGACAATTTTGCAAATCCAAGAATTGTCAATATTTTCCTTGTCTTCCAATCCCTACTGCTTCGGTCCCAAACTAATTAACTGGTATTTCAGGATAAACGAAAATACTTTTGGTGTCAATATATTTGTTTACATTAAACCAGCCATTGACTACTGCATATTTTATCTGTTCTTGAAGCAATTCCTCAGAAGTATTGTCTCCAGTGAATACACTTTCGGCAAATGAGCCGGTAAGCAGATCTCACCCAGTGCGATTGTTCAGACATATTGTGGGCAAAACGTCTGTAGCAATGTTACACATTGAAGTACATCAAAATATCGGGGTATTTTGGATATAAAAATATTAGGAAACTTAAAAATGAATTTACGTGATAAGGGACGATGGTGGCAGGGTAAAGTATAAAGAACAGAGATATTAACATAAAAGGCTTCGAGTCACAATATTAAAACGTGATTCGGACAAATAAATAAATTATTAGAATTTATGTTAACAATTGGTTCGATAGTATTTTGGCATTGTTTAAAAAGAAAACAGAAAAGATTCAGTCAAGTTGAAAATCACAAGAAGCTTAGCGGTAAGGGATTATAAAACAGTGTAATGAGGATGCAAACAAATGAACTCAAAAAGTGAAATAATGTTGTTTTTTTTCTAGACAGAAGCGTCAGACGGGATTTGACTTGCGTGCGAGTAGGTTCGTAGAGAGAGCTCCGGGATTTGATACGCGAAGGGTCGCGTAACGAACTTCGACATTAGATAAGTAGGTGGGATTGGAAGTTAGTTGGCGGTATCAAGTGTATGTTTTAGCAGCCAAATATGGAGGAGCAGAATAAATAGGAAGACTGGTGGTTCTGCATCTTCTCGGCGTTCAAGATGGCTGTATCCGTCGGAAAGGAAAGTAACAAATAGTAGAACATCAAAGCGGAAATGAATCGATCTCATTGAATGTACAAGGCCAAGACTGTTATCAAAATTAATTAAATTATGTTTTGGAACTTCATTGATATCATTACTACCCGTTGATATCATTAAAAAAATTAGGGAGTAGCGAAAAGATAAATATAAATATTAAATATTAGTTAAAAGAAGTAGATTCGTTCGGGGTGTGGTGTATTTCAACATGGACTAACATACCTTGTGTTTACAAAAGTAGATACCTCATTATGAGTTAAATATCCACTTATTGTTGTAATGTGCATGATTGCACAGTCAGAGCCTTTTAAAACATAATTATAATTCAAGTATCACACTCACAAACTTGTCAGCACAAAACTACGAGCAATTACAACTCGTTTGACAAAACTACGAGTGATTACAACTCGCAGAGCAAAATAGTAAACTAATAACGGCAGATACGCGTTCATTCTATTGATTTTACGATTTTACTGAAATTACGTGTTTATATCATAAAGCCTGTGAAAAATAAAATAATAACACATTTGGGGCCCACTACTTGTCATTTAAAGCAGCTAGATGTGCTACAACAGCACATTCTCTCGCATTATTAGACAGACTTAATATAATATTGCAATTTCTCTCCCACTAACACTAACTATAACTTGAAAAAGTCCATACTAATTCAAACGACTGTGGTGCATATCTGCATTCATTTCGTTAGGAACAGTAGTCATTTCTTACATATACAAATGTAAAGTACCTCCCCCCAAATGAATATATCGGTTTCAAATTCTAGGGGCCGTCACATCAGTCAGATGGATTGGCGAATATGAATTGTGGTGAAAATCCTATTTACGGTTTAACCGCTAGCGTTGCACAGATTAGACACGTTTTGGCGTAATCCAATTTTTCAAAGTCAAGGACCAATGGAGAAAACTCAGTGTAATTTATTACACGCAGGAACAAGATTGATGCACTTTTTCATTTCCAAAGCTCGGCAATTAGCGTTATTCCGTCGAAAATGCACCGTTGCTTACCGCATTACAATACTTTCTTTCAGTAAGCAGTTCTTTTCGTAAGCAGTCGACGAGAAAGTAAAAATCGCGAAATTTGACTCAGTAAAAAGATCAAATTGCTTGCTTTCTCTTAATGTTTTACGTATAAACGTACCGTGCCGAACGTCCAATCCGTTCTCCCACTGTGCGCGGGGCGCGCTCCTGCCGCCGCGCCGCTCGCCGCGCGAAGAGCGCTCATTAAGGGAACGCGCCCGCAGTGAGGCGTGAGAGCAAAATTATGTAGTCGTAAATACGCGCTACCGACGCGGGCGACGCCTCGTCCGACGCCAGTAAATACTCGGGGGATCTCCCGCGAGGGCAGGCTACGCGTCGCCGGGAAAGCGGAGACGATGAAACGCGGATGCGGCGCCGGTGATGGCGAACGCGATAGCGGAGGTGGCAACGGATGAGTGGGAGAGTCGGTGACGAAGGAGAAGGCGGTGGCGGTGGTGGTACCAGCTGGGGTGGATCAGTGTATTAACATATATCACTGCAGTGTCCTTGATTGGGAGGTCCTAGGGTTCGAGTTCCGATGGTGGCAGAATTTTCGACATTAGCTACATAGCCAGATCGAATTCAGTCGTTATCTGGAGAATTGTAGCGGTCGGCTGCTCTGATCAGTAGTTGTTTTCTCCGATTAACACCCGACGAATGCCGGAGCAGTACCGTAACAAACGGGCTACGGACCGCTCGCAATCTCTTCTTCCTCTGCCGCTGGTTCTATCCTTACCACTGACATGTACGTACTACGCTACTACTCACATCTGGAGACCGGTCTAGAGCTTAGAGCTTGTCCCTGCTTGGATGGTGCCCTGTTGGTGGGAAACCCAGCAAGCCTATATACAGGTCAGTGACGGATCTCGTCATCCAGAGGGGGAAAACACCGCCACCTCCCGCGATAAAAACACGCTAGATGAAACTAATGACTTTATCAGTTGACGCACCCCGTAACAAGGAACAAACAAAGCCATGGTGGTAGATAAACGCGGTGGCGGCGCGGCGCTGCTGGCGGTGGTGTGTAGAGGTAGTTGTGGAAGTGTGGCTGGTGGGTGCGTAGATGACGGTGTTGGAGATGGAAGGTGTGGAGGTGGAGGCAAAAACTAACGCCGAGGTGGCAGTGTCAATGGAAATGGTGGCGGCAACGGAGGTGGCGGCAGTGGAAGCACAAACATTTTGAGATCTCTCGAGAAAAGATTTAGCGTCGTTTTATGGCATGTAGTGGTTTGGTTATAGCGCCATCACTTCTAGAGAGTATTTTGATTAGATTAGTTACCACGAATCAGATTTTATCACAGTTTCATACCAATTGCAATGAGTACCATGTGCTCTGACATTTAACTTCAAATCAGTTCGAAGTTGCCTTGCAAATAGAATTTATGTTATAGGTGCACGTACATGTTTTCAAATGTTAATGTCATAATTTTTACTTTCCCGTATACGTAAGTATATACGGAGTAATACACGTAGTATAAGGAAGCTGTGCAAGAAAACGGCGTATTTTCGGAAGAAAAACTCTTATTACACGGCCCTGTCGACGAAAAAGTGGATAAATCCAGTTGCTAAATTTAAAAAAAAAACTTTAACACGTGGTGCTGCCAGAATCCACGTTTTATGGCTCCTTGATACTGAAAAATCGATTGGCGGCAAAACGTCTGCCCGTCCGTCCGTCTGTCTGTGAACAATGCTAGCGACTAAATCATTCAGCCGATTTTCTCCAAAACTGATATTCTCCGATCGATTTGGCTGATATCGAGGTCCGTGGAATTTGAAAGTGATATTTTAATTTTGGGGGGTACTTTACATGATGTCCCTGGGACATTGTCAACATTTTTTTAAAATATAGCGCCCATACTTTTCAAAAAATTTTGTTGTTGGATAGTCTAAAGGTCATTTAAGACAATGGAACAGGTCTCATATTGGTTGAAAACGCTGATTTTTCGAAAATTGAAAAAATTCAAACTTTTTAGGCGTCTTCCTACAACTACAATTTTTTTCTTAATGACAAGTGTTCATAAAAAAGATCTTCAAATAAGTTCATGTTTAATTTTTTTTAAACATGAGTATCGCGAAATTTTGGGTCAAACACAGTCAATTTTTATTTTCTTTCAACCATTTTTTTCAAAAACCGCTCAACATTTTTTTATAAAATGGGGGCTTAGATAGCATAAAGGAAAGATAAAAGAATTGTGCAGGTTTCATGTCCGTTAAAGTGCCTGATTTTGCAAAAGTTTTTTAAAATTTAAAAATTGTTTGGCTTACAGTTCCCTGCAACTACAGTTGTGAAGATACAATTGTTTTTCGTGATTAAATGTGCTCTCTCATAATTTATAGATTCCATTAAACGAACACAAACAAAATTGCTGACCATTCCTTTCAAAATCTATACTCTTCCCCCTGTTCCTCAATATTTAGTCTGGGCCACCGTGCTTCATGGCCTCGTATTAAATCAAGATTCCCCAAGGATAGACTGAGGCCACCGTAACTCCTGTTCATACACCTCTCCTAGCACTACCTTAATTTCAACGTAACACCTCAAACCGAACCTTGAAGCTCCAACAAATCTTCGAACCTTACACCATGTTTTCACGAATAGGAATGAATACTCATTTGTTATGGATGGCCATATCCAAAACGTTATAATATAAAATGTACTGTTTTCAAACCCCTTGAGAGACAGTAATGTCGAACGAGAAAAGAAATAACTTTTAAAAAATAATAATTTATCGAAAGTATTGATAAACAAAAATTAAAAATTTCATAATAAACATTGGAACTCAAAATGTTACGACTGACTCCCATCTTTGCCACGATGAAGGTGTGAAAATACCTTCTGTGAAAATAAGAGATCATGCATAGGAGTCGCACGTATTCGTGTACACTACAGTTGCAAAACAACACCCTCGCTTCAAGGAAGTGGTCACGAGGCTGCCATATCAATCGCGCAACTATGTGGTTAATATTTCCGGAGTTAATATTGTTTTGCTCACATGGTTATCAAAACAAAATATACAACTACTCCTGTTTTTTAAATGTGTTTGGATGTTGTTAATTACTATATTTTAATCATTTTAAGCACAAAGTAGTTTACCCTATGAAAACGCTAACTTAATATAATTATTATATTATTAAATATCTTCGTTATTTTACGTTATTTTTCGTTATTTACGTTATTTTATTTCTGTAAACATAACCCTTATATTTACTAATTTCATGAAGTATTAATACTATTTGTACTGTTTTAACGTTATTCTAGTTGTTGAGCAGCTGAAATGTGAGGCTTCCCATGACCTCACTCCTAGGATGAGCTCATTGTTGAACTTTCTGGTACCGACCACTCCAACCACGTATTTTTTGATTCCCTTCGTTGCCTCTGGGACCCGACTCAACAGCATTCTCAGACATTTTATCCATTACTTCCCTTGTTCCTTTACAGATCGAATATAGGAAATGATTTGGACGCAAACTGTTGCAAGATTTATTGTATTGAGGATTTATCTAGGGCTCCTTTGTATATGCCAAAAGTGTATGTGTCAAATTACAGTAAAGTTTTTTCCGCCTATCAGGAACTCACCGTTCGTATTCGCGTTTGAACTCACGAACTAATTGAAGTCGGTCGTATTTTAAATCTTAAGTATATAATACCTCAAGTGTTTTCGTGTGAAACGGTATTACGTGGGCGCTACCTACAAAATGTCTACAAATTAAAACGTGTGTCAATCCTAAACTAGTAATTTCAGACGAAAGACATACAGAAATTGTACGCAGACCACTTTAGCTTGTATACATTTTTAATTGTTGGGTAAAAATTAAAAATTAATGTTTTCCATTGTAATTTAAATTGTAATTGTAATTAATGTTTTCCATTTACTTGTTTTGATTGGTAAAAATTTGTAAGTAGTACTGTTTCATTGACTAGCCAGTTACTGAATTTCAAATAATAACTACCTTGTTACCAACATTTATTATGTAAAAGTTCCACTAAATTTACAATGGCAAGTTACGAATTAATGAATTCACGCTCCATGCTCTTCTCCTTGACCGCTATTTGTAAAAATTTACACCAGCTCCAGACGAGTCAATTGCTTACACGTTTATTGTTTTTTTTTCTTAGTCATGTTTCTGACATCTAAAGTGGGCCAGTAAATGATAAAATTAGACAATATTACACCTTAATTACAAAAAATGTTTTTAAGCATACAAAAATTGTAATAGAAACATCACATGCTAGTTTACGTAATTAGTAGCACACTTACACACCTATTTTTGTAAATTAAAATTTCTGCATTAAGAGGCTGTGTTCTGTCTGATTAATCATTTTAAAGGCAGAAAAGAAGCTTAACTACATGCTAATAGAAGAAACACTCAAACTTAATCTTTACCTAATCTGTTAGACGACTTAAGCTCCAGGACATTCAATTATTCTTTTTCCCCTGACAATAGCTTAGAATTTTTACAAACGCATTTAATTGACAAATATTGACTTCAACTTTCTGCTCTGTTTCTGGCCCGACTAAACAAAGAATAACACTGTTGTCCTTAAGCCGCGGGTGCATGACGAATGAAGCCTTATGTTTGTTGAATATCATAGTACGACACGTTCCCTCCTTATCACGTAGCTTATCTTTTCACCGAATTGACGGAATAATCTCGTTTGTTGAGTACTCTTTTCATGGAAAGTGAACTCTGCACCTTCTTTCCCGGATCATTTCAAGATCACAAGATGAGCTGGTTTTATAAACGCGTGATTACAGAACTTTTTTACTTTCCCTATACTACACATATAGTATAGGGAAAATTATGTAATGCTGCGCAAAAAAACGGCTGATTTTCGGCAGAAAACTCTCATTACAGGGCTCTTGTAACGAAAAAGTGGATAAATCCAGTTGCTAAATTAACAAAACTAGTGGTGCTTTCAAAGCACATACTTTCTCGCACTGCTTCTACATGGTCCTAAATGCTATTCCACGAACTGTCGCGAATTTCTGTGAATTACGTATCATTGCTGTGACTTGATAGAGCTGTGTGGTATCAGGCTTCTTTTCCCAATACAAGTTTACATACCTTTTGTATCATATTTTTATGCAGTTGTAGAATTCACATAGGTTTGACAACACTGTGATGAAAACAGTGAGTTGTTCGCTTCTTGGTTGAATTGGGCATTTTCAAATAATAGCTCAGATGTTAGTAGCGCAGAAAGTGGAACATTTCAATCCTATGTAGCAGATTCCAATAACACGAGAAAGTATGTCCTGTTGTATCACCACTAGTATCACCACAACTAATAAAATCAGTACTTTCAAGGCATGTTTAGCGTGCTAAAAGTTCAAATTTTAGCACTAGTGAGACGATACTTAAGTGTCCAGATAAATCTGTGAATGCAACCAAGAAATCAAAGAAATTTCGTCTATTTACTACTTAATGTAGCATTAAGTAATTTGTATACATGAATTAAAATAAAATAAATGTCAGTAAGACTTAAAAAATGGTGTATGACGCACGAGGTAAAAATGATTTTATTTTGCTCGCAGGATTCAGACACTGGCAGGGCCGTATTAATGGCAACGGCTCAGGGGGCCTCCACCAAATATAAAACTTGGCGAAAAATTGTGGGTTTTAACAAAAGTCATACGATGTAAATCAAATTCATGTATTTGTGGTACTATATCACATTTGTATTCAACCATTTAATTGTGTTTCTTACATTACAAAATTGTGATATATTTTATACTTTTATATTTACATTATGTTATTTTATCTTCAAATAGACTATTTTCTATGACACACAATAGCAACGCAATAATACAAAAGCAAGTCTAGGATGCTTTCCCTAAAGTTGAAATCAATTCGAAAATTTATCTTATTTTGATAACTAATTGTTTTCAAAATTAAAAGTAGTGAAAAACTGATTGCGAACGTCATTGACTCGACATCTCAACGATCCCGCTTTTTAAGAAGCAATAACAATATAACGAGATAAATAAGTTTTGACGATGTGTTTGACAATTTTGTGGCAAGGAAATTGAGGAAAGTGCCTCATTAGCTATTTAAATGTATGCAAGTATATTACATATACTTGCAAGTATATAACACAGTTAAATGCATGAATAAAATGGTAACCGAAAATTAATAAATATAAATAGTTTTAAAGCGTTTTCGATCATTTCCTGAGATCCATACTTGCAGACCATGACCATGCAGTACTTGTACTAAACTACATGGTCGTGTCCGCAAGAAAGCTTCCCATCTATTGAACTCTTTGTGCAGTTTCTTTGCTTTCTATTGAACTTCTGTGCAGTTGCACTTTAGTTTCTATTGATCAGTTAGTTGCACACTATTTCTTTCGAACTATTCCAATCTATTGAACTCATTGTGCAGTTGCTCTGAATTCTATTTAACACTTTTTGCAGTTTCCACCAGTAGTGGAGGGCGTTCCTGCCAGCTACATCCGAGCTTCGGAAAATATTTCTCCTCAGACAGAGCGGAAAAACATGAATTCTTAAAGCGACTTGAGCGACACCTTGTACCTCGGGTTGCAGGATACGCGATATAAATTCGTCTCCGGGACGTTACGTGGAAGCGCGATGCGTGAAATCGGCTTAGAGCAGACGGTCGGCGGAGACAGTGTGGAGGTTGAACGTGGGCGGAGCGGTGGCGGCACCGGGGCAAGGTGGAGCACATCAAGACGGGACGAGGCGAGACGGAACGGGATGGGATGGGAGCGGGGAAGGGCGAGGACAGGACGGGCCGGAACAGGACAAGTTATGCGGGATCGGGTAGGTGTGGAGTAGGACGGAAATTATTGGGAAGGGATGGAACGAGAGCGGGATCGGAGAGGGCAAGAGTAGTTCGGGACGGAGTGGCAAAGGACGGCGCGAGAGCGGGTGAGAGGGGACAGGACGGGACAAGTTGGGTTGGGAGGGGAGGACACGAGTTTTACGGGACGTGTCGGGAGGGCACGAGTTTGACAGGAAGTGTCGGGAATGGTTGAAGCGGGGCTGGGGAGGGAGGGGACACGATTGGACAATTTGGGTTGGAAGAGGGCGGGATCGGGAAGGGCAGAAATAGGACGGACATGCCGAGAAGGGTCGGTGGAAAGGGGACAGGGAACAGAATATTTGGGATTTGTAACGGGGCGGGATCGGGGAGAGCACGAACAGGACGGGACGGTCAGTGGCTGAGAAGAAAGTGTGGGGGGGGGCGAAATGACGAACCGCGCGGTGCCCCCGCCAGGTACTCGCGATATCGGCGCGCGCGCTTTCTGGCTAATCTGCGTACGGTGCAGCAGCACTGCAGCCTCCCAGTTGTCGACGCGGCGTCGGGTGTGAGCCCTGTAGACCTCTCGATTTCATGTTAAACTACTAGTGTTTCACATACTTTCTCGCACTCAAGTTTAACTTATAATTAGGAATCAGATTTTTATGCAGTAAAAATTGTCAAAATACGCCATAAAATATTAAGTTAAACTTGATAAATATGCAAAAAATATGCAGTGAAAATGTAAAACATCCAAATATATGTACTTTTACTTAAAATATGTGAAATAATGTAAAAACATTACCTACTAAAATAAACAGAAAACGAAACCGTTTTTTTATGCTGAAGAACAAACAGATTGCATCTGTTCGCAAGCTCAAGGCAAAATGAGAAAGAGAAGTAGACAAGTAGAGACAGATTCTACAAAATCGATATTCGAAGAATATGATTTTAGAGGGCTCCTCTTTCAGTTCAACAGGAAACGGGACTGTGATTCACGCGCGGATCCAGACTTCTCTTTTGGGAGGGGTCACGTTAAGACTCAAGTGCATTTATTTCGGAAACAGGGGAGGGTACAGAATGTAATAACATATATTTGAAGTATGATATACGTATATCAGATTGACTTTATTATACTATAAATATATTAGAAATTCAATATTCCCATAATCACATATCAGATATCAATCAGCTTACTATTGTTACGATCCTCACCCTATCCCCTGGGGGTGAGTTAGGTGTAACTTTGGAATTTTAAATGGTAACCCCTAATTTTTGTTGCAGATTCGAATTCTGCCTACAAAAATATGTCAATTTTATTTGGTAAATTTATTTTTTTAAATTAAAATTTATAAAGTTATCAACAATAACTTTCAAATTAGCACAAATAACTTTCATATAATGAAACATGAAACAATTTATGAAGAAACTTGTATAAGAGAAATATGTAATTGTGTATAATGAAAAAAATATTTTTAATAAATTATTATAATTAATAAATACATGCATATAATAAATAAATAAATAAATATATAAACTAAATTATACTTTAATTTTTTCTCACAATTATTTTCATTTTCATTTTTCTTTTTTCACTTTTTCTGTATATAGTGCTCTTTTGTATATTAATAAATTTGCACCACATTTGAAACTCCTTCAATGGCGATTCTTCTATAACAATGTTGTAAACTTCATTATAATTTTGGGGACAACTACACCGAGACATGCAAACATGTAAAATAATTTAATTTAATGCAATATTTAATATATTGCAAATAGCTGATCTGATTTCATTTGCATTGCCAAGGTGCTTTTTATAATTAAAACCCAAATAAAGTAACTTCATTGCAATACTGTTCATCAAGAATGAGAGCTGTCAAGATATCCTTTTGATACAGGATTCGAACACAACGACAACAAAATATACAAATAAGATATTTTAGGCGTCAGACTCTATCCTCGCTCATCAGTCGAACTAAAATTCTTTCACCGGATTCGGGCTCAGCGACAACAAAATATTCCAATAAGGTCTTTCAGCAGTGGCGAAGCTGAAGGGTAATCTGAAAGCATTATAATACCCAAATTATTCTTTAATAACATGTGTGCCATTTTTCAATATTTTTGTTACTGAATCTTGAAGAAAATTAAATGTGTTCAACGTTTTCCCCGTATACGCACAAGGGAATTATCAGGGCTGCAGAGATATACTCTTGGAGGCCAGTGGATGGACACCGGCTGGCTCTGCCGCGCATACGCACAAGAGAGCGTGCCCTATCTTCCTTTCACTTGCATTCACTAGGTAGAGACCCCAGCTGTATCCTAGGCTCATGGTAGACACGGACTTCTACAGCGATGCGCGCCCACGTCTCGACCAGGCAAATTCAACTCATCACCTGACGTTGTGGGAAAGTACAGTTGTTTGTGTGCCATTTGTGTGATTTTTGTTGGTGTTTTCTTTACGAAAAATTAATGAAGTGTTGCAGACAATGTCCCACTGACTGTGCGCCAGTCTCATAACTTCTAAACGGTTCACGATATCGAAATGCAGTTTTCGCTCAACAATGCGGAATCACGAGTCAAGTAATACGCCATAGAGATAGAAATAGTAGCAATACGTGGTAATATACCGTGTTAGATAAGCAGAGACTATTGAAATCTGCATCAAAGCAGTCATGACTATGAATGAACTTTCAGGGTGAGATTTATTTGAAAGGTACAAAAATTGTATCTTTTAAAATTATTGATACAGTAGTGACTCAGATGGAATACAGGTTTCAAGATTTCGAAAACTTTCATTTTATTGAATTTATTGACGAAAAGCACTTTTTCACTTACAAAGCGTCCTTTCATTCAGAAAAGTTTTTTCCTAATAAAACAATATTCATTCCTTGACAGTGAGCAGCCTCAAAATGAATTGACAAATGTATACATTAATAATGCAAAATACATCCCTGCAGTTGTTTTGTATTTGTAGTAGTATTTGTTAGACAAATTGGTTTAGAAAAAAATATCAAGAGACGGTTCGGTTGATACAACTGAGTCTAACTGTTCCTTTATATTGTAACCGCTAATACGCGATTACAGTTTAAATAAATGAGGAAACTAGCAGTGAAGGCACGACACCGTATCTCGGACAAATAGTTCATCTGGTGAGGAGGAGATGGCGACAGTCGTAAACTTAATTTCTGAACGCACTCTTGTGTCAGCCAATGAAAAATTAGAATGAACCAACAGTAACGGCAAGAGCTTGTGCCAAAAGAATTCAACCTTCTTGTTGTCCGAGTCGCCGAAGCGATCAGTTGTATGTATTCGTTGTCATATCGTGTTGGAGTTACAAAAAGTGAATAGTCAGCCATCTTGTGCGCTACGACGACGTTAAGCGACACGTGTATGCTGTACCAGAAAGTCTGTACTATTGTTTGAAATTTTATTCGGAAAACGTATTTATAAAGATCTCCAGAATTATAAGAACTGTAATCGACATTATAATTAATTTGACTTTTGCCAATTACAAAGTCATAAGTGGAGATTCCGGACTTGGATTCGGAGGGGATCATCGCCTGAGGAGCCAACTGGAAAACACCGCTAGCCGAGGGGAGACGGCGCGCGGTGGCCTCACGATTTCGACGCAGCAAGCAGCGCGCGGAGCGGAACACGGGACCCTGCGACCTTGGCAGCGTGGACAATATCTTGCAGCTGTCTTCGCAGCGCGGAATTCTACAGAGGTTCGACGGCCGTGAGTTTAACGAAACCAAAAGAACTTTTACTAAATCTCAATTCAGAACTGTATTGCACAGTATTCTTGATAATCTGAAAAGTCATTTCTTTCTCTCACTAAAGTCGTAATTGAAATCAGATAGGGGATTTTGTAAATAGTGTAAAATTGTGTTTTTTTTGTACAGAATTAATTCACTAAATTCAAGTGTAACGAATCCAAAGACATTACAAGACCATTGAATATTGTATGTGTATGTATTTTTTTTTCAGGGTTATTTTTGAAGTGTATTTTGTATGTGTTTTTCATTGATTTTGTGTGTGTGTAAGTTGTTACTTTGAAACAAGATGTAAAGTTAACATCTTCTTAGAGAAAAAAACTGCAGTTTTTAGGTAGGGAAAGATAGCTACCGTAACTAAATGTAAGAACAGTTGTACAAAACTTTCATTTATAAGAATATATTGTCATTATTATTTCAAATTGTGTTGGGATGTTAATTGGTAGCTAGTTGAAAAGACGAACCCACCCCCGATAGGGAATTTTATTCTACCCAGAAATTTCCCAGGAGTGCGTGACGGGACAGCTATCCGTCACGAAATTAGTGAATGAAAGATTTGCTAGTTGTAACAAATCCAAAGAATAGGGATTGGCTACATATTGTCACCCAACGTGTGGGGCTCGAAATTATTAAAATTTCGTAGGCTAATATCATTAACAAAACAAAAATTTGTTACAGAATTTTCACTTAGTTTGAAACCAGAGTAATAGAGTGAAGTATTAGAGTGTGTAGCATTAGTAGTTACATTGTAATCTGAATTTTAATTACGACTGATTAAAATGGCAGACAAATATAACAAAACTAGAAATCTCGAACAGATCTCGTCAGGTAGTGAGGAGGAAAGCGAAATTATCGAACAAACACCAGAACGACCTAGGGAGGAGGCCGAAGTACAGTTAGGCGAGGATAGGAATTTGCACTCAACGCCGAAACCTTCTCCGACGGAATCAGCATCTACTTCAGGAGATGGAGTTCCGACGGAAGCAGATATCCTTCGAGCTAATGATATGATGGCTAGACTTATGACGCAGTTCATGACTCAAATCGAACATAAACTCGATCTAAATGCCGCCCAATCAAATCGGCAAATTAGAACTCAATTAGATGAACAAAATCAGCAAATTAGAACTCAATTAGAAGAACAGGAGGCGCGTACGAGGGAACAAAATCAGCAAATTAGAACTCAATTAGATGAACAAAATCAGCAAATTAGAACTCAATTAGATGAACAAAATCAGCAGATTACGAAGAAATTAGAAGAGCAGGACGAGAAATTAACTCAAATTTCTAAAGAGCTTATTGAACGGACGGAGGCACTAGAATTAAAATTTACGCGATCATCTGAACAGTTGAAAGCCGAAATTAAGGAAGACCTTGATGCTCAAATTCAACAGCTCACTTCTAGTTTTAATTCAAAGACAGATTTAATTGAAACAAAAGTAACTCACGTTGAGGATAAAGTAGAGAAGACGATTGAAGAGCAAAACAGGGCTATTCAAACTATTGCAAATGATCAAGTAACGATTAGCCACAACATAACTCAAATTAAATCGTGCGTGCAAGAAAATAGTGCAAAAATTCAAGTTTTAAACCAGAACAACCAAGAAGTGGAGGCGAAAGTAGCAGATATGAGGGAGAGGATAGAAAATTTGCCATCTTCTTCTGTTTGGCATCATTCGAGCACCATTTCTATTCCTCCTGGTTTAACGTTTAGCGCTCTAGGAAAAGAAAATCCTTGTATGTTCATAAAGGCGGTAGAGAATTTCTTTATGTTATATAATTTTCCCCGAAAGTAAAAAAGTTAGAATTATCTACCAGATGTTACAATCAAGTGCAAAATTGTGGGCTGATACATTAGATCCGTTACCAGCTACGTTTCAAGAATTTAAAGAAAAATTCTTCAATCGTTATTGGAATTATGAGACCCAAATTAACTTCAGATTAAATTTGATGTACAGTACCTGGCGAAAGGGGACGGTTAGCATGCAAGATTATGCAACGGAGAAATTAGCAGGTCTTAGTTTATGCACACCACCCATTCCGGAGAATGAGATAGTATGTTTACTAATCAGACATTTCCCGGTAGGCATACAAAATTTGTTTGAAGAGTCAATTACCGATGTCTTCAGAAAAATTAGTCTGTCAACTTGGATTGTTCGATGCATCATATGAAATGACAGAAAAATTTAAAGCGAAGTCATTACCCACTTCAAGTACTATTGTAGTTACCGCACAAGAGGGACACAGTAACGGCAACAATAGTAAGCAGAAGGGGAAGAGACAAGATTACAACAGAGATGAAGAGAATAGTTCAACTCGATCGAAGCAGTGTAAAACTTTAGTGGAAACGGGAAGCCAACCATCCAAAAATTTTACCTCATCTACGACTAATTTAAACAATGGTAGATATGAGTGCGGACCATCGACGTCACGTGAGTCTAATTCTATGATCACAGAATTAAACTGTTAAGGTTTGTCTCGAATGGTCGCCCCGGAACAAACCACTCTCTCATTGATGTTGAAGAGGTGACTTTTAAATCCATGGCAGTGATACATTCCGCTTTGGAGACGCAAAAAGATTTGTTCGCAAATGTAAATGTTACAAAACGCAAATGCCCATTGTTAGAAGTAGAATGCGAAGGGAAAAAGGTCCTTGCATTAATTGACACGGGATGCACTTGCTCGATAATAGTGGAGAGTCTGTTAGAGGAACTTTCAGGAGTGGCAGAAGCAATACCACAATTCCCTATGCGGAAGTCGTATCTGATGGGAGCGAATAAGAAGAAGTCGCGGCCTATTTACCGTCAAGTACTGTTGCAGCTGACAATAGGAAAGAGGGTATACGAAACTGTCTGCATAGTTGCGAAAGAATTATTGTATCCACTGATCCTGGGAGTGGACTTCCTCTATGAGCATGAAGTAATCATCGACATGGCGAGAAATTGTTTGCAGATTCCAAAGAACGGCATAATTGACCATCATCCATTTGATGGAGATGAACAACTAATGCACCATGCGAATTGTATCGAGGTCAACAACCTTCACACTTTGTTAGAGAATGCTGTGAAAAATAACGAAAATTTAAACCAACAACAACAGGAAGAATTATTAGAATTGTTAGTAAAGTATCAGCGAGTTTTTGAAAAATGTGAAGAACCCATAAAAAACTTTGAGTTTCATATTGAGCTAACCGATGAACGGCCATATGCATCATACAATTACCCTATACCAGTTGCATATAGAAGAGAAATAGACGAACTTATTCAGTCCATGTTAAATGATAAAATCATTAAGAAAGAAAGGACTCCATATTTGAATCCAATAGTCGTTGTCAAAAAGAAGAATGGAAGTTTACGCCTATGTTTAGATGCTAGAAAATTGAATGAAAAAAACGATCCCGTACCGAGACAGACCTCCCAGGATAGAGGAGATGTTAACGAAGCTTCATGGTATTAGGTGGATCAGTAGCACCGATTTTACAGCATCGTACTGGCAGATTCCGATAGCTAAGGATTCGCAGAAGTATACTGGCTTCATGTATAGGGGTATAAGCTATGTATATCAGAGAGTTCCGTTTGGTTTAAAGAATTCAGCTGCTGCATTAATTCAATGTTTGGATAATATTATAAATACGAGATTGTATCATGCCTCATTAGTGTATGTAGATGATATTATTTTATTTGCGGCAACATTCCAAGAACATCTACGTCATTTAGAAGATTTGTTTAAGATTTTAATTGATAACCACCTCCAATTAAATATTGAGAAATCTAGTTCTGTAGGAAGCAAGTAGATTTTTAGGTTACCAATTATCTATTCAAGGATTGCGTATGAAACCGGAAAAGATTGTAGAAATTGATAAGATTAAAGCACCGAGGAACCGAAAACAGTTAAAAGGATTTCTGGGATGCGTGAACTACTATAGTCGATTCATTCCAAACTATTCGGCGTCTATTGTACAATTTCTGCCATTGTTAAGAAAAAACAAGCCATGGGAGTGGACTGAATTACCACGAAAAGCGATTCCAAGATTTGAAGGCTCGTTTTTATCATTCCTGTGTAATCGCCTATCCTAATTTTGAAAAAGAGTTTATTTTACAAACGGACAGTAGCGACCATGGAATTGGAGCTGTTCTGTATCAGGTTATTAATGGTGAAGAGAAAGTTGTAGCTCTTATAAGTAGGGTACTCCGAGGACCTGAACTAAATTTTTCAGTTTCGGAAAAGGAGGCGAATGCCATAGTGTGGGCCGTCCATAAATTAAGAGAATATCTCGTGGGAAGACATTTCATAATTAGGACGGACCACAAGGCATTAATTTTTTTAAACCGTTGTCACACAAATAATGACCGGTTATTACGTTGGATATTGTACCTACAACAATATTCTTTTACTGTGGAATATTGTCCAGGAGAGCTGAACCACCTCCCAGACATACTCAGCAGGAATACATTTCGACTGGAAGAAACTGTAGAAGAGAAGAACGTGTTCTTTGCATCGCCTATTCAATTGAATTACCTAGAAATGCCACATTTGAACTGGCAGATGATAGCAATTCACCAGCAGCAGGAAGAAGTAACTAGGAAAGTAAGATTATTTTTGCGTGGGGAACTCGACCCAGAAGATGCGGATGGGATCCGTTGGACTAGAGAAGGCGATAGATGGAAGTTAGTAGAAGACGTCGTTCTCGTCAAGACAAGATCTGAGCCACCAACATACAGAATTTGGATGCCCAAAACCCTGACGCACGGAATTATATGGCTTGTTCACACGAAACTTGGACACTTTGGAGCGGACAAAGTCGATAAGGCTATTTCGGAAATTGCTCACTGGAAGGGACGTAAAAAACAAGTTAGAAGAACTGTTGCAGTTTGCGTCACCTGTCAGCGCACCAAATATCCCAATCGATATTTTGCCGGAGCAAGAGCAGCAATTTTACCCTCCAAAACAAATGAATTAGTAGCCATAGACCTTTACGGACCTCTTCCTAAAACTAAATATGGTTACAAATACGTCTTGGTATGTATTGATGTCTTTTCTAAGTTTACCCAAGTTTACTGCATCAACAAACCGAACGCAAAAAATTGCCTATATCAATTAGATAAATTCCTTAGAACGGCAGGGGATTTTGAAAAATTGTTGTCGGATCATGGACCGCAATTTACCAGTGATCATTGGATCCAGACCATGGAGGAGAAGAATATTATCCACATCTTATCAAGTATTCGACATCCACAGTCAAATCCATCCGAGAGGGTAATGCGGGAACTATCCAGATTATTTCGGGTATATTGTCGTCAACGACATACTGACTGGTATTTACTAGTGCCTTTTATCAACCAGTGGCTCAATGCAGTACATCACGACACCATTAACGCGACCCCATATGAGGCCCATTTCAAGAGAAAAATGCCGCATGTGTTAGAACATCTGCGAAGGCCCGAGGTCACCATTACCGAAGTTACTGATGAAGAGATTACGCGACAACTACATCATAAAGCAAGAAAACGGTTGGACCAGACCAAATATGCTCCATACACATTCACGGAAGGGCAAAGAGTTATGTTACGACTACCAAAACCGTCGGATGTGCAAGCAAAACAAGTTTCAAAATTCTTCGCTTTGTATGAAGGACCATACAAGATATCAAGAATTCGACCCCCAAATGTCGCAGAAATAATTAACGACAATGGACATAACATTGGAAGATTTAATTTCTATAATTTAAAACCATTCCAAGAATGAGGGAAGTGAGAGTAACACCACAAAATACAAGATGAACGACCATAGACATAACGATTTTGTAAGATTTTTTCGAAAAAATTTAATTGCGAGAAAAATCTTTTTAAAGGAGGGGCTTATGTAACCGCTAATACGCGATTACAGTTTAAATAAATGAGGAAACTAGCAGTGAAGGCACGACACCGTATCTCGGACAAATAGTTCATCTGGTGAGGAGGAGATGGCGACAGTCGTAAACTTAATTTCTGAACGCACTCTTGTGTCAGCCAATGAAAAATTAGAATGAACCAACAGTAACGGCAAGAGCTTGTGCCAAAAGAATTCAACCTTCTTGTTGTCCGAGTCGCCGAAGCGATCAGTTGTATGTATTCGTTGTCATATCGTGTTGGAGTTACAAAAAGTGAATAGTCAGCCATCTTGTGCGCTACGACGACGTTAAGCGACACGTGTATGCTGTACCAGAAAGTCTGTACTATTGTTTGAAATTTTATTCGGAAAACGTATTTATAAAGATCTCCAGAATTATAAGAACTGTAATCGACATTATAATTAATTTGACTTTTGCCAATTACAAAGTCATAAGTGGAGATTCCGGACTTGGATTCGGAGGGGATCATCGCCTGAGGAGCCAACTGGAAAACACCGCTAGCCGAGGGGAGGACGGCGCGCGGTGGCCTCACGATTTCGACGCAGCAAGCAGCGCGCGGAGCGGAACACGGGACCCTGCGACCTTGGCAGCGTGGACAATATCTTGCAGCTGTCTTCGCAGCGCGGAATTCTACAGAGGTTCGACGGCCGTGAGTTTAACGAAACCAAAAGAACTTTTACTAAATCTCAATTCAGAACTGTATTGCACAGTATTCTTGATAATCTGAAAAGTCATTTCTTTCTCTCACTAAAGTCGTAATTGAAATCAGATAGGGGATTTTGTAAATAGTGTAAAATTGTGTTTTTTTTGTACAGAATTAATTCACTAAATTCAAGTGTAACGAATCCAAAGACATACAAGACCATTGAATATTGTATGTGTATGTATTTTTTTTTCAGGGTTTATTTTGAAGTGTATTTTGTATGTGTTTTTCATTGATTTTGTGTGTGTGTAAGTTGTTACTTTGAACAAGATGTAAAGTTAACATCTTCTTAGAGAAAAAACTGCAGTTTTTTAGGTAGGGAAAGATAGCTACCGTAACTAAATGTAAGAACAGTTGTACAAAACTTTCATTTATAAGAATATATTGTCCTTAGTATTTCAAAATTGTGTTGGGATGTTAATTGGTAGCTAGTTGAATAAGACGAACCCACCCCCGATAGGGAATTTTATTCTACCCAGAAATTTCCCAGGAGTGCGTGACGGGACAGCTATCCGTCACGAAATTAGTGAATGAAAGATTTGCTAGTTGTAACAAATCCAAAGAATAGGGATTGGCTACAATATAGTACAGCATTATGTGATGGGAATTTGATTTCATTAAAGAGTTAAGACATTCGTGAGAAATTTCATGGGAAATTTATATTGTATTGAATTGTATACATATTTGTACGTATTGTAATTTCCATTGTATACATTTATAAAAAATATTTAATAAGCCTGTAACAAGTAATATACTTCAGCTTCCGGGTCAATGACCCCCATCTCGATCAGGTTTTTGTCCAGTTTCCCTGATCCATTGAGCAAATGCTGAGATGGCCATGGCCCCTTGTTTTGCTTCTGGACGTAAATGTAGCTTCACTGTGCGCACGTTTTATTGAGCACTCCTTTTGCTTGTAGTTCATTTACCGTTGAAATTGATTTTCTATAACTCGGGAACAAACATTTTTCAAATATTTTTATTTTTCTAAATAATTATTTTCTAAATTCATTTTTTCGGTTTTAATTCTGGCCCTCAAGAAAATGTGCGCAGATAAATCTTTCCCCACACGTCATATACAGTTTTTACTGGTTTTTTGACAAATAAATAAATTAACTGCGCAGAAACGAAAGCTTTAAAGAACAAATTATCGACAATTTTGTTGAATAAAAACGATGAATGGAGCTAATTTACAAAAAATGTAAGATTCCATTTTCAAAATACCCAACTGCATGACTCCAGCTTCGCCACTGTATTTTAGGCGTCAGACACCATCCTCGCTCATCAGCCAAACTAAAATTCTCTAACTCTAATTCTTTTCGACAAATCTTTAAAACTAACCCCTATTGATAGCCTTAACTTGTGCTGAAAGCGGCATCTTACGTTCTGACAAAACTAGAACCGGCATCAAACTTCAATGACCAAATTAGGTTCGCCGTTACTGATTACATTAAGCATTTTTAGGTTAAATATACATCGAGTTCGATAGGAGTTCCGATATTGAATTGGATTGTATCATCGAAACTGAATTCAAACACCTGAAAGCAATTTTGTTGAAAATTTTACATACAAACCATTATTATTACTAAGTTTAGCTAGTTCTATTCCCTTTGAACAACAGTTGTGACTTTTAAGATGAGACCTTGTGTTGACGTCCATTTTGCCCCAAATTCTCTCGTTCAATTAGAGACAAATATTCACATTAAGTGGGCAACACTAGTAACGCGCAGTGTATTTGATTCCGACTTTAGATGTGTTACTTATTTAGATATATTTCTTTGTACTTAAAATATTTTTTAAAGTGATTTTGAATACACATATGTTTTTATACAAATTAAATTCCAATTTCTATACTTTAGCACTTCTACATTTTAAGAAATTTCTAGAATTGTCTGAAAATATCTGAAAATGTCTCAAAAATGTCTCGGACACTCCCGATTCTGAAAGGACACTGGAAACATCAGTTTCTCAGAGATTTTTTTTAGATATCTTAAAGTTTCTCACAAAATTGTGACGGTTCATCATTTGGAGGGTCAATGACCCCCGTGACCCCCCCCCCTTGGATCCGCGCCTGCTGTGATTAAAGATGTCGTTCGTTGATATTATCGTTACTCAAAATCTGCGAACCGTTCCTTTACAACTCAGGGTATAGCATTCAAGGGGATAAAAGAAATTAATTTAAGAGAAGTCATAATCTGGGTAACTTAATATTCATTATTAACAGATTTTTGCCTGTAGAAGAAACAAACCAAAGGAGGTAAATATTAAATTATTCTTGAAATTTGCAATTGTATGCAATATAAATAAAATATGCAAATAAAACTTGGAAATAAGTATTAGGAATCCGCATTCGGGAAGAAAACCGAACTCCGAATTTAAACGACCAAGCAGAAGATGTATTCAATTGCATAAAAGTCAAATGCCTACATAATTATAATTTGGCAAATTCTAACCTTTCAACACTTCATCATTCTACTGAAAAAAACTCATTACGAAACAACGGAGTTCAAAAAAAACGCTTATTTATTATTTGAAAATGTTAAAGTTAATATTATTCAACATTTATATGGAACAAACACAAGCACCTACCTAGATATCTTCTGCATATTATATTACATTAAGGAGTGATAATGATTCTGTACGATTTATCTGCCAAATTCATAAAACCCCTTAGAAGTGCTACTGATGGAAGGCACCATCCTCCTAGACCAAACTCAAGACGCAAATTTTATAGAAAATACCACAAAGAAATCAGCTGACGCAAATGCAATCTGCAACACACTTTCTAGCGTTTTAAGACCTTAAAAACCAGTATCCATTATTAACATGTTTTCCATGTTTTATTCTTACCTGCGCTTTTATGAAATCCCTTTGTCTCAAGACCCGAACGCTTCCCCATCTGCAAGACTTTCCTCCAATAATACAGTTGTCGAATCATTGTTTCTTAAGCCCGTGTGAAACAAAAGGTCTACACTAAAAGAACTTTTTAATTTTGACAAAGTAATAGGAATTAAGAACTAATTACTGCATTTAGTCTACTGTAATTCTGCTTCACTATGCTTTCACTATGCCCTTTTTTTTATTTATAGGTTTTGTTTTGCTTGTATAGTGATGTGGGAGTAGATCCGAGGGCATGGGATCATATTTTGTTAGTATCACTAAAAAATAAAATCTGTAGTTCTACCAATGCTTTTTTTTTGTATAACTTGGGGGTGAAATGTACAATTTTCAAAAGTTGCTAACGTCGCTTTGATTGTACTTTTGTTCATCATTCAAAATTATTTATTGTTAAAGGGTATGGAAGATATTCTGGAGCTCAAAAACACATGAGCAAATTTTACGTCCCCTCCATACGTCACATATATATTTTACTGTTCTTTCACAAAATAAATCAATGTATATCAAATATTTTCTTCCTTTTTTCAGGAAGCACCATCATTTGACTTTTATCTCTTGAGATTCTTGATTCTCTTTCTTGCCTCCGTACCTCACAGAAAAAATTTCGCAAATATTTTACACATTACAACAGATACAATAATTCCGAGCAGCGTCGCGTTCTGAACATTATAGGAATGAAAATTTAATTGCAATAAATGTCAGTAAATGAAATCAAGTACGGCTGTATATTCATAAGTAATATCACGAGAAGTGCTATGCTAGCCGGTAAATTCACGACTCGCATAGCGAGTAGTGAATTTACCGGCTAGCACAGCACTTTTCGTGATATTACTTATGATAAAAAAAGGTAAACAAGCTGATGGCGATAAACAACTGGGATTGGTTTAATTTGAATATATCCTTGCTTACCATTGGCTACTTACGTCGCGGACAGACATGAGTGAAATAGTCACACAAATTCTTCGCCCTACATTTTCAAATAATTTTTAACTACTATTACACGTAAGTTTATTTTGAAAGCAGCTACAACACGTGTATAGTGAGATAATATGACTGTTTTTACACTTACTGATCATTAGACCCCGGAACTTCATGCACTAAAAAAGTTAAAAATATGCGTGCAATCGTGCACTTAAAATTGGCACAGCCAATATATTCGCTTAAAACTAAGAATAAGCGTTAAACAAAAATATAATTAGCAACAGTTAACATTTATTTTTAGGTATTCATTTTACGCTGTTGTAGAAGACGCGTATAATTAAGGTGACCAATCGTTCTCCTTTAGGAAGGACAGCCCTTCTTTTATAGATTCTGTCGTTCCTCGAAAAGTGTCCTCATTTCGTACTTTTCGATATTTTAAAACTAATGTGCTAATCTAGTGCTCATGTGTTAATATGTTAATGTTAGTCTAGTTAATCAAGTGAGAAATCAAGATTGAATGTTGATACTCTAGTTGCAGCACTTACCGTAAAATCCAATATGAAGAATATTTCTTGCTCCAAAATTTACAATACATTGTTAGAAAATTATATATTCTCAAAGAAGATCGATTCAATGTAAAAATGCTCCTTTAATTAATTAAAAGTGATGTAAGCATAATTAATATTTGTTCTTTGAATTAATAAAATGTTTCACTTATTTACGTTGTATTTTTTCTTGAAGTTTTTCGTCCTTCTTTTCATTGTAAAACAATTGGTCACCGTAGTACAATAAAAAAATATTTTCAAACACTACAATAAACAAAAAAATTAAGAGAGATAATCAATAGCATTGTTTCAAGATAACAAAACAATGCTAATTGTTTCAAAATGCCGAAACATTGCCATTTAATGAAATATTCAGCTCAGTTCATAAGTTCATGCGCACAAATAGTTACAGGAAGTAAATCGATGCTAGCGAAAGTAATTTTATCAGAAGACTATCGGAAAGATTATATTGGTAGCATTGGCATGGCTTAATTCAGTTTTCTTTTGAAAAACACTACTGCCTGCAACCCACTTCTACACAAAAACCTGCAATACACGCAAAATACCGCATATATTAAAATATGCAGTTAAAGAAAAAAATCACAGAAGTAAGCAATTATTCAAAATGAAAATGAGTTATAATTGTTTTATATTTGGAGATAGGTTAAGTTATGTACGTTTCTTTTCGATATGCGCAATCAATTGCATGAAGTTCCGCAAGTCTACTGATCATGTAAATGAATTTTATCTGTAAATTTTTTGCATTCAATGACACTATTTCTTCATTACATATTTATTTTATTAATTTCACTTTCGTATTTATTTCATACTCACTTGGTGGCCGCTGGATTCTGCAGAAATTGGGCAACCTTGTTTCTAAGAAATTACACAAGATCCAACACTGTTTACTTTCCGAAATAAATGTTTGTTCGAGAATAAGTTCTTTGGCATCGGTATATTTATTAAATTTAATTTCTGATATCAAATATTACATACTGCGTCTAGTATTATAAACATACCTAATATTGTTATCTCACATATAAAAACACCTAATAAATGCACTTACTAAGCGGGCAACGGAGACTCCAACCTTCATCATACAAATTATCGTAGTTTTTAATATCAAAATGTCACTATTCAAGAAATACGTTGATTCTTTTAAATACTTATTTTGAAAGACTAAATTATATCGTCAGCACCGAATTCAATTAGAAAGAAACATGATTTTAATACACAGAAGCATCACAATACAGGTCATCGCTGCATCAGTTCTCTCTTGACAACTACAGTAATTGGCACAAATATCACGACACACTGCAACAATTAACACTCTTGGAAGAACGCCGATCACCTTGACAGCTAATTTTTTCCCACACACTCTTCTTGGGTGTCTTCATTTTCTTCTTACTGCTTCTACGTCGTACTTCAGAATGTTCGGGCTCACAAGCGACGGAACAAGAATTGGACTGTTCATCTTCATCGTGAAGGCGCAGTTCCACATCGTGGAAGTCCTCTTCGTCGTCCGACAGTTGCCAGGTGTGTCGGTCGCGTGGTGGGATCAGCGTCTGGAACTGCATCTCAGCGTCGGAGTCTATTTCACTACCCGTGCGAAGTCGCATGGATTTTATCTTCACACCGCCGTCGCCGTCGCTGCACACGGAATCCGAGCTGCCTCCTGACCCGTCAGCTTTAGTAGCGCCGAGTTTGAACATTCGCTTCATCCTGCCGGTTAGATTGGGTCGTAAACGAATTGAATTCCACGATTATTATCTATGATCCACTGTCTTGCACTAACTTCCTCAAGAATATTGATAGTATGTTTTTAACATTCACTTATTGCACTGTAATTTTTGTGTCAGTCAAATAACGTACCTTAAATACAACTTAGTTACGTTCTCTTCTACAGCTCTTTGGCACTGCTCCCAGTGTACTGGATGCTTTTCCTCGTGCTCGGAGCTTGGGCCGTTTCCTCATTTCGAGGCTCCGCGTACAGTGATGCCAGTTTATCGCCCGAGCGTGACGTTGTTTCCGTTTGTTAAGGAATTATATCAGCAAACAGGAGCTGCCTCTAAACAAATTGAGTCTTGCTGATAACATTTTGTTCCGAGTTCCCTTACATTTGTTCACTCATTATGAAACGAGCTTTCAAATATTGTTTTCAATGTGTCTTTATTTAAATGGCGACAAAGTGTCTGTCCTTTAGGTCTACTCTTTGGACCTTTTCTCACCGCACCAATCACTATAAATAATTACAATTTTTCAAAACTTCCTAAGCATAAATAAAATATAGTACTTTTCTAAAGGCCTCTACACTCGTATTACCAATTTGTTGGGTCAATCGGCCAATCAGTCCGACAAAGTAATAGATGGCATATCGTACAGCAATGGACAACAATATCGACTTTCTGCGCTTAAGCAGATGCTCAAAAGCACGATGGAAAGATATTGCGTGTTACTTATCTTTCCATCATGCTCATAAAATTATTTGTCTTTCCAACATGTTCAAAAGTCATGCAAAAATTGAACTGTGGGCGCACAAGATCGATATTGCTGTCGATTGCTGTAACACTAAGCCGTGCTTAAACTTGTATTGCATCGTGTGGAGCATGGAGTACAATATACCTCCTCTATGGTATGGAGGCAAATTGTCGAACAGAATTTTTTGTTGGTTGCACTTTGACCACACGACTGCCGATTTCCCCACCAGACAAAGTTCCAGACAAAGTTTGTAGTGATGAACCAACCTACAGTGATACTAAGATCGTTAGACCTCGAAGTGCTGGTCCGCATAGAAACCGTTGTTTATTGCTTAATTGGAAAGTTATCTTTTTTATATTACTGCTATAGAGGTTGTGATTACAAATATGAATTTTAAAATTTCAAAAACAAAATTGCAGATTCAATATGGCAGAACAAATTAATTATAATATTAAATGTACATTTATTTTCAAAATCTGTGATGTAAGCGCATGTGTACAGTAATTATAAGAATGAACGCAACACTTGGAAAAATAATTGTTTTCATTCATTGTTGCAGTTACAAACAATGTGAAAAGAATTCATAATTAACACCTTTAAAAACTCCTTTATTCATACACACCAACAATGCAGTTACAGCGATATGCAACGGCCTCGGCATACCATGTGATTTTAAAAGGGAATACGTAATACAAACAAGATTCTCGTATGGCTATCTACTCACTAGACTATCTACTATCTAGTAACTAGAAAATTGCAGATTTGATCGCAGATTACTCACTTTCCACATGGCCAGTTTTTCGACGTCTGGAATCACTGTACAAGAATCAGACAGCAACACTTACGACAGGTTTTCTCAGATTTCCGGCATGCTCGCACAGTTGTTGCCTTGTCGAGATTCCAAAGCACTAAAACATCGGGTTGTTGCAACAGCCCCTGAATATCCGTGGGGTGTTGATTGTTGGTCATGTGGCCAAGAGTCTAATTTCTTTGTCCCGACAGCCGGTGCTGGTCAAGGCAGATGTTAAACACAAAGTAACTTACATACTACATGAGAAAATGTAAACGTTTCTAAAATTCTTGGTAAACATTTTTTTGTATTTTTAGTTCATTTAATAGCATTGTTAATAAAAGTGACAAGAAATTTGGCATGCTTAGTATAATTGTTCTCCAAAGCCCTCGGGAACGTACTCCAAATGCATTCCGTCAGTGAAATTCAGTTTTTAGATGTACAGAAAAATTGGCTTCTCAAGAACGTAGACGGTATTTTTGCTAATTGAACGAAATTTTTTGGGGAAAGTCAAAATACTTTTTAACTTCAAAAGAATACGCTCACGTTGACTCCAAAAGAATACATGTTTTGGTTAGTTGCTCCTCATATACTTGTAAGTTTTTGTTTGTTTGTTTATTTGTGGAAAAAACAGTAAAAACTGTATATGACGTATGGGGAAAGAGATTTAGCTGCGCACGTTTTCTTGAGGGTCAGAATTTAAAAAAATCGAACAAATGAATTTAGAAAATAATTATTTTAGAAAAATAAAAATTTTTGAAAAATGTTTGTTCCCGAGTTATAGAAAATCAATTTCAACGGTAAATGAACTACAAGCAAAAGGAGTGCTCAACAAAACGTGCGCACAGTGAAGCTACATTTACGTCCAGAAGCAAAACATGGGGCCATCTCAGCATTTGCTCAATGGATCAGGGAAACTGGACAAAAACCTGATCCAGTTGGGGTTCCTATGGATTCTATGTTTATATTCTAAGTTTCTATGGATTCGTGCAAAAAATAATGTACCTAACACTTACGCAAGTTTCCTTGGCGTACTCATTTCAAAATTCTGAATTGAAAATGCTGCGGCTGAACTGAAAATGCTACTTTCGTTACCTCGTCCGATGACCTTTTACTCGTATGCCAGTGACTCACATTCTCCACTATTTACATAATAACTATTTGAATATAAGGAAGGCCCAAAATATATTCGGAGCAGCGTAGTGGGCCAAACTCAATGACAAATTCACGGGATTTGACGGCAACTTGTCAGTTTGAAATCCATGTCTTTTCGGAATGTGATCACGACACTATTTATCAACTGGAAATATTAATTTACGAATCTTTTGAAAACGCTTATTACTAAATATCGTGTTTAAATTTTTCAGGTGTAATACGTGTTAGCTTACCTTTACACTAACTCACGACTCACGATGGGGCGCGTACTTAGTGTACAGGCGCTGAAAGAGAATCTTAGTAGTCTTACTGTAGTATTAGATAAAATATTTCCTCATACATCTTTATATTCTCTAATACCATGGGGCATATTTATGCCATATTAGTTTCTATTGAAGTCAGTCACCTATAGACTTCTTATGTTCAAAGTACTGCAACCATCCGAACAGAGCTGAGTCTGTAGGCAAAACTTTGATTTATTTTTATATTATTTCTATATAAATCAGTGTGATTTATCACTGTCACTTGCAAATATTTAGTGTTCAGATATAGTGAAAAGATTCATTCAGCTTTCATGTAAATAATTGAATATTGAGCCAAATCAGTGTCTAATGCCTTTGCATTCATCAAGAGAGATATGGATGAGCATCTATTGTTTTGGCAGTCACTTTTCTAAAAAACTAAAGATATCTTTCTTTTGCAGGTGTCCTTCTTCTCTACGAGCCCTGAGCTGAGCAATAAGCAACGCTTCGAATTCTTCTCCCGCACCATTCCTTCGGACCACTACCAAGTGAAGGCCATGGTGGAGATCGTGAAGCTTATGCAGTGGAATTACGTCAGTATCCTATACGAAGAGTCCAACTACGGAATCAAGGTTAGATCATTTCACGAGCTTTGTAACACATCAACCGAATGGCTTAGGTTCAGCAACTTTGCTGCTAAGAACAATGTTCTTACTGATTTACTGCATCCCAAGCCAGCTGGTCGGTACACAGTTCACTTTGTAAACCAGATTGCAATAAATTGTATGTAGCTAGAAGTAATAACTCTGTGAAGTCAAGTCTTTCAAGCCTGTTGGATGTTCAAAACACAACCAGAGGGTAGCACTAATGAGTCATGTTAGGCAGTTTAAAAGAAGTGGGTTGGTTTTCAGCTCTTTAGATTTAGCCGCTCAGCTAGGAAGTGCCGAAACATCAACAGGCCCTAGGAACAACTTGCAAAGCAAGAACGACATTTCTCAGCACCCATATCCTCAGCAACTGCTCTATTACTTGAGCAACAAAGACAGTTATTTATATGAAAGTTACACGTTGTTCTTGCTCCCAGACGATAATCTGGAATCGGGGAAAGAAATCATCAAAACATATATTTAACTGTAATTCAAATTATAGTAATTGGGTTTTTATTTATTTTTGCGGTCTTCTTTCATTTATATTTAGGACAACTTTATAAACTGATAGTGGAAGACAAGCAACTTTCAAGCAATTCGAACAGTTTTCTAATCTTCACATGTATTTTCTTGTCAGGCATTTTAAGAAGCTTTACATATTGCGACCATTACGAACCATTTAAAACGGCTTTTGAAAGACGAAGAAATTATGAAATGTATTCACAGAATCTAGTGTAGCAATGTATCCATACACTCTTCTCGCCCTGAAATATAAATGTCATTTCTCCATACTTCATCTTTCCTAGTTACAGGCTCTTGTTGAGGTATATCGAAATTGCATCTGCAAATAAAACTTTCACTAACTTTTTACATTTTAATTGGAGAACAAAAAATAAACTTTCTTTGTTTCAAAAAGAAATATATGGGATTCTGATACTATTTTTCCTTTCCCGTATGTACGGAATAATATACGTGGTATAGGGAAAGTTAAGTAATGCTGCGCGAAAAACGGCGAATTTTCGGCAGAAAAAAATCATTGGCGGGCCATGATAACGAAAAAATGGATAAATCCAGTTGCTAACATAAGAAAAAAATCCTCTAACACCTGGTGTAGCCAGAATGCCTTTTTAGTGCGTCCTCGATACCGAAAAATAAATTGAAAGCAAAACGTCCGTCCGTCCGCCTGTCTCTTCGGTGTGTGTGAACAACACTAGCGCCTAAATTATGCGTACGATTCTTTCTAAATTGAAGAAAACCCTGTCTATCTGGTCTGAGTCAAAGCTCTGCGATTTTGAAAACATTCATTAATTTCTAGGGGTACTTTTCATGAAGCTCCCCGACATTTTCAAAATTTTCTCAAAAACGGCCCCAAATCTTTTCTTTAAATTTCTTGTAACAATAGAGTTAAGATATAAGAATAGACTTATTAAGGTGGCATAGGTCTGAATTTCACAGATAACTATGAATTTTCGAAAATTGGAAAAATTTGCATTTTTTCGGCCTCTTCCTACAACTACAAAATTAAAGATAAAGATGTTTTCCTCGAATAAAATTTGTTCTCCATTGTGAGTCCTTTCTTTAAGGTCCTATACTTTTTTGAAAATTTTTGTAATTTTTGCGCAATGTTGCGTACAATGTAAGCAATTTTTAAAAAAATACAGGAACAGATTTTCTTAAAAACGGCTCCAATTTTTTTTCTTTAAACTTTTGATAAGGATAGTGCGTAATGTATTATATGAGATGTCATAAATCTCATATTGCTTTATTCTTTGTTTTGAAACGTTACAAAAATGTGATTTTTTTTACTTTTCTCTCAGGTCGTTAATATTTACATTAGCGACAATTTGTTCACATCATTATATTTATGAGTGTATGTGCTTTAAATAATATCCTATAAAATTCATCGAAAACTCAATCGTTTTGTGAGAAAACTAGATCAAAATTTCGCATTTTTAGAAACGCTCAAACGGCATTTTCTCAAAAATGGCTCCATTTTTTTCAAAGTTTTCTGCTAATCACACTTCTAATATGACTAAAAGTTCGTTTGGGATATTTTTTGCATTATCATATGCGTTCGCATTAATTTTCTCTCTAGTTCGTAGGGAGAAAGTAAAAAAATGGCATTTAAAGGATCTCAGCCTCTCCGAGTAAAAATCTTGATCAATGATCAAATCATTGAGCAAATCAATATCTTTAAATACTTTAAATACTTGCATTATCATATGCGTTCGCATTAATTTTCTCTCTAGTTCGTAGGGAGAAAGTAAAAAAAATGGCATTTAAAGGATCTCAGCCTCTCCGAGTAAAAATCTTGATCAATGATCAAATCATTGAGCAAATCAATATCTTTAAATACTTAAGTTACAACCTAATATATTTAACAAATAAAGGAATAGAAAACAAACTAAATATATTTAATCTCTTCGGAGAAACTATACGCCGGAATCTGGGAAGGAAACAAAGACACCCTTTTAAAGTTCTATAAGGTGATGGCCTTTCCCCTCCTGCTCTACGGAAGAGTGGGTATTGAAGAAGAAGAAAGATGAAAATAGAATTGAAGATTTTGAGGCAATAACATGCGATTCCAAATTTCTGATGAAATTGAGATATTAGTGTATTTCGATGATACATTGATGTATCTCGACTATGGGTTTTAAATTTCTCGCTATCCCTACCGTGGTAAAGAGAAAATTATGTTATCCTGCGCAAAAAAATGGCGAATTCTCGGCAGAAAAACTATTATTACAGGGCCCTGACAACGAAAAAGTTGATAAATCCAGATGTTAAATTTAGAAAACAATCCTCTAATACTTGGTGTAGCCAGAAACACATGGCAATAATGACCAGCTGCCTTTCGTTCGCGGTAATATAAACTAATCCTTTTATATGTTTGTAGAATATTACAATACCATAGTCCTCAATAATTACTATTATATAATTTTCGATCTGTTTCCATTTGTTTGGCAAACTATCAGTATCGTAGTATTTCTTAACTTTTAGTTATTTCATTTTCTAGCTTACTGCTTATTTTTCGCACCAATGTTCTATTTTTAAAATGAGTTTTTCAAAAATTGATGACTGAGATGTGTTAATTCGGAGAGAAATTGTGGTGTAAATAGTATTACATAATCATTACTAATGGCGAGAAAGCACGTGCTGTTTTAGCACCACTAGCTTTCTTAATGAAATTTGTTCATCAAAGACAGATCTTGAAATAACGTCGTGTTAAGGTTTGGAAAATATGAGTATTTTTTTTTAGTAATGGCGTCAAACTTAAGTCCCCCGCTCGGAAAATCCTGCGCTTCGTAAACATAATTTTAGTGGTGTTTTTACCTACGAAGAGTAGGCGAGACCAGTTCTAAGGAGACGGAACGAGCCAGGATGCTCAATCCCTAAAGATGATGATGAGCTAAGACATAAAATGATAATTAGGCTCTGGTTGTTCAAGAAGAAGCTATAGTTTACAATCTATACGTCATTATTATTATTATTATTATTATTATTATTATATTGTTATACAATTAAATTAATATTAATTATACAATATAATGCATTACAAAGTTAGTTACATACTCTTGCGAATAGGAGCGAATATTTTGTCAACAAAACTTGAAAAAAAACGCTCTTTTCTGTATTCAAAATTCGACTACAATGTGGTTTAGGATAGAGATTACAGAATTATGAAAACGTGCAGAAAATTCACTTCTCCCCATAGCTCGTCGCACACAGTTTTTAACTGTTTTTGACGTAAATAAATAAATAAAAAATAAAATTGCACCTGCCGGGAGATACTAGAGATAGAAGACACGGGATGTTTATTTTGTTTTTTGTTGTGTTTTAATAGGAGTATCCTTTGAGATAGAATATTGGCACTTATTGCACTCTACTTCATACACGAGCTTCCCATACGTCAATCATTTCGTTTTTGTGAATAAAGCTGAAACTACGAGTGCCGTTGGAAACTACGCACGGTAGTCAGGCGGCATTGGAATCTCACCCCCGCATAAACGATAACGCCGACGACAGATGGACGGTTTTTGCTAGCATAATCACAGCGCTATTGCATATTCAATGAGCAACAATTCCCGTAAAGGTTTCACACACACACACACACACACACATACACACGGGCCGAGTGAACCACATACCTCGCTCTGTTTTTTCCCCATCAGCACTTGTCACTTCTGGTAAGCGACAACACAGAAATGCAACTGCTGTTCGTAATTGGCCGTCCACTATTCCGCCTCAATGTGCTCACACGTCACAGCAGGACGCGGTTCCACTAACGACGCAAAATTACGTCGATATCAGGTCGCAATTTTCAGCCGGGGAAAAAAACAGCCAACCGTGTGTGGCAGACCAATTGCTCATTTTTATACGCGCTGCCCCCTAACGGAAGCCAGTCAAGCGCGGTGGGCGAAGGGCGCGGGGCCACAGGGACCGCAGAATGCAAGCGACTGCGCCAGTAAAAAACAACTAGCGTACCCGTGCGAGAACTCTAGCATGTTATGCCGCAAAGGGAAGCTATACTGTAGGAGACGATCACTTAAATGTAATTGTTGCCATCCTCTTCCTTATTTTTCTATTTCCATATTAAGCCTGTAATATATGTTTTTCTTCAAGAACCTCTTATCACTTGTTCTATATGTCACCTTGTAACATAGTATAATACACCCTTGTCAATCCAAACTATTCTTATTTAACTTGATTATTCGACAAAGAGGTACAGACAGCCATGTAATTCAATCGCATAGAATATCGAGTAATTAGTAATTTCACATACAGTTGCAGATTCTATTCTGAACAGGTGGGGTAGAATCCAGAGGCGTCGAACAAGCGAAAATGTAATGGAATGGTCAAGAAGAACTCATCCTTTATATTACAGTGTAAGGAATGTTTTTTTAGGCCATTGGCCTCAAAATTTTAGTTTTTAAGGCCCTATAACGCTTCGTTTATGAATTATTTAACGATGTAGATTCAAAAAGCCTGACGTGCGTTGCGGGTTGCATTTTACATAAATATTTAGATGCATTTTTTAAACAAATCCTTCATATTTTTGAAGTCAAAGTGCAATTCGGCACGTCTGCGTGAAATTCTATTTCTTTCGAGACGTCATTTACAAATATTTATTGCGTGTGAGAGCCGCAAAGGGATGTTATACTGTAGGAGACGATCACTTAAATGTAATTGTTGGCTCGGCGTAAAAGAAATCCAGCGAGAAATATATGGAGAGTAATGGTAATTGTAATTTGATGTTGAGAGTGAAGTTTGATTTTGATAAAACTGAAAGCTCGCATTTTATATTTGTTTAGGTGTCAAGTAATGCTAGTATAGAGGAGTTCACTAGTGTTATGATAGCTGTTGTAAAGTTTCCTTTCCTTCATGGTAAATTCAGTAGTGATTGAACAAGAGTTCGACAAGTAACTTGAAAATTCCGTATAACTGCCACAGAATTATAAGCGTCGTTGTCATGTTCAAGTTTCGTAGCTTAATCGAGATGAGATTTTTTGGGATTCAATTTTAATACGAGATAAGCTTGTCGATACGAGGTCACAAATTTCAACTAATTTGTCAATTGTCCATTTTTACACGCATTGCTGCATTGCGCATAGGACGTTATATTTTGTAGTGGGCAGAGGACCCAGGAAAAGCGATCTGCAGGTCTACTGGTTAGACAAATTAAAAACAAAAACAAAAATAGAGTGATTCTAAGAATTTCACCGTCTTTTGCCATTTGTAACAGATACATAAGATGATATTAATTACATTGCAAATAATTTATTTGTAATGCTAATCTGGGCCGCGAAATAAAATTGTGAGAAAATTCTCTTCATCCAACAGCTTGAATAAAAGTCACATCTATTTTCTGGTATATTTAAAATCCACTTTATAACTAACTAGACATTTTTCTTGCATGCAAAATATGCATATCCAAAGATGTGCTTAGCAAATCAAAGATATTCAACAGCATTCATTGCCATAGTAATAATGTTTATAGTTTTAGATTTAGTTTTAAAACATTCAATCCGCACTCATTATTAAACACATTTCTCAAAATTAGTTCACTCTTAAGAAAATAAATCGAAGTTTATTATTTTGAGATCTCTTTAGTTAATAAAATGGTTTTTGAATTTACTAGGTTTTAATATGAGCCTAATGATCGGAGAATCCACTTCGAAAACAACCTTGTGTACGCTACTCACACGCAATCAATATTTGTAAATGAGGTCTCGAAAGAAAGAGAATTTCACGCAGACGTGCCGAATGGTACTTTGACTTTAAAAATATGAAGGATTTGTTTAAAAAACGCATCTAAATATTCATGTAAAATGCAACCTGCAACGCAAGTCAGGCTTTTTGAATCTACATCGTTAAATAATTCATAAACGAAGCGTTATAGGGCCTTAAGAACTTAAATTTTGTACACATAAACCCAAAATGAACGGTTTAGGCACTAGTGTTTTCCACAAAATAACGGACAAACAGAGCTTAAAAACACGTTTCTGTATCAGGGACGTTCACATGGCGTTCATTATATCACGTTCAAAAGTTGTCATTTCGTCGAGATCTCGAGACCGATTTTTTGCAGCATTATACAACGTTATACCATGTTTACGAGAAAGAAAATGATGTGCTACTTGGCAGACAGAAACTTGCTCTTTTTAATTGCAAAATGTCGATATTGTCTTGATTTTGGTGAATAAAAAAAGAAATGATATTAGAGCATTATTGAAAATGAATATCGTAGATACAATAAAACAGTACCAACTAAGGTGGAACGAACATGTTGAACTAGTCCAATCCGCACTCGGAACGGTCTTCACGAGAAATTTGCATAGGAGGATATTTCTTGGAAGAAAACTTATTAGAGTGCTGTAAACATTCCTGATGAATTTCTCCACCTTAATCGGAAAATAAGTGATATTCTTTTCTTAGAAATCTGACAGAAAAGGCTGTGATTAAATAAAAAATAGAAAATTTAAAAAGCAAGCAACTTAAATCCTCTAAAACCACAACCGCTTCTACCTGTACTCAGAAGTTCTATCCTAGAATTAATCTAGCTGTGATATTCTTACATGAAATTTCAAGAATAAATTTGGAGCCGTTTCTGAGAAAATTTTGAAAATGTCCAGGGGGCTTCATGTAAATTACCCCTAAATTTTATAGAATCGTTTTCAAAATCTCTATTCTCTCATTAAGATAGTGTATATTTATTTGAAAATTTTAGTAGTTTTCGCACAATATTGCGTGCAATATGTGCAATTTTAAATAATACCAAAAACAAGATTTTCTCACAGTCTCCCGTGAGCTCGAAACGGGTAACGTTGTGCTCTGATCGTGCCAAGCGAGTTTTAAGTTGTTAAATAGACAATAATCCTCGCATTACTTCCGGAGTGTAAAAATCCTTGTTCTACGAGTGTGACTGTGTCTCACCAAGTGTATGGTCAGCCGGGGTAGCGGCTGCCCTGCTGAAGGATGGAGTCATCAGACTCCAGGCAAGGCCGTCTAGAATAGAAGGCCTGCTCCTTCGCCGAATGACGTCACGAAGGGTGGCTGGGAGGAAATGCATCCTGTCCAAGTTTTAAACAGAGATCTAGCACTTAAAATCGCATGGAAACCCAAACCCATACTTGTTTAAAATAACACGAGGAAACATTAAGCCTTCTTGATGCTATAGGAATTTATTTTAGAGTTATTTATATTAAGGTATTCCGATATTGTACAATTTTCGTACACGTAAATGAACATAATTTTTGTACATGCTACCTTATTTATAATATAAGATTTTGTATAATTCATGAAACAATTTTGCTGCCATAATGGATAGTCATAAGAAATTAAGTACCTTCATGAGAATTCTATTCATTTATTTCCTGCTCTATTTCTTTCAATTTGTCTACTTTAATTTAATATGGAAGTTAGTAGTACAGTTAGTAGTAATGTATTTATCAGATATTTCTCTGATGGCCGTATTAGTAATTAATAATAATAGTTGATTATATTGTAAGAAACAGTAAAATATTCATAGGTAAGTTAGTGAAATTCTAGCTGCTGAAAAATAAGAAGAGGAAGGAAGGAAAGCAATATTTTATTCAGAAAGTACTCCAGCAGATTATGTAAGACTATGAGATTATTCAAGACACAAATCACATTGGAAATACATAAAAATTGTTTCGGACGCCTTAAATTGACTTTAGTGTCTTCCTATTTCGCACTCAGTGTTGTGACCTTGCGTCTTATATTCATGATACCACTATACTTATAACTGAACATTCCTAATTTACAGTGTTTATTTTACAAAATGTTTAGATACACAAAGTTCTATTAAAGTGAGCAGAATTTGTCCACAACTCCAAACCGTGTTTTCCATTAATTGGATCTCCGTCTCTCACACAAAGCCTTTCAATAAAGTTCTTTGATTTTCATTCTTCAGGAACATAATTTCAAACTTTTCGGATATCAATATCTGAAACACTTGGTGAGTCTTCGTCAAGTACTGAGGCTGTTCACTAAGATAGAAGAGTATGCATCTTTCACATTTAGTATGTATCTCGACACCATCTCCGCTTACTGCCTTGTTCTGGTAGAGAATAAATTTAGAGTCGAAGCGTTTTACACACACAGACAAGTTCTCTGAGGGGACAAACTCTTTCCTATTTGTTTTCATACACTTCTGTCACAGAGCAGGATTGTTTGGAAGTTTCAAAGTTGAAACGCCTTCCGTCGATCCATCATAATTCGATCAACAACACGGTACACTTCACTTTATATTTTTTCATATTTTTCTCCTGCCTAATTTTCAAAACACCTTCCTTTTAGGATAGTTTGCAAGTATTCACTGAAACAAATGCAGGGTATAATAGTATAACCAAACATCCAAGTGCAACAACAAAACATATTACATAAAATATTTGATAATTGCACCACATACTTAAATCACACAATATTGAAGTAGACATACCTTGCTTTCTCGAAGATAATGGACGATTGGATTTTTTTATGCAGGAAATAGTGCACACAATTAATACTGAATTATTAAAACATTTGTTCGCATCTAAACTTTCCTACAAGGGCCAATTAGCTAGAATATACTAACTCGATAACATACGGAAACGAAAAATGTTCAGCCACCGATTGTGACGTCAGATCACGTGACATTCACATTGGCTCAGGCCTTCTAATATACTCTTCTAGACGGCCTTGCTCCAGGGCGCCTTTAACCTCACTTCCGTCACCGCAGGTATCTACACCTCACCAAAGTATGAAAACTTACGCAAATGCCATGTCTACAGACGTATTTCCCACTAAGGATCAAGCCATAATTATCGACACACAAGAAGGTCTCACTATTAAAGATTATGTTAACAGCCTATCCAATATTGTTGATGCCAATGAAATAAGGTTCATATCTCGAATTGCTAATAATAGAGTGTGTACATTTCATTTCTAAGTTCTAAAACTATTGCTGATAAACTTACAAACAGTCACAAAGTTATTAAAATAAAACACTATGAATTAAAGTTGAGACCTCTTGTAACAAAGGCCAAAAGAATTATCATTTCTAATGTTTGTCCCATTATTCCCCACTCAGTCATAGAAGATGTGTTCACAAAAAAGAACATCAAATTGGCATCTAAAATCTCATTTATAAAAGCTGGTGTTTCTGGACCTGGTTTTTCACATATGAGTTTCAGAAGACAAGTGTATATTTCCCCTGATGATGTGAGTTTACTAGATTAGATTAGATTTATTTAAACTGCAATTGGGCATAACCCGGTGGCAGCTAATTATAAAAACGTAAATATACACAGCCTTTCTGTAATATAGAACTCTAAAACCACTAATAATAATAATAACAACAACAACAACAACAATAAGAAGAAGAAGCAAATTATATACTAATTGTAGTAATAATAATGGTAAAATAATGATAATAATATAAAAACTGACTGATTCATAAAACATTAAATTACATTAAGAGAGAAAACACACACACACACTGCATTAGTATCACACTGCACTTCACTGCACTTCACTTCACTAAGACCTGAAAACATTTCTTTCTTTATTTCTCTGCTATACACTGCACTACACCTCACTTCACAATAGAACACTTATGCATCGCTATATAACCCACTATTCTCCCTCATTTACTTAATAATACCCTAAATTAATTTCCTAAACTGTTGAACACTTTGAGGAAAGGGTTCAAAGGTTTTTGCAGGCAATCTATTCCATTCCGTAATCGTTCGATTTGTAAAAGAAAATTTCCCGACATCCGTTCTCTGCTGTCTTAAATTTATTTTGTGCCTGTGATCCACTCTACTGATGTATGTAGGAATACATAGCCGCCGATTAATTTCTTTCCAAGCTGGATGACCATTATAAGCTTTATACAAGGCGCAGAGTCTTGCTACTGATCGCCTGTTTTTGAGTGAATCCCACCCTGCCGTTTTCTTGTCCCTGAAAGTAAATTTAGCTGCCCTATGCTGAATCCTTTCCAAGTGTTTACACTGCATAATCTTGTGCGGATCCCAACAAATTGTTCCATATTCCATTATTGGACGAACAAGAGATAAATACGCAATTTCCCTCGCCTTTGCCGTACTCTTTTTTAGGATGCGCATTACAAAGTGAAGAGATCTTCAGGCTTTCCCTACAACAAAATCTACGTGTTTTTTCCAACTTAATTTACTATCGAAATGAATTCCTAGGTACTTGCACGAGGAAACTCTCGGAATAATGTCATTATTTAAACAGTAATGTGTTTCACTGTAATTATGACCCCTGCCAAAAGTGATGGATTTACTTTTAGAGCTATTTATGGACATTCCGTTATTTTCCGCCCAGTAATGTAACGCATCAAGATCCTTTTGCAGTATTTCTTCATCTCTTTTCGAGTTAATACTACGATATATTATGCAATCGTCTGCAAATAGCCGAACATTTGAGGTTAATTGCGCCGGCAGATCATTGACGAAAGCTAGAAATAGAAGGGGTCCAATGACACTCCCCTGCGGTATTCCTGACCTAACGCTTGCCCCGGAAGATAACTCTTGTCCAATTCGGACTTTCTGTTTTCTATCTCGCAGAAACTCGCTAATCCACGCCACCACCCTGGGATCTATGCCTGAATTCATTAATTTCTGTACAAGCCGATCGTGTGGAACGACATCAAATGCTTTAGGAAAATCTATAACTACTGCATCTACTCTCCCGCCCGCGTCAATTTCATCTGCTAGATCCTGAAATAGCGTGACTACCTGACTTTCGCATGAATAACCACTCCTGAACCCGTGTTGCCCATCGTAGAGCCATTTTTTAATTTCCCATTCTTTCTTAATGTAACTCCCAACTAGATGCTCCATAAGCTTGCACACCACTGACGTAAGACTTACCGGCCTATAATTGCATAATTTAGTTTTGTCACCACTTTTAAAAATTGGTACGACAAAGGCTAATTTCCAATCTTCCGGTACTTTTGAATTATTCAAAGACACGTGAAAAATTCTAATTAGGTACGGTAATATTGACTTTCCTGCTAGTTTAATTAAATCCGTAGAAATGTCGTCTGGACCCCTTGACTTACCATTTTTCATTGACTTTACTTTATTCCATAGAACGTTTACTTCAATATTAAACTGATTCGCAACCGAAGGCCCTTGAATAAATGGATGGTCCGTACTATTTTTGAAAACCGAACTAAAATACTTATTAAATGCATCCGCTTTTGCCCGATTGTCAGTATTTAGCGTGTTTCCATTTTCGCGAATAACTGGGATATCCTCTTTATTTCCTTTCCTTCTACGAACATATTTATAAAAGCCTGTCCAGTTATTTCCCTTCCCACCAAGAATATTCTTTAAATATGCCTCCTGAGCAATTTTCTTTTCGCGCTCCAATTCTTTTGAATGATTTCGAAAAATATTCATATGCTCGCTACTACGCTTTCTGTTCTTAAATGCCTTTCTTGTTATCCTCTTCATTCTCCTAATTTTTGCATTGTAGTATTCTGGATCCGGATTATTTTTTAGAATTTTGCACGGAACAAACTTTTGCAAAGCTTCGTATATAATATCTTTAAACACGCCCCATATTTCTTCCATACCGCCCTCTGTTCTTAGAAAGCGGTCATATTGTTCCCTAAAGAAGCCTTGAAGCCCGCTTACATTTGCTTTCTTGTATTGCCGTACTTTCGTTCCTATTGTAATGCCTTTCCTTGAAATAGTTTCCGTCGAAGTCAAGAAGAACCGCTTTGTGGTCACTAATACCCTCAACAACTTCACAAGATATGAAAAGTTCTTTCGGCCTAATTAGGTAGACATCCAAAATCGCATCCTGTCGCGTCCCGGTCCGAACTACCTGGATAAAACCCCCTTCCCAGACCAGCCCGTTCACTAAATTTTGGACTTTCCCTTCGCTAACGGTTCCCTCCCAGTTTACGCTAGGAATATTTAAGTCGCCTCCAATAACAATAGCATGGCCATTTTCGTTTCCCGTTCTCTGAATGATGTTATCTAAAATGTCATATCCATCGCTCGGAGGCCTATAGCATGCTATAATTTCTAAAACAGTTCCTGACGTAATAATTTCTATTCCCATCATTTCAAACTCTCTACTGACCCACTCTAATCTAATATTAATGTCCTCTTTGACGCAAATAAAGACTCCGCCCCCTCTACTATTTCTATCCCTCCTAAGGATCTTGTAATGGGAATGAAAAATTTCAGAGGACCCGATTTCCTCAGTTAGCCACGACTCAGTCCCTATCACTATGTCGGGATCGCAGGCATCAACTAGATTCCAAAACTCTATTTCTTTATTGATTATACTACGACAGTTCACCTGCAACAACCTAAGGAACCCCCTCCTCACCTGAAAGTGTTCTTGAAAGGGCGAGTCCCTCGAAGTCGCTGCCTCTGTCGTCGCCTCCGCCGCCGTCGTCTCCGCCCTCGTCGTCTCCGTCGCCGTCGTCATCGTCGTCACCGCCGCCGCCGCCGCCGCCGCCGTCGCCGTCACCGTCGCCGTCGCCGCCACCATCGCCGTCGCCGTCGCGGCCGCCGTCGCCGCCGTAGTCGCTGCCTCCGTCGCCGTCGCCGCCGCCGCCGCCGCCGCCGCCGACGACGACGACGACACCGCAGTCGCCGCCGTCGCCGTCACAGTCGCCGCTGTCGTCGTCGTCGCCGTCACAGCCGCCGCCGTCGCCTTCGCCAGCTCAGTCACCGCCGCCGTGTCCGCCGCCTCCGTCGTCTCCTCCGTCCCCGCCTTCTCCACCGTCACACACGTCTCCGCTGAAGCCACCGTTACCGGAGTGAAACCAACAGCCCCCGCTCGTATCGCCGCTGCCGGTAGATTTAATTTGGCCGCGGAACGCGAGACCGGCGGTCGCTCACAGCGTCTACGGGCGACGGGAGGGCGTGTGCAGAATTCAGCTACTCTAGTATAGAGGCCACTGAGCTTCGCAACGCCCCTCCGGTTGAGGTGGACGCCGTCTCGACCTAGTGAGCTCTCTGAGATCCACCCGTTTGGATCCACAAACATGAATCCGAGAGCTTTTGCCACAAATTCCATGTCCCGATTTATCCTCGCCACCTTACGGGACCAAACATCCCGGCGGCGAATGACGCCACTCAGCACTATACGCGAGGATGGAAAGCGCGTTTTGGCTGCTACCCCAAGTTCGTAGATATCGCCCATGAGGTGATCAAATGAGCGACATCTCCGTAAATTATTGGAGCCTCCGTGAATGATAACAGTTTCCGGGGCTTCCACGTCACTAGCTTCAATTTGCGATTTCAGCTGTTCCACGCGGATTCCCGGAAAGCATTTAACTTGTAGGTTTGCGTGACCTACGTGACGCACAATAGAGTCACCGAACACAACACATTTTTTAGAATTTTTTCGTTTCCGCTGAATCCTTCACAACCGATGCAAATGTGGTTGATGCCGTCACCGCCGTGGACACCACGTTTGGGGAACTCGCCGCCGGGGTTGGCGACGTCACCTCTACTGGCAGGACCGCTGTGGCCGGCTGAGCCACCAACGTCACTGCCTCCTCCGTCGCAGTAGCTGCTATCGCCTCCACCTCCGTTACTCTTGTTGCTGCCTTCAAAACTTGCAGCTCCTGTTGAGTCGCTGCAAGCTTAGCAGTAACCTGCAAGAACTCCTGTCGAAGGCGCGACAGTTCACCTCGCAGACCGCCGTTGCAACACTCGACGCACCTCCATGAAACATCCACTGGTGCGCCACGTCGCGTAGATACCGGGCCAGGATTTATCTCCACGCCACCAATTACTAACATCGCTGCTATAACTAGCAGTGCAAAGGCGTCCAGAGAGGGAGCAGGAACGCTACCCTTTCTCAGCACGCACGCCACGCGGGCGGCCCAGCCGCCGATGCGGGCCCAGTACATTTCCACGTCGCAGCCCATTATCCCTTTACCTGCGCGAGAGCGATCCCCAAGGCACGTCCGCTCGCTACAACGTCCAGACACAGACTGAGAATGAATGAATGCTACTAATATGAATACTAAATGAATCTACTACTGTGTTTTATGATGGAACATCATACAGGATATTTTTTACAACCGATGACATGTCCTGCTTTATCTGCTACCAAACAGGACACTTAGCTGACCAATGTCCTTCACCAAACACCTCTAATCATAATAATACCAACCTATCCAGTGTACCCACAGAATCTAAAAACAATAGTGATAGTTCCAGTGAATAGTGATAGTTCCAGTGCCAGAATCTTCAATTAATGAAAATACCACTGTAGTAGACATACAAAATCATCAGGTAACCATGGAAACTAATGATAATATGGTCTCTACTATACCTCAAAGAACTCTTTCATCAAACTCTTCATCACACATTGAACAAGGAAAAAATAAACTGGGTAACCCCAACATGGCACCAGGAAAACAACCCAAGAAGAAGAAAAAGATACAAGAAGTAATTGAAGAAAACTGCAACAAAGAAAAGTCTACCACTAAATCACTTGAAGACCTTATTTGCCCATTAAAGGAAAAAATTGAGAGTAATAGTAGTGATTTCCCTCTTACCTACAATCAATTGAAAAATTTATAGACAAAGCATCTGGATCTAACCATCCAACCTTAATAGCTAAAGATTTTACAAATGATATTCAATCTATCATTAAAATGATGACAGACACTTACCCTTTACTTACTGAAAGAGCTATAAAAAACAGATTCACAAGAATAATAAATAAATTAAAAAGTTCACAACTACAAGATGATGAAACTGACACAGAAATGTCTGAATAAACCTTCTCAATGAAAATAACACAATGAAACTGTAATGGTTTCTATACAAGATTAACCCACATGAAATTGTTAACAAAAGATACTAATCCAGATATTTTGTGTCTGCCAGAAACCAACTTCAAAAAAAATTACTTTGGAAAATTATCTGGGTATAAGTCATCTGTTCGAAACAGAAATAGTACATTAATTGCTAGTGGAGGAAGTAGCAGTTTATGTAAAAAATGATTGTTTTATGCAGGAAATCCCTCTACAAACTGCGCTAGAAGCTATTGCGGTCAAGGTAAAAATAAATACTCTCATAACTGTTTGTAATATTTATATCCCCAATAGTCAAAATTTTGACACTTATGATCTTGACAATATTCTTATGCAGCTACCTAAACCGTATGTTATAGTGGGTGATTTCAATAGCCATAGTAAATTGTGGGGTTCCACCAAATTGGACAGAAGAGGGAAAGTAATTGAAGAATAGTTGGACAACCATAACAACCTTATCTTATTAAACACTGGCTCACCTATACATTTTAATGCAAGTAATGGTACAGATAGTGCAATTGATCTAAGCCTTGCTTCTAATGATGTAGTTACAAGTACTATATGGTCCACCATTCCCAGTCTATATGATAGTGACCACTACCCTATAAACATCAATTTTCCAGATTCGGAGCCAACTCCTGACATTAATTGCTATCCTAAATGGATTATAGAACAAGCAAATTGGAATCAATTTCAACAAGATATCAAGATAAATGTTGAAAAATTAAAAAAACCTGACGACTTAATTCCACAAAATATCAATTGTCTAACCAATGACTTTACCAAGATAATAATATCAGCAGCTGAAAAGTCAATTCCACAAACTACAGGAAAAATTAAAAAACATCAAGTCCCATGGTGGAATGTAGAATGTACGGAAGCTATAAAAAAGAAAAAGAAAGCCTTCAGGAAATTTAAGAAATACAAAACTATTGAAAATGGCATTGCGTACAGAAAGGCCAGAGCCCAAGCAAGACTAACCTTGAAGTTTACAATGATCCAGTCTTGGCAGAAGTACACCTCTTCCATCACTAACCAAACTTCAACAACAGAACTCTGGCACAAAGTAAAGAGCATTCGTGGAATAAGATCACCTAATCTTCCCAGATATCTTATTGACAAGAATGGTGTAAAATATTCTGGCCCACAAGCTATTAGTAACCTTCTTGCTGAAACATTTGCAAATAATTCTAGCGACAACAACTATGACCAAAATTTCTTAGTATCAATTCCAACAAACTTTAACATAGACCAAGAACATATCAAGACACTATTAAAAACAAATGAAGAAGAACACAATCAACCCTTCATTATGAGTGAACTTTTATTTGTACTAAATAAATGTAAAAATTCAGCACATGAACCAGACAATTTACCAAATAGTTTTCTAAAAAACCTTCCAGATGTCGGCCTTGAATACCTACTTCAATTATATAATCATATTTGGACCACTAAATCCTTCCCCAACCAGTGGAGAGAAGTAACAGTTATACCAATACCAAAACCAAATAAGGATCACACAAATCCAACCAATTTTCGCCCAATATCCTTGACATGTAATATATGTAAACTACTAGAGAAAATGGTCTGTCGCCGCCTGAAATGGACCCTAGAAAAACAAAACCTGATCTCACCACATCAAAGTGCCTTTAGATCTTTTCGATCAACCAACGATCACCTGGTAAACATAGACTCGGAAATTTGTGATGCATTAGTTATGAATCACCATGTGATTGCAGTCTCACTGGACATTGAAAAAGCTTACGAAATGGTTTATAAAGACAGGTTAATATCAATTCTTACAGATTTGAAAGTAAAAGGAAATATCTTAGCTTTCCTTATCAACTTTCTAAAAACTAGATATCTCAAAGTCAGAATCCAAGACAAATCATCAAAGGCAATTGAGATGACAAATGGTCTTCCACAAGGATCGGTCGTAAGTGTAATACTCTTCCTCATAGCAATAAATGAAGTGAGCCTTATAGTAAAAGAACCTGTGAAAATATTCCTTTTCGCAGATGACATCACCTTACTCTGTAGTGGCAAAAGTCTTCAAATTACCTCAAACATTATGCAAGAAACCCTAAATAATATCAGTGATTGGGCAAATAATTCAGGCTTTTCCATTTCGAAAACGAAGTCTGAATTTATAGTGTTTTCCAAAAGTCGCTCTATTAGGGATGAAGAAGTTACACTGAAAATTGGAGGATATCCACTTAAAAGAACATACACATGTAAAATCCTTGGAATGATGTTCGACTCCAAATACTCCTGGAAACATCATGTATCTGCTCTAAAGGTGGATTGTGTTAGGAGATTAAATGTTATTAAAATGTTGTCCTCCATCAAATGGAGCGCTCAGTATGAATGCCTAATCAAAACATATAGGGCACTAATTCAATCCAAGCTAGATTATGGAGCAGTAATTTACAATTCAGCTTCAGAAACATATTAAAAACACTGAATCCAATAATTAACAGTGCTTGTCGTTTAAGTCTTGGTGCTTTTAGAACTAGTCCTAGCAACAGCCTACTAGTGGAAGCAAGACAAATCCCACTAGCACTAAGACGCAAGTTACAATGTCTGAATTATGCATATTCAACGTTTAGTATCCCACCCAACCCCACAAACTCTACCATTTTCCAACAACCAAAAACAATCATGTACGAAACACATCCAAAATCCCCACTACCCCTGAGAGAAAGACTTCTTAAATACATGAATGACTTTAATATTGTTAAACCACTCAGCTTACCTAAACGTTTACATCCCATCCCACCCTGGCAAGACTTTAAGATTGTCATAAACACCCAACTAGGAAGTACTTCTTGCACTTCCTTTGAATCTAATCCAAATGCACAGGATGCAATAAAAGAAATGCTCCAAAAATATGACAATTTCTACCAAGTTTACACCGACGGATCAAAAAGAGATGGAAAAGCTGGTTGTGCAATAATTCTAACAAATGATAATGAAGCCATTCCATTTCGTCTCCCGGACTACTTTTTCCATTTTCACATGTGAAGCATGGGCAGTGCTCAAAGCCATTGAAAGCAGTATCAGATCCGCAAACAACATGCCTATTGTCATATTTTCCGACTCAATGTCAACACTTAAAGCCATTGAAAACCGATACACCAGCAATCCAATAATCCAAACTATCCAAGAACTTCTATTTATCCAAAACACAAAAGGAGTCAAAATAGAAATAGTTTGGATTCCTTCTCATAAAAATATTGCTGGAAATGAGAAGGCAGACACAACTGCAAAAATGGCAACATCATTTCCAAACGTTGACCATCAAATTCATGGTACCCAAAAAGATATAAGAAATCTTTTCAAGGACTCTTCTTTGAAGTATTGGAACTCACAATGGAAGATGGGGTCTACGAAGCTACACCTAGTAAGAAATTCTATCCTGGAACCAAGTCTACCAAGATCAAACTTCAAAAGAAGAGAAGAAGTCGTCATTACAAGATTAAGGATCGGACACTTTAACCTAAATTACTGTCATCTGTTCAAAAATTCTAACCCTGAACCCTGTCCTAAATGTGGCGCTACCATGTCTACTTCTCATATTATTCTCGAGTGTCAAGGACTTGATAATGTCAGAAAAGCATTAAAAATAGGAAGGCAGCTTATATTCTCTGTTCAAATCAGAAGAAGGTTGTAAAAAAATTTTGAAACTACTAGAAATAAGTAAACTGTTTAAGGTAATATAATAATGAGACAAATTTTGTAATGATATATTGATATAATGCTTACTGTGTAATGATACCATTGTTTGTAACCTTATGTAATGTAATGTACTGATGTAAACAAACTGAGGTCGCTGATGACCGAGCTCTTATAAAGCGACCATAAATAAATAAATTAAAAAAAATTTTCTCAAAATAGGCTCCAAATTTTTTCTTTAAAGTTTTAGTAGGGATAGTGCCTAATGTACTCTATAAGATGACAGAAACCCCATATTGTTCTATTCTTTTATTTTTTCAAAAATTACAAAAGTGAAATTTCTTTGAATTGTCACTCACGCCATTTATATTTACATTAGCAGCCATTTGCTCACATTAGTATATTTATGAGCACATGTGCTTTAAATAATGTTCTACAAAGTTTTTCGAAAACAATAGTTTTGTAAAAAACTAGCTCAAAATTCCGCATTTTCAGAAACGCTCAAACGCAATTTTGTCGTAAATGGCTCCATCAAAACATTTTTCTTCAAACTTTCGGAACGGATAGTCCTAATTGGACTCTTTGAAATGACATAAAGTTCATTTTTTTGTTTTCTTAAAAATTACACAAATCTAATTTTTTGAAAGATCTCTCGCACGATTAATATGCTCATATCCAGCAATTCGTAAACACAATTAGATTTGTGAGTTAAAGTGCTTTAAATGGCCTCATATTATGATTTTCGAAATTGCAAAAGATTCCTGTGAAAAAAAACTGTATCGCTTAAACACCATTTTCTTAAAAACGGCTCAAATTTTTCAAAGAAAATTGCCACTTAGGGCATAAGTATTACTGTTCTTTAAAATTCTTAAAGATATATTTCCGTTCTATTATTAAGAAACATTATTAAGAAAAAATAAGCAAAAATTGTGGTTTGGGCGGCGAAAGATGGCAGCTGGCAAGAGTATGTGTCAAGTCTGAATAGCTAGTCGAGACCAAAGGAAAGAGAAAACTAATTCGGGGAAGTATGTCATTTTGCCATTGTGCCACTGTGCCATTTTGTTGCACCACTAGTTTTCGTTTGTTTTTTACTGCTACTCGTTCGAACCCTTTTTTGTTTTCCGACGATTTGAAATTAGATAAACATACAGTGCTTTTAGGATACGGCCACCCTTAGGTCGAGATTGGTTGGCTTCATTGAATATTAATTTTGAGCAATGTAGTGTTAAGAATGAAGAGGTGGATGGGAGGGAGAGAGGAAAATGGGGAAAGGGGAAGAAAGGGAAAGACAGGGATAGGGAGAGAGGGTGAGAGAGATGCCTAGAAGTCATGGAGGTTGGAACCAGTCTTTTGGGAATCTGGTTTTAATCCGGGATTTGTTGTTTTTTCTACCTTGTCGAGCAGGGAGAGTTCGATAAGTTATTGAAGAAATTGTTGGCCACATGTTTTATCATTTCCTTGAAATCTGATACAACTAATTCCAAACAAAAGTGTTCCGAATGACACACGGAAAAAAGGCAAGATATTAATACGAATCCACAGAAGCCTTCGCACCATCTCTTTGTAGGGGAAGCAGGCGAAAAACAGACGAACTACGAGCATCTTCATGCACAATTGGCTCTAGTCTAGTGAAAGATGAGAAGCGCGCGGGTTCCCCAGCAGGCCAACGCGGGCCGACTTTCCAAATTCTTGCATTTAAGCAGCGCTGGAATAGTGCGCTGGAGTTTCAGTTTTCAAGAACAACCATTTTTGAAATTTTAAAATCCATGCGATCTACTGCAAAATTATACTTACTAAAGGATGAAAAGTGTTGGTCACTTCAATGGTCACCGTGCGATAATTATTCATAAATGGTTGTTTAGAAGTAATGCAATTGGAAAATTATTTGGCAGACCTTATTTGCGGGAGTAAGTTTTTGCAATTTTGTGGAACTGCTGTGTTTTGCAATTTTTTGTGAAGCAAAGATTAAATAACAGGATTAAGGCACGGCATCAGTTTAAACCACTTCTTATAACTTAGTAACAACATTTATTTTTTTTCTTAATTTGCAAGTCATAATCAGAAAATGTTAAAAATAGTTTTACTAACAGAATGTTTAGAGAAGCGTATGCGTAGGATGACTTTTTCGTACCAATAAGCTGAAGATTTACCAGCAGTTAAAATTTAGTCTAATGAGCTCTTTTTTCAATGTTTACAAATTAATTTAAACGCTCGTACGGTTGTTTTTCAGTTTACTTTTGCGTAGGGACTTTCATTCAATTCGTTAATCGTAGTTTAATCTTTTAGATTAGTTTGCACAACAACATTGCATTTCAGACGTGTTTCTATAAAAATAACTCTTTAAAAATGAAAATAAAAATAATAAAAATAATCTCTGGTATCAAGACCAATCACAGAAAATCATACTTTGTTCATGGTATGAGTCAAGAGTAAGGTGACGATGGTTCTTTTCGGCTTCAAACACGGCTCCAAATTTTTTCTTTAAACTTTTGGTGACGGTAGTGCCTAATGTACTCTATGAGATGAAATAAACGCCATATTGCTCTATTCTTTTCTTTTTTCAGAAATTACGAAAATATAATTTTTTGACTTCTCTTTCACATCGTTTATATTTACATTAGCGGCAATTATTATTATATTTATGAGTGAATGTGCTTTAAATAATGTCAAGAAAAGGTTTTCGAAAACTCAACCGTTTTCTGTGAAAACTAGCTCAAAATTCTGCATTTTCAGAATAGCTGAAACGCCATTTTCTCTTAATGTCTCCAAATTTTTTCTTCAAACTTTTCGAACGGATAGCGCTAATTGCACTGTTTAATATGATGTAAAGTTCATTTTATACACACTTCATCACAAACATATATATCAAATTGAAGGTAACATTTTTCAGTAGAGGACAATTCGGGACAACGCACAATACTCATTGCAACTTTTTGGTTACACCGTTTTATTAAATCCAAGGCATCATCAACTGCATTCACTCGACTCTTTGAAAACAATTACTGGAAACGCATCATTTGAGATTAGGGGTGGAGAAATAAAAAAGGTGGGTGATGGAAAATAAAACGTTTAAATGTAAAACCGTTTTAATATTATTTCATAATTTTGAAGCAAAACGAGGATAATGTTTGCAATTTAGTTTTATTATTTTTCGATTAACCTTTTAAAGGAGCATTTTCAACATTTCTGTAAATGTGTTCAAGTACGCGCTGTATAAGCTCAGAGGTTCAACATCTGTAACCTGTCGAATCACCTTCGAGTCCTGGTAGAATTAACATAACTGCGATTCACCGGTGTGGGCAGCGTACTAGCTTTCGGTGTTGCAATCCCAGGGTCGAGTCACGGTCGGATCAAAAGTAATTATAACTTTTAAAATTGTCTCAGTTTCTGTAATTGTGTGACAATGAAAAGCTCATACAGACAGAGTTTACTATTTTCGGTGAAGGGAATACGTCATGTTCGTTACGTATCTTTTACCCCCCAAGCGGGGGAATTAACTAGACTCGTGCACGGAGGGCACCGTAAGCTAGCTGGTCGGACAATCGACCTAAAATGCCAAATATAGTGTAACTGCGTGTTTAAATTAGTTAATGCTTTTTTTTACGTGGCTTACTCCCACAAATAAGGTCTGCCAAATAATTTTCCAATTGCATTACTTCTAAACAACCATTTATGAATGATTATCGCACGATGACCATTGAAGTGACCAACATTTTCAGCCATCAGGCCCGCTCTCCCGACTGACCATGCAAATTTGGCTACGCTCCTTTCGCCATCTAGTGGAGAAAGAAGGTATCACTCGAGCTATGAAACAGGCGATTTGAATTTAGCTCAGAGGCTTCTTTTAAGCTTGAGGAACTTTTACAAGCAGACAATTTATTACATGGGACAGCTGACTTTACCTCCCCTCTGAAGGACAGCCTACGAAGGATGTTTTCGCCCTTAAAAAGTCACGGCTTCTATCGGGCTTGAACCCGCGAACTTGGGCGAACTCGCGAACCCGCGAACTGGGCCCAACAGTCCGTGATAGTGTAAATAGAATAACTTGAAACAAAGACTGAATTCCGTGGAGAGAAAACCCACTTCTGTTTCTAGACACAAATTAACTCATTTGAACTTTACGTTCAGTTGCAAAACCGTAAAATAGAGCACAGTACTGACAGTTGTGGGCACGATATTTTCTCCTCGCGAGGAATTTTACCTAATAAATAAACAAATGGCGAAATCCCGCTCGAGGCATCACCTGCACAGCTAATGAGGTGCATCGCATGGCACACTGGTATAGCAGGGCAGCAGGAGGCGCAGCGGTGCGGCGCGGCGGTGGCAGCAGCAGTGGTAGCAGCAATGACGGTAGCAGCATTGGGGGAGGGGATTACGGGCGGCGGCTGTTGCTGCGGCAATGTCAACAGTCACGAAGGCAACTAGGGGAGGGGTTACGGGAATTGCGGGTGGCGATGGAAACAGTGGCGATGGCGACAGGGGAAGGGGGTAAGGGGAGTTGGTGGTGGCAGCTGCCATAGTAGCGATGGCGTTGGAAGTGAGGGATACGGGAAGTGGCAACAGTCGCAAAGGCGACAGGGGAGCGGTTACGGGTAGAAGAGGCGGGCAGTGCGAACAGGGAATTACGGTGACTGGCGGTGGCAGTGGCAGCACTAGCGATGGCGACGGGGGAGTAGAGGCGGCAGTTGCGGGGAGGATTGTCAGTATGCGTGGGATGACGGTGACAGCAAACGCGGAGGCGGCTGCGGCGGGCGAAGCGATGGAAGGGATGACGGCGGCGGGGGTGACTGCGTTGAGGGAAGGGGTGACAGCCGGCGGCGCGCGTTGCTCGCTTCGCCAAATTATGACACAACAATAAACAACGAAGATAATGAGCAGGTGCCCACGCCAGCTCGCAACCGCGCCCACTCGCTCCCCCTCCCCTCCTCCCGCTTCAATTGACCGGAGGCGCGGGGCCACGCGCGTTGCCACGGCGGCGGCGCTGCAGTCCTTTCCCTCGACAGCGCGCGTTTTTTGTTTCGTTGTTTTGTTTTCTGTTAATAGTAACGCTCGGGGATGCGCCCACTTTGCGTCATAACGCGTACGTACGCGGAGTTCGATTCCACACGAGCGAGTCCATTCGTGGGTGCTGTTGTTCAACGAGGGGTATAGAACAGTTCGAAAGTCTCCCTACAAATTAGTGGAACACGATTTCATAATATTTACAAAGTATTGCGTATTTTAGTAATCGTAAACCCTGAGGCGTTGCGGTGTTCTGGAATTATTATTCTACTTGTTTGCGTGGGACCTCACACTAATGATGTAAATAAGTTAAATTAACTTACATAATGCTCACCCTCAACACTTCAGACTCATCAGTTCAAATGACAACATTTTTTCAAAACGTGAACAGCGTGCTCGAACACATTTCCCTATTTTTAAAAAATACTTGAAGTTGCAGCCGAAGTGCTCAACGTGAATGTTGTACGAGGAAGGTCTCAGGGATTGTGAAGGAAACAAATTCTATTAAAGATGCAGAAAGAGGAAAATTGTATGTGAGGTAATGTGTGTGTTTAGAAAATTTTCAGACATCACATTAACAAAAAGAAAAGCATGTAACAATCCGCGATTTTCTTTCTTTATGAAATTAAATAGGTATAAAACATTATGAAGATAATGAGGAATAGCAAATAGAAGAACCTCTGCAAGACAACAATGTACACATGTGTATATTGCCCTCTATAGTTTATACATGTATATAATGTACACATGTGTTTATTGGCAATAAAATTCGTCTGCCTTACGGCTTGAATATTCATATCATTTCCTCTATGCAGTAAAAGAAATACATTAGTAATGTTGTAGGGCAGAGTACAGTCTTTCTCATATTTCACTTCAAAGTTTAAAGTTTCTTAATGCAATAAATATGCAAAGTAATTTTCTTTCAAGATAAATTCATTCTAAAGATATTTTTGGGGGGAAGTTTTGATTTGGAATCGATTTGGAAAAAATATAAACCACGTTCTTTCCATGTGTTCTTTAATCTTTAATACAATTTAAAATAACATATCGGTTTGTGGGACTAAATGTATTGAAATGTTAGTAGTTTTAGGAAAAAGAGGATCCATTGAAAATGCTTCCTAACAAGAAAATAGTTGTAATTGAAACAGAACTTGGGTTTTTCGTTATCGTATTATTTATTTACAATCGACTCCAGATTACGCGTGCCACAGAATAATTCCTAACTTCCTTATTATTTCATAACAAGCATGAGCACGTGACGGAAAACCCAGAACCGTTTACAGAAATTTATAGGATCGTGGGTTTTTGAAGCCGCCTGCACAGTAAACGGTATTTATCACTTATTGTGGGATATTCGCACGTAGCACGCTTCCTTCCCGATTTCCCAAGTGAATAAAAAATAAAACGAACATTTTCAAAGATCAAAGCCACCATCAATAGGTGCATTGGATTTATTCACAAAATTTACTTGGCGTAGTTGCCGCTTCGCTGTTGATATAACACATATAAATGTGAATACCTTTGAAAAAACATGAAAAAAAACTACACAAAACATAAATATTTACACCACATTCACACACTTAACATTCAGAAATACTCATGCACACAAGCGCTCATTTTCTTTTATCTTTTGCTACGTTTACCTTAAAATGACGTTTTCTTTCTTTTCAAAATCGTACCTTGACCATCTTATAAGTGTATATAACAAAACAAAAAAATCAGAATCAAAACACTTTCCTTCCGGAGAATTGACAAGCAGGGCACGAACTATAACCATTCCAGCCAGATTCAATTATCTTGTTCTCGATATCACACCATAATTGTCAGTAATTTATATCGCGGATATGGACATCCATCAGTCTCCTTCGCTATACTCTAGTGAAATTCAACTCGACCAGATCTCGACGCATTCTCTACCCAACCAAGTCTCAATACATTCTGTATCCAACCCAGTCTCAACACATTCTGTACCCAACTTCCTTCTTTCATCCACAAGAAAGTTCGAAAAACAAAGGCTGTCTCTTCCCGTCTTTTGTCACATGAATTTTTCTATGAAGAAATTGGTATTTTCTTCTTTATCCCAACTTCCGATTACTCGTATTTTCTACGTAAATTAATTGTACATTTATTTCTAAACGTCTCACATCTTTAAATGCTGTAAACTGTTTTTATTTTGTAATTTTTTATTTTAACTTACACCCTTACTTACATAAGGTGTTTGCGATTCACTTGTCTTATGAAACCAAAGTAAAATCATTATAATGAACTTAATGCTCATCAATATCTCGTAATTCTAAATATTATTGTGTATTTATCTCTGTCTGCTCACATTTTACTTGTCTTACAATTGTGGCGTAATAAATATATAAAATGTTCTTACGCCTCCGCGCCGTCATTTGCCACTATGAACAACGTATTTTTCTTTAATAAAATAATCTAAATATTGAGTTTTGCGGCATGTCCATGTGAAATGTCACAGAATCAAATTGACAAATACTACCGATATCAATGAAAGAAAAGTTTAATATGAAATAATTATTTGATATGAGTGGTAAAAATATAATTTTATTTTGCGGGCAGGGAATGTTGCGACACGAGACCGACACGCCGAGTAGCGCAATTCTACGAGCAAAATAAAATCACTTTGACCGTGTGTGTATCATACAATATTTTTAGACAACTTTCCTGCCTTTGATTTTATTTTTGTTAATTTATTCAAATTACTAGAAGCTGATGCGGTTAGACGAAATTATATTGTTTTCTTGTTGCATTGGCAATTTTTTTCTAAACAGTTAAGCATCGTCTCTTTTTTAGCACAAGGGCTAAATATTGAACTTTTGCTAATGGTCTGAAAGAACCACTTTTACTAGTGGATGTCTAAAAAATATTCGTATTTCATAACATCAATACGTAAGAAAATTTATATGAGAGGAATATCATACATTGCAAATATTGCACATTTGAAATCATATGCAAAGCAATACAGTCTTCAAGCAATAGCCCATCGGCTTTATCGCCTGGAGGGACGTTCCCTCAGATAGGCAAGAAGTCTCTTTGTGCAGAAAGCGAGTGAAAGCTACGTGCGACAGAGGATGCGCAGCCTCTTTCTAATGGCAGTAGGTGGTGTGGAGTTTTTGCCACGAGGAATTGAGTTACAAGGCGCGCCGAAGCCTTTCGACCGATCTGGTGATTTGTCACTCGTAGATATCCGCACTTTCGCTTCATAAAGAGGACCTTTTTGAAATTCGGCTTCGGTCATCTATATTCATGGTCAGCTTATTATGAATGGATTATTATTTGACTTCAAGTTATTACTTTACTCTTCCAGTTCAATGTCTTACGTAAAATGAGATTGCCATATTTCTTTGCCAGCTTCGCAGATGCACTAAAAATCTGGACATAGTATTATCGTGCTCCCCGATATACTACATAATTATTTCAGAACCAACATAAGTAAGGTTTGGAAGGAAATGGTGTGGTGTTTACAATGCTTCTATCATCGAAATCAATATGATGTGTTGGCTCTCCATCGTAACTATTTATTCTTGCATAAAGCTTTCTTCGGCCGCATTGCGGCCATCTTCAGTGCTACAAAAATAATAATAGTAATAATAATAATAATAATAATAATAATAATAATAATATATCTAAATTACAAAAAATTAAAAATTTAAAGAATTAAAAACTTTTTGCAGAATATCGACAAGAATTGGATTTTAAAGAAAAATATAAAATGCGAAATGGACATATAATTTTTAAAAATGACAAATGAAAATTAAATTAAATTAATGGAATCTATTACAAATAATATTATGAAACAAATTGGAGTGAAAGAAAACTGGAAAATTATAATATAAAATGTGAAAATGGAAAACATAATTTTGAATAACAAATGTACGTTTTGAAGAGAGGTGAAAATAGGAAATGAATAAATATGTAACTAAATAAATAAATGAATTAATAAATTTAGGTGAGCAAACTGACATACCTATTAGAGGCGGCTGTGGTCCTCAGTCTAGACAAGACAGCGAAGGGCGAAGGCATTGTACGCTATTTAAAGGAAACGTTCAATGGAGGGAGGGGAGAACGCAGGTTTTTTTTCTAGGAAATGGCCATTACGGGAAAGGCCCAGCCGGGTGGCGGAAAAGAGGCAGGCAGAGGGGTTAAGGCTAAATGTACCGACACTAGTTCAATTTGTCGCCACCACGTGGCAGCACCAAGTTTAGTGAATTTTACTTTACCGATTACCTCTGAACAAATGGTCCGATTTTCGATCTGTAAACGGCATTTGACTCCTGTTTATAATAGAATTTACGCTACGAAGCCCTTTTTCCAAAACATCTAGCAGAAACTCGATTATTAAAATTTTTCTCGTACTTCCGGGAACAATTTAAAAAATGTGGGCTTATAGCGCGATGGCGACACGCTTCCAGAATCCAACGCCGTGTCAAACATGCAAATCGGATAAATAGGAGCGACGGTAAGTGAAATTTCGAAAAACACCTCACCCCACTCCCCCTTCCACTTCCACGCCGCCGGGACATTGTTGGCCGGCGGCGCGGTCAAGCCGGCACGGGCGAGCCGGGCGGCGGCCGCCGCGGCGCGGCGACGGGCAAGAAGGCTGAACTTTCGGGGGCAGCAAGCCAGACACCCCGTCACTTCGTTGATGCTTCCGTCACTTCGCATCTCAAGATATTTTTTCCCCACATATGAAACTAGTGATGCTGTAATAGGGGTAAACGGTCTCGTATCATCTTTAATAGTAGTATAAAACTATTACCTTATTCACATATTCCATCTTCCTTCGAATACCATCATAAGAATGTCTGAGGTATCACTCAAAACACCGATCCCGCTTTGGTGCTGATTTCAAAAAGAAAAAAATCGAACTAATTGCGTAAATATCACCCATATTCCATCTCCTCACATCGTATTTTAGATATATTGTACTTCTAAGATCTTCCATTACCATTTCACTACCGGAAAAAAACAAGCGGAGATAACGCAAGAGCTCTTTTATTCTACGATTCGATTTATCATTTCAAAACGGCGTTTGTCACCTTGATAGAATTCACCTGGTTAATCCTTTTCCCAGTAAAATAGCCGAATCGAATTTTTAAAATGTTTTTATACTTGCGGACATATTTGAAAAAGTGGTAAAATAGCGCGCTGGAGAGATGCACCCTGAATCTAACGCCATATCTTACACTGAAATCGGATAAATAGACTTCTCTAGTCATGTAAAAAAATGATCTTCAGTAACGTCAAAATTCTGTTTCGCGGTACTGCTTGTCGATCTCATGGCTAAAGTCCGGGTCTAATGTAATTACATATGTTTTGTCTACTGTTCTCATTTTGTAATTTAGGCGAACTGTTGCAATCCTAACAAAATATTTAAATTTTTCGTTACAAATTTTGTACTGTATTACGTATTTTACATATTTTGCTGATCATTTAATATCTGCTTAACAGTATATTTATTATTTGCTAATTATTAAGGTATTTTCACAAATTACCAAATTTTCTTGAAATTATTTCCGGAAATATATTTAATTAATTTTGAAAAATAGTTTTTATTTAAATGTGTTTATATTTTTGCAATGAGCATATTTTGTCTAATACTAATTCAGAATTGCTGACATTCCTATGTGCTGCACGTAAAGATTTCGAACAGAGTGCTTCAAAGATTCTCTGTTCGTGTCTGCGTTTTCTACGTGCATCTCTTTGTTTTCATTGCTGATAGAAAGAAATAAAAAAACAGTAGGCAGAAAAAGTAGTTACTTTTAAATTCGATATAATTAATATTTTATTAATGGAATTTCAAATTGTGAACATTTATTTTACTTTATCTCTCTTCTCAATCTTCATACGAAGAGAAAGTTATATCGTTGCGCAGGAAAACTCTCAAAGCCGAGTCCTGATAATGAAAATGTGGATAAATCGTGTTGTTGTATAGTAAATTACTTCCTGTAACTCGTGGTGTAGCCAGAATCCATGTTTTGTGGGTCCTTAATACCGAAAAATTGATTGACGGAAAAACGTCCGTCAGTGTCTCTGGTGTATGTGAACAACACTAGCGTTTACATTGCGTACAAACTTTTCCAAACTGGAAAAAACAACAACAAAAAACAGCTGTCGATGTACTGTCATTCGAAGCTCTGCAATTTCAAAAAGAAAAAATCGAACTAATTGCGTAAATATCACCCATATTCCATCTCCTCACATCGTATTTTAGATATATTGTACTTCTAAGATCTTCCATTACCATTTTACTACCGGAAAAAACAAACGGAGATAACGCAAGAGCTCTTTTATCCTACGATTCGATTATCATTTCAAAACGGCGTTTGTCACCTTGATAGAATTCACCTGGTTAATCCTTTTTCCAGTAAAATAACCTAATCGAATTTTTAAAACGTTTTCGTACTTTAGGACAAATTGCACATACTTTCTCATAGTAATCTAAATATCTTTGGTCTGGGCCAGTTTTACCCTCTTTCCCCACCTTCTGACATCTTGCTGACATCTATCGCCGCCCAAAATACATTTTTTGAACTTTTCTCATTTTTCAGCTTCTTAATGGCAGATACGAAATATTACTTTTAGGATATTAAAGAAGAGTAAAACTTCGTCCTATATAGGAATTTTCATTGATAAATTTGGAGCCGCTCTTAAGAAAATGTCGTTTAAGCGTTACTGTAAATGCGAAAATGGAAGCTTCGGAATTTTCACAAGAATCTTTCGAGTTTTCGAACAACTTCATTTGGTGACATTTAAAGCACTTCTACTCACAAATGTAATAATGTATAAAATTTCTGGAAAAGTGAATATTAATGGCGTGAGAGACACTTAAAAATACATTTATTTATTTTTTGAAAAATCAAAAAAATACAGCCAAATTAATTTTATGTTAACTTAAAGAATGCAAATAGCATTCGTACGAAAAGTTTGAAGAAGCAATTTGAGAAAATGGCGTTTGAACATTTGTGCAAATTCGGAAGTTTCAGTTCATTTTCACAGAAAACATCTGAGTTGTCGAGGAACTTTTAAGACATAATGTAAAGCACATGTACTCGTAAATGTAATAGTAGGGAGTTTTTGCACCCTCGAACGTTACGTACTATCGATCTTCTGCTCATTCGCAGTGCAAGTTTCGCATCACTTTGGTGCATCTGCGCATGCGCAAAAGATCGATAGTACTTAACGTTCGAGGTGGCAAAAGTTCCCTAATATGAACAAATCGCCGTTAAATAAAATATTTACTAAATGAAAGGCTAGTCAAAGAATTACATTTTTGTAAGTTTTGAAAAAACAAAGGAATAGAGCAATATGGCGTTTATGTCATCTCAGAGTACATTAGGTACTATCCTTTCCAAAAGTTTAAGGAAAAAAGTCGAAGTCGATTTTGAGAAAATCTTGTTCTTGTAATTTTTAAAAATTGCACAAATTGCCCTCAATATTGCGCGAAAACTACTAAAAATTTAAAAAAAATGTGCATGACCTTATTGAAAGAACTAAGTATGGAGAACAAATATAATTTTAAGGAAAATCTCTATCTTCAATTTTGTAGTTGTAGGAAGACGCCGAAAAAAATTCGAACTTTTGCAATTTTCCCAAAATCAGTCAGCAATGAAAATAAGAGCTATGCCACCTTGAGTGTATTTTACTTTATTCTTACAATTAATTTAAGGAAAGTATTTGGAGTAATTTTTGATTGATTGTTAGTGATTTTGGGCGCGTCAACTGCTTGGTCATTAGTCCCGTAAGTGCAATGCATGTTTATTTCATCGTGAGGTGGAAGAGATGTTGCCCGCTATGCCGATGGCGAGATCCGGCGCTGACCTTCCGTCCACTAGCGGGGCTTCCCAACCAGGTATCTGCCACCAGCGGGGCACCACCCCAGCCGGGACAAGCTCTAAATCACCGACCGATTTACCTGTCGGCTTGCCGGGTTCTTTCTTAACAAGGTATCTCCCACCAGCAGTGCACGGCCCACAGCCGGGACAAGTTCCAATCCTCCCACTGGTCTCCCAGCATATATGGTAGTGTTGTGCAAGTTAGTGTGTGTGTGTGTGTGAAGATAGGACAAGGAAGAGGAAGGAAATATCGCGCGAGGTCCGTTTGTTAGGGTATTTCTTCGGCATTCGTTTGATGTTGATCGGAGAAACTACGGAAAACTTCCAATCAGAGCAGCCGGTCGCTAGAATTTTCCTCCAGACATCGGTTGAATTCTGCATCTAACTGACAAACTAGTGTTGAAAAATCCTGCCACCGTCGGGACTCGAACCTAGCACCTCTCGGTCAGAGGCATTGCAGTGACATCAGTTGATGCACTGAGCCACCTATCCTGGTTGACATTTTTGAGAAAATGTTGAAAAAGTCCCTGGGGCTTAATAAAAAGTATCTCCAAAAATTAATGAATGTTTTTAAAAATCGCAGAACTTCGACTCAGGCCAGATCGACAGGGGTTTATTCAGTTGAGCAAAAATTCTACACATAGTTTAGGCGCTAGTGGTGTTCACATACGCCCAGACAGGCAGACACAGACAGATGGACGGACGAACGGACGTTAAAAAGTCAAAACACACATACACCCTTTCGGTATCTATCAGGGGACCCCAAAATGAGTACTTCCGTTAATATCTCGAAATAGATTTTCCGCAGCATTACATAACTTTGAGTAACTAACACGAGACAGTAACTGGTGGTGCTACAGAATGGCACAGACTTTCCCGTATTAGTTTTCCATTTCCTATAGTCTCAGCCAGCTATTCGGACTTTGTCGTAGTAAAATTTACTATTTTGTTGGCATGGGCTAGATTTATGGCCTTGCCCCATCTTGCCCCCTGCCATTTAATGCACCCAACTTATTTTTTAGGTTTTCTCAATTATTCGGTTTCCTAATGGTAGATTCAAAATATTGCTTTTAGAATATTAAAGAAGACTGAAACCTTGTCCTTTACGACAATTTTCATTCATAAACTTGATACTGTTTTTAAGAAAAGGGTGTTTAAGCGACTGTGGCAATGTGAAATATGAAGCCCTTTTTCACAGGAATCTTGAGAGTTTTTTTTAAATTTATTTTAAGATATTTTAAGCTCTTCCATTCACAAATGCAATAATGTTTACAAATCGCTGCAAATGTGCATACAAGGCATGCGAAATATTTAAAAAATACATTTGTGTAATTTTTGAAGAAAAACAACAAAATAATACAACAAAACTTTTTTGTTTCCTTAGACAGTGCATTTCGCACTATACGTACAAAAACTTTGAACAAAAATTTGGAACCTTTTCAGAAAAAATTGGCGTTTGAGCGTTTCTGAAAATGCGAAATTTCGAGTTAATTTCCAAAAAAAATTTTTAGTTTTCGAAAAACTTTAAATGATATAATTTAAAGTACGTGTGCTCATAAATCTAATAATGTGAACAAATCGCCGATAATGTAAATATAAACGACGTGACAGGCTATTCAAAAAGTTTCATTTGTGTTATTTCGCAAAAAACAAAAGAATAGGGCAAAATAGCGTTTATGTCATCGCTTAAAGTACATTTCGCAATATCCCTACCAATAGTTTAAAGGGAAAAAATGGAGCCGATTTTGAAAAAATCTTGCTTTGTTATCTTTTAAAGTTGCATATATTGCACACAATATTGCGCCATAACTACAAAAATTGTTTTTAAAAAATTCATGATCTTAATGAAAGAACTAATTATGTACAACAAATTTCTTAGAAAGGAAAAGTCTCTATCGTCAATATTGTAGTTGTAGGAAACGCCGAAAAAATTCAATCTTTTGCAATTTTCGAAAATTCAGTTATCAGTGAAATCGGACCTAAGCCATGTGTATTTATTCAATTTTTACGAGAAATATAAAGAAAAAATTTGGAGCCATATTTGAGCAAATTTTTAAAATATCCGGGGGGGGTTCGTGTAATGTATCTCCAAAAAGTAATGCACGTTTTTGAAAATTGCAGAGCTTCGAATGACAGTAGATCGACAGCTGTTTTTTGTTGTTGTTTTTTCCAGTTTGGAAAAATTTGTACGCAGTGTAAACGCTAGTGTTGTTCACATACACCAGAGACACTGACGGACGTTTTTCCGTCAATCAATTTTTCGGTATTAAGGACCCACAAAACATGGATTCTGGCTACACCACGAGTTACAGGAAGTAATTTACTATACAACAACACGATTTATCCACATTTTCATTATCAGGACTCGGCTTTGAGAGTTTTCCTGCGCACGATATAACTTTCTCTTCGTATGAAGATTGAGAAGAGAGATAAAGTAAAATAAATGTTCACAATTTGAAATTCCATTAATAAAATATTAATTATATCGAATTTAAAAGTAACTACTTTTTCTGCCTACTGTTTTTTTATTTCTTTCTATCAGCAATGAAAATAAAGAGATGCACGTAGAAAACGCAGACACGAACAGAGAATCTTTGAAGCACTCTGTTCGAAATCTTTACGTGCAGCACATAGGAATGTCAGCAATTCTGAATTAGTATTAGACAAAATATGCTCATTGCAAAAATATAAACACATTTAAATAAAAACTATTTTTCAAAATTAATTAAATATATTTCCGGAAATAATTTCAAGAAAATTTGGTAATTTGTGAAAATACCTTAATAATTAGCAAATAATAAATATACTGTTAAGCAGATATTAAATGATCAGCAAAATATGTAAAATACGTAATACAGTACAAAATTTGTAACGAAAAATTTAAATATTTTGTTAGGATTGCAACAGTTCGCCTAAATTACAAAATGAGAACAGTAGACAAAACATATGTAATTACATTAGACCCGGACTTTAGCCATGAGATCGACAAGCAGTACCGCGAAACAGAATTTTGACGTTACTGAAGATCATTTTTTTACATGACTAGAGAAGTCTATTTATCCGATTTCAGTGTAAGATATGGCGTTAGATTCAGGGTGCATCTCGCCAGCGCGCTATTTTACCACTTTTTCAAATATGTCCGCAAGTATAAAAACATTTTAAAAATTCGATTCGGCTATTTTACTGGGAAAAGGATTAACCAGGTGAATTCTATCAAGGTGACAAACGCCGTTTTGAAATGATAAATCGAATCGTAGAATAAAAGAGCTCTTGCGTTATCTCCGCTTGTTTTTTCCGGTAGTGAAATGGTAATGGAAGATCTTAGAAGTACAATATATCTAAAATACGATGTGAGGAGATGGAATATGGGTGATATTTACGCAATTAGTTCGATTTTTTCTTTTTGAAATCAGCACCAAAGCGGGATCGGTGTTTTGAGTGATACCTCAGACATTCTTATGATGGTATTCGAAGGAAGATGGAATATGTGAATAAGGTAATAGTTTTTATACTACTATTAAAGATGATACGAGACCGTTTACCCCTATTACAGCATCACTAGTTTCATATGTGGGGAAAAAATATCTTGAGATGCGAAGTGACGGAAGCATCAACGAAGTGACGGGGTGTCTGGCTTGCTGCCCCCGAAAGTTCAGCCTTCTTGCCCGTCGCCGCGCCGCGGCGGCCGCCGCCCGGCTCGCCCGTGCCGGCTTGACCGCGCCGCCGGCCAACAATGTCCCGGCGGCGTGGAAGTGGAAGGGGGAGTGGGGTGAGGTGTTTTTCGAAATTTCACTTACCGTCGCTCCTATTTATCCGATTTGCATGTTTGACACGGCGTTGGATTCTGGAAGCGTGTCGCCATCGCGCTATAAGCCCACATTTTTTAAATTGTTCCCGGAAGTACGAGAAAAATTTTAATAATCGAGTTTCTGCTAGATGTTTTGGAAAAAGGGCTTCGTAGCGTAAATTCTATTATAAACAGGAGTCAAATGCCGTTTACAGATCGAAAATCGGACCATTTGTTCAGACGTTATCGGTAAAGTAAATTCCTGCTGATGGTGCTGCGATCTATTGAATTTTCCTACAAGTTTTTTTCGGTACATTTAGCCTTAATGTGCTTTGGAAGCGGCCAGTTTCAGGAGAGGGGAGAGAGAAGGAATCTGTTTATTCAAAATAGCGTGTTGGTGATTGTTTAATAAAGTATTAATGTGTATTGCTTCTAGTTTATGTCTGTGTGTACCTGTTTTCAATTTCTAAAATTTTGACGTTAGTGTCTGCATTAAACGAGTGTCCTTGTTCTAGTAGATGGTTGGCAAAGTGTGAATGTGTGGTTTTTTGTGTGAGAGCTTGTCTGTGTTCTTTGATCCTTTGTTTAAAGGATCTTCCGGTTTGGCCAATATATTTAGCATTGCAACTACCACAGGAAACGGAGTACACCCCACATGATAGAGGCTTGGGGATCGGATCTTTGTTGTGGGAGAGTGTGGTGTGGAGACACTGCAAAGATCCGACAGGTGCAAGCAGTCACTTTAACGCTAGAAATGGTACATTCTCGGCCATAGATCTTTCGATATGCAGTCCAAATCTTGCAACACGTTTGACGTGCAATCCACTTCCAGATCTTCATCAGAGCGATCACTTTCCTCTGTTGATATCTTCAAACATACGAAAGAACGACGTATATTTACAAAAAAGGTTGGTGTACCAACCGTGCAGACTGGTCTAGCTTCATTAGACATATAACACCAATATATGCCAGTGGAAACACGGAGAGAGACGTTACAGACTTCACCTACTCTGTAATTTCTGCTGCTGGAAAATACATTCCACCAAGTACTGGTCGCCCATCCAGAATGCCAGTATCATGGTGGAATACGGAGACGAAAGAAGCAATAAGGGAGAAAAGAAGAGCTCTCAACAGATATAGGCGTTCACCAACTCAATACAATCTTATTGCTTTCAAGCGTTTGCGTGCACTTGCTCGTAGAAAAATACTAACAGCAAAACGATCAAGTTGGGAGAAATACGTGACAACCATAACCAGGACGACCAAAGTCACAGAGGTATGGGAGAAGATCTGGTCAATAACCGGGAAAAATGGTTTCAGTCCTATTACATGCATAGAGCATGAAGGACAACTAATCTGCAACCCAGACGAAATAGCCAACGCCTTTGCCTCTCAATACTCCAAAGTCAGTAACACAAACAGCTATCCTGAATCCTTCCTAGAGAAAAAGCGAGGAGAAGAAGAAGAAATACTAAATTTTACAACTAATATAGATGAGCCGTATAACGCCCTTTTCACAAGGCGAGAATTACAAGACGCCATAAGTGCAGCTGGAGACACAGCTGCAGGATCAGACGACCTCCCCTACAGCATAATACGTCGGTTACCAGAAGAAATACTCTCCATCTTGTTAAATATATATAATAAAATCTGGATACAAGGCAATTATCCCAAATGCTGGAAAGACGCGATAATAATTCCACTTTTAAAGGCTGGCAAAGACCCATGAAACCCGAAAATTATCGCCCGGTATCATTGACATGCTGTCTAGGAAAAATTCTAGAAAAAATGGTCAACACCAGACTAACATGGTGTCTCGAAAGATACAATCTCCTGAATAAAAATCAGTGCGGATACCGACAGCATCATTCCACCATTGACCATTAATATATCTGGAAAACGCAATTCAGAACACCTTATCAAAAGACAACATACGGTTGCTGTATTCTTCGATCTGGAAAAAGCTTTTGATAAGACCTGGCGTTACAACATTCTGAGACAGCTAAACAACTGGCAAATAAGAGGAAAACTTCCAAACTTTATATCCAGCTTTCTTAGTACCAGATCCTTCCAAGTTCGTATTGGGCAGTTCATCTCAGAAAGCCACGCACTAGAGAATGGTGTCCCACGAGGTTCTCCAATAAGTGGTACGCTTTTTATCATAGCGATCAACGAGATGTTTGACGGCATAGAAACATCAGTTGGAAAATGCATGTATGTAGATGATATTGCTCTATTTTATTCCAGCAAAATCACCGGCAATGATCAAATTTAAAATGCAAAACGCCATAAATACCTTAGAACAGAACGCGGAAAATATCGGCTTCTCATTTGCAGCAGCTAAAACCAAATGCGACCATTTCTGTAGGAAACGGAAAGGATGCAGAAATCCTCATCTGACATTAAATGGTGTTCAACTGGCATATAATGAATTGGCAAAATTCCTCGGTTTGATATTTGACAGACATTTAACTTGGAAACAGCATTTAGATTATACCTTGTCTAGATGCAGAACGGCTCTGAACGTAATACGATGCATTTCGCATATAAATTGGGGAGCAGATAGAGACATCTTACTTCGTCTCTACAAATCAATGGTAATGTCCAAAATAGATTATGGATGCGCAGTGTACTCCTCAGCCAGGAAGTCAAGCTTAAGTAAATTAGATCCTATTCACAATGCAGGCCTCCGTTATGCATCTGAAGCGTTCCGCACTAGTCCTTCCTTAAGTCTCTATTGTGAAACCAGTACCATGTCGCTATATCATAGACGGCAAACACTACTACTCAGATATAGATCAAAAATGCTGTCACTGCCAGAGCATTTGAACCATTCATTGATGACTCACCTAAGTTGGCAAATATTTACGATCGAAGACCTACTGCCACTCGTCCAGCCAACATCCGTGCAATAGAAATAACTAGATGTTATAACATCGTTCCTACCATCGGTTTTGAAGTATAAAACATATGAAGTTCCACCTTGGACGCTTAAAATGCCAGATGTTCGACTCGACACAACCAGTGTAAAGAAAAAAGAATGCCTTCCCCCAGAATTAAAAATCGGATTTAAATCAGTTCTCGATGAATACATCGCAAATCACACAATTATCTACACAGATGGATCAAGAACCAAAAATGGAGTTGGAAGTGCATTTGTAACTGAAGGCATATCAAAAGCATGGACTCTTCCCCTAGAAGCGAGTGTGTACACAGCTGAATTGTTTGCAGTATTGCAAGCTTTGCGATATTGTGAAAATCTCAGCCCAAGAAGATTTGTCATCTGCACAGATTCGCTCAGCTTCCTTAACGCCATAGACAGACGCCTACCTGTGGACCCGATGCTTCAAATGATACTTCTATCATGTCACAAATTAAGTCAGAGAGAAGCATTAGTCACATTCATCTGGTGCCCTGGGCACATTGATATCTCAGGCAACGAAGAAGCCGATACTGCAGCAAGAAATGCCACAAACAAACAATTAGAAATTGATACGGAAATACGACCTCAAGATGCAAGAAATGCTGCTTTAAAGTGTATCTTCAGAGCATGGCAAACCACATAGAATAGCCTTGAAACGAAATTAAAGCCAATCAAGCAAAGCGTAAATAAATGTCCAGCACACGTCAGCTACACTCGACGAGAACAAGTGTGCCTTACCAGGCTAAGAATAGGCCACACAAGGATAACATCTTCATTCATGCTAAAGAATGAGGAACCACCTGTCTGCGACTGCGGTGAAGTTTTAACAGTGAAGCATCTATTAACGGACTGTGTGAATCTCGTAACAATCAGAGACAGATGTGAAATGAAGGGGGATCTGAAGGAGGACCTAGGAATAGACACAACGACGACTAGCAGGACGTTAAAATTTCTGAAAGAAGCAAATCTGTTTCGTAAAATTTGAATAGTAACTCGAAATTGTACTTGTATATGTGACATAATAAACAGTAAAAAGGCTAAAGGCCCTAGTTGCCAAGCCTTCAAACATAAAAAATACATACATTTCTCTTTTACGAAGTAAGTGAGACAATGTAAAAATCGATTAATGGAGTACTAGTATATCTCCCACGAGGAAATAGTAGATGCGTTCTCTGCAGAATTACAAAACTAGGCAGTGCGTGAATAATGAATTACGGAAATAAGTAGTTAAATGTAACAGTTTTTTGCAATTAAGTGTTCATTCAAATATATTTCATATAAAGAAGCATTTGATGAATGACGATACTTTTTTTTGTCCTAGTATGTTTTATTTCAGAAACAATCTAAGTCAACCATGTTTGTTAGTAAAAAAATTAAAAAATGGAATTTAACTTTTTGCTAAATGAGATAATAATTTTATATAATACGCGGAAAACAACTTCTAAAAATATTGTCACCATGTTTTTGACAAATATAGCCGCATTAAAAGGTTTTTTGTCCGTACTGGAAAGTTACTTGTCAGTGACTTATGTTGTTTCTGAAATAACACATTCCTTTAACATGAGAAGTTAAATATTTTGAATATTATTTTCATCTGAATTATAATTTATGTGAAAATACGATATACTTTGTTATCATTTCAATGAATAAGCTTGCCTCTGATGTAAAATTAAATTGAAAACATGGCAGGGTGTTTTCTTTAAATATTAATGAAGAAAATTACCAGTAAAATGACGAAGGGAGAGATAAGCGTTAAGAATATCTTTCAAAGAAGAAAGAATTTACACCTGTTGACCTGAAGTTCTCCATTACAACTAACGACACAGACAAGCTGAACTACAAAATAAAATACAGGCAGCAAAGTATGGAACTTTTGAAAAGTACGGAACTGAAAATCTTTTCCAAAGCAAATTTTACACTCTGTGGATGATGAGATGGAAATCAAAACTTTCTTTGAAGACGTTTATACTACACTGGATTTTCAAAGGATGAGAACAAAAATTGCAAAAAAGTGTATCAAATATCCACTGCACCAAAAAATCATAGAGTTGTATTTCTGCGCATGAAATGGAGGAGAACAGGTAGATAAGAAGTGTGACGTGACTTCTCCCACGAAGCCACGGGAGGAGAGAGCCGAACGAGTTCTGCGTGAGGGCCGTGGCTCTTGTGTGAAAGAGGGAGCGGAAGCCTCAGGGGGTCGCTGCCGCTGCCAGATGGCCCTCCCGCTCAAGCAGCGCGCCTCACTGAAGCTGAAGAAACTAGTGGTGCTAAACAGCACCTACTTTCTCACCTTTAGTAACAATTATGTAATAGTATTTATACCACAATTTCTCTCCGAATTAACTCATTTCAATCATTACTTTCTGTAAAACACATTACAAACCGTACAACATTTAGTGCAAAAACTAAATATTTTCAAACAAATATCAACACAAATTTGACAGCTATTACTGCTTTTCATAAGGTAAATCCAACAATAAGAGGTAATTTATATAAAGTAGCTCCCGAGTCATTTTTTGGCGAGCCGTTGCTGCATTCCAATCACCTGAAAGCTAGTAATTTTTATTTCATATACTTAACATAAATTTTAAATAATTTCTAAAATATTAATTTTGAAATGTATAACAAAAGCTCGAATGTAAGAAACGAAAAAATTTATGTATATGAAATAATATACCATTCTACCTTACGAAGAATTCAAAATTCTACCTTACGAAGCATCAAACTGTCTGGAATTACGTACACGAAGCGCAGTAAATTTGGAGCAGGCAACTATTTGTCGCCAAATTACCCAAAAAATACTTATATTTTCAAAATTCAACATGACCTTATTTAAAAGTGTTTTCTATAAACAAATGTAATTAAGGGAAATGTACCTGCACAATTGTAGTTGTAAGAAGACGCCAAATTTTTTTCTTTTTTTTAAATCTCCGAAAAATTTTCGAATAAATTTAGTATCTAGATTTATCCCCTTTTTCGTTGCCAGCGCCTTATAATACGAATTTTTCTACCGAAATTTCGCTGTTATTTCATGAATCATTACATAACTTTCTATCGCGTAAGTGGAAGCGAAAAAGTTAAATTAACATCACTAACAGAATTTCCTTAGTAAATAAATTTGGAATGTTGGAATTCATTTTGTTAAATACTTTTCACTTAATATTCTCATTAAGATACGTGGTTAGGTCTATTATTTCTTACGCCAGTCCAATTTGTGGATTTGCATAAAAAACAAACATAAATTGAATCCTGACTTTTCAAAATATCTAGCTTCGAAATATTCTCAGAGCCCCGTGGTTTATTTCTAAGAAGCAAATTGGTGTGAGATAGGTATGCTTCCTATTCAAAACTTTTTCTGCAAATTTCGGCAAAATTCTAGCACCAAATGAATAATACTCCATCTTCAATTCATTTTAAATTAGGCAAATGCAATCCACATCAAAATCATGTTAAACGAAAATTACTAAGACAATTTTTTGAACCACTGTAATCTTCCCTCTTGATAATATTTCTAACTACTTTCTTCTGCTACTAACACTACTAATTTAAATCACGATGCGTGAGCTTGTCTTATAAAACTACCCAAATCTTTTAAACAATATTCTTTACCATCTGCTGCCAAGGGCCTAATTGGCCAAAAGCATTGTAAATATTCAATACAAGAATAAACGAACAATTCACAATAAATTATTTCATTTCTTCGCACATCCTCACGTACAAATAAATCACTGTAACACGTAAATAGTACATCCATCAGTGTTTAAGCCAGTTCGTTACATGTTGAACACATTAATGCCACGAGATTGACGCCAGCAGATTCCATAATTTTACGGCCTCTAGGTACGTGTCACGTTTGGTTAAGCGCCAATGGCCGGATTTTGCATCAATAGATACATGCTTATCAGTAATTCAATATTACTAATACCTCGCAGGCACAATTTTCTAGTGATCGCCATCGTGAAAGTCAACATGTGTCCGTTGCCTTTACTCCATAAATCGATCAAATGCTAGTTTATCAAAAGTAAGGATGAAACAGTTCAGTTCTCGGATCCCTCAAATACTGAAGAGATTTAAAAATCTCAGTTTTTTCTTTACTCGAGTCGTAAACGCCTTCATAGAAAATATTATTTTTATTCCTGCTTTGCCTCGCGGGTAGTTCTTGGTCAGTGTGCTCGATTGCCACTGCGTGGCCCCGGGTTCGATTCCCGGTCGAGGCCTGCAATGATCTGATTTTCTTGTTTCTCGTAGACGTTTACTTTTGTAGCAGTTCTTGAATTCGTTCCCAGTTTAATCCAGTAAATGAAAACACGTTCTTCTGACAAAGAGAATTGACCAATTTGCTCGCGATTTATTATTTTATTATTTTATGACATAAAATGTATTTATATTTTGAATAAAAATATTATTCGATGTATAATAATAATAAATAAATAATAATGTATAATAATCATTTCCAACAATACTAAGATATTTTCTATTATTTTTTATCAATTTTGACAATATTACATATTTTATGAACATCTTAAAACATATATTATTTGAGACACGAAAATCGTAAAAAAGCATGGTTTTTGGATCGGCCCACCAGGATGTAAATCAAATCCTAGACATTTGTCGATCACTCAAAAGCATATGAAATTGTTTACATTTCATAAGTAGCACTATCTGAAACTCGTTCTGGAAGTTGATGTAATAGATGCATTTTTTATTTTAAAAAAAGAAATTTTTGGTTACATTTTTATAGAAAAAATCATTTTAATAAATTTTCTTACTCTATTTATGAATTGAAAGGTATCTATAAGTCAATTTTTAACCAATTATTACGGCAAAGTTCATATCAGAAGCAAAGAAATAAAATAAATGAAAATTATAATATATTTTCTACATCCAAACATGTGGGAAAGATGTGAGTCGAATTGCAAACTAAGGCCGGAAACCTCCATTATCCGGCTAGAGTATATTATTGTTGCTACCATATTAAAACGTATATATCTATAAATAAGACGCGCTACTTTTCTTAAATGGTTTGGTCTCCTTTCTCTTAAAGATAACATATTAAACAACGATATAGAGCCGAATTCTTGGCGTACAAAAGAGCTCTCGGAACAGTTTTGCGTAATTGGCTTTCCTATTATGAACTGAATAGAGTTTGTCTGGAAACTGTACAGCCAGTGTAAAAAAGTATATTTTTATGGAAATAAAGGAAGACATTTTCTGTTTAAGATTTCTTAATCTTTTTTCATGTTAACTCCCATTGCAGTTTCCACAGCTCCGAAACAGGGACAATACCGACTTGTCCACTCACTATTTACACGGACTGTGTCACTGACTCACAGATTATCTTTGGCTTCGCTCTTATGTTTCCGCCTCTTATCTTATCCTCTCTCTGAATGTCGAACAAAGGGAAGGTTGGTAGGTTCCCGCTGTTTGTTTGGGATGATTTGCTCAAAGGCACGACTAAACTAAATATTATATTATTCAAGGTACTCGTTTCAAAAAGTAAATGTTCATTGGTGCAATAGTATGTTCTACAATTCATCTGCTCTCCGTGTATAGATGTTAATAATTATTTATCTATAACAAAATTTCAGAAACTTTAATGAAACTCATTAAAGGGTTTATTTTATGGGAGTTGCCAGTTTTTAATTGCTTGTTTTACAGGACGCTAATAGGGAAAAAGATATATTTTTCAAAAAATTTCGTCTTTCTGTCTGCCTGCATGCCCTTTTTCAAATTATTGGGAGTTTTTACCTAATTTTCCCGGAAATTGTAAACATTTTCCAAAAATACACACAAGGCTATTTCAAAAATGCATTTAATTTCTTTCTTTATATTTTTTGTAGGGATAAAACACACTGTTTTCCGTTGATTTGCATTATTTAAGTTCTTATCACAATGTGTACTAGTCAAAGAATTCCTTACCGGGACATGAATACTTATTTCTCTGGTAACTATCGTTAATTTTTCACATTGAAATATTTAAAGCTCAATTTTTTAGCATTATAATAGGCAGCGGATTTCTATGATTTTGCATATGTTAGTCCTATGATTTTTCTATGATTTTCCTTCAGTGCGTTGCTAAGTGAAATTTCTTGATATTTGGTTAGAATTCCATGCTATATAGATTAATATGTTAGTGCATATTTCTGCATATTTGGCCGATTTTTCCTGTTGGTACATATTCGTGTAATTGCAGGTGCGCATTTGCATATTTCGTTAATATAGAAACTTATCTCTAAAACGTTTCAACTTTTCATAGGATATATTCATTTGTGAGCGTTTATCGGTTACAAATAGCTTGTCACAGTTTGCGTTTTTGTGTTTTCTATAGATGATAAAGTACCTGTGCAAATGTAGGATATGTCTTGATATCATATTTTTTAAACCAGTCAGAAGAAATTCAACTAGACCTTCAATGTACTCCACTACGGTGAACATTTACATCAATTATTTCTCTCGTGAAGTTAGGTAGATTATATTCTTTTGTCACAAAAATATATCATTTCATTCCAAGCATACTTCTCCCGAATTGTATTCAGAAATTTTTACAGAGGAAATGAAATATTGTTAACTAGCGTACCCGTGCGAGAACTCTCGCATGGTAAACCCCACCCCTCCATTTGTCTATCCTTTCCATAAAAAAGGAGAGGGGAGGAGAGGAACTACTAAAGTACACGGAATATCAAACAAAATAACAATGCAATTGATGTTGGAAACAAATTTTCGATAACAGTTTATTCAGCGTTTTAGAGAGATGTTCTGGGAACAATTCATACTTCTTTAAAAACAACATTTGAAGAAATTATTCACTCCTCCTTGAGAGTTAACTTTTCGCTTTCCTTGATAGTCACAACAATAATAGAAAAGTTTTTACTCCTGAGAAAGCCAAGTAAAGTAGTGCGAAAATACCGGATCGGGCAAGAACAGACCTACTCATTGCAATATTATTTAACATTCCTTGATTTGTAATGAGGAACCGAGGGGGTTTTGGAGAGTCAGGGTGCCAGCTTGCTGGGGTGAAAAAATTGAAAAATTATTTGTATACTAAAAAGTATTGGATTATTTTCTGCGTTCTTACGTACCTCAAGAAAAGCAATTCGGAGCCAACAAGTAATCAAACTAATATTTTCACCTTCGAGTACTTAATACCATTTGTTGCAATTAGAAACAATTTAGTAGGCTTAGACTTCACTTCGGTACATGGGAATGTTGCTCAAACAATGGTTGCATATTGAATATCTTAACGAAAATGACACCTTCAGTTTAATATTAAACGGTGTATTATTTGCAATATGACTTTGCAGCTGGGCATTGATGTACATACTTCCAGATACCGCCAACATTTAAATCGTGCGTTTGGACTGCGATCGTTGGCAGTTGTCGAGTGACTTACGCTATCTTTCTATAACTTTAAATTTAGGTGTTTTTTTAATTAATTCACAGAGAATTGTAGACTGGCGCGTTTTGATTTTTGTTTTCCATTTATTTCAAGCTATTTTACATTAGCTACTTTAGAAAGTTTGTTCCTTGTGTTGTGCCATAGCACAAGTTTTCCCCCACTACCTTCGCGTACCCGTGCGAGAACTCGTGCATGTTAGACCCCACACTCATCCCTATCCTTCTATTTTCATTCTAAGAGTTAACGAAACGTGTTTATTTGTTTAAAAATCTATGAAGTTAACTCGCAATGTACTAAGACAATAACAAATAAAAATAAAAAACAATGCTATTAATGTGGAAAAGAAATTTTCAATAAATATTTATTTAATATCATGGAGATTTTTTTTGGAACAATTCCCAACACTCACTTAAAGACATTTGAAGTAATTATTCAATATTCTTTGTCAGTTAGGTTTTAGTTTTTCTTGATAGTCACAAAAATATTAGCTTTTTACTTTTGAGAAAGCTACGCGTCTGAACCCGCTGACTTGAATATTTCATCGAATAATCCCATAACCATAATTAGGTACTTACAAACCACGGCAAAACGTTAATTGAATGGTTTCACAACACGCATAAGAAACTATCTTCATAGGGTTCAAGCAACTATAATAGTACTTATAGTTGTTGCTGGAGAGCAAATCTTGAATTAATGATTATGCAAATAAACCTAATCAGACTGCACAAACCACGGTGTATATAGAAAGAGTAAATATAAGATATGAGGAATCTAAGCCTTCTAAACGTGTTGCCACAGAAATGGATACTAGCAACATGGGCTGAAATATTTAGGTGGCATTGGTGATATTGAAGCGCCGAAACGAAAATTTTTTTGAAGAATGTCCAGAAGTATCTCTTCTTGTAGATTGAAGTGTGAAAATCGTTTCTTTGAGGCCGTTGGCCTCAAAATTTAAATTTTTAAGGCCCTAGAATGCCTTGTTTAGGAGTTATCGGTTAAAAACCGCTTACGAGTGTGGCGGGTTGCATTAGAAATGGATATTTATATGCCTTTTTTTTAAACAAATCCTTCATATTTTCAAAGTCAAAATGGAATTTGTCAAGTCTCCGTGAAATTCTCTTTCTTTAGAGCCCTCATTTATAAAGATTGGTTGCGTGTGAGAGCCGTAACGCAAAGGTATACTACTGAAATAATACAGGAGATGATATTAAATGCATATTGTAGGGCATATTTCATAATTTTTCGGTCATAAATATATGAATTATTTTCCCTAATTTCATGATATAATTATTTTGTAAATTTTTGTGATAAAGAAACAAGTTCAATACTATTGATTTCGATCATACCTTAGAGTTTTACTAGCCAATGGGAAACTGAAATTAAGAGTTTTCCATTCCCAGGCTTTTTGAAGCGATTTTGGATGTTAGCCCGTAAACAATCCTCCCATTGGAATTGAGTCTCACTGAGTTTAATTAAAAAATTAATTAAATCTTTGTGAGCATGTATCTCGGTCCAAGGTCAGTGTATTGAAGGCTATTGCGTGCTTGCAGGCGTTCGAGGAGCTGGAGACGCTCTTCGCCAGGTACAACGTGTGCATCGCGGTGAAGGAGAAGCTGGTGAAGGACTCGGGCGTGGCGCAGGACAGTGGCTACGACGGGATCGTCTACAAGCTGCTCACCAAACCTCGGGCGCGCGGTAAGCAACGATAAATACCTCTCATTATTTTGCAAAACCATGTTAAGAGCATTTGTGTTTAGTTACAGATCTATCATTTTATTGTTATCATCATTATTAGGAATTTTAACGTCGACTTAGCCTTTGGGTTATCAGCTGACGCCCCCTGCTTTTAGTTAATACTATTGTCATTTTACATCCTAGGGATCATCATGTTCTATCAGTTTATTAGTGTATTATATTAAGTTATTTTAACTCAACTTAAAGTGAATGGTCAAAATAAAAATAAGATATGTTATTTAAGATGATCGAAGACGACTCGTAACGTGTACCGTTATGGAAACACAAATGCGCTAACGTGCCGATTCCGGGTTGGCGAGATCGCTAAAGCATTAGTGTCGTAGCGATTTCGGACCGGGACTCCTCGGGCATGGTTTTATTTGTGTTCGTCCTTTCACCCCCTATCATCGCCATATCATGTCATCTTCATAGTTACCTCACGTTAAACCCAATAGTGGTCTCTAGTGACTTAGATGTTGCTGCGACCTTAAATTTAGAAAAAATGAGCACACGTGTGTCGAAATGAAATACCCTATTTGTTTGGGGTATTATAAAGGGCAAATTAATTTTTAAAAAATTATAAGTAAATCAAATTGTAAGTGAAGATTATAGTAAAACATAAGTTAAATGCTTATTATTATTATTATTATTATTATTATTATTATTATTATTATTATTATTATTATTATAAGCTACGGGAAGATAAAAGAACTTTGTTTACTCCAGGCGCTGTCATTATGCCATTGGAAGCTGCTTGCATTGACCTTTGGGCGCTATTCTGGATGGAGGAACCAAACGCCATATACTGTATCCAATTCGTGCATCCTGTATTTTTTACGTAGTTATCAGTTTCTTGCATCAAGGCTAAACGTGAAAGAGATTCATTTACATGAAGAATGTGTCACTGATTTCAATGAAATAACAATGAATTCAGCTGCAATTAGCTAAAGAAATTATTAATTAAGAGATATCGTGGAGACAACATTATTAACATTCTCAACAAATTTTCATAACACTGATCTGGCTTACCAAACAGTGTGAGTTGAACAACGCACCCGATCTCACCTGACCTTAACCTCTAGACGGCCGACAGAATTATAGTGCACTCGTCCTCAAATGACGCTAATGACCTACCCAGTCTACATTGTAGATTCTACAACAGTGTTGTCAAGGTCGACGCCACGAGCGGGAGTCCATGGCACGAGTGCCACGACGAAATAGCCCCTCTACGCAGTTCATTACCTCACCACCAGAGACAACGCCATCCCTATTGTAAAACGGCGGGGTTACTAGTAGTTCCCTTTCCCGACCCTAGTTGCGCAGAGAAGCTCGTAACATGGTACAATTCCACAACGGGTGCCACCGCCACCAGTACAGACCTTGACACCAGTTCTACAAAGTCGCTTCGAATGTTATAAATGGGCCCGACACACGCATATAGGTGACATAGGCACATATTGCGACGAAACGGGAACTTATAAAAGATTGAATTGAATTATAAAAGAAATCTTTTTAATGCAATCAATGCATTAGATGTATTGCCAATATAAGAAACACGCTGGTGTGCTTTCTTACGCAAGAAATTACTCATTCTGTATATTTTCGTAATATGCTTCTTTTATTACAATAAATTTCGTGCCCTTGAAATAATTAATCATTTCTTAATTTGCTGTTTCCTGCAACAGACTACAGTGAAACCTCTCTGAAAAATCATTACTCTCAACAACCGATTTTTCTTGGAATTGAGACTGAAACCCATATATTGTATGTAAATCGTATCCTTGTTAACGAACCACTCCTCTATTCGACCACCGACCAGCCCCTTCGTGGCAATCTTCTTAATTTACCCCTTTCAAGGGATCACTTTCAGTAAAAGATTTGGTGACACTGTAAACGGCATATGTGCTACGCCCTGCACGTGGCTTTCAATCCTCGAGGAAATCCAGGAGCGGAAGGGAATCCGGAAATCATGAAGCAATTTTCGATGGCCAATTATATGATACCACAGCTGCTCGTGCCATTTTAGCTTCATTTCTTCTAATGTGGGGCGATATGAAAGTAACCTAACGTTTAATTATTCGAATTAATAGAGCCTTTCTTACCTTCGTTTATTTTTCTGGAGAACAATTGGCACGGTAGAATAACAATGCCGCAAGTCAGAGTTACCGAATTCTTTCCTAACACGCAAATGTTTATACCCAAATGGCATATCATTCTACACAAAGAAGGTTTTTTTTACTGGTAGATAAATATTGGGAATACTAAAACTGAAAATGATTTTTATTTTTCACTAAAAGAAGGAAATGTAAATATTTTTAAAAAATAAGGTAGTACATATGTCTAAAAGTCGTTTGGTCAAAATGTCGTTTGGTCAAAATTGGTAAAAGGCAAAATACAAGTTTGTACAAATGTTTTACTCGTATTTTCCATTATTCGTGGCCATTTACTACAAATCCAATAAATATATTCATTGGGAGGATATAGGCAGCTTCCTTAACATCCGATGTCTAGTAATAATATAAGATTTTTTTGTAAAAAGAAAATTCCCCCACGAAGCAACCACTCCTCTAAGAGGTCACGTTTGTTTTACAAAACCAACAGTGCTCGCTTAAAACAGGTTTCGCTGTAAATCAGTGTTGCCATGGTCGATACCACGAGTGAGAGTCCGTGGCACGAATGCCACGACGAAATCGCCTCTCCACGCAGTTCCTAACCCCGCCTCAGGAGACAACGCCATCACTATTGTAAAACGGCGAGGTTACTAATAGTTTCCTCTCCCGACGCTAGTTGCGCAGAGTAGCTCGTGGCATGCTACGGAGCCACGACGCGTGCCACTGCGACCAGTAGAAGACCTTGACACCAATGTTCTAAAAACTGCAAGAGTGCAGGGAGGATTCGCTGGCCACTGCCATCAATGTGTGGAGGCCGCTCGTCTGCCCTCCGCGGCGGCGCAGCGGCGGGTGCGGAGCGATTGCTGACGTGGCGTGGACGTCCCGCTTAATCTTCAGCGCCGTTTTAGCCCCCGGGCGGCGCAGCGATAAGCGCGCGGACCTCATGAGAGATAAGCGCCGTTTCTTCCGCTGAGAAATGCCGGCGTCGGTTCCTGCACGCGGCCTCCCGCAGCACCCGCCCCCCCCCCCACCTTCCCTTGTGCGAGGCCTCAGATGGGAGTTTTGGCCAGATGTTGGCGTCCCGCTTGCTTGAGTTGCCCGAGGTCTGCTGTACCAGGGCATTTTAAACGAAAAAAAATAAATAATAATAATAATAATAATAATAATAATAATAATAATACGCATAGAGAAATCACGTTTCCATATGTGAATACAAAGCACATTATATTGGGCACTCAACACTTGTATCTTTTGTTTTATTCTCTTTCTTCTTCTTCATCGTTCATTTCATTGTTATTCTACTCATTCTTTAGACTTCAACTTCTTTTTTCTTAATTTTTCTGTTAATACTTATTTTCCTCCTTTTTCTTCTCTTTCTCCTCCCTCTCCCCTTTCTTCTTCCTTTTCTCCTCCCTCTCCGTTTTCTTCCTTCCCTTCTCCTCCGCCTTTTTTCTTATCGATATTGTAGCTAATATTAGCGAGGCATCACGATTGCCGCGATTGCTACACTGCGGCATGCCACGCACAAAGGTCGAGCGACTTGCGTTAAGCAGAGTGACCGAAAATTCAACATTCAAATCTATTATACTGTAATATACCTTCATCCTTCACTTCGTAATACGTTGTCGTGAGTTTGACCTGTTCCGAATTTATAGAAAGATGTGGGCGCCAGGAACAGGTGACATAAACTAATACTAACTTTTCCCTATTTAATTCTGTCAAAATTATATGGGCATCCAGCTAGCTTGGGCCGATGGATTCGGATTACATGTATTCGCTATCGCTAAGATAGCCGATTACCTGATCTGCCGACTGTACAGCCTGGCGTGGAATCTGAAATATGGAAATTCTCTGCTTCCAACTAATTAGAAGCTTATGATTGACAAATGAACAGACTCTTTTCTTTTTCCAAAGAACAAAATTTAACAATTTATTCAATGTTAATTTTAACAGATTACTTAATGGCCATGACCCCTTTTAAAAGATATTATTTTAATATAATGCAGTATATGTTACCGTCTTGCCGACCCGCTCGTTCCGAAGACGCTTCTCACTTGGCCGATGAATCCGAGTCGCTCTTCTGTCTTCTGATCTTGCGCGGTTGCTGAAGTATCCAGTCCACACTGCATAAAATCTAGCTAAGTTCTTTCCGACGCTTTAGGTTTATAATCTTTCACACGAGTTTAATAAAATACTAATGTTCGAACTATCGTCCGGTGAACACCCAAAACTGCCCAAGTCCGCGGATGTACTCCGGCAAATAATTTCTAAGTCCGATGACGACTGTTACTTTTCGCACGAAAATGTATAAGTCTCACTTTCAACTACAAGGTCCGCACACTATTTGCACTCCACGAAAACTCAAGAGCCGAGTTCACGACCTACACTCCACCACTCTGAGTCAGACTGTAACGATCTGCACTCAACGAAGCTCCAAGTCCGAATGAATGTTTTTCTGTATTTTGCAACCCTTGATGGGTCGGTAGCGTCCCACGTTCTATTTTTCCAAAACACGGCGGTAAACACCAGAAAGTCTAATTGCCCCCCGCCAACCCGCTCATTTCTTACAACCCCATGTAGCCGCGCCTTCGTCCGTCATACGTTTTTCGACCAATCACATATTCTTTATTATATCGATCTAGCCAGCGTTCCGGCACCTACGAGGCTTGCAGCTAGTTTATTTACCTGCCCTGCACCATAGCAACCCTCTGCGCTGGCGTTACTAGGGCCGGATATCGCCATTTTACAAGTCCATTTAGTCGCCCTGTATACAACTAATATTATGAATAAACCATGTCCCGTTCTGGTATATCACAATACCGATTTAAGACTCTTCGTAGTGGTAAATAATATGATGTTAAAATGTCACTCTATCACCTGGGGTGATCCTTTTGTTAACTATTCTCATGAGCACTCCGGACCAGGGACCACTAGATACTCAAGGAAGTATCTCTACATCAACCACTCTCGTGGGTACTCCTTGCGGCGGCACGGGAAACTATTAAACCGACGTAATCTAACATGAGGTATTGTGTATTTTATAGATTAAATGGAATCATATTAAATAAGACACATAATTATAAAAAATACTATATTGTATACGAGTGTTGAGGCAGAAGTTATGGCAACTATTTTTTTGTAAGAATATGAGTAAGAATATGAATATAAATGGGTGGAAATTTTCAAATATACACATGAAAGGACAAGGTATAAACTAAGTGCTTGGACATTTATCAACACACAAAAATTGATTATGAAAATTTATTAAGGTATTTGAAATGGCCGTACTCGTTTCATGTTCTAAGGCATTTTGGAGAATATGACTTCACAAATTCGAAAAGCATTACATACCGTTCTAAATGTCTGATTAGGTAGATGCTCTATCGTTGCACATCACATTGATCCGCACACTCACAGGTCGTCACGTACGTTGCTGATCACTGGTTGCTGCGCATCTTTGCAGAAACTCTCCTGCGCATCTCGCGGCTGTCCGGTAGGAAGGGCATTATTCCATGAGTTTCCATCAATTCCCTGTGACATTCTCGGGCATTCCTTTCATGGTGAACGGCTCTCTTGGAGTAAGAGCGCTAATAGAGACACTTGCATAGCTAACTGTTGATGTAAACACACCCTACTGTAGCATTTCTTTCAAGATATAAATGAAATTTTGCGATCCGATAACATTTCTTTTAGGAAAACAAGTAGTTGCCAAGACTTCTGCCCCAACTCTCCTATAATAAATTACTAATCTAAAAGCTCCCTCAGAGGTATTTCATTAGCATAAACATTGCCTACTGTTGTATACATATGCATGTGTAGTGAATACATCTCCCAAAAAGTAGATTTTTCTGCAAAAATACTTAACAATATTCGCAGCTCTTTGAACCCATTTAGGCACAACCTTCTGGACATAGAAAAAGAGAAATCGTCATGAAACTGTAATACATTTCTCAGCAAATTTGCATAAGAAACATTTGTTGATCTAATCGAAGAAATAAAGTATTTTTTGTATTTTTTCCTTGGAAATGATTCACCTTTTGCATTGTAATTCTCTCCTCAAAAATATGTAAGAAAAACAAAATACGTAAAATTCAAATTGATGAAAGTATTTAAAATTGTTTTTTTCGAGCATTTTCAAATTTTCGAGCGAAGCCGTAGTGACTCAACGAACGTTTTGCATTAACAGAAGTATATAGACACTTCTGCGCCACACAACAGTTTTATACGAAATCAAATACGTACTAATACAATGTTGTTTGTAAGGAACCGGTGTGCACGTAAAGTTCTTCCCCGTATTGCTGGAGACAGACTCGGGAAAGGGGGTAGGAAAATAAGGCCTACCCTCGAGCCAACTTTATATTGTATTTAAACTATGTTTATTGAACACAATTACCACATTGTTTCCATAACTTTTCCAAGGAATGTTTGCATCACTTTTTCAAGAAATATTTATGACAGAAATACTAAATTGTTTTGAGCGGGTTGCAGGAGGTGTCATGAAACAATGGTCTGTAAGAAAATATGATTGTGATATTTCGATTCCTTGTCGAGTTACGCATAAGCTCTGTGGAACATGAAGAAGCACGTGCTCTATTACCTCTGCTTCATTAACGCTCATCCTTGATACCGAGAAGCGGAGGTAAGGGAGTTTGAAATTTCACGGTGAAGGTCAGGAGGTCGTAGAAGCGAAATATTAGTATGTGTAACAGGAAAGCGATTCCACGAAAGAAGCATATAGCGCTTATAATAAATCGTATATGAGATGCTCTATTTCTCTTTGTAAATATATTCAAATGCACCGAAATATAGAAAAGGCTAAAGTACGTAATAACACTAAAGAATATCTATTACATAAATGGTTTTAATTAGTTGAAAATTTGTTGTAAACTCTAAAACAATTATAGGATGCAGGTACCGTACCTGTATTTCCACTTCCATATTACGTATATGAAAATATACGATACATGACATATTACTTATATTGATATGGTAATTGAAGTGGGATGTATGGGGCGTAGCAGGACATTTCATGAACACACATTATAGACCAAGGTTTTTAAAACCTGATCATTTGACGGCAAGCATTACAGATACACCACTTTGCTTTGTGGCCGTCAGATATTATACGCTTTCCATGTAGCATCCCTATACCACTATTCCAGGACTCAACCTCCAAAGTCAACTGCGCTCTCTCACTGCACACGGCGTCTGCCGCCGTCAAGGGTTGCGAGCGAGCTTGCTTCACAAGAGCGAGACTAAAGCTCTCGTGCCAGCCAGGGCATGTGAAGGATCAACTTGCCGTTTCGCCATGCACTTTAGCTTCTACACTGCTACACTTCATAGTAGTCAAAGGGAAAACCACTTTGTATTCCCTAAATCATCTGGAGTGTCAATATAATTCGTCATTTCAGTTCAGCTTGGAAGACAAAAACGTGATCTTTGGACTTGATCGCTAACTTTCCGGTAGGAAGATGTCATAAGAAGGAATGTAGAGGAGAAATGAAACCGCTTCGTTCACCTAAACGTACTATACTAATAGTGATGTGTTATACTAGGCCAGTGTTGTCAAGGCCAATGTCACGAGCGGGAGTCCGTGGTACGAGTGCCACGACGAAATCGCCTCTCCACACAGTTGCCTCTCTACACATCGCCTCTTCACACAACTCCGCCGCAAGAGACAAAACCATCGCCATTGTAAAACGGCGGGGTTACTAATAGTTTCCTCTCTCGACGCTAGTGGCGCAGAGAATCTTGTGGCATGCTACGGTGCCACGATGCGTGCCACAGCCACCAGTAGAAGACCTTGACACCATTGCCCTACACTGTAGTTTGACTACGTATAGATTATAGTATAATTGGTTAGATGTAAAACGCCGGCAAGGACACGCTTAGATAAAAACATTTTTTATCGTACATGGGTGATAAAAAGGTTCTGTAGCTGCATATTGTTGAACGTTAATAAGAATTAACCTTTTGAATAAAATAAAGTAAAATATTAACTTTTGTTCATCGACACTGTGCAGGAAGCTTGCTTGTCAGCATCATTCGTCAAATTTTCCCCGAGAAAAGCCAAGAGACTGTTTTTTTACTTGATTATTAACATTCTAGTAAAGGTATGAGCACTTATCCCTTATCGTACTCTAATAGCCTCACTTCTGCGAGAAGATGGCGAACAACATGAACCCCCGAGAAAAACGGCATCGTATGTAACTTAACACTTTTAAGTCAGTTGACGCTTTGTTGCACGTGTTGGTGATAGGGCTCCATTCTTCGGCCTGTTATTTAACATAAAGGATCTTTGAATCTGTGGAACGCCTAATTTTCAACACGTTTTAATAAAAAAACATTGTTGTCGAACAGTTTGTTAGGGGTAAAAACGAAAAGCTAATTTAAAACGATTTATTTAAGAAAAGATATCAGGGAACAATGGCTTCGAAAATAGCTTGAAAAGAATCATGTTTCAAGTTCTTGCTAAGTTCACGCTACAAAAACCCCCGCGCAAACCACAAGAACAACTACGAAAATTTCCCATACGAAACAGAATACCTTCCTTCTTGCGAGTTCCCATGTCTCGTACTTCCCTATCGTTTACCAATCTCGTGGCGTCCGGACTCAGTTCGTGAATGGGACAACGGTAAGGAAGAAGACACGAGATATGACTAGAAGGTGAAGAGGAAAAAGAAGGGTGGACTGCATATTATTAACTTTGCTGCGTGATCCACATGTACGACAGGCTCCAGGCTCTAGGACGTATACCTCCCTGGCCGCTCCCACCACAGTTGAACTCTTGAACGTAATCTACGATCTCGCCAGCACACAGCAGCATGAAGTGTTATAAGTTCTCTCCGTTAAACAGTATATTACAAGACACACCTGGGATAGTTGATCACAAAATACCCCTTTTTTAACATAATTCATCCTTCAGTACAATAAACAAATAACATAGAAACCATTGAACTCGTTACGTCTCTTCTATTTTCTATTAATAACAAACAATTTTCACCTATAAATATTCTCTTCCCGAACTCTGTAATTTGAATGCCTATTATCTCTGTAATTTTAATGTCTATTGACACTGCGATATTTTTTGAAATTTTTTTATAAAACTGTTCAAACGCATAAAATGTACATTTTTAAAATCTATTTTTCTGATGGTAAAATAGGAAGTTTTATAAAAAATATATAAAATAGAATGTTCTATTTTCATCAAATAATTGTACGCAACAACCGGTTCGCATTTGCGAATGGGGAAAGCGTCGCAACAGCTGAGAAAACCGTGAAGCTCTAACGATAACAAACTGCGCCATATTTGCAACTGGGCGTAGGTTAGGTTATTTTCCTCGAAATATGACAGACTAAAAGAGCATCGATATGTCAGAAGATGTTGGGTGTGAGTGATGGGGCAAAACGCGCTTCAGATGAGTATCGGAACTTGTATATTGTCAACGACCCCGTTGTATTATAACCGTAACAGTAATAATTTTGAACACAGCATTCCCCATTTAGGAGCCAAACAACATTACGAAAAATTAATTACAAAAAAACTATGTACGTTTCATAAAACTCGTTTTATAGAAAATCTGCCCTTGCGCAACAAGCACAACAAAGTGTCTCGGGAGCCTCGACGCTTGTCAAGAGCGAGGCGAAAGCCCTTGTGGCGCCTAAGCCACGCACCGTGTGTAGTGGCAGCGTGTGCGAGGACAGAAGTCATTTCAACTCTCAAGGGAGACTGTTGGCAACTCGTTAGAGGGCTCACTTGTGGCCGCGGAACAACACACGCGAGCGCGTTCAGGTACCAGCGGGCGCCATCGATTGTGCCGCAACATTGCTCCGAGTGCCATGAATTCTGCTCGCTCGTTCGCGTGCGACGTCCACGACTGTTTTTGCTCACGTCCCCGGGCCGAAATTGGGATTGAATTTGCTGTGAGTCAGAGGATTATGGTTCTTTTGCAATGATTACCAAATAGGACATTCCTCTAAAATTATTTAACTAAGGATTACAAATATATTGAAATATTTACAATACGGAATGGTACAATGAACATTTGTGTGGAAAACACAGAAGAGGTGACAAATCCATTTATTTAATGTTTTATAGAAAAATAATTAGAATAAATGTATGAAGTACCAAATTTGTCATATTTTTTATTTATTTATTTTACAACTCAGGTCATGAGCGATCACTGCAATTTGCATTCATTCACATTCCGTCATAATTATTGAATATCCATAGGCATGTAGCCTTTCTTTCAGTAAAAGAAGCTTTTTTATCCTAATATTAATTTTATGTAACATGCTAGAGCTAGAGCTAGTTACATAGCGTAGACGAGAACATCTACATTCTGGCTTTGATGGTATTTGATGAGATAGATGATTTTAAATAAATAAACCCAGTTCTCGCGGATAATCTGAAATTTAATTTTGATATGGTATTGTTGATTCAGTTGTAAAACATCATCTTTAAAGAATCTTTTTACACAGCTCTCATTTAGTACGAGATTTCTTACTTTTAGTGAGGACGTTTTCTCACAGAATTTCCTTAACTTCTTTGGTTCAGTGTGCATAAAGATACACATTTTGTACGAATCTGGTTTTATTAACTTTTTAACAACTTATTACTCGCATATCCTTCGTTTCAAGAGGGCATAAACGAAAACGAAAAAATGAACTAAATGATTTTGAAATGATGTTTTATCCATAACGAGTAAAATTATCTTTACATACTTTTGATATAGTAGATGTAGCAGACGCACTAAATCATAGAAATACGTAGGTCATTCGGAAAGTAAAGAACGTTTTGTTCTAAAGATGTGACCGCTTCCCCTCACCACTGACGCTGACCGATCACTGATCTTGGTTTCATCCCTTCAGTTTGATGGCACCTACGACCCAATACGGTTCATTACTGCTTAGCTGTGCGACTTTTAAATGTGTGACAAAATTGACGATCGCGCCAAGAGTGAGGAGCGTTACGTTATACGCTTTTTAAACGCGAAACAAATCTTACCCATCTAAATTTATAGACAGATAACTGACGTAGATGCGGCGGCCTACTATCAGACGCCGACTTCGCCGCGCCCATAAGAAAATTACCGCGGAATTCTAACCTTCTTCACGATAATGCACGTTCGCATGCAGCGAGAGTGTCATCGAATGTGCTTTCGTTTTTTCTGTGGGAAATTTTTCAATATCCGCCGTACAGTCCGGACTTAGCCTCAAGTGATTATCACTTATTCCCAAATTGAAAGATTTTTGGGTGGACAAAGCTACGGAAGTGATGAACTTAACAGTACCGTTAATCAGTGGTTCAACAACTTGGTGGCAACTGAGTACGTATAATGCACAGAAAAACTGCTAAACCTGTACGACAAGGGCCTCAATTTGAACAGTGACAACGTAGAAACGAACAACAATGACAATGTAGAACAGTGACAACGTACCTTGGACATCAATGCAACGAGTAAAATTTTCTTTACATACTTCTAATAAAGTAGATGTAACAGACGAACTAATTTATAGAAATACGTAGGAAATCGTTTAATTACATCAAATAAAAATTTCTGTAGAAGAAAAATGTTCTTTACTTTCCGAATGAACCTTCCATAAATCGTGGTTGGATTATACACTTGTTCATTCGTTTCCAATATATCGCATATTTCAACCGTAAATAAAATGTTCACTCTAAGGTCTGAGCATATCATCCCTCGACATTTAAAATATCAGAATGAGAACGAGAAAAGCAAGGTATTTCATCAAGCCGAAGCATGTTTTAATCTACATTTACCCGCTCGAGCGACTAAATGAAATTGCAACGTCCCTCTCCCCTTCTCTTCATTTTGTCCTGTTCGTTCCTGTTCGTACTGAAATATTGCAGGCGTATCCTTGTGTAGGTTGAGAAGGAATATATGGAACCGAGGGCATTTGCCATACTGAATGGATACAGAATGATACGTAAAATTGCAGTGAGATTGATTAGGAGAACAATCCTGTTGACAGAGGATGAACTTGATTTTTATTACTTATCTGGGAGTTATCCTGAGAGTTTAAAATAAGACGAATTCATGATGTGAAGACTGGAATTGAAATGAACGAGACTTCTTACCTTGAAATTCTATCATGGGCTTTCTCCTCTAAAACATGCAAAGCAAAAAAGTTAAATGTTAACGATAAACTAGTGACTCTACAAGAGTACATACTTTCTCGCTTTCTAAATGTCCCTATACATATATATATATATATATATATATATATATATATATATATATATATATAAAAGTTCAGAGTTCAACAAAATACACTTAAAAGAATGGCATAGGTCTCATGTCGTTCTTTCTAGTGTTCTTTGTCCTATTAGTGAAAAAATGGAAGAAAAAGTTTGGAGCGGAGAAATGCTTTTTTTATAAATTGCATTCATTTCAAGCAGAATTACTGAAAGCCTACTCGTTTCATCAAACAATATACAGGATCTTTTTTAAAGAGCTAATATTTCATAACACATTTTGTTTAAGGTAAAAATCTCTGTCTCAATCTTGTAGTTTTGAAATGTTAAAATTTTTCAATTTTCAAAAATACGGAGTTCACCGGAAATGAGACTAGCACAACCTTTTACCTTTTAATGTACATACATGGAGAAAATTTAAATAATTTTCAGACGTTTTTTAAAAAGAAAATGTTTAAAAAATTAATACTTGCCTATATTTTACGCAAAATTACGCGAAAATTCATTTTTTCGAAAATACATTGCCTTATTTAGAAACCTGTTTTTAAAGAACAGATTTTATTAAGGAACAAAAATTCTATCAACAATATTGAATGAAAATTTTCAATGAAAATTTTCAATGAAAATCCTGAATGCACCATTCTTTTAAGAGTCATTTACGGTATCCGAGGATAAAGTTTAATAAAAAAAATTGAAGCTATTTTTGAGAATATTGTAAAAATGTAATTAAGACTTTTTCGGCTCACGATTACATTACTTTCTCTTCTTACTTAGGGGCAAAAAAGTAATTAATTAATTAATTATCGATTTTCTAAGGAGTACTGATATTTTTTATCTAATTTTAAATAACAAATAGCTCTAAAACTCGGGTTTTACTCACTACTGACGATGTGGAATGTGGAATGACATATTAGTGGAATGTATCTACTTGCCAATGAACGTAGTACAATCATTACATTAAAAAAGCAACAGTCAAAAAAGGGAGAATCCACAACTCTTCAAACTGAGAGACTGCCGCCCTAGATACTAGGGATGTAACATCGATGTCAATGTTTTCAAAAATTGATTTTTTTTATAAATACATCGGTGTATTTAACTTCGATATTTTTACGTGATTAATGTTTTTTCGATGAGAAGTGTGCCCTCATAATAAAATTCTATAACAATTTTCAAATATTCGTCCATTAAATCTTCTTCAGATCAAAGTGATCAATGATAAAAATGTAAGTAAAATCGATTTTTCGACAATAAAGACACCTATATTATTTTTAAATTATCAAATCAGATAAGCTTCAAAGTCATCTCTGTTTAATAATATCTTAGGTTTTGGGTCGATGATTTATTCACATCAATGTTTTAATGTTGAGCATCGATTTTCAGAAACACCAATGTTTTGTTGTCGAGATTGCATCCCTACTAGCTGCGGCCATAGTGGAAAGAGATAGATATATGGACATACGGCCTGTAATATCCTCCGGTGCACCGATTTTTGCTCGTTCTCCGCAGCACCAGTTTGCGTCACGAACCACGTGACCACAACATGGACACTTCGTTTGAAAAGCCAAACCAGACGCAGGTCGCCAAGTTGCAAAGAGAGCGGGAAGTGTTGAGAAACATTTTTAAAATTGCATTAAGTGTCAATTTTCAATGGTGACCAACTCGAAATAACACGCTAGAGGTGTAATCGAAATAAAAGATGCAAGTACTTAATATATCTGTTTTAATGACTTATGATAACTTTGGCAATTTGAATTCCCGCGAATATTGTGACGCAAACTGATATCTGAAGTCGGAGACGATGCGCAAGAGCCCACCCATGTCTATCCTCCTTGGCTACGGCCATTCACGGCAACTACTCTCGGTATTATCCAAGCTTGCGATTTTTCTTTTTCTGCGCCGTGCAGCTGAGCGAGGGCGGGAGGGGCGTGCCCACTCGTGGCTGAGAGACGGAGACTCGGGCGGCTTATCGCCACCAGCCGCGGAGTTCCGCCCTTATCAGCATCCGCCGAGCCTCCGGGTCAGCATTAGCGATTCCATCGCGGATCCAGACGCCCGCGCCGCGGAGGGGAAGGCAGGGCAGGACCTGGCGCCGCGCCGTGGAGCGGGCGAGAGCCAACAGGGCGGCCGAGAAGAAGAGAAAGGGCGAGGTTCAAAAGGCGCGGGAAAGTGTCGGGTTGCTACGAGTGGGTGAACGAAATAAAGCAGGAAAATGAGAAACTGCCGTTAAAAGTACACCCGTGCAATTCCGGTACTAGGAGAACAACAATGCAGGGAGGTCAACATCGGATATCAGAATAAATTGCAAAATATTTCAACGAAAATATTACTTATTTAAGAACTAAAGGTACATGCATTTAACTTATAAAACAATCCATTTGTACAATTTTTTTATTATCTATTTATTTATCGTCGCATCGACGTTAATGTCATTAGCAACTAAACAGCTAAATACATTTTACTATTAGAATATGAAATTTAGAACCATATTCATTGTCAAAAACGTAAGAAAATATAATACAAGCAAGCAATATATACAAACAATACAATGCATACAATACATACATTACAATACATACAATACAATACATACAATATAATGCAAACAATACAATATAAACAACATAAGTGTAATAAGTAGTTTCTCTAAATGCTATTCCTCAATCACGAAATCAATAATTCTCTTTCGAGTTATCTTGAATCATCTATCGAGAACGTTATCATGTCTACCTTCTAACTGGTGTTTTTGACAGCTGCTTTTTTTTAGAGGGCAGTAAATTAATGTGTTTTGCTTTTATACGACCTTTACACTGGCCACATATAGGAGGGCTTTTTCCAGTTATGATTATCATCTGCAAGTTTGTGTTCAAATATTTTCAGTTTTTAAGATACAACAAAGTCATATCCTTTTTTAAAATTTTCTGTTCTCGCAACCCCTTCCGCGGGGACAGAAATGAAAATAATATTTTTTGAAGAACTAGTTTAGTTCAATATTTACCAAGTTCATCCGCTTGCACAACTGTTATTTACATTGACAGATACTAAAAAGAGATTGCAACGTGTTTATAAGTAGGCATGGCTCTAAGAAACGGCAGAATTTTTGAGAAGCAATGACGCCTAGCGATGGACTTTTTTTCTTAACTTCTGGTAATCGTGGGAAAACGAAACCGTCATTAAGGATTAAGATATGTTCTAATAATACAAGTCCTAAACGAAGAAAAAGTAACTCCTTACCTCAACAAAGATCTAGGAAAAAACTTTACTGGCATCCATCGTTAACCTCCCATTGGTATGCTGTATATGGACAGTTAATGTGTTGATTGGGTGAGGATTGGGAGAAGTTAGGCAGAGCGGGTGCGGTGGAACGAGGAGAGAACGGCAGCGGGACAGGGAACTATACTTCGATTTTTTAACGTGATCGATTTTTTTTCGTAAATCAGCTGTTACGGTGTCATCCAAAATGAGAACTTGAACGTCAACATGGTGGCGTCACTGTGGTGACGTTTAAGATCTCGATTTGATGATAGAGTCAACTGCTAATTTACGTCAAGCACCATGTCAAAAAATTGAAATATAGAGAGCGCAGTGGCTAGACTCCCTAGATGCAGAGAGTAGCGCAACCTAAACGACAGCCGCCATTTAATCTTTCAACCGATTGCCCCGCCAGGCAGCATTCAGACATTAAGAAGAAATTATAACAATTGAAGGCTTTTCTGAGAGATTGAAGTAATTAATTCTGGCTTGGTAGATTGGTAGTTCTGAAGTCACACAGTTGTAATTTATCTGACAATTGGACATAAAATGGCGATATCGGCGGCGCAAAGGAGTGCGATATCTTTTCTAACGGCGCATGGTAGTTAGTTAGTGCCTTATTTTACGTGGCGAGACTCAGACCATCGGACCAGCTCTTCCGTCATCCGCTCCTTGCACCATCAAGCGGAGAAAGAAAATATTACCCGCGCGAGGAAACAGGCGATTTTGAATTTAGCCCAGATGCTTCTTTTAGTCTTGAAGGTCTTTTACACGCAGTAAATCTTCAACATGCGACAGTCGGATTTACTTCTCAGAAGGAAGGAAAGGAAGAGAAGAAAGGCTTCGACTTCGATCGGGTTTGAACCCGCAAACTTCACTGCAACACAGCGATACTCTAACCGTTATACCATCGAACCCGCTGGCTTTCTGTTTCCCAAAACCGCGGTCAGGCAAAAAATGTGAGAGCCGTCCGAGCAACAACTCTGGCCGTATCGTTATTATAATATTTCACATCGATTAATAAATAATTGATGGACTTCCGAGGATTAAAGCATCAGGGTTAGGTCGAGAAAAACGAAGTGTGGGAACGCAACGGAGACAGCAGTGCATAGAAACTGGCCATGGAGAGGAGTGGTCAAACAGGACATGGGAGATGCGGCCGTGGGAAGGTACTTGAAGGGATGAGGCGAAGTGCGGGCAATGGGGGACAATTCGCAGGGATATAAGTGGTGCAGACGAGCGTAATGACGAAACTCGGGGTGTGTCCGAGTGAGAGATAAAGAGAAGAGAGCTGCGTTGGAATCTAGAACGGTGCACAGACAGCGTTTCTCAGAGGTTCATGGCAAAAAAGGAAAAGAAACGATGAGCTGGACCTGAACTTCAACAGTCGTTGCCCGAATATAGTATATAACATTTATTTGCATACTAGGGCTCTATGATGGCTGCGAATCAGAATGAAAGTCATAACTAAGATTTTTTGTGCACACGTAGAGCGGAAAGAGTTCGCGATTATGCTAATAATATTTTGGCGTGTTAGGAAAGTCATTTTGTTATTTCTAGTTTCTGCTCTCCTCAGAAATCTCTGATGTTTTTTTCTCTAAATTATCTCGCGAAGCAAGTTACCTTTAGAGTGCAGCTTACTCAAGAAACAATGGGACTTACAAAATTCAATTATAACAAAAGCTTAAGACTGATATTGAAATTTATATTTTCGGTAGACTTAGATAATTCTTTACTTTTGGTCTCGTTGCCTCTTGGATTCTTATCATTCTTATTTTCATGACATTGAATTGAATTGACATGAACTTTCAGCGCTTTATGTTCTAATGTAAAAATTCCTTTTCTTAATTTTTATAGTCACATATTCATAGAGGAAAAATATTACTGTGTCGCAAAAATATATTGTTTTTCGTTGATACTAAGATGTAGTTGTATCATCTTGTCTATTAGATGATATTGTTATATTCTAAATGAGATTGAAATTATTGTTATTGTTATATGTTATTAAGAACTATAACTTTCTTTTTACCTGAAGAAACATGTTTCTTGAAGCACAACAGATCCTTTTAAATGTATACACGTGAGACAGCTTGCAACAGTAAACAACATTTATTGTTGGTAGAAAACACCAGACTCGCTGGTAAACTGACGAAAAGTGAGAAGGCGCCGCTGCATGAACGAAATGACGTCCCTGCAGCTACGAAGTGCCGCGGTTTCCATAATAGCGCGAAATTTAGAACAATAAAACGCGAGGAACACCGAATTTTAACATGGCGAGTGCTTTTTGCGCTTCAGTGTTCGCACACAAAACATGCGCTATCTCCACCATCCCCTGCGTGTACGCCCACGCGCTTTCAACAAGTTCCCTTTCCAAACAAACACCCGATCCCGGGAAACAAGAGTGCGTGGGAGAAATACTAAATGAAACTTTTAGCGGTGAATCAGTACCAGTTTGCATTGTTAACGCGTTGTGAATGAATACATCACTGCTGCTTTACAGTTGTTGAAGCGAACGTGTTAGTATCGAACATACCTAAATGGTTCGTTTTTATCACCAAATTTGTAGGACGTATGCTCATTGACAGTTTAAAAATAGTTTTAGAAACCTTAACTTCCTCTTTTATATTTGACATGACATTTTGTTGGCGATTTTCTTCTTCTGGTGCTCAGCGAAAGAAGTATTTCTCTTAAATTTTTCTCAGAAAAGGCTGTATCATTATTACAATATTTCACATCAATTAGTAAATGATTTAGCGCATTGACAAATCACCCAGTATATCAACCTTATATCAAACTTAAACGTGGTTACTTTTTTATATTTGAACTAGGACATCCCGGAAGACGTTGTTCTGCCCTTCATCTCCCTCTTTCCCCTCCCATCACCCTTTTTCACTGTCTCTCCTTCCCTCACCCTGCCCCTGTCTGTCTCTGTGTCTCTCTGTCACTGCCGCTCTCTAACCCTCTCATTCACATTTACTTGCATATTCTGCACGTCTTTGAGCAGGTGAGGTAATATCAGGAAACGCCGGACCAGCAAAAGTGCAATAGAATTTTCGAGAAGAGCTCATTATGTAGATTACGGTGTAAGAAACGTTTCTTTGAGGCCGAAGGCCTCAAAATTTGCCGCACGATTCTTTTGCTTAACACAGTGGTGTTAAGATCTTCTACTGGTGGCAGTGGCACGCGTCGTGGCACCGTAGCATGCCACGGGCTCCTCTGCGTAACTAGCGTCGGCAAAGGAAACTATTAGTAACCCCGCCGTTTTACAATAGGGATGGCGTTGTCTCTGACGGGGTAATGAACTGCGTGGAGCGACGATTTCATCGTGGCACCCGTGCCACGGATTCCCGCTCGTGGCATCGACCTTAACAACACTGGCTTAACATATAGATGGCAAAAATCAGTGTTGCCATCCTCGTGAAAGAAAATTATGGCGTCGTGGAGAAAAATTGCCTTTGGGTACAGAAATGTAATCAAAGCCCGCTCTATTTCTTATCAAACACCGATATATTTAGGTGGCGTTGGTTTAATGAAAGATCTATCTACTGAGATCGCAGCGCCAAGGCACACAAAAAACACACGTCTTTTCAAATTTCTTAGAATCCTCTGGTGGTATTCGAAAACAAATTATCAGTTCCCAACCAGAAGACGGAGTCGCGTCACATATCTCGATTGGTACACGGGAAGTGGTCTGACTGTGAGTGACGGATACATACACACACACACACACACACACACACACACACACATACTCGCAGTTACTCAAATACTATACAGGGATTATAAGAGTATGTTTATTTAAATTACATAAGGCTATTTTTTCCAGTGAAGTAAAAAAAACTGGTTAACTTTTCCTACAAATATTAATATTATAGTTACCCAATTTTAGTTTTTTAATAATATGCAAGTCATTTTTAATGAATATTAAAGAACTTTTACATGACTAATATATTATTTTAAATTTCATTTTAACTTATATTTTATTTAGCTCATTTCACTAACTTCCTCCCTTACTGTTTTATTTTTGCTTAATAGTATTATTTGTAGTAATCGTAATTCGTCAATTTGGACAAAATTAAAATTAATATCGACTGTTATTTTCGTAAACGTGAAGTTCCAGAAATCTTTTGTGGAATGGAATATTTGAAATGTATTTTCAAATGCAATAAATATGAATCCATGAATTAAGCCTTCTAAACCGTTGCTAATATTAACTATTGTTTTCTTACATATCTGCTACAGTGAAGTTTAGAAACTGGTTTATTTAAAATTCAGTTAATATTAATCCTTGAAAAAGCCTTTGAAACCACTGTAATTAATAACCTGAGTTGAGTTTGAATAACAATTGTGTCATTTTTTATCAATTTTAGAGCTTTTTTTAATATAAGAGCTTTTTATTAATCATTAACCTCGGTTTTTTAGGTCATTAAAATCCACCCTTGGTAATTATCTTCGGCTCACACTAAAGGGACGACTAATGCGTGGATTTAAATCAAACTTGAGAATGATATGTTCCATTTGAGAGCAGATGATCTGAGTATCGTCTTCGGCTCAGACCAGGAAGTGGCGGGCCTGGAGTTCAAATTGAGAATTGTTGAGAGTTGATGAGCTGAGTAGAGCGTGTTGCGTGCGTAGGCGTGATCATCTCCAACTCGCTGGCGGGTCTGGAGTTGAGTCAAATTGAGAGCCGTTGAGTGTTGAGCTGAGTGGAGCGTGTTGCGTACGCAGGCGTGATCATCTTCGATTCGCTGGTGGGTCTAGAGTTGAGTCAAATTGAGAGCCGTTGAGTGTTGAGCTGAGTGGAGCGAGTCGTGTGCGCAGGCGTGATCATCTTCGGCTCGGACCAGGAGTTGGCGGGCGTGCAGTTGAGTTGGCGGGCGTGCAGTTGTCAAATTGAGAGCCGTTGAGTGCGGTTGATCTGAATGGAGCGTGTTGTATGCGCAGGCGTAAGTACATTCGGCTCGGAGCAGGAGGTGGCCGGCGTGGAGTTGAGTCAAATTGAGAGCCGTTGAGTGTTGAGCTGAGTGGAGCGTGTCGTGTGCGCAGGCGTGATCATTTTCGGCTCGGTCCAGGTGGTGGCGGGCGAGCAGTTGAGTTTAATTGAGAGCCGTTGAGTGTGGTTTGTCTGAGTGGAGTGTGTCGTGTGTGCAGGCGTGATCATCTTAGGCTCGGACCAGGAGGTGGCGGGCGTACAGTTGAGCCAAATTGAGAGCTGTTGAGTGTTGAGCTGAGTGGAGCGTATCGTGTGCGCAGGCGTGATCATCTTCGGCTCGGACCAGGAGGTGGCGGGCGTGATGCGCGCCGTGCGGCGCGTGAACGCGACGGGCGCCTTCTACTGGATCGGCTCGGACGGGTGGAGCGCGCGCTCGCTCGTGTCGGACGGCAACGAGCGCGAGGTGGAGGGCACGCTCTCCGTGCAGCCGCGCGCCAACCCCGTGCGCGGCTTCCGCGAGTACTTCCTCAACCTCACCGTCGAGAACAACAGGCGCAATCCGTGGTTCGTCGGTGAGTACCCGCAGCGCTGCGCGCGCTCATGCCCTGCAGAGAATTCAGCAGATATTTTTTAGCATTTAAGTTGTCGGTCAGAAACGGTTAAATACCTGCTGTAACTACTTGGCTGTCGGAGAGACGCCGCGTCCTAGACACAGATGCCAACATTTCGTCCGCCATTCTGCGTCCTTCCTCAGCGCCAAAATGGAAGGTGGTTGAAAAGTTGGACACCTGTACCTAGGAGACGGCAGTCTTTCGTATAGCCAAGTAGTTATTGACTCCGACCGCGGACTACGCTCTCAAAAACCTGCTGTTTTTTAAATGCTTCATATATTACAAAATCTAAAAATAAATGACATTTGTTAAAGAAATACATATAACAATTTTATTCATGTAAAATATTTCTTGGCACTTTTTTAAAGAAATTATTTTTCAATAATGTATTTTGTTTACCTTTTAGGCCTTTTGGTCCTTTTTCAAAAATTGTACATAATAATTACAAAATTTGTTACTATTAAATAGTTGAACTTCATAAAATAATATAATAAAAACAAAATAAAACACAAATTATGACATATGTAGGGCAAAGTTCCTTTTCATAATCCTGAACCCTAGATACGTCGCAATTTGTTCATTGTCTGAGTTTCATTTCATGTTTTACAAATGTTTTGTTTCAATCTTCAACATATGATTGTAACAACATTGTAATTATTTTTAAATAAGATTTTTGAACAAGACTCTCAAAATATTCGAAATATTAAACAAAAAAATATTCAAAATGGTATTATGAGTGTTTTGAAAAAAGAAGAAAATATTTTTAACATAAAAACCAGATAACAAACTAGAACGTTAAGCTTAATATTTTTATTGCAGTATTAAAATGTAATTTTGTGTTTGAAAATGAATGTATTTGTGGAGTACAATGTTCACAAAATGATTATTCAAAAAGAGTATTGGAGAGTAAAATTCTGTTTTTGGGTGCGTTAAATTTCTTCGGGTTAGTAGAGTATGTGAATAGTACATACTCTACGTAACTTACATACTCTACATAACTTCTTAAATGCATCCCTAAAGGCGATAGTGATTTCAAATGAAGGGTTTTTAAAAATTCACTTAAAAGCATTAGTAAATACAGGATGATGAAAGCTAATTACATTAAGAAATTTGCACGTTTGTAATAGAATATAGTTAAACGAGAATGTTAATCAACAATTTAATTGCATTATCCCAAACAATTTATGGAAAACCGTGAAGAAGTTAACTTTTTGTTTTAAATCACTATTCTGCTCGTCTTCTGTTATAAGAATTCAACAAAATCAATTTCATTCTAAATTAATAATTACGTAAGAAATTAAGAACAATAAATTATAACAAATTGTCGTATTTTTCCACGATTAAATTCTTAGTATTTTTGAAACAACATCCAGATAGAGGAACGCCAAAAAAATTAACGGTTTAATTAAAAAAGAATCAATGAGCATCTCGCTCTCCAAATCCCTTCTATTTTCCACCGTACTGGCGACTCTACTGAAATGGTCCTTTCACGTAGCAATTTCGTGGAGACGAAACGGCGACCGACAGCAGTTCGTTCGCGACAGAAAACCGCTTTCAGGCGCACTCCGCCCTCCCCCTCCCCGCCTTTCCTCACCGCGGACGAGTGCGTCGGGGGCGCCAGGGGCTTTGGAGCAGATGTCCAGCTAATTCGCCTCTGATTGCGCGCGCGCTCGCGCCACCCGCCTAATCGAATCGCGCGGTCTCGGCGCAGCTGCGCCCCCCGCGGCAGCGGCGAGAACTAGCGGCCACCGTCGTTCCGCCGCGTGCCGCGCAGAGCGCGCTCGCGTCGCCACCCATCCGCCCTCTCGCCCGCCCACCCCCTCAGCCGCGAAATAGGGTTAAGACCCTATTCTCGCTTCTCTCTGCGTGGCGAGCCTTCTCCTCACCCGCCCTCTCTCTAGTGCCGCCGATATGTGTGAAGCGTGCGCTAGTTCTTCTTTCTGCAGACTTCGTGCTAACTTTACAGATCGTTCGGTTTGAGTGAAAGAGACGTTCCTTTCCGAAGCGGATGTCTGAAAGCTTCTGCTGGCTCGGATTCTCCCAAAATCCTCTACTACAAAGACTAACTTCATAAAAGAGTGAAATGCATGCTTCAAGGCCAATTTAAAGACGCAATTTCATTCCCATTCGGCTCATCGTGAGGTTCTTATTCCGCGCGCACTATACCTCCATCATTTATCATTTATATTGATTATGCTTTTTAAAAGAGGACAATCAAGAACCCCAAAACACAAACAATCAGGGATCTTCATTGTCGTTGCTTTTTACTTTAGAAAAATGATATTCAATCATTTAAATGGTTGAATGGTAAAGCTTAACACTTGAACGTCCGGCTTTCTACTATTCCCTACAAACCAGCGAAGTCGGTCCGACTCCAAGCCTTCAACGATACTTCTTAAAAGGAATTACTACCAAAATATTTATCTACGTTAGTACAAAAATAATCAAGAAAATTATTTAGTGTGGAATTATTTATTTTGGAATTAGCATGCTACAACTTAAATATATGTTAAACAATTTTTGCCAATTCTATTTTGCAGTATGAAAGTTAAAAAATCATCTTGGACGTAATGGGAAAGTAAACAGACAAAACAATTTGTTGAAAAGTAAACTTTTATATACAATATTTTTGCAACAATAACAATAGAAACATTTTATAAACATGTAATTTTCCGGAATACCAGTTTCACATGTCTCAGAAAAATATATTTCCTTCGCATTGCACTACCGATATTGTCTTACAATATCTCAACGTTAATTATTTTAATTTTATTTAAAATGATTTGTTATAAGCATTTAGTTTATAACAAATGCCCTGTATAGGCCACATTTTTCAAGCACATTTGGTAGAATACTATCCAGACGTTTGATCAACCCCTGTCGTGTATTCTGATGCGTGGTTCATGGGCACATTTTTCAAGAGTTTCCTCTCGGTTTTCAATACTTCCCCAATATTTCCAATGAATGAAAAACAAATTGACACACACCTTTTTTGTGATCATTCCCAAGTCACAATTGTTTCCTGCTTTCATTCGGTTTGTATAACATTAACTGTGTAAATACGTCCAATTTGGAAGGAAAATGCCGGCGTATCAAATACGTTCATCTGACTATAGTGTCTATAGTCTATAGTGTCTAAACTATATGTCTATAGTTTGTAAATGTATCACTTGATACTAAAGAAAAATATAGAAAATAAATTAAGAAAAAACTTTTTCGGTGAAATTAGAGTTTTTTCTTCTCAAATCTTCTTTATGAATTCGAAAATCATGATTCATGAAACAAAAGTGAATAAAAAAAAGTATATCTGACTACTCATCATCCCACTCTGGAGTCCAAATTGCCCTCCCGTACACGAAAATCTCTTCTACACTCGGAATACTTCGCTTTATATGAATGATGAGAAGAAATACTTTGTCTTTCAATGTACATGTGATAACAATACTTTTCTTCCATGTAATAATAATTTGACTTTCAAAACTTAGTCATGTTTTTTGCTGTACTTGACGAAACAACTCTTGATTCATGACTTTACATGTATTGAACAAGATCTGGAAACAATGCAAAGCGGAAGAAATGCTCACATATTTCTTCGGAAGGTGTCTAAAATACTAGGGACACATTAAAAATTTTTCAGCATTGAAATATACAGAGTGTCCAGAAGCTCCCGTTACAAAAAAATACCCCAAATTCTGTGTTGCACGTCATGAAAAATGGCAGGTTCAGTTTTTCCGTAAAAAATTTTGTCTTCGAGAAAATTGAGTTTAAAAATCACTTCCGAGCCACGAAATTCAAACCGGCCGCTACGACACTGCAGACGGCGGCGTCCCCTTCTGCGCGGAGCATTTCTTCGTTTCTCCACGTAAACGGTGAAACAGTTCAGTAATATTCTCTAAGGAAAGCATTGCGTGGCTTACACTAGAATACGTTAATAGTATAAAATGTTTGTAGGTTCTGTTTAATAAATATTTTAAATGTACTTATTGAAAATTCAGTTTTGTTCAAAATGATAGCCACAGTACACGGCGGCGTAAACGTAAATGATGAACACATCCAACACTTATGAAAAATATTGAATCTCTTGGAATGCTCGAATTTTTATTTTTAGCACATATTCATATGAACTAGTGCCTTTCGGCTTAAGATTCCCACATACGTGAAAATTATTCAAAATACCGTGATAAACTAAAATGCATTTCGGAAATGAAATATTCGTTCATGAAAATACCGAGTTTATTGATTATCTCCGGGCACGGCATTCGAATTGATTCCTCTGGCAGTCATTTTGTGGAGATGCAGGTCGAATAGTGTATTGAAGAATCTTTATAGGAGGCACGTGGATAATAAACCAATCCCACAGGTGAATATTAACAGATAAAATGGCGTTGCCTTATGTGCCATGCGCCAATGAATAAAAAATAGAAAACTAGTATATTCCTGGCGTGAAAGGGTAAAAAACTGAGAAAGACTGATGTTGCATTCCGTGGTGTACAAATATTTCTAAAGAACTCATTCTTGCACGCAAAAGTTCGACCAAAGTTCACTGAGGGTATCAGACCGGTGCAATTCACAGCCCGTAATATGATCGGTGTCCTTGCATTTGTCAATTGCTAGGTCACAGTCACATCGTGGTTTATTTCGTATTGCAAACAGGCACGTAAACCTGCCACCGCCGCCAAGTGATTTGCCTATTAGCTGCGTGTCAGTGTTGCCTCAAATCAGCAGATTGCGAAGTTCAAGGCCTTGCCCGCAAAGTGGTCATGACTGAATAAGCACCTGCATGGAGTTATCTTTGGGGTTAAAAATTGATTCTCTTGCATAAATTTTTTTTTCCTGTGTGCCTATTTTCGTGGTTGTACATTACGGAAATATCAAAGAAAAGTTGAAACATATTGAGAAGTTACTACAATGTCCCTGAAGTAAACTATTTCAACTCCCTTACATTCTGTACAATGTAGTAGCCTTGAAAACTCGTCCTTCCTTTTATTAGAAAACGCTAAGAAAGTAAATAATTCAGTACTGCAGACAGTCATTTGCTTGCAAAGAGAACTGAATTACATCGTTCTACAAAATAGGCATTAGAAGAATTCGGCATAGGCGTCGATACTATTAAATCGAAGAAATGGCCGTCACTCATTTATGCACATATTTGCTGCCTACATTGCAAATGAAACACACCAAGAAATAAAATGTTTCCCGTGTAGCCGTCAACTACCTTCATGAAGTGATTTCACGAAGAAACTCCAAGATTTGGGACAGAGACATGCTCTCATCTTTCATGTGGAAAAGGAAAACGACGGGTAGAATATTTATTCAACTTAGAGAAATGGGTAGTAGTGGTCGTTTGTCACAAATTAGATATTCCACATAGAACAGTATAGCATATTTTGCAATAACAGGTATTTCGGAATGCATTTCTTGTGGCAGCAGAAAGTGCATCTTTCTGTACCACATGTTACTTAAGAGAGAATAATTTGACGGGTAGTATTAAGGAAGTTCATGGGTATTTTACTGTAACGACTGATAGTTTTATTTAGGAAAGATACATTCATTTTGAGGGGGAAAATATCGATATCTATCAATTTCATCTGAGATAAATCGTGCAGTCATTTATCGAGAAGTCTAAATCTGGCTATTATTTACTTATTTAAGGTCGTTTTAAAAACATCTGTGGTCATTGGCGACCACTATTGATTTATACTAGATACATTTTTTTAAAATTTAGAATAAACAAAAGTAATAACGATAAACTGAAATATGAAGTACAATAAATTGTGAAATTATTAATATCATATTATCTAAACGAGCTAAATTAATATAAGATAAAATTAATCTGGCTATTGTTAGTCTCAATATTCAAAATATGACAGCCGGGAGAATCAATTCAAATTCCAGAGAAAATCAATAAACTTGGTATTTTCATGAACAAATATTTCATTTCCGAAACGCATTTCAGTTTATCACGGTATTTTGAATAATTTTCACGTATGTGGGAATCTTAAGCCGAAAGGCACTAGATCTATTGAATATGTGCTAAAAATAACAATTCGAGCATTCCAGGAGATTCAATATTTTTCATAAGTGTTGGATGTGTTCATTTACGTTTACGCCGCCGTGTACCGTGGTTATCATTTTGAACAAAACTTAATTTTCAATAAGTACATTTAAAATATTTATTAAACAGAACCTACAAACATTTTATACTATTAACGTATTCTAGTGTAAGCCACGCAATGCTTTCCTTAGAGAAATATTACTGAACTGTTTCACCGTTTACGTGGAGAAACGAAGAAATGCTCCACGCAGAAGGAGACGCCGCCGTCTGCAGTGTCGTAGCGGCCGGTTTGAATTTCGTGGCTCGGAAGTGATTTTTAAACTCAATTTTCTCGAAGACAAAATTTTTTCGGAAAAACTGGACCTGCCATTTTTCATGACGTGCAACACAGAATTTGGGGTATTTTTTTGTAACGGGAGCTTCTGGACACTCTGTATAAAATGGATGCTAGAAGATCGGGTCAGTATCCAAGGAGTCGAAATGACACTTCGCGGGCGTTCTTCAGTTATTTTCCATGAAATATGTTTTTTACACCATTCACTTTTTGACATGCTGTAAATAATAGAAATTGTTGAAAAGTCACGAAATCGCAAAATGCTATTGTAACTTTAATACACGATACAAATACAATTACCCACTCGCATTTAAGTGTGTTTAGTATTTCCGATCGTGTCTACTCTGTTAGTCCAATGCATATTATGGCCCCTGAGGCAACAGGCATGGTTCCTACCCCGTTGAAACGTGAGTTTCAGCGCTGGCACACACGTCATCATGTGGGATTTCCCCTTCAGGTTTCTCCCCCTGCGAGACAACGCCCCAGCCAGTACTTAACCCTAACCTAAGACTACTGTGGAAGTGTACTGTAGTCAAAGTTCTCCTGACAAGTATGGTAGTATGCTGCAATAACACTTTTGTTGTCCAGAAATATACAAGAGTTTCTATTCATATTTCATGTCATTGAATTTTTCAATCAAGCGAATACGTTGTAACGCCTGTTGCAGAGTTCTGGGAGGACCACTTCCAATGCCGCTACCCCAACAGCTCGCGCACGCCGTACAACACCAAGTACAAGCAGCTGTGCGCGCCCTCGCTGGCGCTGGCGCCCAACAACACGGAGTTCGAGGCGCAGCTGCAGTTCGTGAGCGACGCCGTCATGGCCTTCGCGCACGCCTTCAAGTGCGTACCCCCCCCCCGCTCCCCGCGCTCTGCACGCTCATTCCCCGTGAACATATTGACGTAGACGACAGGTCGTAAACATGTTATTTTAACATAACCATTCAATTTACATTGTACGGAGACGGAGTGTAAGACTGTCAGAAGTCAACTATTCAACGTTGTAATAAACAAGTTGAGTGGCTGACATACATTTACCTCAGAAATTCCTGTATTTATTTTAGTATATGTATAGCAACCTCGATCTATGTGAATTTGTAGTGGACATAGCAAGTTCGTGGTATATTTTAGGGGTGGGTCCCCGAGCCCTCTGTCCTTCACTATTTCATTGTTCTATCACTAATTTGCCCCAAAATAATTATCACCCATTAAAGTGTATTCTGCATATGTAATACAATGACAAGGAATAATTAATAAGATGATGTTAGATAATTGCATATGTTGGTTAGTGGAATGATCGTGAACAGTATTAATTTTTGAAAACGTTAACCTTTCCTTGGATATTAGAGAGGTACAGGATTAGGCCTGAGATGTCCTCAAATCAGTTCAAGTAAATGTGAAAGTTTGGAGTTTTCGAACAGCTTGATTTTGCTATTTTTTCGCATAAACGTTGGAGGTCATCATTGACAATAAAACATACTTTAGCCTTAGGGCTAAGTCCTATATTTACGTTCGCGTTTTCTTCTTCATCATGAATAGCTCTGTAGAAGAGCATGGCACAAAGCTTTTGCTGACCTCCAAGTTTTATACTAAAATAATAGCGAAATCAAGCTGTGAAAAGTTGTTTTATGAAGATACAAAAATATTTTTTTTAAGTTTTGTTGGCATTAAACATAGACGCCAGAGCTTGAGAACCAGAACCCATGCGATAAGCTTGAGCGAGCGAACGTCCGTGACACTTCGAGGGAACACCAAAGCAATAGTTAGAAGTTGCAGAAAAGTTCAAAAATTATTATTATTATTATTATTATTATTATTATTATTATTATTATTATTATAACTATTTCTTGAATATATACGAGAGTAAAGTTATAATCGTAGTAATAAACATTGAGGTGCTGTCATGGCATAGCAATATGCAAATATCAGATGGCATTACCGTCCAAAAAATATAAAAGGGCATTGGCAGAGCTTTCCTTGGTTCTCAAATGATTCATGTGACAAGGTTTTTGGCATGATTATAGCCGCACGACGGGAGTTAATAGACACTGAACGTAGAATGGTAGTTGAAGCTCAACACGCAAGGGATATTCCATTCCGAAAATCGGATATTCCATTTCGTAATTCTGTATTTCGAGATCCACAGTGTCAAGAGTGTGCCGAGAATACCTAATTTCACACCATGGACGCTTGGAAGCAGCTTGGCCGACGGCCTTCATTTAATGGCCGTGAGCAGTGGTTGATTTTGCGTAAGAACAAGTACATGCAAGACAAAGCGATTTTGTGACAGGTTTTCTCGGGTTGCTCCCTTTTCCCCTGCCTCTCACTCTCATTCATTTATCCATCAGACATATTCATCTCTGAATGGACTAAAGGGCTCGTGACTCAAAATCATAATAAAGAATAAAGATGCCTTACGAGACTGTCCACATAATGCATTGTTTCTACTCGAATAACTTATTCAAATTTTGAAGCCTTTTTGTTTCAAAACCATACATGTTTTTCAATGAATGCTGCCAGTTGTTTAATTACTTTAAGTACAAAATAAGTATTTTGCTTGCAATAAAATATTTATTTTCACTCATCAGTGATTGTGAAAAATGTATTTTCCTTGTTCGATTTTTCAAGTGTATGAACCATGCGAACTCCAATAATAATCATCTAAGATATAATTTTGAAATGTGACCTCGATGACTTTTTGTCTTCCTTGCAGGGACATGCACCGCGAGCTGTGTGCAGGTCGGCCTGGACTGTGCGATGCCATGAAGCCCATCAAGGGCACGGAGCTACTCAAGTACCTACGCAAAGTCACATTTGAAGGTGTGTCCTCTTTCAGTAGAACTGTTTTTGCATATCAAAGCCTCTCAAGTTCAATAGTCCAATCATATGGGTAGAAAATCAGGGAAAGTTTTGGTGTAGTTTTGAAATTTGATTCCTGTATGTTGTTTCGGTTGCTGAACAAAAATATCGTCTGAAAGATGAGGCGGTAGGAGTATTCATGGTTCTGAGAAAAAATATTTCAGTTGTCGATACCGCACAAGAAAAGTGACACGTCTAAAAAAATCGTTATTTTTGGTTACGTAAAGAAATATGTCAACAAAATAGTTTTCTAACACTAGTAAAATTTTAGAAGGGAATCTCGAGAATCAAACCCTTTATCGTTGGTTACAAAATACATGACATCTTAGGTTTAAATTGTTATTCTTCAAAATGACATTTTTTTAAATACTCTGAACTAACAATGTGTTTGAACGCAAAGTGAAGTTAAGCGGTTGCTGAAACTTATTTAGTAATATTAATATTCAATTATTCAATTCAATTACTACTTTTATGCTCTTAACTTATTGATATTTTCTCGTAATTTTCTTTACTATTACTTACATCTATTACGTCTTAAGCTAGATGACAAATTAACAGAATCTTCTGATTTCAGGGAGAGATTCTCCTGATTTTGTTTAACACTATTTTGCTATTCATTGGGCTCTCTATAGTTTAAACATTTTTTGTGTCATGTATAATTTTCAACAGCAGTGAAATATGAATCAATGTCGTGGAGTGTTAATTTTTTCATCGTTAAAATAAGTTATAAATTTCATCAATTTTTTGAACTATGTTACTTCATTTCAAACAAAAATAAATGTGACGTGTCGTCACATTCTGATGGCAAATGTTGGATTTTAGGGCTGAGCGGCGATCGTTTCCACTTCGATAGTAACGGAGACGGTCCAGCGCGCTACAACATCATCCACTTCCGCCAGATGTCGCGCGACCACTATCAATGGGTGCGCGTCGGAGAATATACAGAGAAGGGTCTCGAGCTCAACATGTCTGGTGAGCTATTGCATGATCATTCTTGGTGAAATTCACTTTCATTGTATTTCTCGCTTCGACCTAATGTCATATACCTTACCCCCAAACGTGAATAATAAAAAAAAAGGAACCCGACCTGGGAACACCGCTAGATTTCCAAAAGTCAGATTAATCCGACCCTAAAATGCCAAATAGATATTTTTTATTCCCTTCCTCAAAAGTCCCCCTGAAAGCAAACTCATATTTTACAAATATCTTACGTGAGCATTATCTTAACATTTTCTTGATGGACTTCATTAGCTACCAAACATCTTAAATAATTTCAAAACGTATATAAACCACATTTTGACTCCCTCTATCTCGTTGGGACACCGCGAAAACTGTCCACGCTTTTACAGTTATGGCATTGTTTCTTTTGCTGTGACGTAAGAGGATAATTGCAACTATTTTATTTCTTTTAATCATACAAAAACCTGACAGTCACCGCACAATACACCAAACTGCCCTTTAGAGAGTGTTTTCAGTAGCACAACACCCTAAAGAAATAATGGTTCTTACGGTGATTAATTAGGAAGTAACTCTCATTTAATTCAGAATATAATTCTCAAATTATTTGGGAAATAAACACAAACGGAAAAGTTGTCTATTTACTAAATGTTTGTTGTTAATTACTTAAGTTCTTATTAAATAACAACTTTGAAATAATACTGATGTACTACTTTTTCTATTTTTCATTCACCATGTCATTAAGGACACAGTTTCTCTTTTTAAGCCACTCTCAAACGAATGAAAATAAATTTTATATTACTAATAACTGAAATCATTTTTGGTGTCATTGTTTTCTTGTGTTGCTGACGTTGTCCTTGCCACGTTCCACAGAAGTGCAGTTTCGATTGGGTCAGCGAAGCGTGCCTGAGTCAGTGTGCAGTCTGCCATGCCAGATCGGACAGGCCAAAAAGTATGTGGAGGGCGAAAGTTGCTGCTGGCATTGCTTCAACTGTACTCAGTATCAGGTGAGAGAATGAGTGTTTATGTAGTATTCGTTTTAAAGTAATATTTTTATTTGTTTCTTTATCAGATTACAAATTCCTTGCATTCGTAGCAGAAATGAAATTAAAGGTCAATAAATGTGTTCGTAAAAGGTTCTTGTTTTTGTAAATTTCTCATTGCAAAGTGAAGACTTCGCCAACCTTTATTTAATGCTAAATTCACCTGTTCTTTCCAAGTTAACTTACTATTTAAAGTGATTCCCAGGTATCTACAACTATCTGTACATGGAATTATCTGATCCTCGAGAAAATAGTTGCATTTTGGTCTAGATAGTTTACGAGTAAATGTTATAGATTTTCTCTTTTAGAAGCATTAATTTTCATACGATTATTTTGCGCCCATTTTACAAGAGTGTCGATATCATCTTGAAGAATCTGTTGATCTTTCTCTTCAGTTACTTTTCTGAAGAGAATGCAATCATCTTCAAAGAGTTTCATCCGAGATTTAATATTTTCTGAAATGTTGTTCATGAAGGACTATGAACATCAGTGGCCCTATCACACTGTCCCTACGCCACGACAGATGTTATACGTGTAACTCCTGAGCACATGTGACCTACCCTAACAAACTGTGTGCGGCCTATAATAAATTCTTTAATCTGATGATGCTACTTTGTTTACTGATGTCTACTTTGTATAGTGCGGAAGAAGGTCAAAAGCTTTTGCGAAGTCTATAATGATTGCGTCTATTCTGTCACCCCTTTCCATTGAATCGGATATTTCTTGTAGTAATGCTAATAATTGGCTCTCGCAAGAATTTCACCCCCACCCCGGAAGCCTTGTTGTCCGTCATATATCCATCCTAATCTACTTTACTCCTTCATAATGTAGTTTGTTATAACGCGCGCCATTACTTCGCATAATACGGATGTTAAGCTAACTGGACGATAGACTCCGGATCTACCTCCGCCTTTGAAGATTGGCACAACTATACTCTTTTACAATCGTATGGAATGCTTTGATTGTTGATGGATACTTGGAATAGGCGTACAAGATACTAGATAATGACTTCACCCCCTAATTTAAGGATCCCCTGGTATATCATCGGGTCCCTTAGATTTATTATTTCCTAGATTATGAACTATTGTTTGGACTGTTTTACTTTCTGTAATAAATTGAGAGCAATCGCCAGTTGATTCGACATTGATTTCTTCATCCGTTTCTTTTTCCTGGAGAGAAGACTGATGCAAAGTAAGCATTGAATAATTCCGATTTTTCTTCATCACTAAATACTAATGATTCACTGTTTATTTCTACGGCCGGAATTGCAGAGGTATTTCTTTTGCTGAAATCTAAACACATTACCAAAATTCCCTTTAGATCCTGAAGTTTTTTCCAAGTATTCTGCCTGGGCGCATCTCTTCTCCTGCGATAATTCTTTCAACAAGTGTGATATCATGAGTGAGAACCATATAAAATCAAAAACAATTGGAAAAGTGATGCATGCTTATATAATGTGGATGTGATCAAGGTGTCTAATTTTCCCGTGACTAATTATGCGTAATTTTTTATACAGATTTTTATCAACCTAATAAATTCATTAAAATTTCAAAATCATAAATATGAGCTTATTTTTCACTCATTAAACATTCTGTAAACGCTGTGAGTACTATTAAACGCGTTATAGTCACGTAGTGAGCACGGGTTCTGCTAATTTAATTTCGATAATTATGATATGAGCTTTCACCCATGAGAGCCCACTGCTCCAAAAAAAGGAACAATTTCAAGGTGTATTTCTTATCTAATATTCTTTTGCGAATGATATCTCTTCAATAGGCGGATATATCGTAAATGAAACATCTAAGCAGGTATTTTTGCATTCCTGATTGCCAGATGTCGCTTAAGCCGAGATCGCTAAAGCATTATGCGCCTCTGGCCAAGGTAAATTCACGACTTGCGTCAGTTGGAATCTGCATCTAAAACCGTGCTTAGCTGCTGTACCCTGTTCTTGAGTCGGAGGGTGAGACCGGTGGAAAGCAAACAGTGGTTGCATGTGCAGCTGACGTCGGGTTTGCCAATCACAATGCGCCAATGGACGGACGTGACAACAATGTGCGAGCGCTAAGTGCACAAAATGATGTTGGGTTCTAATGGGCTAACAAGTGATAAAATACAAATCTAAATGTACTAGCACGTCAATGTATGGAGAATTGTATTTCTTTACTGCAACCTGTTATAAACTGCTCTTCCCTTGCAGATCCGCCACCCGCAGGACGAGACGCAGTGCGTGAGCTGTCCGCTGGGCCAAGTGCCCGACGAGAATCGCCAGCGCTGTCGCGACATCCCGGAGGTAAATGCACTCTCGCATCTTACGATAAGGCCCGCAATTGCTTCTGTGAGAGTGTGTAAGTGAATGAGAAAGGAAGTTTGTGCGCGTGTGTGAGAGAGTGTGTGTGTGAAAGAGTGGTGTGTGTGTGTGAGAGAGAGAGAGAGATAGAGAAAGAGGGAGAGAGAGTAAGATTGTGTGTATGTGAAGTGATTGTGTGTGAGTGTGCCTGCGTGCGCGCGCGCGCGTGTTTGTGTGTGTGTGTGTGTGTGTGTGTGTGTGATGTCGTTCTCGTGTAGCACCGTAACCTTTACCGAATGCTTCATACCTCGAAACCTGACATTCTGACGTTAAACGTCGGAGGGGACATTCCCTGCGGGGAATTATATTGTTTCCAAGAAAAATACATCTCTGTTTCTGACAATATTACTTTTTACAAATTCTGAGAAAACCTGTGGCTGACATATAATTTCTAGTTGGACTAATATTTGCAAATGCTCAGCATGATCATGATATGAAGTCCCTAAAAACATGGAACGTACGTAACAAGATGAATTCGAAAATAAAACTAGAGCTTTTCAATTTGCAAAGTTAAAATTGTAATAATGTACATGTTTGATATGATATATGATTTTATTTATTGAAATATACATACAAATATTTACCAAACCCCGAGGTGTCATCCCCCATCTACATTTTGATACATTTTTTTTTTCAAAATGCATATTCTATTTTTTAAATATGATTTAAATTAATTGCATTTGTGTAACGTTAATATTTACAAACAAAGGATATTTTGTTGAAAAAGATATTGGGGGTTCCCTATCCAGAGGCATCCCTAATCACTTGGTTCGTCTGCTTCAAAATTAACCCCGGTCCTAATTTCTTCTCCCGCAGGTGTTCCTGCGGCCCGAGTCGGGCTGGGCCATCGGCGCCATGGCCTTCTCGGCGACGGGCGCGCTCGTCACGCTGTTCGTGTGCGGGGTGTTCGCGCGCCACCACGACACGCCCGTGGTGCGCGCGTCGGGCCGCGAGCTCAGCTACGTGCTGCTCACCGGCATCCTGCTCTGCTACTGCGTCACCTTCGCCCTCGTGCTGCGCCCCACGGACGTCGTGTGCGGCGTGCAGAGGTACCGTCGCCCGAACCCGCACTCCCGATCTCCGACCCCGGACTCCCCTACACCCCAACTCTACAATACCGGACTCCGGACTCCCGGACTCCCGGACTCCCGGACTCCGATTACATTTCACATCCGAACCTCACAATAGAATCTGGCACCCAAACTTGGTGATACATCTCTCAGAACTGTATTCCAAGCCCTCATTATCCGATAGATTTCAGAAGATATTGATTTCTACATTTACGAATAACAACTTGAATGTTCATACGGTTTACCTCAACCAAAAGGTTAATGTCTTCTTTCTTCAATAATTTAATTATCCGGATATATTTATATATCCGGATTAAAAATAACATCCTTAAATAAGATCACGCTCAATTTTTTGAAAATATAAGTCGTTTGCGGGTAATTTTGAGTAACCAAAACAAATAATGCGACAAAATATGTGCTGTTGTAGCACCACTAGTTCTGTCATTTGCCTTTTTTCTGCTGGATATCTTCATTACGTCTTTGTAATAGGCGTGCCTAACCTAAAACAACTACATTTCTGGACTCCTTTTTCCATACATTTTTTGTTTAGATACAATATATTTTGCTATTAAATAAATAAAACATACTAAAAGGAGAATGAATTATAACTTTAATGAACAATTAATAATCACAATTCACTTCATGTTGAACCATTTGAGTTATTGCCAGATGGCTTGGAGAACCTCATTCTCGAAGGTCGTATAACAGCTTTCCAAATTGCGAAATTAAAAAGAGGGGAAACTCAAGGATAGAACAAGTTTACAAAAATAAAATGATTTATTACACAAGGCTATAGGACCCCTTTCAAATATTTCAGGGCAAGAAAGCCCCCATCCCCCTTCCCTTCAAGCGCTCGCCCGAATAGGGGAATACTGAAAGGTTCATGAACCGAAAATAGTGAACACTGAAACTGTATAATTTACTAATCTATCGTTTCGTCCACTTCCCTTTTTTTCTTTTTTCTTTTTTTCTTTCTTTTTTCATCCAGTCGCCTCCCTCCCCACACACACACACACACACCTTGAATTTGCTTTCCCTTTCTTTATTGAGGGATATTTTCTTGGAGATGAGTACAAAACCAATTTTTCTGCCCACAGATTCGGCGCAGGCTTCTGCTTCACGGTGGTGTACGCGGCGCTGTTGACCAAGACGAACCGCATCGCGCGCATCTTCAACGCGGGCAAGCGCACTGCGAAGCGACCCAGCTTCATCTCCCCCAAGTCGCAGCTCTTCATCTGCAGCGCCCTCGTGGGCGTCCAGGTACTCGCCGTTTCTTGCAGGGGGCTCAGGGCAGCTTCATGCAATGACTCTGACCGGGAGGTCCTGGGCTTCCACTCCCGAAAATGGCAAGATTTTCGACACTAGTTTCGTCGAAATCAGCCGCTGTCTGGAGGAGAATTCTAGTGGCCGGCTGCTCTGATCGGTAGCTTTCCGTGATTCTCCGGTTAACACCAGGCGAATGCCGGAGCAGTACCCTAGCAAACGGGCCACGGACCGCGCGCGATCTTTTCTTCCTCTTCCTTGTCCTATCCTCACCCCTTACACACACTTACACTGCACTACCATACGTGCGGAGAAGCTTAGAAGCTTGTCCCGGCTGGGGCGGTGCCCCGTTGGTGGGAGATACCTGGTTGGGGGGTTGAAAAACCCCGCTAGTCGACGGTAGGTCGGCGCCGGATCTCGCTATCCAGCGGGGAAAGATCACCGCCACCTCCCGGTGAAAAACACGCACTAAACTTACGGACCTAATGACCTCAGTAGTCGACGCGCCCGGAATCACAATCAATCAGTCGAAAACAATTTAACATTACGTGACTTACACATAACATTTTTTCAAAATGTATTGTGTTAAATGGAATGGATTGCAAATGAAATACAATGAAATATTACACACGAAGTTCGAAATATTTTTCTTCTACGATTGTGTATATAAAGAAGGATGTTACGTTTACGTACCGCTACGCGTGCGTGAGGTAATATGAAAATGTCACTTCACGTCACAGTACAGTAATCCCCCAACATTCGCGCGAGTTAGGTTTCCAAAAACCAATTGCAAATGTTAAATTACGAATGTTGAGTATATCTTTTAATGAAGAAAAGTAGGTTAGGTTTCTGGATATTAAAATGACTGTTTTAAAAGTGACATACAATTGCAGCAGAATTAAGTAAGCACTACAACTAACAGAATTCACAATTAACATCCAACAGATAAGAAATAAAACAATATTTGAAAGTTATTTCAAAGATGGATGTGATTAGATATATTTTTTGGTTATTTTTGTTTGTTTCATTGAACTTCTTATTGTTCTATCTCCAAATATAGAAGATTTGCTGCTTCTATTTCTCTCTTAAACTTCGAAGGTACTTCCATGCTCGAATTACATTCTAATGCCCTTTCCAAGAGATTTTGTTAAAGTTTTAGAGTGCTATTAACAGTTATGTCATTCAAGTTGCTCCAGGACCAAGTATATCTTCCGTTACTTCATTACGTCCAAGGAGATTTTCTTCGCTGATGATTTCCCGATGTTTTCCTTCGATGAGGTTTTCATTCAGCTTCTAATGTCAGCAAAATGAATTGAATTTATTTACAATTGTGCTATTCTATTAATCTGCATTGACATTCCAACTTTGACATTTTTGTAGAAGAGGATACTTCGAGCTCCGGTGTCTGCCGAGTTCGGTTTCCAAATGACGCTGATGAAGAAAATGAAATCTGCTCGCTTTCAAGAAAAATATAGTACTGCTAAATGACGCACTAGCTAATGTTGAATTCACGAAGGTTAAGGTAGTATGTTCGTTATATCGACCACGGTGAAATACCCCCAAAAAGTATTTTAAATGAAAGTAAAATCGCTGTTCTTCAAGTTGGTGAGAAGAAACTAGCCCCTTACCGGCCTAATTTTTGAATAAATTAAGTTTTAATTAGCACAGGCTCTTATGGAGAAACTTTCGCGGGCATAGGTTTTTCCAAGATACCGGAGAAGTTATACGGTGAAAACTCGCTTTTTTTTATTCAGTACATAGTAAATTTTTTGAGGAATCAGATGGTATTTAATTTAACCCACCTCACGGACCATTCTGAGGAGTAATTAATAAAAAACTACCGTGAAATTCATGGCAGCCGGAAGTGACGTTTCTCAGCCGACGAGGCAAATACTATAGAGACAATTCAGGACACTTCCCCGTTCTTCCACGCAACCGATGGAAACAAGTTCCCACTAGCGATCCTAGTGTCAGAACCTGGTAATGTAGCGCCAAACAGAAATGTCAATGTGATTCTTACGGAAGAAATTAATACTTTTAAATCTACCTAACGAAATAAGACATTTTTACCTACTCTCGCTGTGATTTAATTATATTGAAGTGCTCAAATTACGGAAAATTATAATGTACAATGTGTTATAATGGACATGAGAACATTGAACATTTAATGAACATATAATTAACATTATTTTCACGAATAAAGTTACAAAGTATTGAAAGAACAGTATTGTAAAATATGTTTTCCAGAATTCGACCAGAAAGACAATTAAATGAAAAGAAATCAAGCAGACAACAAACACCAACAGAGCATTGAGGTTAGGGTGTATGAGTTATTACCAGGTTCTGCCACCAGATGGATGTTTCTCGATATATCGCGAAGTGTCCTGTATTGTCTTTATAGTATTTGGACGAGGTTCGCGTCGCAAATCATGCTATTGACAGCACTGTTTCTCTTCGGGAATGAACGGAATTCAAATTTTGTATTCACGTCAAAACATTAGTCCATAAAAAAAACAACTAAAACAACTAGTAATTCTAATAAAGAAAGGCGAATAATTTAATTGCTAACTGAAATTATTACCGATACTCTGAGTGAAGCCGAAGCAATGATGTATACATATATGTATACATCACTGAGCCGAAGACACCCGAAAATATTTTAGTTGTGCCAACTTATGAAAATGAAAAATCATACGAGATACTAATTTTAATTTCGAACATTGTTTTTCTAAATCAATACTTCAAATTCCTCTTTTAAATATTTCAAAATCATTGTTTTATTATTCCATTAACAGTTACAAGCAGCTATTGTTAATTAACTGATGGAATAAATGATTGAGTATTTGACTAGCGACTGACTCGAACATTCTACCTTAAAACCGATACCATTTCTCTAATCGCGAATGTTCGAAAGAGGTGCTAAACCAGCAACGTACTTTCTCGCCCGTATTTTCACGCAAACTTTCGTGAAAAGTACTCAAATTTTCGAAAAATTGTACATGACCTTATTTCAAAATCTATTTTTAGGAAACCGATTTCATTAAGGGAAAAAATCTCTAACTTTAATATTTTAGCTGTGGGAAGACTCCGAAAAAAATTTGAACGTTTGCAATTTTCGAGAAATCAAGGTTTTCAACAAACATAAGACCTGCACCATTCTCTTTAACGTCCTTCCCATACCCAATAAGAAAATTTAATCAAAAACGATGAAGCCATTTTTTAGCAAATTTTGAAAATGTCCCAAGGGCTTCAGTGTAAAGTACAACACAAAATTAAAATATCGATTTCAAGTTCAAGGGATCGCGATATGATTCGATTGGGCCGCGACACGATCGATTGGGGAATATCAATTTTGGAAATATCGACTGAACGTTTTAACCGACAGACAGACGGACAGACATTTTCCCGTCATTCGATTTTTTTGTAATTAGAATTCACAAAATATGGATTCTGAATTTTTTTTAATTTAGCGACTGGATTGTTATCGGGACCCTGCAATAAGATTTTCTGTCGAAAATTCGCCGTTTTCTCGCGCAGCATTACATACTTTCTCTTTATTCCATAGCGAGAAAGTAAAAATGGTACTTATGTGGTACAAAAAGGTGGATTTTTGCTTGAATGACCATTAAGAGTAGAGATTAAACAAAAAGTTAGTTTAATAGAAGCATTTTAGTGCAATTTATGATTGATTCTAAAATGCTTTATTTCCGTTTACTCATTACATTAATTATCATAAGTAATATCACAGCACTTTGAGTGATATTTGATGTGACTATTTCACGAATAAACACATTACATGATTTGAAAGAATAATTTAAATCACAGGAATTAAGAAAAAGAGAAATATTATTCAAAATTACAACCGCAAATGAAAAACTTTCATTCAGATCCGACTTATCACTCTCGCAATAACTTATAATCAAGTAACATTTGAATAACAGTTCAATACAGAAAATGATTTCAAATATGTTTCAATTTTAGGGTAATAAAACTTTCAAAAAACAATTATAACAAGGCTACTTACAAGAACATTTATTAAAAGCACAATTATTAAAGTTGTAGGAAGTTGTAGGAAGTTGTTTTCCAAGTCTTGGTCTTCCATGGAAGTACCCAAAATTTTCCTTACCTTTGTATGTGAAATGATTGTTTCTTGCACAATCAAAATTGGCTGTTTTTGCAGAGTTTAATAAATCGAGGCAAAAGATTCGCATAGTAATTTCTTTTTTATTTATTTATTTTTATTTATACAATATTTTTATTAATAAGGTTGAAGTATTGAAGAATAATTTATTAAAATGATCAAATAAATTTAATTGATCAAATTAATTTTTACTCTGCAGAGATCGAACATTAATATATTTTTTTACTTTCTCACCTTAATACGTACTTACATAGTTCAGAGAAAGTATTGTAATATTTTCTCAGAAATAGGAAATATTTCAATATTTCAACAGCAAAACTCGTGTTGTGGGGTCCTGGTAAAGAAAAAGTGGATACATTTTTTTTCTGCATAGAGTTAACACATCAGTCAGAGTACAGGTCAGAGTGCAGTTAGAATACAGGTTTTGCAGGTCCTCGGAGGCCTCGACCAAAAAATTGATTGGTGATTAAAATAATTATTATAATTATGTTCTCAATAAAAGGTTATTATACATTTTCAATGGGAGAAGGGAGTCATGACAAGAAAAAAACAACTGGTCAGGAAAATTTATTACTTTTTCATCTGAGCATCCAATTCCATTGCTGAAAGGAGAAGAATGAATATGTACTACAATGGTTTGTTTCTGTGTGTGACTAGGTTCTTATCAATGGTGTGTGGATCCTAGTGTCACCACCTCGAGCTGTTCATCATCATCCAACACGTGAGGACAACCATTTGGTTTGTTCTTCACATATTGATGCCTCCTATATGATTGCATTTGGCTACCCCATCCTTCTCATCATCATCTGCACTGTATATGCAGTACTGACCCGGAAAATACCTGAAGCATTCAATGAAAGCAAGCACATAGGTAAGAGAATGCCTCTGTTCTTGTTAATATATTTATTCAATTCTTTACTTTCATAGTTTCTCTGTTCATTATTGTTTTCAATGTCAACTTGTAAGAATTACCTAATGTCTTCTGGAAACATATTTCTCAGAGAATTCAATAGAAATGATCAGTTTCATTTTGTCATAATGAGAGTGGCTTGATCCTTTCAGACCTAAATTAGATATTATTTATTGAAGCTAAAATATGTAGAGTTTTCAAATGAAAGAAAGTGGATATTGTCACCAAAGAATTTTGAATAATTCAATTTCCTATGTGAATTAAACACATTTCAACTGTCCCCAACATTTTCCTCTTCATGATATACGAATTTGATGAAAATGAAGCCACACAAAACTGACAAAAATAAAGAATGGATTATCTTAATTATATTTATTGATCTATACAAATTGAAAGATATAATTAAAGGCAAGAAAATGTGTAATTTTGGTTAAAAAGCATTTAAATTTCTAGAAATTTGCTGTCCATTTTAAAATAGTGGTTCCAAAACCGATAATAATTGATCAAATTATATTCAATTGGAAGTGTGACTTTCATAATAAGTTGAAGATTACTATTCCACTTCAGATTTAGTTAATGATGACTACTTTCAAAATTCTCCAAAGTTGACAACAACAAAAAAACAGTAATAATACCGTTTTAAACTCTGCATGTTACATAATGATAATATTAAATATTCTACAAGTATTTTTTAATAAAATATATAAATATTAATATTTGTAATAAATATGATCAATATTATTATTCTATTAAAAATAGTTCTCATTCTGAAAGGATTCTGATAGGTGAAAGATAACTGATTAAATATAATTCCTTTCAAAAATTTGTTAGGGAACAAAATTTATTGTAATAAAAAAAGCAAAATATGTACTTATAAATGTATTTAATTTTTTCAAAATATATAAGAAGAAAAGGAAAATATGTCAAATAAAATTTCATTATGATGTTCAAAATTTCTCTCTAAAAGTATTTTCCAAGAACAGAATATCACCATTATGATCTTAACACAGATTCAGAGGGGCTAAAAGAAAGTGATACATCTCCAGAGGAAAGTATTCACTAGTTTCATTCAAAACATATTATATGTGCATAGTATATACAATACTGTTTACAAGGAGTCAGCGCTCAAATGAATAGTGCCATTTAGCCATGATGTATCCCACAGGAGGGATGTAAGAGCCCCCCCCCCTCCCCCCACGCTCCCCCCCCCATCCCCACCCTCACTCTGAATGTTGTGGACACATCTTATATTGTTATTCACTTCCCAACCTCCTACAGTCCATTGGAAACATTAGACTGTATGGAAGTATTAATATTCTCAAACATTTTTTTTAGTGATACAGTCCCTTAATTTTGTTCCTCCATAGTATTGAAATAACATAAAACAACACAAAACAGAAGAATTGTTGATTATAACTTAATTTTAAAGAAACAATTCTTTCGTAGAAAAAATGCTTGAGGTAAAATTAATCTCTTGTTTTCAGGATTCACCATGTATACTACATGTGTCATATGGTTGGCATTTGTTCCATTATACTTTGGAACTAGCAGTCATGTTCCACTGCGAATCACCAGTATGTCAGTGACAATTAGTTTGTCAGCAAGTGTTACACTTGCATGTCTCTTCTCACCTAAGCTCTATATCATAATTGTCCGGCCTGAGAGGAATGTACGACAGAGCATGATGCCCGTAAGTTTTTATTATGTTTATGTAATTAATTAAGGTCAACATCAATTACGCCCTACATAGAAAGATACCCATATTTTAGGCTGCTATAGATGCTTATTCATTTGATTAAATTTGTCCTGCATAGTCATTTGATTAAGAATGAGTACCATGACAGTGAAATGCTTGCAAATATGAAATGTTTAATCAAATTTGTCATTTATTTTTTACTTTTACAGTAAAAGGGTTCATTGTATGAAAATTTTACTTCATGAAGTAGCACAGTAAAAATACAGATGCAACATGCAAACTAATGTTTTGTAATACTGAAATTAACCAAATGTATGTTGCATTTTATTTGTACTACTCAGCACTCAGGTGAATAGTATCATTTAACCATGTTGTACAGAGGTTTATTTGTCTTTCAAAAGGTTTTCACAAGCAGTGATTAACCAATTTTCTTTCTCAACAAGAAATATAAAACATGAAATTTAAAACCTTTTTTTAATTGGAACACATTACATTTTTAACAATGTATTGTAAAACAATACACTCAGAAATAATCTTATGAAATTGTGCGTTTTGTTTACTACTTTACTTTTGACTGTCATATACTGACCACTGTATCATGTACCGACCAGTATATACTGATATAAAGCCTTCTATATTCTTTATTTTGTCTACTCATCATTGTTCTCTGAATTTTGTGTTTAATGTCAATATGTTACCTCCTCATCTTCATGAATTAATCAAGATAATTACATGTTTTGAGGCCTCAATAATAGCAGGGACACTTAGCACTTAATAGCACTTGCCCACAATTTTGAAAGATACAATCATGGTCAATTTCTTCGATATGAAGCTGAGAAGAAGTTGCATCCCCTTTAAAATCATAATTTAATCAACAATTGTTAAATGATAGTATGTAAAAATAATCAATTTGCTTGCACTTTTTTTCAGAGTACCCAATAAAAATTATCTTGTACACAATTATTCCAATTAACCACTACATTATTTTGACTTTCATTTGCAGGTTCGTTATAGTGCAATCAAAAGTCCTGGAGTGACAGGTACTGCACAAACTGGTAGTATGATGGCTGCTGTCGTGTGTCCTGAAAAACCTTCTCTAGGACCACCATCATCTGCTCATAGTGAAGGTAAACAAGACTTTTTCAATCATTTTTAGTAGTATGTTTTGTAAGTAACTACTATATAAATATTTATTAAAATTATATATATATATGTGTGTGTGTGTGTGTGTGTGTGTATATATATATATATATATATATATATATATATATATATTTTGTGTGTGTGTGTATATATGTATGTAGATAGATATATATAATACAGACATTTAAAGCAAATAAGTACTACAGTAGAACTCCAATTATCCGAATTAATGGGGACCGGGACCCATTCGGATAATCAAATATTCGGATAATCGGATTTTTTTTAAAAAAATTGCCATTGGAGAGAATAAAAGCTACGTTTTGATATTGCACTATTTTTTTTATTGAATTAAATGAAAGAAACATGAAATTTTCACATGTTTTAAATGTAAATAAAATGTACTTATGTACAAGTTTAGAAATAAAAATCATTGTTTTTTAAACATCTCCGTTAATGTAAGCTGTTTTGCGGTCTTCAACCGTTTTCGGGCAGCCAGGTCACGCATTCGCTTGACGGTGAGCAGTTGCAAGTGGTCACACTCGGGCTGACGCTCCATCCACTTCAAAGCAGTCTCGAGGCCGGCAAATGCTTCACTAGCTGATGGTCCAGCGTCTACTTCAACATCAGCAGAAAGTTCTTCTTCCTCTTCCACTTCAACATCTTCTCTCACACATACAACAATTTCATCGTCATTGAGAATTTGAAAACCAGGGTCAGACGTGTCACAAGCCATCCACTCTCCTACATCTTCAGCACTTACTTCTGTACAACCAGGAATTTTTACAATCATTTTTCTTATTTCCTCTAGTGACATCGCATCTTCATCATCATCATCCTCTCCATATTCTTGTTTCTCATTTTCTTCAGATTCTTTTTTTTTGTTCTTCTCAGACGGTAGGCCTTTCAGTTTATTCTACGCACGTCTTAGCGTCACTGCCGTAACCAAACTCCAAGCTTCCGCTACCATGTAACAGCAGTCCTTTAAATTTATTTTGCTATGATTTGCCAAAACCAATTCTTCATCTTCAGCACCTTCGATCAGCAGTTTTCTCAGCAGTTGCCTTCTGTAATGGCGCTTCATTGTTTCAATAACAGACTGGTCCATGGGTTGCAGCAAACTTGTAACATTGGGAGGCAAAAACGTCGTTTTAAACTGCCCATTCTCTCTTTCCAACAGTTCTGCTGTAGGATGAGTGGGGTGCGTTATCAACAATTAAAAGCACCTTACTGCCTTCTTTTCCCACCGATTTTTGGTGCTTTTTCACTTCAGAAATAAACACTTCATCATACCATTCGGTAAACAAAGCTGCAGTCATCCAGGCCTTGGGTTGACTTTTGTAGAAGAGTGGAAGTTTTTTTACGTTTTTAAATGCTCTTGGATTTCTTGATTTTCCTATCAAAAGAAGTGGCAGTTTATGATTTCCAGTGGAGTTGGCACAGTTAAGCACTGTAACACGTTCTTTACTGACCTTATGTCCAGGGGCACTAGATTCCCTTTAGAAGCCAAAGTGGTTTTTGGTAATGCTTTCCAAACAAGGCCAGTTTCATCGGCATTATAAACAAACTCCGGATCATAGGATTCTGATGCAGTTTTAAATTTTTCAATAAAATTTTCAGCAACTGCAGAGTCTGCTGAAAGCTTCTCACCAGCCAAATCTAACTCGCGTACACCATGCCTGAATTTAAAATTCCTTAGCCAGCCGTTACTAGCCTTAAAAGATGAATAACCAAGCTTTTCTGCTAAGATTTTGGCTTTTTCACAAAGGATTGGACCTGAAATCGGATTTCCCATAGAACGTTGCTGCAAAAACCATTTAAACACGGCATCTTCCAAATTTTTGTTGGTTGCTGTCTTCATTGTTTTCCTGGAGGAACTTCCATCTTCATTTGAAGCACCGAAACAAAGTTTAAAAGTGTTGACTTACTGTTTTTAATGTCAGAAATTGTTGCTTGTCCAACACCATAAATCTCAGACAACTTCTTACCCGTTACACCTTTATCGAGTTGCTCTATAATTTTCAGTTTGTCCGCTAACGATAGCACAACACGTTTTCTTTTCGAAGCCATGGTATAAAAACAATACAGTATTGTACACGCACAAACAAAAGTAAGCCGTAGCGAAAGAGTAGCGTCCTCGAGCAAGGTCAATAGCACACTGGCTAATCAAAACAAACAATGACAGGTGCGCCGTGACTGCAATGCGCCGGAACTTGTCTTAACTTGCCGTTGTGCCTACACTGACTTCGCGGGGGGAAGTCAGTGTAGGCACAACGGCAAGTTAAGACAAGTCAAGTCAAGACTTGACGCGCAAACACTGGCTTCGCGGGGGGAAGAATAATAGCGCACTTAGACTTTTTTGGACAATTTTTTGTGATTCGGATAATCGGCGATTCGGATAGTCGGAGTTCGGATAATTGGAGTTTCTACTGTATATTAAATTTTAGGATATAAATATAGTGAACTCACATGTAGTGAACAGAGAGTGTGGAATCCATTTATGAAATGGTTGCCAATTTTAAAATTATGGTCAAGCCTTTGGTAGGAGAGAGCATTTGGAAAAACTCAAAATAATTTCTTAAATTATAAGTTTCACAAATATTACAACTATATCCGTGTGGACCTATATGTAAATTGTAAAATTGACAAAAGACAACTAACCCTATTTTAAATAGAAGATGGAATGCATCCTATCTAGATCATGCATTTAATCATCAAAAAATTAATAATAATTGGCCTGATTGTTGAGACATGAGCAGAAAATCTCACATGCATTTTGCCTACATTTGCATGGGGAAGAAAATTTGAAAGAACATATTCAGGCCAAATGGTTAAAAATCTCAAATAATTTGTTAAAAATTGGTATGGGATGTTGTGCAAACTCTTAAAAAAGCAGTAAACTGCAGCTGCAATTCTCTCAACTCCAAATCAATAGTCTCTAAGCATAAAGGTGTCACACAAAAAACAAGGATAGGTTTCTTTATAAGTAATTTGATATGTAAAAGATTTCTGTATGTTGTAGAAATATCCAGAATGGAAAGTGTGAAACACCATATTAAATTATTTGAAATTCTATTAATTTTATATTATTATATAAAATTTTGAATAGTATCAAAAAGAATTATGAATGTTTATCATCTAGAAATACTCATTGTACTCTTTTTTAATGAGTAATATGTTCACGAATTCTGAATCAGTTTTTTTATCTATCTGTATGTATGTTTTATGTATCTGTATTTACTGTATGTTTTATGTATCTGAAGGTGTGGATCTTGAATTGCGAGAGGATGTGGTCCATCAACTGCGACGACCTGCTAATCCCCAACCTCGTCTCCTTGTAAACCGTGCAACACAGACAACAGCAGAGTCCACAGCTCAGCAATCAACTCACAGTCCTCCTGATCTTCCTACAAGCAGCAGCAATGGACCAGTGCTCCCAACTCCAGCACCTTGCCTTGATGCCCAGTTATAGCCGCTACAGTCTGGGGCTCGGCCCCAGCGTTCGATCAATCGTAGATCACGCCAGCCAGTTCTTGTGTAATTTTGATGTGCCAAACAGGATAAACATTCCTCTTGTAAATAAAAGACTGCATGTCACTTGCGACAAAAATTGTACATCAGACAGTGTCTATAAACCTTTTTATTTCTTTATGTAGAAATCTACTGATAGGAAAGTGTGCTCACATACTAAACATTTTCTTTATGGGTACACATCTTGTGTACATGTATGTCATATCTTTGTTCCAATAATAATGTGTTCTAATAGTCTGCAAAGGTGTTGTTCGTAGCATCTATCATTGTGGTTAAAAGATCAGTAAAAACAGACACAAAAACATCTGATTCTTTTGGAAACCAAAGTATTTCTATAACAATCATTACATCATAAAACTGAATGACAGACAAAACTGAATGTATTTTATTGAAAACTTAGCTGAAGTTTGACAGGATATTCATGTCTGGTTCTGTTGCTAATAGAAATCCAGGACCTTTCTGTGCTTCACTGTGTTTTGTTATTTATCCAAATTATTGTTTTCATTAAAGTTTAAATCTCATTTTCTCAGAATCTTTATACTTGCTCAGAATTGGAAAGTCAGTGAAATGGAAATTAAGAGTGATGTTCAAGGATTTCTCATTGACTTATTCATTTGCAAAATATATTTACATTAAATGCTCTTTTATTTTCTTTTGTACTCATTAAAGGCCTACCAAGGAGCATTTGTTTAATAGATAAGAAAAAATAATGTAAATAGTCATCCTCAAACATATCTGCTGTGAAGTATTATATTGGTAAGTAGCATGTAACATTGTGTATTATTTTTTGATGGCTGTACTTACAGAGGCAGTAAGACTAAATGGAGTATACTATTGAAATGTTGGTCCTAATCTGTAGATAAATGTATATGGTATTAGATCATGAAGTATATTTTGAGGTTGTGTGATGTAGATAATTTATTTGTTATTTGTAGATTCATGCTGAAAAATACTCCACAACCACTATACAAGTCAGGTTGCACAAATACTGAGCCCCTTTTTGTGAAACTTGACATGTGGAATTTAGTTTAGACTTAAATATTTGAAGTTTTGAATTTAAATATGTATATTAAATGCATGAAAGGGAAAAACATACACAAATAATAGTTACACATCGAAATATATTATTTCATTTTATGTAACCTATTTTTCCTTTCCTGCATAATAAATGTAAGAAAAAATTTTCATGTAATCAGGAAAATGTGAAGAAATAAATTTGTATATAATAAATAACTTATCCCTGTATATATTACAATCTTATTTTATTTTATTTTGCATAATTTCATCCTCAAGTTCAACAAGTTCCCTTTCCTCATGCTTGTTTGAGATGAGGTGATTGCTGGGCATCATTTCCACCCAGAGGCTTGGTACTCAGGCGGCCATGGCATGTCCACAGCATTGAATTTGCGCCCCTGTCGGGATACTTCAAATTATATTGGTGTAACTTGTTTTAACAGGTATACTTTAAATAGCACCCCTTGTGAGTGGTGCCCATGGCATCTGCCATGTCCGCCATACTGCCATACTGACATACTGCTGCTATTTGCCAGATGTCTCATTTATGATTTTCGTCATCTGCAATATTCAAATCAAGAAAATTTGACAATACAACACAAGTGCCTAAGTGCTTTCCCAAGTGTATTCTTAGGATTCATGCAGACTCTTACATACAGAAAGACGGTCTTTGTTTCACACAACCATCCTTCTCTTCAACTCTGCTCTTCAGGAAATTGAATAGGTTGAGATGTCCTGAATTTGAATCTTGGCAGAGGCTTATTTCTGACAGAAGCTACTTAGTAAGAATGAAGATGAACAATGGGCGGATGAAAATGAAGAGGAATGAAAAGACTTGGTGCCCTGACTGGTAGTTTTTGTAGTTTACTCCCCTTTTCACTATATTTCTATGAATCCCTTTCTTCTGGATGTGAAGTATTTATGTGGATGTGGAGGAAGGAATGTGTCTTCCTCATTTGTGTGAAATCAGATTCAAATAAAGTGATGGAACTGATAGAACAAACCAATTTTTAAGATAAAATGACGGATAATGAGAAAAATATATTTTTCCTTTTTTTGTTAATTTTTACTTTCCCGTATATGTACGTATATACGGAGTAATATACGTAGTATAGAGAAAGTTACGTAATGCGCGAAAAAATGGCGAATTTTCGGTAGCAAAAAAATCGTTCCCGGGCCGTGATAACGAAAAAGTGGATAAATTCAGTTGCCAAATTAAAAAACCTAACACGGTGTAGCCAGAATCCCTGTTTAGTAAGTTCTTGATACCGAAAAAACCCATTTAAAGCAAAACGTCCGTCCGTGCGTCCGTCTGTCCGATGTGAACAATACTAGTGCCTAAACTATGCGTACGATATTTTTCCAAATTGAAGAAATCCCTGTTCATCTTTAGTAAGCTCTTGATTCATGCAGACGTACGTACGTATAGTATAGGCAAAGTTATGTAATGCTGCGCGATAAAAACGGCGGCTTTTTGGCAGAAAAACTCATTACAGGCCCTGGTAACGAAAAAGTGGATAAATCCAGTTGCAAAATTAAGGAAAAAAATATCCTAACACGTGGTGCAGTCAGGATTCCTATTTTGTGGATACTTGATAACGAAAAACCAATTGAAAGCAAAACATCTGTCCGTCCGTCTGTCTGTTAACAACGCTAGCGACTAAACCGTTCAGTCGATTTATTCCAAAATTGATATTCCCCAATCGTTCTGAATATTCTCGCAGCCCCTTGAATATGAAACATATATTTTAATTTTGGAGGGTACTTTACATCAAGCTCCAGGGACATTTTCAATATTTTCAAAAAAATGGCGCCAACAATTTTGACTCAATTTTGTTGTTGGATAGTCTGAAGGTCATTTAACAGAATGGCGTAGGTCTTATGTTGGTTGAAAACTCTGAGGTTTCGAAAATTGAAGAAATTAAAAAAAAATTCGGCATCTTCTTACAACTACAATTATGAAGATACAATTTTTGTTGTTAATTAATTGTGTTCATAAACTTCAAACTTCAACAGGTCTTCAAATAAGGTGATGCTCAATTTTTCAAAAACAAGTATTTTTTCGAAAAATTGTGTCAAACATAGACAATTTTTTATTTTCTTTAAACCATTTTTTCTTAAAAACCGCACAACGTTTTTCGATTACATTGGGATATGAGAACTCAGAACTATGTGAATTCTACAACTGTACAAAAATAGAATACAAAATTTTGTAAACCTGTATTGGAAAAAGAAGACTGACACTCTGGACAATATAAAAATGCATTCCATAGGGCCATGATTAGAGAAGAGTATTCTAAAACCATGCAACAAATACTCTATTCACTACAAATGATACAGCATTTGGTGCGAAAACTAAATATTTTCATGCAAAGATCAACATAAATTAGACAATTATAACTCCTTTTCATACAGCTCTATTATGTCACAATAATCACACGTAAGTAACAGATATTCGCGAGCGCAAACTGAATTCCATTGTTGCAGACCCTGCATTGTCGCTATTCTGAGAGCTATTAATTTTTTAAAATGTTTATTTCAAATATTTCAAAATAAACAATTTCTAAAATATTAATGTGTAAATGTATAACAAAAGGTCGAATGTACCGAAACGAACAAAGGAATTATATACAAAATTGCAAATTCTAATTTACGACGCATCCAGCTGTCCGAAGTGCAGTAAATTTACAGCGGGCTATTATGTTTGTCACAAAACTACTAAAAAAACTAAAACAAACTACTAAAAAAACTACTCGTATTTGAAAAAATTAAACATGGCCTTATTTGAAGATATTGTTTTGATAAATACGTATAATTGAGAAAAAATGTATTTTTAAAATTGTAGTTGTAAGAAAACGACGAAAACGAAGCGCAGTCAATTCCGAGCGGGCTACTATGTTTGTCAGGAAATTATAGAAAAACTACTCATATTTTCAAAACATTCAACAGGACCTTATTTGAAGATCTTTTTTTGATGAGCATATTTCATTGAAAAATACAATCGTATCTTCACAATTGTAGTTGTAGAAAGACGTCGAAATGTTTTTAATTTTTTACAATTTTTGCAAAATCGGGCATTTCAACGAACATGAAACCTGCACCATTGTCTTAAGCTCCCTTTATGCTATTTTAGGTCCCAATTTAATCAAAAAATGTACCTACAAATGAATTTTTTCGAAAACTCAAAAATTTTGTGTTAAAAAGAGCTTCAAATTTCGCATTTTTAGTAGCGCATAAACGCCATTTTCTTGAAAACGGCTCCGTATTTTTCAACGAAAATTGCCATTTTGGACAAGGTTTTACTGTTTTTTAATATTCTTAAAATAATATTTCTGTAGGAAAGCCCAGGAAGCTCAAAAATTAATAAAATGTCCAAAAAATGTTCTTTGGTCGGTGAGAGATGGCAGCTGTCAAGAGTTGTGGCAAGTCCGAATAGCTAGCCGAGACCAAACGAAAATGAAAACAAATACGGGAAAGTCTGTAGCACCACTAGTTAATTTTGATTTTAATTCATATTTTCAGGTACCTATTCATTTTTTAAATAAATGGCACACAAATAAAATTTTGTTCTGAATTAGTTACGATTAGTTAGGATTCAAAAAATTCATAAAGGAAATAAAATTTACTTTGAAGAATGATTTTCAAAATCGCGGCGCCTCATGTGAAACCAGATCACCCGGGGAATATTCATTTGGGAAGAAGTCGTACTTATAGTTTAGGTGCTAGTGTCCACAGACTGACGAACGGACAGACGGACGTTTTGAAAATAACCACTTTTTCGGTATCAGGGGACCTCAAAACGCGTATTTCCGTTGAAATCTCGAAATCGATTTTCCGCAGCATTACATAACTTTCCCAAATAGTATTGATACTAGGTATATTACTCTGTATATACGTACGTATACGGGAAAGTAAAAAGTATGCTTGAATTTTGTTCCATTTCTAATGTCGACTGAATATCAAGAGAATGTGTATTGAAATATTGTAATACTGTGTCCGTAGAATCCTTAGGTATAGAATAATCAAGGTCTCGTCAACATACACCCTCGAGATATAATTCATATTTTATATTTTTCAGAACTTGTTCAAGTTTTCTACATAACAAAAGGGCACTCAATGGATCACCTAAAGGTGTACGATTCCTTTGACTGCAAATTTTGTTATTAAATCTAAATTCAATATGATTTAAGATACCTCTTAAGCAATAAGTATTTGCTCAGGAGGAATACAAAGAGATCAAGTTTTATTATTTATCACCTCCGGAATTGCATTTAAAATTAATTCATGTGGGATGGATAGTGTAGCGTCACAGCACTGGGCGCGACCGACCGCACAAGTCGTGCAAGGGGGAGGGGTGGGTCCTCTCGTGCCGCGCAGGGGCGGACGGACCCCCCGGGGTCTCTCGAGGGTCTCTCTCCGCTGGGGGCGTGTCTGAGAAGGCGGCTGTCCGTTCGCACTAGTGATGTGTGACGACAGAAATCGTTCGCAGATGGACGCCAGGCTCCTTCTGCAGCCAGCCCAAATCTCGAGCGGAAATGACGCTTTGTGCGTGGGAGGTCGGCCATGTGATGCCTCGCAAGGGAGGCGGGTGGAATAAGCTTCCTGGGAGTCGAGTTTTGACCGTAGCGATGTGCGGAGGTGATCGCGAGCAGTGTCTTGCGAGGCGTGGCTTTTCGCCACGGGACAAGAGACCAAGGGCGGCGCTGGTGTAGCGAGCTGGGGTTCTCTTAGTAAATACTGAGGCGGCTCGTCTCAGGAGTCGGACCGCTGTGGAGAGCAGCGTTCCTTAGGAGTGTTCCTTCGGAGTGTATATAGTGTAATAAACTTGTAAATAAATATGTACAGTCAACTCCGTGTCTGTGTTCTTCCTCATCCTATGACGACGTCACAGACGAGGAAACATTAAATGGTGGCAGCGGTTATAACGAAGCCTACGGGGAGTATTGTTGCCCACCGAACAACATTAAATGGTGGCAGCGGTTATAACGAAACCTACGGGGAACATTGTTGCCTACCGAACAACATTAAATGGTGGCAGCGGTTATAACGAAACCTACGGGGAGCATTGTTGCCTACCGAACAACATTAAATGGTGGCAGCGGTTATAACGAAGCCTACGGGGAGTATTGTTGCCCACCGAACAACATTAAATGGTGGCAGCGGTTTTACGGAGCCTACGGCAGAGCATTGTTGCCTACCGAACAACATTAAATGGTGGCAGCGATTCATTGGGTGGTGACTATTAAAACATTAAATGGTGGAAGCAGTGACAACGGACATCCACGCGAGTGACCAGTAATGCATTAAGTGGTTCACGCAGTCGTATTGAACTAACATTAATTACGGCAACAAGTACCAAGTTGTGAATAGTGCGGCTACGGGTGCGTACGAGGGAATATGCAGCAGTAACGGATCTGAGCGGAAGCTGTCGCAGCACCAGTGAAGCGCGAGGAAACATTAAATTACGCGTCGGCAACGGAAGCACCAAGAAAGAAGACTGGTCCGAACCCTGAAGGAAGGAAGGACGTCTACAAGTGTCTCCGACTCAACCCTGGGTCACATCAGCGCAAGCGGCACCGAGGGCTCCCTGTACGTAAGTGTGTCTTTTTGTACTCGCCGGGATTAATTCAGGCAGTATGTCGTATCTTGCGGGATTCAGGAAGGAGGTGTTGGTTCGAGTGGCCAAAGAGATGGGGAAACGCTTTCAGGTGACGAAACGGTTGTTGCACTAAAGCAAATAATTGTTAATAGCGCGGAATATGAGGAGGAACTGGTACGGGAGCTCGCCGAAGCGACTAAGGAAATCCTCATTGAAGAACGCGAACGAGAACGCGCGGAGCAGGAACGGCAGCATGAGTTAGAAAAGTTACGTATCACGACGGCAGTCACGGGACGGGAATCGGTAGGTAGTACCAGTATCGCAACGAAGGCAAATGTTCAAATCAAAAACGTCATGGATCGGTTTAAGGGCGAAAATGATGATATTACAATGTTCCTTAGTGTGTTCGAAGCACAGGTAGGGCAATTGGGAATACCTGAATCTGAATGGGTGACAAATCTCATGCATTATTGCCTAATCAGGTAAATTCATGGTTGATGCTTGATTCGGGAACGGGTGGCGTAGAATATGAGGAAGCAAAAAACGCGGCTGTTAGAAATGTTTAAATTTAACGCCGAAAGATTCCGACAATTATTCACATCGCACCAAAGGCGTGCGGGAACCACGTGGAATGTATACGCGCGAGAATTAAATAACTATTGCAAGGAATGGGTAGCGGGGCTTAAGATTACTGAATTCCACGAGCTCTTAGATTTAATGGTTACGGACCAATTAAAGCGGAGGGTACCGGCGGAGATGCGTGACCACTTTATCGATGAGTGGGGAGATCTTGCGTCGTCTCTCGAGCTAGCCAAGAAACTCGATTGCTATGAGAACAACCGAGCAGGCTGGAAAACGTAGCTTTACTAAGTTTACTAGCAAAGAGAACACGCAGGTAAAACGGGTGGACCAGGCGACGGAAGGCGCGCCTCGAGCCTCAAAACAGCCGGAATCGAACGTTAACCACACAGCCGAATTTGAAAGGCCTAAGGCGGCCAACTGTTTTAAGTGTGGGGAAGCAGGTCATTTTCGTAGGCAATGTCCGGAAGGTAAAGGCGTGGAAAAGATAAATTACGTGGCCCAAATGCAAAGTCAATCATTGTTAAATCCGTTCACATTAGTCGGAAAAGTAAATAATGTTTCTGTTAACATACTTCGTGATTCTGGCTCTACTTATGATCTCGTAAGTGGTAAATATGTAACGGATGACCAGATGACCGGGAATCCGTTTGGGTGATGCAACCACTTGATTCAGAACCAAGGAAATTGCCGGTGGCGCGCGTCACGTTAGAAGGACCCTTCGGCCGGTTCGTTACAAAGGCGGCCGTAGCGAATAGGCATTGCCAGCTCGATTACTATTTATTAAGTAACCGTACGGCCACCTTGATGAATGAGATTCAAGGGGGGTCTGTTGAACCACAACTAGCATATGCGGTACAGACCAGGTCGCAGAGTCACGAAAAGACGCGTGCGGAAGCGCCAGAATACCGAGAGTGTGACGAGCTGCCGCCGGTGTCCGATAACGTCACGGATGGAGCGGAAGAAGCGTTGGCGGGCGAAGAAGTCGAGGAAAGCCATGCGGCAGAGTTAGACGCAGGCATAGTAAATCCATTAAAAATCGACAAACGGGCTTTCGCAAACCGCGCAGCAGGAAGACGACGAAATTCTTTGCGTCGCGTCAGAAAGAACGACGGAGGAAGATGACGCGCTAGATCGGTACGCGTTGAAATTAGACTCAAGTGATTTTGACATTGAATCATTGCGTAAAGGCACTAAGGTGGAGCCGGAATTTAGGGCGGCGTTGAAAGATGTAAATTTCAAATTCAAAGACATTTTTTCAGAAAAACCAGGAGTAGCTGACGTCATAACAATGAATGTAGAATTCACTGATCATAAGCAAACAGTTAGGAGCGCGCCGTACAGAATGTCGCCTAGACAAACAAAAATCTTAAAGGAATTAGGAATAATTTTAGCTCAAAAAAGACGATGTAGGAGATGAACATCCGGTATTGTATATAAGTAGAAAGCTTACACCAGCGGAATCCAAATTTTGTACATCGGAAAAAGAACAATATTGGATAATATGGGGTCGCCAAAAGCTCAAATATTATTTGGATGGGCAGGTCGCCAGAAAAATTGAGACAGATCATAATCCGGTGATATGGCTACTAAGAAATTGTACAGGGAATAATCCTAGATTAATGTGCTGGTCACTGTTACTGCAACAATACGACATCACCATTGTTCACAAAAAAGGGACAGAGCATGTCAATGTGGATGCACTGAGTCGCATGTACTAGCCTGGAGTGGTCTACGCGAGTGCAAGGGGACACCACGACAGTGGAACCTAAATGTAAAAAAAAACGGTGCAATTGTATAAAATTGTAAATACTTTAGTTTAAGAGTGTTATTGAATGTAATGTGTTTTTCTTCTAGGACAAAGTTTTGTGGTATTATTAACATAAGGCCCAAGGTTATGATCATACGATAAAATTGTAATATTTTGGAGGACACCTGGGTTAAATTCAAATTTATGGATGTTGTTGTTGTATTTGGGGCAAAAAGTCATTAAAATGTGAGAAACTGATATGAGTGTATATAAACGTACATAACTGTGTATATAAACGTGTATTGATATATATGTGAAATGGTACTAGGTAAAGCATAGTGTAAAAGGAGTAGAATATTTATGTAATCAAAATTTGATAAGAAAATTTAGTTATAGAAAATTCATAGCTTTGTGAAACGGATTATAGGTGATAAATAGCTAACTCTATAAAGTTAGCATCACGAGACCAGGGATTTAATGAGCGGTGTAGCGTCACAGCACTGGGCGCGACCGACCGCACAAGTCGTGCAAGGGGGAGGGGTGGGTCCTCTCGTGCCGCGCAGGGGCGGACGGACCCCCCGGGGTCTCTCGAGGGTCTCTCTCCGCTGGGGGCGTGTCTGAGAAGGCGGCTGTCCGTTCGCACTAGTGATGTGTGACGACAGAAATCGTTCGCAGATGGACGCCAGGCTCCTTCTGCAGCCAGCCCAAATCTCGAGCGGAAATGACGCTTTGTGCGTGGGAGGTCGGCCACGTGATGCCTCGCAAGGGAGGCGGGTGGAATAAGCTTCCTGGGAGTCGAGTTTTGACCGTAGCGATGTGCGGAGGTGATCGCGAGCAGTGTCTTGCGAGGCGTGGCTTTTCGCCACGGGACAAGAGACCAAGGGCGGCGCTGGTGTAGCGAGCTGGGGTTCTCTTAGTAAATACTGAGGCGGCTCGTCTCAGGAGTCGGACCGCTGTGGAGAGCAGCGTTCCTTAGTGTATATAGTGTAATAAACTTGTAAATAAATATGTACAGTCAACTCCGTGTCTGTGTTCTTCCTCATCCTATGACGACGTCACAATAGATACACAGCAATTGCATCTAAGGAATACGCTCCCACCTGTTGAATTTGGCGATTTTCGACAGGAGGTCGATTCTTCTCAAATCCAGTGCCCTAGCCTGAAATTTAATGGCGAACACACTGGTGATAATCATTTTTCCAACAGATGGTCCGTTTTCCAGACATTCGCGAATAACTCATGTAAATCATGTAATTTTCCTAAAAAATTATACTCTACGAAGTCTATGATTAATTGGTTCTTATGAAGTAAAATTCCTGTCATTTCTGCACGATAAACAGTAATGTTCATGCAATCTCCAAGTATACGTCTCAGTGCAGTATATCAAATAGTTTAAGAGCTGTAGCGCGTAATATAGGAGCTATAGTTAAAACTGACCATATTTAGGAGTTCCTTGATTCACGCGTTTATCAAAAAATTCCCCGTTTTCCGGCGCACGATTATATAACTTTCTCTTCTTACGAAGTATTCGTAAGGCGAGAAAGTAAAAAACACCTCATAGAACATATATTTCGTCCGAATGCGGCAAATATTGGTATTATCTGAATCAATATTAAATTTTGAAACAGGGTTTTGTTTGATGCGTCTAAATATTTTTCGTACGTTTGTGAAAATAGACATTTTCTGCCAATTCCTTTAGGCAGGGGCGTGCGGTGATAATTTTAGTAGAGGAAGCACTTTTGAGATCCAATAAACAACGTAAAAAAGTTAAAGATGATATGAATTTTCACAAAATGTGAATATTAACCCCGGCGTCTTGCATACGAACGTAACTCGTCGCCCGGGAGTAAACAGACCCCAGGAAAAATTTCGTAGGCTAAATGCCTTCTAACATTATAAACAAATATTATTCGGTATTTATGTTACTTACAACTTAACCTTATTTATAGAGTACTTAGTTATTTAAAATTATTAACAAATTTTTAAAATCCATTAATGCATTTTTTCTTTCATAAAATGAAAAATAAATAACTAATAAATATAAATAACTTTAATATATATGGTGAATGTTAATTTGAAAATATATTTACAGAGTTCAGTAATAATGTTTTTCACGACCTATACACACAATGGATGTGATGTCCGTTCTACTGTTTTCTTACACTTTTCACATTCTCTGGATGCTCTGCGGTTTAAATTCTTCGGACCACGTCCTGTTAGTTCTCTTTCTTGCATCTTGTGTTTCTTGTTTTTGCTCTGAATGCAAATATTGTATTATTTTTGGTATCAACTCTCGCGACAATCCTGGTAGAATTTATCTCATAATCGACCAAGGGCGAATATGATCCAAACTTCCGTCTGCAATTCTTGTGTGTGATGATTCCTCGAAATATCAGTAATGTTTCCTGATTTTTACTTCTTCAAAAAGAAGTTTTATTCTTCTGAAAGTTGATCGTGCTTACTTCGAATGTATTACCGGAAACGGAGATTACGCAAGGGCGTTGTCGATGCCCAGTCACGCGGGTTGTTCCCACTTTCCTCCCTAGATGCCATGACTACTGCACGGAATGAGTTCACCGATGCATTCCCTTCTCGCAAGGGAGAACTGCAGAACGGTACGCAAAGAGTTAGTTTGTTCAGAATACTTTCTTTAATATAATATAAACGTTATCGGTATTATTAGGTGCTTTATACTTTCATTGTATTATAATGTAGTTAGCACGTACGTAAAACACTCTCAAAATGCCAAAATAATAAATTATTTCGAACTTGAAATTGCTACCAGTCGATCATAACGGAACGGATTCTCACATTATCCTCGCGCACTCACGGACTGACCCGACTTTTCACGAAGCATGACGAAGTCGAGCGCCTGCACCTTCGAAGAACGAAGCATCGCTGACGTCACGAGACGAATTTACACACCGTTTTGAAAATATCGATTGTTACGGTTCAACCACTCGTACTTAGCTCAGAATCTGAGTTGAGTAAATACTTTTGCTCTGGCCATAAGCAACGAATATTTTAAATATAGAAAGGATTTTTCTGTGTTTTGCTTAGGGGAATGACTCATTCCCTCCATTCCATGGAATGCACGCCACTACCTTTAGGTGACTAAAATAGCCAAAATTCAACGAGCCCCATCTGTTGAGTTTGCGATTTTCGGAGGGAACTCGATTCTTCTCAAAACCAGAGTTTTAGTCTGAAATGAATGGCGAATACACTGGTGATTAACATTTTTCCATCAGCTGGTTTTCAGAAATTCGCAAATAACTTACGTAAAAAACGTAATATTCCTCAACAATGTATCTAGGATGTCACCATGTTTAGCCGATGCTTTTAAATTAAAATTCCTGTCATTCCTGCAGGATAATTCGTAATATGCGTATAATCTCCTGTGTATATCTCAGCGCTGTAGATCAAATAGTTTAGGAGCTACAGCGCATCCAATTAGACCATATTTTGGAATAATTTGAATCCGTCGACTTTAGGAGGAACGCATCTCAGATCATATTTATTGTCCAAATGCGTCTAATAATGGCATTTTCTAAATCATTATTACAGTTTGAAATAGTATTCTGCTTCTTGTACGGAAATATTTTCCACAGTGTTGGAGAAATGGGCATTTCTGTCTATTCTTTTGCGTAACTAAAATAACAAAATTTAATCCATATCAGGCTAATGTTGAATTTGTTGACCTTTTGAATTTTGCGACTTTCGACGTGACCTCGATTCTTCTCAAATCCAGTGCCCAAACGGAAATTTAATGGCAAATACTCTGGTGATAAGCATTTTTCAACAAATGGCTCGTTTTCCAGAAATTCGCCAATAAATGAGTAAAAAAAGTAACTTTCCTCAAAAATGTACTCTAGGAAGTCGACATGTTTAACCAGTTCTTATGACATAAAATTCCTGCAAGATCAACCGATATGTGCATACAATCTCCCGTGTAAATCTCAGTGCTATGGATCAAATAGTTTAGGTGCTGGAGCGCGACAAAGGCTATATTTTGGAATTCTTTGAAACCCCCGATTTTCAGGGAAACTCGTTTAAAGACACTCGTCTGAATGCTTCAAATAATGGCATTTTCTAAATCAATATTAAGTTTTGAAAGGGGATTTTTTTCTGTATCGCAATATTTTCCATAGCTTTGTAGAAATGGTCATTATCTGCCAATTCCTTAGGCACCTAAAATAGTAAAATTTCAACGACCCCCCACCCACCTGTTGAATTTGCTGTTTCCGAGAGAAGATCAATTCTTCTCAAACTAGTGCCCTAGCCTGAAATGTAATGGCGAATACACTGGTGATAAACATTTTTCCAACGGTTCGTTTTGCAGAAATAACTTACGTAAACATTTTTCTAAAAAATGTCAGTCACAATATTTAACCTTTTCTTATAAATTAAAATTTCTGCCATTCCTACTTTATAAAGAGAAATATACATACAATCCTTAGCGTAAATCTCTGTGCTGTAGATCGAATACTTTAGGAGTTAGAGCGCTTGAGAGTTGACCATATTTTGGAAATTTTGGAAACGCATGTCAGGGCTCATTTCTCGTCCGAATACAGTATATAATAGCATTTTCTAAATCTATTTTAAAATTTTAAAGAGGATTTTGCTTCCTGTATCGAAATATTTTTCACAGTTTTGGAGAAATTGGCATTGGCATCTGACAAATGTTGTGGGTAACTAAAATAGCAATGATTCAACGAACGTCGATTTTTGATGACGTCGATTTCGATCAAACTCCATCCTTCTCAAAACCTGTGCTCTAACCTGAAATTTAATGGCAAATACACTGGTGTTAAGCGTTTTTAACAGATGGTTTATTTTCCAGAAATTCGCAAATAAATTACGTAAAAAACGCATTTTTTTCACAAATGTACTCGAGGAACTCGCCATGTTTAACCGATTCTTATACATTAAAATTTCTGTCATTCCTGCAAGATAACCAGTAATGTACATACAATCTCCAATGTATATCTCAGTGCGATATATCAAATAGTTTAGGAGCTATAGCGCGTCAAAACTGATCATATTTTGGAGTTCCTTGATATACTCGATTATCAAAAAACACCTCACAGGGCACATCTCTCGTCCGAATGCGGCGAATGTCAGCATTATCTAAATCAATATTAAATTTTGAAACAGGATTTTCTTTGCTGCATTGAAATATTTTGTAAATCTTAGTGCTGTAGATCAAATAGTTTCAGAGCTGGAGCGCGTCAAATTTGCCCATATTTTAGAATTCTTAGAAACCCACGATTTTCGGGAAAACGCATCTCAGAGCACATTTATCGTCAAATAAATGTGGCAAATAATGGCATTATCTAAATCTATATTAAATTTTGCTTCCAGTATCGAAATATTTTCCATAGTTTTGGAGAAGGGGGCATTTTCTGCCAATTTTGTTGGAGTAACTACAATAGCAAAAATTCAACGACCCCCATCTGTTGAATTTGGCGATTTTTGACAGGTTCTCGATTCTTCTAAAACCAGTACCCTACCCTGAAATTATTTGGCGAATACACTGGCGATACGCATTTTCCCAACAGATTGTCCAGAAATTCGCGAATAGCTTACGTAATTGTCCTTAAAAATGTACTCTAGGACTTCGCCGTGTTTAACCGGCGCTTATAAATTAAAATTTCTGTCTGCAAGATAAACAGTAATGAACACAAAATCTCCGATGCTAACCTCGGTGCCTTAGTTCAAATAGTTTAGGAGCTAGAGCGCTTCCAATTTGACCATATTTTGGAATACTTTGAAACCCACGATTTTAAAGAAAACGCCTCTCAGGGCACATTTATCGTGTCAGTGCGGCACATGATGGCATTTTCTGAACCTATATGCCTGTGTATACACTTATGAAGATGGCGTAGTTCCGTTTTTCTCTGTGAACACTGAATTTTCGTATATTTCAAAATTTTGTATTTTTCGGGCGTATTCCTACAACTACAGAATTCAAAATGGAGATTTTTCTTGCAAATGAAATTTGTTTTTCATGATTAGTTCTGTTATTAAGGTCAAGTACTTTTTTGAAAATTTTAGTAGTTTATTCATAACATTGCTTAAAATATGTGCAATTTAAAAAAATAAAAACAAGCTTTTCTCAAAAGCGGCTTGAAATTTTTTCTTTAACCTTTTGGAAGAGATAGAGCTACATGTACTCTAAATGATGGCATCAATGCCGCATTGGTCTATACTTGTTTTTTCAAAAACTAGCGGAACCCGGGAGATCCTTCCCTCTCCCTATCTGAGTCTGTCTCTCTCTCTGTCCTTCTCATTCACATTTACTTGCTGATTCTGCTCCGTCTCCTAGTAGGAGGAATAATATCGAGAAGCGTCGGACCAGCAAAAATGCAATAGAATGTTCAATAAGGTCTCATCCTGTAGATTACGGTGTGAAAAACGTTTCTTTGAAGCCTTCGGCTACAAAATTGTAGTTTTTAATGCCCTAGAACGCTGCGTTTATAAGTTATTTAACGACATAGATTACCGAGTGTAGCGGGTTGCATTTACATGAATATTTAGTTTTTTTTATTCTTCAGCGCCACGAAGCATTTTTCGATATTTTATTAGTTATTCCGCTACTCGGGGCGGAGATGAATCCCAAAACACAGATAATTAAAATTGGTCCAGCCGTTCTTGAGTTATAAATGGTGTAACTAACACAACTTTTATATACTCACCGTCATTAAAAAAAGCTGCACCCCGAAGAACTCTACTGATCTGCTGCAAACTCGGTGGGTATTTTGCACACCATTCTCTAAGCCAATGATTTAGTTTTTACGGTCGGCCGCGCACTGGGAGATAGGTGCGTTTCATCGCACCCACAGATCTAGATAAGTGGGCTTCAAACGGCCTACTTCAATGAGGTTAATTTATATTTGCAAGGGTGTAGTCAGGAATAAGTACATAATCGTAAATATTTTTTATTCTGTGGAAATACGTATTTTAAGAAAGTTTTTAAACAATTAAATTTATTGTCTAATAATGTAAGTTATTGACTTATAGTTTTCTGAATATTTGTAGCTTAGAAAATATTTCAATAATTTATATTTTTAAAATTTCTCAGTGTTTACGTAGTATAATGAAACAACCATATTTGTTACTAGTGGTATGCTATCTTACAGAATGGCTAAAATTTGGAGTTTTCACACTTTGGAACCCATGGTCTAATAAGAATTTAAGTTTCTTTGAGAATATTGACAAGAATGATGATGCGGCTTTAGATTTGGAGTATGGAGGGGATTCTGATGCAGATGAGGTGACACCAATAACGCAGCTAATGAACTCTAGCATCCCACATTTCCTTCAATATTATTTTAGTTTTTTGTTTGTAAATGTACATCATATTGATTTTCACTATATCATATTTATTTGCACTATATATTTTCAATTTTGTTTTTGTATTTCATTTTGTATCTATTCCTGTGTTTTTCTCCTTTGTAAAGAACATGCACACGTTTATTTGACTGGATATAAGATTTTTATTCAGGAATTATATGAGGTGGTTCTGTACGCAACCACAATCCATAGTGTAATGCGAAGCCCTAAATGGATTGTGGTTGTTTATACGACATCATCATTTTCATATTTATTCAGATCACAAATTAATATTTTTCTCATATTTTTAAGATCAAACTTAATTAAAAGAAAAATTAAAATAATTCTGGAGAAAAAGTTACCTGTCCTAGAAAGGGTTGAATAAGGTGTTATAAAGTTTCTCCTCAGCAGTTTTCTGTGAAAGTGCTCTCAAAGTTCTCATTTTCAAATGCAATTTTCTCAAAAACAGCTGAAATTTTTTTTGAACTTTTCGTAGGGATAGTGCTAATTGCACGGTTTGTGATGACATAAAATTCATTTTACAGTATTCTTCTGTTGTTGTTTTTTCTCACCAAGTATACAAAAGTAATTTCTCTGAAATATCTCTCACACCTTTAACATGTGTGATTCCAGAGATTTGTATACATAATTGCATTTGTAAGAGGAAGTGCTTCAAATGACTTTCAATGAAGTTTTCTAAAAAATCTAATTAATTCTGTGAGAAATAGCTGGTAATTTGTTGAGTGGAAAGCTCAAACTTCTTTCTAAATGAAAACCTTCAGTTTTTAAATACACAGAATTTGGAATTTTCTAACTGTGTCAGGGGTTTTAATGAAAATTGGAAATATACCATACTTATAAATGCACTTCCTTCTATTCAAGAAAAAAATTTCAGCCATTTTTCAGAGATCTTTACAAATGTTATCGAGGCTTTGGAACATGCCTCCAAAACCTAAAACATCTTAACGATTTTCAAAACAATACAACCAGATCTTTTCCATATGTATTTATCAAGTTTCATTTCTAAAGCTTCTAATCTAACAGTTATGCCTGATACATCCATCCTTTGCTTTTCTAGTACAAAATTGTATGTATCTCTTCTCCATCTGCACCAATCTTAACAATCTTTGGAATAGCAATAATTGACCTTAATCGTGATGTGTTTGTGTGAAGTTATGACTGAAAACAATCCTCAAACACAGGTTTTATGACCTCTATTCAAGGTCATAAATTGGTTGAGGTGATTCCAATGCTTTACCTCCCTATACTGCAGTATCAGAAGAAAAAGTAAAAAATTAACTGAAATGTTTTGTTTTATAAAATTAAATAACCTTATCCTAAATATTTTATATTTATTAATTATGTACTTGGTTGAAGGCAAATTATGAGAATTGCTAATAAAATGAGAATATACATTAAAAAGATATTACACCCTAACATACAGATACCAATAGTAATGGTTCCATCATGTACACAAAATGGAGTCAAATCGGCTACCAAAGTTAGTTCTAACAGTCTAGAGACTACAGAGGGGTGATCCTAGAATGAGGTGATCAGAGTGATTCTGATGACAGATTCAGAACAGGCATTTGACTCCCAATTCACATAAAGAGGAAATTTCTTTTTTAAAAAGGAAAAGATTTTAAAGAATTATAGAAATGAATTAAAGAAATATTAGAATTTCAATTCTCAGAATTTACAATATTTGTCAAGATTTATATATTTCACTGAATGCTCTCATCTCATTAATGTAGGTAGAATATTGTAGTTGTATGGTAAATTCTTTTAAAAGGGTACCAATTAAATTGACCGACTTATAATATCACTTTCAAATCAATCAATCAATTTCTCTGAGAGAACAACATCTACAATAATGTTCTTTAAATACTTGACACAAGAAACTAAATGGGTCTTTTATCACAATCAAAGTTTATCAGTGAAGCATTTATAAACAATAATTCAGTAGGAAATAAAATGGTTACCAAAAATTTCGATATTTCTACACATTTTTCACAACATTTATTAAAACAAAATCTAATTTAATAACTACAATACTTTACAATATAATATAAACGACTTTCATGAAACACAAAAATATATTACGCAGACACAGTTTCCACCATCGTCTTCTTAATGATTTCACCGAAGTTCTCATCACAGTCCTCTACCACAGGATCTGTAACACTGGTAGAAGCTGCTCCATGATCACATTTGTCCGAGTCATTGCTTGAGTCATTCTGTTGCACTGCAACAGATTCGCTTTCCACTAGAACTTCGGCAGAGCCTCCGCTGCTATTAAATGTTGCTGATGGACCCGCTATGCCTGCAGCTGAATCATCATAAGCAACGCTGTTACCTGTCCTTCCAGGGGTCATGTAAGAATACCGTCCCTGGAGTAATTCTGAGAAAGAGTCCAATTTGTTGGTTAATGGACACACAGTATGCAAATTAGTATAATGACTGTGATTTATATTTGCATTCACTTGCTTATTGCAGGATTCTGTAGAATTGGGAACAGCTGAGCGATCCTGCATTGGATAATTGTCTCGCAAATCAGAAAGAGACTGAAAATTCTGATATGAGCCATTTGCAGATGAAAGAGCATGCTGATTAAATTCAGCATTTGAAGATCCACCAGCTGAATTTTCTTTATAGCCATTTTCCACAATCTGCCCTGATGTTTTATCAGAATATTCTGTTCCATACAGGGGATTAGGATTATAATGGCCGAAAGTATTAGGTGCTGAATGATGAACAGGAAAATTCTGCGAAAAGCTGGATGAATACTGATACTTGGCAGTGTTCTCATCATATGGCACATCTAGAATACTTGGAGTGGACGAAGTGGTCTGAGAATTATATGTAGTTGCACCAGCGTCTGCAAAGCCAGGACTGACCAGCATTTCCGACGTACCTGGAAATGGTCGTGTTGAAGGATGGTCAAAATGGAAAACAGATCCTGAATTAAATCCAGCATTAACTATGGCTGGGTCTTTTCTTTGGGGAAAGGGAGGGCCTGATGTGTGGTGAGATAGGAATTGGGAGTGATCGGAAGCAGGATTGCTCTCCATGCGATCAGCAGCCAACTCGCTACTATTATCCTCTGAGTAACCATCATCACGGAAAGCATAAAGGTCAAGGGAGTCTTCCCTTGCAGGAAGATCTCCCACCATGCCAGGAAAACCAGTAACAGACTGTGGTGGAGAAATTCCAATTTCCATACCTGTCGAAATTCCTTGTGGCTCTGTACTGGTATAGTGAAGATTGGTAAAATTTCCAGCATGTACACAAGATTCAACTTCCGTTCCTGCTCCCAGGTTCACATCACGAAGAAGGTTACCACTGTACTTTGGCATTCCCATTCCATCATTTGCAGATGGATTCTGTTTTGACATATCTGCATATACATTTCCTGTTGCCAAAGTATTATCATCACTCCACTGGACTCGACTTTGTTGTGGAGGCTTAGTTGAAGGACTTTCATCTTCAACTTCAAGTTTCTGTTTCTTCTCCAATTCCAAACGCATTAATGTGTGTATAAAATGTGTGCGGACACGCACTGGGTTAAATTCTATTCGCCCACTGGAGTTAGCACAACCATCCCTTGTACAACCACAAGGAAAGTTCAATCGATCAACCTGAAATTGAAAAATTAAAATACAGGAAATTATACTCATACTCATGCATTACCAAAAGATTTCTTAAACTATTCACACAATAACAAATGTAACCGTGACTTACTGTTTTCATAAAAAAAATTAAGTATTCATACTTTGTTATTTTCAAGAATACTAAGAATACAGCTCATCAAAAAATGCCATGAAAATTAGATTCTAAATAAATAAGAAAATATTGTAAGTCATTCTTCCATTAAGAAGATTAAATAAATAAAGCAAAGTTCTAGGAAAGAAGACTTGGATATTACAAGGCTTCTATATTTTTGTTGATCCCACCTGGTAAATACTGTAGCCAATTGAGCAGATGGCTCACATTCAACTTCTTCCCAATTCTCTCTTTTAACGCAACACAGAGATCTAGTCACATCAAAGGCATAATGACTTTGAAATTCTATATACATATTCTCTTGAGTAGCGTTCACTCCAGAAGAATATTTCAATCAACCCTGTGATGGGGTAGGGTTTTGATCACAGATAGGTATCTTTAAAAACATTGTTTTTATGCTTCCCAAATGATAATCAAATTACTGCCTAAAACATACTCACTGTATTTTAAATATGTTTAACATCTTCAGTTTTCATAACAAGTATTAATATTTGTGCTATTAGAGAAATTATTTTTTTATTCCATTTCTGTTATTTTGCCATACCTGCATAAAAATATCAGTATGTACAGTCTTTCAACTCTCAAAAAATTTGTCACACACACCATGTAAAGTCTAATTTAGACAAGTTGCAGTCCTACATATGAAGACGAAAAAGGTTAAATTTCAACATGATGGTGATCTGACCATTTTATGCTAATATTATCATAAAATAAAATAATTGTTAAGATGCACAGATAGAGCTATGAAAAACTCTCCTTTTTTAAAAGAAATGAGCAGACTGCATAGGCACAGTGAGATGTCAAGCACACCTAATCCAGGGAATTTATTTATCGTAAATGAAGGTCTCCAGCATAAAAGTCTCAAAATTGAATTTTTTTTATTATAATTGACTCCTACTATCTGATAACCACGCAATGTGTTCAATTTAATTAATTTATGGCTTGTATACTTGTTTGTTGTTTTTTATATGAATCTCATTTAAACCCCTTATAAGTAAAATATTCTTGCTAACACCTAGAAAGCATGTCCAAGGAGAGTTATTACATTTTTACATACACCATCAACTCTTATGGTTTTATCCATGATTGTCTTATTGTGTGTCAAATACGGTTTCAAATGGATCCAAATGCTTCTGTGTAATAACTCTTAAATCATAGAAAATTTTAATTTAAATAAATAATTCAATCTTTAAATTTTATGAAAACCAGTAATTTAAATCATACTAGGAAAACCCAGCAGACGTTCTGCCCTTCATCTCCCTCTTTCCCTTCCCATCTCCCATTCTGTCTCTCCCTCCTTCCCTCACCCTGTCCCTGTCTGTCTGCCCCTGTATGTCTCTGTCCCTCTCATTCACATTTACTTGCAGATTCTACATGTCTCTGAGTAGGTGAGGTAATACTGGGAAGGTAATACCAGCGAAAATGTAATAGAAAGTTCATAAAGGTCTCATTCTGTAGATTATGGTGTGAGAAACATTTCTCTGAGGCCTTTGGCCTCAAAATTTTAATTTTTAAGGAGCTAGAATGCCTCGTTTAGGAGTTATTTAACAATATAGATTCAAAATGCTACCGAGTGTGTTGGGGATTGCATTTGAGTTAGATATTTAGTTTTGTTCTACAGCGCCATGTAGTGGTTACAACAAAATTAACAGCACATAACCTGAGTCCAACAGTGTCAGAGTTTAGCTCATATATATATATTAGGGTGTCCCTTATTTTCCGACTTTCAAATTTTTGACGGCTCACCCTCCAATTTTGTTTGAATGACCTAAAAACATGCCTATACAAAATTTTGTTGAGATCGGAGCATTCTACCCCGTGCCGACTTGAGCGCAAAATTCGCATGTCAAACATCTCCAGAACTATCACCCACCGCTGAGTGAGGCCCGAGCACAATACATGAATTTTAATCGATCGCGTCACTCGTGTGTACAGGTTGCTAATCTAACATAATATCATATGTTAGTCTCATATATGCAGTGCCGAAGAACGTATGTTTTAATAGAACATGATATTAATTATTAATATAAAACACCAAATAACTGGACACAATTTACTACCAAACGAGTGCTTGTAGTTCTATTTTATAAAATACAAGGAAAGTAAAATAATCAGTTAGTGCAAGCGCTAAACTTGTCGTTCGTGAGAGAATGATATTTTGGGAGAAAGCAAGAATCCCGACAAGAGCTAATTACCATTGTACGCACGAACTTATTAACTTGTACTATTCGGATTGAGTAAAATTACAAAAACCGCATACAAGTGAGAAGATATTTTTAAACATCGTGAAGAGGAGTTTAGAAACAATTTGAAGAATCTATTTGATATTGCACCTCTGAATGCTTTACAAACAATTACGTTGGAAGAAGAATGTTTTTATTTCGGCAGAGAGAGCCAGAATGTAAAAGCTATCTTGCAGGACTAGACGAACATCTCGCGAATGAAGAAAGAGCGAGACAAGAAGAAAAAGATTACCAATTCATTTATGTGATACAACTGCATCAAACACTTGACGTTTTGAAGGACTATACGTCTTTCTTGAAGAAAATTTGGACAGAGCATTGTTTTTTCCGCGCCGTCATCACATAAATAAAATCTTATTTTGCAATGTGTGTTTGAATATAAAATACGTAATGTAGCAAGTAATTCTTTTTTTAGCATTTTAAGGAAAACTGGGAGAGTGTTAATGCCATTAATTTTCAAAGAGTTGAAGAGAACTTGGAAAGTGTTCTTTAATGAGTCCAAAATTAAAGAAATGTTGGAATTTTATGAAAGTAGCAAAATAAAGATACATCTTCCCAGGGCAATGCATCAATCTCGATAGACAGCAAGAGATATTTAATATTTAAAATGTTTCTGCTCAGATCAGAATCTAAACTATATTGTGTAATTAAAAATTCCTTAAATAATGTCTCTCTGTTGATTGCAACTGATTATGTCAACCAGTGGCTTTAGGGCAGTACAGCTGTAAAAGCTCCTTATCAAGATGCTTAATATAATTTCGAAAATTGTATGAAAGTATAGATTCCACAATTTCAAAAGCAACTTTAAAACAATGTAGATACTGTATGTAGTATTTATTAGAAGAGTTGTCTGATGTACTCCCTGATGAAACAGACATACAAATCAAAACAAAAATGGTAGCAAGTTTAGTCTGAGAAAATCTGCACGTACTAGTGTGCTATTTTCCTTTTTGTAAAGAACTGGATGAAGAATAATATGATAAGCGCAATTGTATACCGATGACCGTTCTTTAATTGTTAATTCGTAAATTTACAATACATCTCCTAATTCAATTTAATCTTCATTTGAACAACACAAATTGCCGACTTTGTGTCAACCAAAAGCAGATACTTATTCTCTTGCCTGAAGTTGGGTACTTGTTGTATTCAAAACTGTCCTTTGATCAGGAAAAGCAACTCTTCATATTCAGAAGCTAAAAGGTTATTTATAAAGTTGAAATCTGTGAATGATTGTGCTGAAAGGCCTGTTGAATTAAAGCAAGATTTTCATGGACTTCTGTATGTAGATGAGCAGCGAAATCAACTTTTGTTGTGTTGTTCAAGAACATTGTTCATTGTACGCATATTGCAAGAAAGAAACACTGAAAAAAAGTACCCACTAGAAAAGTTAAAACCATAACACAGTATAAAGAGTGAAAATGAATTAATGAGTTATATAAAATTATATATTAAAAATGTGTCAATAGTTTTCCACTGACTTAACCCAACAAAACCAAAAATCCCTAACATTCAAATTTCGCGCTCAAGTCGGCACGGGTTAATATCAACCTATTGAGTTGAAATTTTATATTTGAGTAAATTTGACCCAATGGAAAGTATTTAGGGGGTGAGCCCAAAAAAAAAATTAGCAAAAAAATTTTTTGGGCCATATAAGGGACACCCTAATATATATATATATATAGACACAAACATCCAGTTTTATATACATAGATTATTTAAAACATATTAGCGTCCTTTTATATTAATGTTAATTTTTTTACTCTCAAAATGTACGATTAAAGTCATAATTCAATAAGCAAAAAATAGTAACCAAAGACGACACAGAATAACCTACAATAGAACCCCGATTTAGTGTGACCTCATCTTAGCATTTTCCTGCGTTCAACCTTCATTTCTGAAAGTCTCAATGATGCCTGTATGTAATTAATGCAATTATATTTTCGATTTAATGTCATTAGCATTGACATACAACCCGCATTTAACATTCAAAATTTTTGGATTTTTACCCCCGATTAATTGGGAACCGACAGTATTTGTCATGCACTGCAGCCAACTGTAGTGTATAAAAACCTTTAAAAGCTGCAATGACATCTGCATTAAGGTGGTGTTACACTAAGTTTGCTGCTCTGAATGAGATTGTGACACAGCGGGAGTGCCCCCTCATCCATATAAATTTCGCACTCGCAGGTAGAACTGGTATGATAAGATAGTAATTATGTACAGGACCATCCATAAATTTTGTAACGCACGTTTGCAGTATTTTGAATGCCTCCTCTCCCTCCATAACGCATCTGTAACATGCACATGATTCACCCTCAAATAATAACAAAACGCTTGCGACAAGACCCCTCCTCTTCCCCAATTTACAAGAGTAAAAATAAACTGTAAAGTAGAAATGTATAAATTTTATTTATGCTATATATTGAAATGTGTAATAAAATCAGAATTAGTTGGCAATGTGGACTGCATCTTACAATGAGATTGGGGGCAATTTTTGAAGGAAGGACACCTAGACAAGAAAATTTCTGAAAATACACCGTACACATGTCCCTGTCATGGATGACGCATGGGCCACGAGTCTACAGCACCAATTTAATTGGATTTTTTTTTTTTAATATTCTTCAAAATGAAACAGATTCAATGAAAAACTATTTTTGTTTATAATAACAATTTGTAAATCATAATTTTTTTATTAATTCACATTTGTTCATTTTAGTTGGTAATTTTTTAATGTTTAGTATCAGACTGAATAAAAGGAATTACTTCTCTAAATGTTCAAAAATGTTAAAAATAAATATCAGCATTACGTAACACTAAACCATGACACCCCCCTCCCATACATACTGCAGCGTAACGCTGTCTCAAACCCTGTCCCATCTCTTTAGTGTTATGTAAGTTACAGATAACCCTTATGGTAAAAATCAAGGATTTTTTAAAAAATAATATCAATAATTCCTGGTTAATTTTATCATGTTTCTTCATACAATAATCTATACCCCCATTTATAGTGTGATTTTTGTAACTTACCCCTCAAGGCTCGTCTTCACGATGAAATATGTCACGGTATTTCACGTCTTTCTCAGTTGTGCCACTAGATGTAGCATGAACGCGACTATATCAAGCAGTGCTTGCAATCATGCAATATGTAGTGGTAAGACCAAGAAACTTGCGAAATGCAATGTGATATTCTATCAGGGCCATAGAGAGGCTTGAGGGGCAGAGTTATAAAAATCGCATTATAACACGATTTTTAACCCCCCTTTCCTAAGGTGATATTAAATACAGGTTATACTGTGTATGCTTCTCAATCAATCTTCAATAATTAATTTAATTACATGACATAAGAATTATTAAAGCTATTTGATGTTTCTTGGATATTCCAAATCATTTAAAGAATTCTAGAATTTTTTGGTTTCATAAGTTGAAAAATGTATTAAATGAAAAATAATTAAACTCCCTCTGGAAATGGATTACACATTTGTAAATGGTAACTGAAAAATAAAGGAATAGAAAAAGTCAAAATCATGAAAAAAACTAGAAAGAGGTTTAAATAATCACAATATTACTTAAACTGTATGTTCCATATACAGCAGATCCCCTATTTAATGTCAGTAATGTGTAATAAATTCAGTGTTTTAACAAAGTATCGTACTCTTTATAGTAATTTATAAATGTATTTATAATAACAGGTAAGTAATGTTTCCTTTTACACTATGCAACATTATTTATCTATATAAATTTCTCTTCCATTAGTACACAGACAAAAAGAGCACATTTGCATGCAGGAAGCCTAAACTTAAAATAAATACTCTAATGTTCAATGCACAGAAGAAATAATAGCGCAGTTTATTTTTTATTTCTACCAATGGTATTGCATCATTTAAAATATTTTACAGAAGACCTATGTCTTCATTGTCTATATCTAGTTCAATTGGAGCAGTCAAAGTTGGAACCAAATTAGGATTTCAATATTTTTGCAACATGAGCTGTGCAGAACATACACAGGGGACCTCAAAACTACCCAGGAGATTGTAAATTAGGAAAGTAGATTTACTTTAAAATACATAGTTAAAACTATTATTTTGGAGAATTTTATTTTTAATATACATAACTTGAACTGAATTTTGTGTAAATGAGTAATTGAATGTGTAAATTTTTTGTACACTATTATTTTTAATAATGTATTTACATACAACTCCATACTACACACTCAGGCATGCCATTTTAGCTCATGCATTATTGACATATTTGTGCTACCAATTAAAGGTTAAAACTGATTGGCAAAATCCAAAACCAAAGAAGAAAATTAAGAGCTGAAATTTTGAATGTGTGAATAGAGCAATCTACATTTTCAATACATTTTCCTCAACAGTTTAAGACATTAAACACGTATACCAGAAATCTTATCCTAATGTTAAGATTACGCATGTTACAATAATTCAAGCATAGATTAGAAAGCCATTTTTGTGACATTTATGTAAATGTATCAGAAACACACATCTTCTATAGCAGAGGTCTTCAACCTGGGTTCCCTGGGTTCTAAGGATTTCTTGGAACATTGACAGGTGTTCTGCAAGTGATAACTATTTGCTCAGCCAAAACCAGTAAAATGGAAATCTTCTAGACAAGGAATACTTCATATAGGAATAGGGTAGCAGGCTAGCTTACTAAACTATTAATACTAAATTTTACTTAAATATAATATTAATTTAATATAAATTAGATATAAAAAGGCAGTTGATTGTACAAACTTGTAAGACTGATCAAGCAATTTTAAAAAATATATGGATAAAACAAAAATACACAAAAATAAGGACTTTTTTTACCCCATTCATAAATTTATACGAATTTTGTTCACACCTGATAAAGCACAGAATTACTTGACATGAAATGTCGTGTTTCAGAATATGTGAAAAAACGAGTCACGAGTTAAAATATAAATATTATGTGACAATCGCCTTATTTTATATATTTTTCACTGTTTAAATAATTTTGCGAATTTGAATTGCAATAATTTTCGATAAACTATTTTATCTACAACTTAAACATTGCATTCCTTCAAGAAAACCTAAGGGTTCCTAAAGGTGTAAAAGGATGAAGACCCCAGTTCTAAAGCAATTAGACCTGCCAATTTTTTGGAAACATTTTATTTTATTGGCTTATTAATGTCTTTATCCGGTATCATCTTGAATTACTATTACTTATGAGCATTCCCAACCTCAATGACACACGCTTTAAGTAATTTTTCCAGGTTCATGCAAATAAATGGACAGCTTTTGTACAATCATATCATTACACATTGTGCCAGTGTTATTGATACTGATGGAATGCCAGATAGATTTTCATGGAATCTGCAAGAGTGAATCAATTGTGATAGATTCCAATCCATTTAGTGCTATACCGCTTCAGTGTGTTAGTGTTCTGTTATGTGTCCATTTTTTTTCTTTTTTTGAACGATGAAATGAAATCAAACCTATTGTGAATGTATAAAACAAAAATATTTATAAATGGACTAAAAACATTAATTTAATAAAAATACACAATACTCCAGCACAATTGAAGACTTATCAGCCAGCAAAAATATGTGATTTGAACTCGAAATTTTTCAGCATACAATATTACTTTTTTACTAGTCTTAGCATGAAGTTATTTCTTTATCACCTAATCCTACATTTCTAAAACATTTTTCTTCCCCATTTGTACAGCATTGCACAACTATCATTATTTTACTCGCTTCCATTTCCTCAAATAACTTTCCAACCTTCTGTAAACAAACATGATTGGATGTTTAGGAGTTGCTATACCAATTTCAGCATAAAACATAATAAGCAAGAGACAACAAAGCAAGTAGAAACAGAAAGAAGAAAATTAAAGATTTAAATTCATGGCAGTCAATATGCAATTACTATTTAGGTTCATGAAACATAAGCTTGAATGTGTTAAGTTAATATAAAAATTCCAATTCCATTATAATACAACAAAATCTGCATATCTACCCTCCTATTCCAAAGAAGATTGCAATGAAAATTCTATCTGAAACTAAGAAATACTACAAACCTGGCATTTGATTCCAGCTTGTGAGCATGAGCAAGTATCTGGATCACAATACACTTTGCATCCACATCCACAGAACTCACGAGATGATCGAATATCTCTGCATTCATCTTTTTCCAATGAATCAATTTTTCTCACCCCAGCAGCACGTAACAGAGCCCTACGCTGTCGGGTTGGCACAGGCTGAAATGAAAAAACAAATTGCTGCAAACCAAAGACAGGAGCTCAGAATTATGCTGCACTTCGCACAGCTTAAAATGTGAATTTGTATATATGTACACTGAGAAGTCCTGTTATTTGTATAATTGTTACCAAATTTAGTTAGCCTTGGACTGTTATCAATGTATCCATCATGGAGAAACGTGTCAGACTAATACCATTAAGAAGAAACTAGCATACCAATGCAAGAACACCCACCCATTTCCATCTCCATGTTAAGCCCATAATAATATTATATTAAAGATATATTATATCTCTTGCTTCAAGACCCTCTTATGTGCGATTGTAGATTACACTGTGTGCAAGTAGATTGTGGTGTGAGGAACATTTCTTTGAAGCCCTTTGGTCTTAAAATTCCAGGTTTTAAGGCCCTAGAACGCTTTGTTTTGGAGTTCAATTCTGTCCATGTGTTGGGGGTTGCATTTGAAGTGCATATTTACATGTGTTTTTTGTTTCTTCAACAAATCTTTTATATGTTTAATGTTGAAGAGCAATTTGTCACTTCTCTGTAAAATTCTCTTTTTTTAAAGACTTCCTATATAAAGACTCTTTGCCTGTGAGAGTCACAAAATTCATCTCTACTACTGAAACAATATAGGAGAGGAAGTTTCCAGGTATCCATTATTCCCTTGACTAATTCTAAAGCAAGTTATGAAATGACCATCTTAAAATGTCAATGATAGATATAGTTTCTCTTGTTAAATATTATTATTATTATCGTTGTTGTTAACCTTTTTAATTATTTTCCCTCTGGTATTTTTCAATCAATTTTCAGATCTTATTTGACCAGCAACTGGATACAAGAAAATACAAGAGGTACAAACACTGTAAAATGAGAATTCATCAAGCAGAAACTTCAATTCACAATCTTACTATCAAGAATAGTAGCTTGATACTTCTATTTTCTTTTAATTTTTATACAAAATTTGAATTTAAATATGTTTCAACATATTGCATTTCTGGAAGGGCAACAGCACATCTGCTGCAATAAAAATTTTCCAGGTGGAAAAAGTGGTAGATATTTTTTAAGATTTAATTCTGCTAACAGCTATGTATACCTTTAATTATTTGCTTCATTCAATTGTTATTAAGATTTCTTTTTTTTTTTCTGTGAAGTTTCCATTTTGGCAGCATCCAGAACAGTGATATGTGAAATCAATCCATCTTCTTTCAGAATATCGTCTCCTGTATTATTTCAGTAGTATACCTTTGGGTTCCAGCTCTCACACGCAACAAATATTTATAAATGAGGACTCTAAAGAAAGAGAATTTCACGGAGACTTGACGAATTTCACTTTGACTTTAAAAATATAGATGATTTCCTTAGAAAAGCTCATCGAAATATTCATGTAAAATGCAACCCGCATCACATGTCAACCTATATCGGCATATAACTCATAAACAAAGGGTTTTAGTCTTAAAATGTAAAATTTTGAGGCCAAAGGCCTCAAAGAAACGTTTCTCACACCATAATCTACAAGATGAGACATTTTTTGATCCATTCAATTAACTTTTCGGTTCCTCGCTTCAATACTATCAAGGCCACCTCAATATTTCAGCCCTTCCTGGTGGTAGCAATTTTGGGGGCAACACGCTTGGAAGGCTTAGATTCGACAATCTTTATTTACGTTTTCTGTTAACACCGTAGTTTGTGCAGTCTGATGAGGTTTATTTGCATAATCATTAATTCAAGATTTGCTCTCCAGCAACAACTAGAAGTACTATTCTAGTTGCTTAATACCTATACCTATGAAGATTGTTTCTTATGCATGTAGTGAAACTATTCAATTAACGTTTTTTCATGGTCTGTAAGTGCTGTATACTTAATTGTGGTGGGATGTGGGTGTTCAGTGAAGAGTGAAGACAGTGTTTGTGTTTTACCTGTACCAATATTTTCATTATCATTTGATGAAATTTTCAAGTCAACAGGTTCAGACACGTAGCTTTCTCAAAAGTAAAAAGCTAATATTTTTGTGACTATCACAAAAAGCTAAAACCTGACAAAGAATATTGAATAATTACTTCAAATGTCTTTAAGAAAGTTTTGGGAATTGTGCCAAGCAAATTCTCAATGATATTGAATAAATATTTATTGAAAATTTCTTTTACACATTAATTGCATTGTTTTTTATTCTATTTGTAATTGTGTTAGTACATTGGAAGTTACCTTTATAAATTTCAAACAAATAAACACGTTTCAGTTAACTACTTTCCCTCTTAGAATGAAAATAGAAGGATAAGGATGAGTGTGGTGTCTAACATGCGAGGGTTCTCGCACGGGTACGCAGAGCAACATTCCCATGTACCGAAGTGGGCTTACTAATGCCTACTAAATTGTTTCTACTGATAACAAATGGTATTTAGAACTCAAAGACGAAAACATTAGTTTGATTATTTTTTGGCTCGGAATTGCTTTTCTTGAGGTACATAAGGACACAGAAAATAATTCAATACTTTTTAGTAAACAAATAATTTTTCAATTTTCTCACCCCAGCAAGCTGGCACCCTGACTCTACAAAACCCACTCGGTTCTTCATAACAAATCAAGAAAAGTTAAATAATATTGCAATGAGTAGGTCTGTTCTTGCCCGATCCGGTATTTTCGCACTACTTTACTTGGCTTTCTCAAGAGTAAAAACCTTTTCTATTATTTGACTATCAAGGAAAGCGAAAAGCTAACTCTCAAGGAAGATTGAAACATTTCTTCAAATGCTGTTTTTAAAGAAGTATGAATCGTTCCAAGAACATCTCTCTGTAATGTTGAATAAACTTTAATTGGAAATTTGTTTCAAGCATCAATTGCATTGTTATTTTGTTTGATATTCTGTAAGTAACATTAGTAGTTCCTCTCCTTTATGGGAAGGATAGACAAATGGATAGGGAAAGGGTGGGATTTAACATGCGAGAGTTCTCGCACGGGTACGCTAGTTAAAAATTTATGTTTGAACATATAAAAAATAATATGTAATTAATGAACTTTTAAAGTCAAAATATATATATACACAGAGTGTCCAGGGAGGACACATTGAAAATAAGCTCCACAATTTTAAGCATGTTTTGTCTAATAAACTCCTCGGATATTCTGAATGACTGAGCCCCAATAAGCACACAAAAGTTGATTTGAAAAAATACTTTTTATGCAAAAATTTGCATTGCAGAACATGTAAACACTCCAGAAACAAGTAAATTGTTTATTTACAAAAGAAATAAATATATTTGTTCAGAAAGAAAAATTCACTAACTCACTCACATGCGCATGCGGCGCGCGCACCCACCCTCCAACCCACACACGTGCGTATATATGTATGTATGCACGTATGTATGTATGTACATATGTATTTATGTATGTGTGTATGTATACACACATAAAAATTCTAGCCTGAAAAGTGTTAGAAAAGCATTTTAACTTTCTCTCAATGACAGTACCTGCAGAAAATAATAGCTATCTAGATCCAACTCTGACTCAGAAATATCACTCTGTTCTTCTTCACTATCTGAATCATCACTTGAAGATGCCATTGCTCGTTGTGCACTCAATCTTTCATTCCGCAACTGTAAAAGTACTTGGCGATGAAGACGGCGTTGTTCAACAGCATGTTCCAGTAAAGAAAATTGCTGTACATGAGCATGTGTCGATGCCATTCCTAATGTTGAACCTCCCTGCAAAACAAGGATCTTTCAGATATGATACAGTTTACACAGATTATACCAATTATTCCCGAGCATTCTGCAACTCAATTCACTGCAAAATAATTCTAGAAAAATAAGCCGAGCATTACTGCACCCTCAAGAATATATCCTAAAAAGATTCATTCTTTCTATATCATTGATTATGTTTTACTGGTATCTTGAGAATTCTTCAATCTTTTGAATCACATTCATTGCAATGTGCAGTACCATTTTTGCATTCTGGCAATAAAAATTAATCATAATAATTTTGTACTTCCAGAGAATCACTTCACTCTCCCTAGACTTACTGAAATTACAATTTCTTTGTACAAAGAATTACAATAAGAATAACCATGCCAAAATTTATAATCAATATTATAACACCTTTAAACACGGATAAGAATGCTTATAACTTATTTAAAGGGTGTTAGAGGTGGAAATAGGTACGTAATACTGAAATATTGCAATTTCTGACAAATTAAAAACTCAGTAGTAACTTGAAGAAGTAAAATTCAATTATTTCAAACAAAGCATCTATGTTGCGTATTTGAGTTTATTACGATAGCCAGGAACAGTACTGCGTAAGCAGCAGCGTGAAAGTAAAAATGTTTGCTTTAACCCATATCTTCCCACCGCAGTTTTTAAAGATTAGAAGATATTTTTATTTTATATTATTATCTCAAAAGTTTTACATTGAGAATTTATTCCCTTAACACACATAGACATCCTAAATGAAACATACGTAAGTTTTGTAATTTATGCATACTAGATGTTGATTTACCCGATATCTCTACAGCATTTTACGCTCCTGGCAAGGGTGAATTCACGACTTGCGTCTAAAACCGTGCTTAGCTTGTGGTTAATGCATGTGTCACATGAGTGTTTCGTCGCACTATCTTACGCGAGACGGAACACGAGTTTTCTTAGCCGTTCTGCATATGATACAGTGTTAATCTACGACGCGCGTCAACACAACGCTCATGTGTCAGACTTGGAGGGAGAGGCCGTATAAAGCAAGAGCGGTTAACTGTGCCGAAGTTAACAGGGCATACACAGCACTAAAAGTACACGTACCACAGAGCTCCAACACTGCGCATAGATTTATATCAGGCATTAACTGGTTTAAGTGTATCAATTGGTAATATTCCAGTACGCAAAGGGAAACAGCATCAGAAACGTTGCAAGCATGTTTCGAACGAAGAGAACAAGCATAGAATAGTATTAAAAGCTTCGGAAAGAAGGCAGACTTGAATACAAATGACAAACTAGAGGTCCTGGAGCGTTTTATTCCACTGCAGAAAATTACATGATCACAAAAGTTAAGAAAAAAATACTTCGATTACAGCAACTCCAATTAATGCTGAAGTGGAAAACGAAATTGGTAAACACATGCATCCCGGAACTGTTCGGCATGATTTGCATAGAACCAATCTCCACAACAGAATCGCCACACGAAAACCTCATATCAATGCAATTAACATTAAGAAAAGAATAGCATTCGTGAAATATCATTCACTATAAAGGGCGAATGCTGGTGGAAACAAGTGATCTTTGCAGGCGACAGCAAAATTAATGTTAAACTAACCATGAAACACGGCGGTGCAAGTATAATAGTTTGGGGGGGTGGAGGCCGACCAATGGAATGGGTGCATTCGTTTTTGTAGGCACAATTATGGACAAATAAGAGTATTGGGAATAGTAAAAGACAATCTGAGGAAGACCGCGAAAATTTCGGGCCTTTCTGGGTCATCGATAGGAAGCACGAATTTTCTGTACATTTGGTGAGAACAATCGGCTGAACAGTGTGACCAAAAAATTGTGTTGAATAGAAGATAGTGATCCACAAGCATGCAGGAACTTCCTCAATCACAAATATTTTAGCTATAAATATTAAAAATTTGTTCTTTGAAAAATACAATTCCGAAGCGAGAGCTTTCCTTCTATAGAGAAATTATTCAAAGGGACCACTTCGACAGACCGGAAAACAAATGAGTCATGTTTGTTGATGGTAGTGTCGAAGCCATTTGCACATGAGCCATCTGCAAACAAAAGCACTGAGCAACTGATCCCATGGACATAACCTGCAGTTATGTTGCCAGCATTAGCCGTCAAAGGGATCTCTTCTTAGAGTAATCTCTCTATACTCCAGGCGTGTCGCGTGTCAGATGACAAAGGGGTTGGGCCAGGGTGCTGGTCCACACACTTGGGGTGCGAGAGGGCGGGGTAGGGTTCTAGACGATGCCGGGCTGGGCGCCGGCCGCTGAGCCGTCACGTCGGGGCAGTTAGTCGTAGAGGTTAATCTAGAAAGTAGTTGGGGGGAGGGAATTTATTTCACTTTCGACAACCCATTAAAGTCTTTGAACGTTTTCGAAATTCTAGCTTAAAGTAACAAAAATGTACCAGTATCGTCATGAGAAAACTGTTTTGGATGCGAGGCTGTACAGAAAAAATATAATTCAATGGCTTAGTGAAAAAAGTAAGTTTTCAATGCAAGAACATCGACACCAATAAAACAGTTTTTAAAATGGGTTTAGGGACGCCCCATAAACACCTCAATTTTCGGCCTTTTTGCTACTTTAAAAAAAATAATGAATAAATATTATTTAATGCTATTTTTATCAACAGATTTTTGGCTGTGGTGGTGCCCACCTAACCCCCCCCCCAACAATTCTATGATCATCAAACAATACTTGTTTCACTCAGTGCGCGACATTAGCTCGAATAGGGCCAATTTTACGTCAAAACCATACAAAGACACTTTTCAACTGGCCATAGCTCCGTAAATTTTTATCCAAAATAATTTTAATTTAGATAAGATTAGAGCTCGAAATCTCTGTTTTAAAGCCTTTGCTTCGTACAATGTAACTATTTAATTGTAGTCGGTTAAAATTGCACTGCGCGCCGTCACCATTAACGACACTCATTTGTGCCGCACTGATGTATATGATTTCTTTATTCACTATTAGGCTGTATTTAACATATTTGTAGAGGCTTTGTAACAGTTTTGATGTTACTAGACATTAAAGAATACTATATGGAATTTGAAAAACTGTGAGCTATTTTTGCCTGTTTGTTTCCGTGCGTGCAACAGTGCCCATTTTCATCGCGCCCGCCGGCCTGCCCCGCGCGCCGCCCGGGCCGGCAGCCCTGAAGGAGGCACACTCGCCAACACATTCTGAAAAGCCACCCTCTCCTTTCTTTTTTGATTTCTTCTGCATTTCAAAACCTCAGTTAATGATTTATTAACATATCCATTAGCAAGCATCAGGCCTCCTCAAAGTCCTGATATCAATCCTATTAAAAATCCGCACGCAAAATTAGAAACAGAAATACGCCAGAGTCCCATTATTAACAAAGTAAATCTGAAATATCGTGGGAGGAGTGGAGAACGAGTTCCTCAAATTATACCCAAAATTTGATTGCAAGTACATCAAAATGATTAATAGGAGTTTTTAAGGAGAAATGTGGGTTCACAAGGTATTAATACGTTTTATTTAAATTATAATTTTATTGATAAGCCAATGGTATCGTTGTGTCATATGGAAATATATACCTTCCAGATTTTCATACGTGTGTGTGTTTTCCCTTCTTTTTTTTCTTCCCCATAAAATTTATATATGCGATTATTTCTCAATGTTTGGTTTCCTCATTAAAGTGTTGTATTAAATTAATATGATATTTTACTCAAGGATATATTAAAATGTCCCTCTCCCAATTTTTTTTCTTGGGCCACTGTATATCAAAAACTTTGCATTGTAACAAAAGAGTTAGGACGTACATTAAAAATTAAAGCTGACAAAATTGCCCATGAAGTAATAACTTTCTTTAGCCTTCAAGTTCATTGCCAGTGAATTTAAAAAATTGCATTCTAGCATCTCAGCTTTTTTTTTTTCCAGTAACTACAGTAGTTAAAAATAAGTTATTTTATATTCAAATGATCAAAAGTTCTAGAATTTGAAATATTTGTATTTCATGGGCACTGATGACAGTAGCCAAATTTTGGAAAAATGATATCCTTTATTTTATACTGATGGATGAAAGATTTCCTTTATTTTATTCTGAAGAAAACAGAAAAAAAGGACCCGACCCCTGTAGATCCATGTTATAACATAAATATAAAGTAACAGATTATATTTAATTATGAGATGAATGTCTTCTCTGATTTTTATAGCCATTTTCAGAGTATTTGAACCCTGAGGGCAACACACTCCTATTTGTAATGTTCCTTTTATTTACAATATGATTTCATAATTTTTATTATCATAAAAACAGTTTTAAGCCTTCAATGCACTTAGTGGGCCTCAGAGGCCTGGACATGTTTCTTAATGCTGTAAATATTTTTCCATTAACATTACAGGTGTCTTCTTTCATGATACTCTGTTGTTGTTATGTTTCTTTTCTTATGGCAAATAATGGTCCTGTTATCCATGAAATTTTTCAGAATTTTTCAACTTTTCTGAAGGTAGTTGTGCTTTCCACTAAGTGGGCCTCTGAGGCCCGGTAGTCCGTTTTCCCTTAACGTATCTTTTAACACGTAAAAAACACATTTATGTTGTTGAAATTTATTCCTTATCATTCCAGAATTCATTATTTACTTGCCAAGAGACATACATCATGACCACATAAATATGGAATAAAGAGCTTTTTGTGTTGGGTTTCTAGGAACGGATTTACACTAAATAACAAAATATATTATGGAAAAACCAAAAATGAGCCTGTTACAAAAGATTTTGCGTCGAAATGGTGAAGGATTTGGTACAGTTATTATTCACTGATTGTTATAACGTTACAATTGATAACTTTCTTGAGTTTCTAGTGCTAAAGTTAGCAACAGACAACTTACATTACATGCATATTCCTGTCTGGAATTGTAATGGAGAGGAAACTAACATTACGAGCTAACACACAGGAAATACCATCTGAACTGAGATATTATAACGGTAGATAATTACGTTCTAAAATTACACAATAAAAATATTTTTTTATCATACAAGTCCAAACAACAAAATTATTTATCTTCTTAGCACAATACATCAGGACAAAAACCAAGTAACAACACAAGAAACCATCAATTATTCTTGTCTATTTCAAAAGAAAGATTTAGAGTTGACCTCATGGATCAAAAAGTCAACAATTACACATCATGAAGGCATACTCGTGAATGACCAATGAGGTTATTTTATGACAAGTTTGATGTTGGTGCTTTGAATGCATTCGGAATCTTCAAAAAAAAAAAATGTTAATATGTGTTATAGTTAATATCATGGTAAAATTGTTATAAATTGTTTCTATTAAGAACATTACTTTCTTTCTAGGTGCTATTTATGCCTCTTCAAAAAAGACAAAAACAAAATCACAGTGCTTCATGTGTGAAAACAAACTTTTACCAGAACATTAAAAAAGCAGTATTCTGTGCTATTTTTGAAAATAAAATGTGTACAATGCCTTATTATGCATTAAAAGTTTAAAATACAAGTTAATTGAATAATAAATATCATTGCATTCATTACTTCTTCATCCCAGCCCCAAATTAGTGTTTTATTCAGACCGGGTCTCTGAGGCCCACTAAGTGTGAAGTCGCAAAATCCGAACTCCGTGCATAGAAGGGTTAACAAAGTGTCACAATCAAATCTTTTCATTTTTTGCAACAGATGAATTACATTTACTTTATTTTAATCATTCAATTTAATTACTAAAAATTTATAATTAAAAATTAAATGTAATTCCACATTTTTTAAACATACATTATCCTCTCCCAAAATTACTGGACTTAAGCCTGGGCATGGGGGTGGGCTATTGGTTAAGTCGGCACTGGTGATTTCACAATACCTTCATAGGAAAACTTACATTACGTCTAAATAAATATAAACATCATATAAATATTTCAATTAAACATAATTTACATTTATATTTTAAAAATGTATGAAGTTGATGTTAGCTCCCCCTTTAAACAAAGGACTCTCGGAATCTAGAACAAATTCGAGACAAAGACAGCAGCAATTGTGGTCACAAAATAAATATGGCCATGAACTTACATGCAGCTACTTAATATAATGCAATACAACTGACATTTACATCAAGACAATAGTTTACTGAAATAAACAACAAAGTAGTTCTCCATACCATTAATAAAAACCTGGATTAAGAGATGAATATGAACTGAATCAAATAAACAGGAATAATGGATTTTACAGAAGATGCATTACATTGTAGGAATTCGAATAGGGTTTCCTCTACTGTACCTTTAGATATTTTTTTTCAGGATGCTGGATCTATTGTTTAACATACACAAGAAGTGAGAGGCTTGTTTATGACAAACTGTGAAGTCTTTTCTATTAAAAATAGCTTGAATTTGCTCGAAGGCATATACCAAACATAAACCTCTTTAAACATCGGCAAAAATGACATAAAAACAGAGTTCGACATCAATGAGCTACAAATGAAAAAATAAAAATTTAAACATCTCAATCTACAAGTATTCTTGGGAACTTTCACACAATCAAATTTCTAGCAAAAAAGCAATTGATCAGAGAACAATGAATTTTTTGTTCTCCCTTAAACAAATTTCCTGAATGTGATAGATTTGTTTTATCTCATTGAAGACAGAAGCACAACTGAAGATTGCCTGAAGTATATCTCAATACTAAATACAAACAATAAAGATCAAATTATCTAACCATTGAAATCAGATAAATGACACTATTTCTATACATATGTAAATAATTTAATATAATCTAAAAGTAGCAAGCTATTCATTGACAACTACCAATAATAACCTGCTCACACAATGGCATGTAACAGAAACACATACAAATGTGTAAAGTATATTTGTATTTCTATAAGGTTCGGTCTGAGGTGGGGGAAAAAAGTATTAAGTAGAAATTCTTATGGCTTATTTGCATCAAAGCACCTACATGAAACAATTTCAAATATACTCGGTCAACCGTTATATAAGCTACATTTCCTAATGTATCCAACATGAAAGAAATAACTTTTTCTGCAAATAAAAAAGAAGTATACATCAAACTAAAATAAATTACTTAATATATACATAAGAAATTTGTTCATCCATTGTCCTTCTTCGCCTACTCGGATAATGAGGTTGAAAACATTATCAAAAGCATAATATATAAATACAAATGTCTAATTTTATACTAACATTATTTGTTTATGTTAATGTTTTGGCTATATTTCATATCCACCAAAACCATATACACACGTATATAATGTGTTATAATAAAGTGAAACAAAACAACAACAAAAATAAGTACAATACTTCACGTAACTCACAATAATCATGATACAAAATTCAATCTTTGTATCACGATTATTATGAATAGTATTTTTGGGCTCTTTTGTTTCAATTCATTATAATACATCGTATATTATAAATCATACATTTGTATTTGAATCCACAGCATAAAGAAATAATATAATAAAATTCCAAATGACACAATGGCAGGACTTAAGTTAAGAATGATCTCAAGAAAACACAATATCAAGAAAAAATTATTCTTCCGAAATTGCAAAATACACTCAAATCAAGTATACCAGTTCAAGATCATCAGTTCCACATTTTTCTCAATAAATTAATAATAATATTAAACCACCCAATTACTGAAAATTTAATGGGCTTTTGGAAGTGATATTTCCTTAATTTCAACACTTTTTATGCTAGTTTCTGAGCAAAGAGCAAATCACATCCTCAGGGGAGAGAATTTTCCCTGATTTCTTCTATCTGTGGATTCACTCATTCTCTGCTTATGCAAATCTACCGACAACATACATTTTTTCCTTTAACAGAAAATTGTAATATGTAGTTCAGAATTTCAGTGTTCCTCCACAAACAAAATCATAAGTGCAATGAAAATATTTCATTTACCAGAGTAAGTACGTATATTGTACCCATTCTCATAAATGCTGAATAGAATATCACTTTCATTTCAGTTCCAATTTATGCAAAATTCATTACATTAAAATTTAAATTTTCATAAAAATAAGAATAAGTTTACTTTCCATGAAATCTCAACTATCAAACGGAACTTTGCAATATTCTCTGAAACAAAAAAGTGGGTTGGAAAAGGTGGATGTTTTCATTGGTTCTAGAGATCCCATGAAAAAGTAGGTGAAATAAAAGCAGATTTCTCATTGGATGGAATCACAAATAAACCTTTCCGAACTGCGGGCTCCAATTACTGAATATAAGATGAATTCAGAAAAAAAAACTTGAGCTTTAAGTGTTTAGAAACAAAGTTACAAGTCATTCAATACATTTTTTCAGATACCTAATTTATATATTTGCGATAATAATTCAGAAAGTAAGAATGCAACAGAAGACTGAAGAAGAGAAATGAAAAAGTATAATACCAGAAGCAGATGAAATCTTGGGGGAATATTCTTGCGTATTGACAGTCTGCAATTCTCCTACATTTAATATTAAGACTTTTTTGATTTATATTCCCAATTGTACTTAAATTATTATGTTTCTCATATTATTCCCTCAAATTTTTCAATTGTTTCTCTAGTAAATTCAGATCTACTAACTCCTTAAAAGGATTAGCAGTCTTATACAAGCAGAATAATCAGAAATGAACTTTTCATTTACCATCCCTCAATGACAGCTAGTAGAGAAAGGACAGAAAGAAAAACATATTATTCCTGTTTAGATTGTTGTAAGCAAAGTATATAAATATACAACTTGTGTAGAATAATACGAGTGACTTTTGACTATTTTCCAACAAATATCTTCAAACCAAAACTACTGTTCAGTCTGGGTTCTTAGAAATCAAATTCAGAAACTGAATATCATCTATGAAATCTCACACCTCTTAATAACTGATGAAACAAAAACACATCTCTCTGAACAGCATTATTAGAAATAATCAATTACTTCAAAGTTTCCATCTACATAAAAAAAGGAGAATGTACTTGCACAAGTATAGAAGCAGTGACAACCAAGAATCTGTTATTGCATTTCACAATTTGATGCAATTTCATTACATCAATTTGTACAATTTTCTCAACAGCAGGTCATATCCACAACAGAATAATCTTTAGGACTTCAAGAAATGACCTAATACTATAAATTTCTGAATGAGGTATAGAAAAATATTGTTATTATAATTTCTTTTCCCTCATTTGCTGCAATTTCACATGAAAAGAAAAATAACTTTCATTTCAAATCAAAGATTTCATTAATTAGAAAACGAACATAGAATAATCAAATTATATAACTTTCATGCAGAAATTTCTTTAAAAAGTGAAATAATCAATTTAATGTCACTGAATGACCTTACATACCTGAGATGGTACACAAGTGAAGCCTTGAGCACGTGGGAAGTAGTAGACAGTCACTTTGTCAAATGTAATGGACCTTTTCTTCTTTGCTAGAGGAGCTTCTGAATCATCATATGAATGACAGCGTTTTAGATTGCTTCTCTTCAATGAACTTTCAGATGCAGTCTTCTCAGCAGACTCCAATATAGCACCTAAATCTGGTTCTTCCACACACTTGCCATCGTTATCAGACACAGGAAATTTAAGTTCCATATCAACAGTTTTGTCTGAATTAACTGTCACTGGAAATTTCAAATCTAACTCATCAGGTTCATCAACATCATCAGGCAAAGGAAATTTTAGACCCATTTCTACAGCTTTGTCTGCTTCAGCAGACAGGGAAAATTTTAGTCCCATTTTATCCTGTTCACTTACAGAAGAATCACTATTTACAGTAGGGATGTCAAAGTAATCAGATGTACCTGCATCTGAAATGTTTTTGCTGCAGATCTGTGGTGGTGATGAATCTGGAGAAGGTACATCAGGCAATTGCACACTGAAACTAGAAGTTGGCAATTCATGAATAACATGATCATCCCTTTCCACATTAATATCTGGGGGTTTCTCTACTATTGTTTCCTGCAAGCTCTGTGGAACCTCTAATTCTAAACTTTGTGACTCAATATCTTTGGATTGAATTTCTAAATCCTCAGGAAGTCTGTCTAAAAACGAAGTTTCTGTATCACTTATAATACTTTCCTCATTTTCAGCATGTGTACTAATAACACCATTTGATTCATCAGCAGATCCAGTTGACAAAGAGTCAACTTGAGCACCACTACCCTCTACCAAATCTGAACCAAGTCCAGAATCACTACCATCAGATCGATCATTTGTTTCTAACAAAGTTTCTTCATGATTTTCTAATACAGCTGACACTTCACCTAACGAGCTTCCAACAGCAGAGTCTTCATCACCATCAGCATCATTTGTTGGACTACTTTTAAAACTTGAAAGTTCCACTGCAGACAACAAAGAAGAATTATCTCTATTTCTTTCAATGTCACCTGTAGTAACCTGACTTTGCACACAAAATTCGTTTTCTGTCTTTGATAGTAATGACTCTTCATTTAACTCTTTTTTTAAGTCAGAACACTGCATATCACTGCCCTTGTCACAAGGGAATGAACGCATTGAAGTACTTATACGTGGCACAATATCAAGTTTCTCTTCAATTAATGACACAGAAGCATCTAATACCCGATCTGATGGATCTGTTCTACAAAGTTCTTCAGTTGCAGCAGTCACACTGAAATTTGTTTCGTCTTTGTTGTTAATATCCAATTTTTTGTTTATGGAAGATGTAATATTATTTGATTGTGGGCATATTTTCGAAACACTTCCTTCATCTTCTGTCGACTGGCAGCTGTCAATTCCATTTCCATCCATAACACGGGTACTCTGTGACCCTAAAACAAGTCAAAAATTTGATTAATAATTTGAACCACAGATAACCACCGCTAAAATAGCTTATTGAACATGCACACTATTTACATCACATTCAGAGGCTGTCAGTCTACATAACAAAAATATTTTCTCAAATCTTTAAACATTCTACTGCTATAGGTTATGTTTACTTTCAAAATAAATATAAACAATTTTAAGAACTGTACTACACAACCGTCATAATTTACATTCATATATGATGCGATGAAAACTCACAAATTTTAATTCAAAAGTTCAAAATTACCTTATGATGAAGATATTGGTTTAATTTTCTCGCAGTAACTCTTGACCGATTTCAACTAAGATTAGTTTTAAACCACGAAGAAATACTTACTTTTAATGTAATTTGTCATGTTTATCACCCGCACAATCGTGAAATTATGCACATTTATGGACACGAGACGGGGACCAAAACATTAATACAAGGGCAGCATATCGATTCCTCAACAAGTCAAGATTAGACAGGAGTGATGCGCATGGGGATGTACTATTATCATTCCTATACGATATATGCTACATGTACGTCATTCTCTAAAACAACGACAGTTAAATTTCTACTTAGGAATTGCTTTTTCTGTACATATCTCGATACACTCTCTGCCACCCATGCACAGTACCCCACAACCAGCGCTCTGTGCCCAGCCGTAATACTGCTTAGCCTCCAACCAGGGATGTGCTCATGCGCAGGACTTCGCGGGACATCGGGGGGAAATAGCATCACTGATCCTTCCACTACATGAAAGCTCACATCAGAAACAGAAATCATCGTGTATTCGTATTCTGATTAATAGACGGTTGGATTCAACAAACAACTCTCTTTATTTTTAAAATTCTTCATTCAAACTGAACAGCTGCATATCGTTTCCTCGTTAGAGGCTATTCGAAGGAGATATCGAAATAAGTACACAACAATGACCGTTGAGAATGAGAAGTTCTGCTTTTACTTCAAAACGCAGTAGTATATCTAATGAACTCCTAAAACACGACATACTTTTTCAATTCACGTATTTGTCATACAAATATCACAGAAATAGTAATCGAAAAGTTATTTGCACCTCTTTTACCGCGCCTGAAAACGGAGGGAAAACGCATTTCCGTTTACGCGAATGAGGGAAACCAATTTTGTTTCGATGTGACGTCATCAACATATTACTTGTATCCCGTACTATACTTGAGTATTGATTTCTTCCAACATTTTCTTTTTATTTTTGGTTGCCATATATATGGGCCATACTAGCTTAATTTTCAATTGTAATTACGAACACGACTCTCGTAAAAGTGACAAGCGATCAAGTTCCTTGCAGGATGAAAGTGAAAAAAAGTGAACTTAATTATTATTTGGCAATGATGGAAATGGTATGAATAAGAATTGTACTTGATCAAAAGTAATTCTCCGAGCGTTGTCAAAGTAGTTAGAGAGGTTCGGGATTATGGAGCGACAAAATCAACGATGTTTTCATGATCAATTTAAGAAGAACGTATGTAATATTTTTGCATGTTTGAGAATGTTTTGTATTGTTTTGTCATTTGAATTGTAACATATCCTTGCTGGCCTGCGGATTTTTGTTAAAGCTACATGTGAGGACAAATTAGATCATACTTGAAAGTGGTTCAGGTCCAAGAAGTTCGTTGTAACAGCGCGCACAGAGAGAGGGGGGGGGGAACTTAAAAAAACAATACAAAACAAAAATGATCAATAAAATGCTCTTAAAATGTTTTTAAAATGCCCTAAAAGCAAAGAAAAATGACGTAAAAATTTGATCCGAAGCCAGTTCGGATGAACAACTCAAGCTGTTGGATACGTTATTGATGTAATCGAGGCTTTTTCTAATTGTCCAAGTGAACGTAGCTTTCAAACTTTTGATTTGAACTGTTTTGTACTAGAAAATCTCTGTCTTTAGTTATCCCAAACTTGGCTGATCCCAAGAGCGCTAACAGGCGTCACAGGAACCTTACACAACGGCTGACTTATTACTTCTGAGCAAAGAAATCGAATAGGCTACCAGATTCTCAGGAATTCTGTGGAGAACATTTATAGCATCTGGTAAACATTATTTGAAGCAAGTGCCATTAAATTATTTTAAAAGCGATGAAATCAGTGAAAAATGCATTAAAAATTAAGGGAAAAAATGACTTTTCCGTCGAAATCGACGAAAAATGCAAAACAAGACTCATATAAAAATGGGTTATTTCTTTTTGTCATAACATAAAATGAATTTCTTTACTAAACGGCAATTTTCTAAAGTGAAAAGAAAAAAATGACATTTCATTAAAATCCGCCCTCTAATAACGAGAGTTCGGCCTAAGGACCAGCCAACTGATGCTGTTGTGCTGCTAACACAATCAAGGCTAGCTCAAGGGAACCTTTTCATTCATCCTGACTTATTTTCAAGACGTGCATTCCACGTTTTTCATTCAAATGCATAACATGTTTATCAAAATATTTAGAGGTCGTTCAACAAATACGTACACAAAAAACATTATTTTTAACACTCTCACCCCTATTCGTAGAATTTCGTAACAATAATCGTCTAGCCCATCATGTATACTTACTCATTGTGAGCCCCCCGCCCTTCAGAGGCCTCAGTACTTCCTCAGATAAATCAGAAATGAACTTGACGACTAAAATTACTACAGATGAAACAATGTACACAAGAAAAGGATATGTTACCATAGTATTTAATTTTATTTTTTTATATATTTTATATTGCATTCCTCTAAAGCCATTCGTGTAATCACACCGGGTTTCTGGAACTCAAGCAAAGCAGATTATACTTCTCCCCCATGCGTCAGATACAGTAACTACTGTTTTAATGATACATAAATCAAACTCAAACATCAAAAATAGTTGTTAAATTCATGTTTCAAACAATGTCATTAAGTAAATCTTGAATTTCTCATGAATACTAAATCACAGTGAATATTGTCGGGATCTCTGACAGATACGTGGCATCCACTATAACGTTACGTTTTGCTTCGCAGACACTCGAGTTAAAGATCATGTATGTTTTCTTCTATATGGACCCTCAGCATTTTTGAGGCTCTATTCTAAGTCTTCAAATGAGACATTTTATTATTGTTCTGAAAGATGTACACTTGTCAATTCAGACTTTCACTCCCGTAGCCCCATCGTACCATTGCGTAAAAAGGGGCTATTTTCCTTCCCCAATAGCAAGAACGAATTTCTTGAATGATCCCTTATTTCTTGCGATAAAGAAATTTGTATCTCGCGATTATGAATGCGTCAACAATTAAAATGCTATAACAGACTGCACGAGGAAAACACTACGCGCGAAGAAGCATTTGAAAAATATCGTGACCGACACATTTCCACCAGACTCCCTTCTTCCTTAAAGGAGAATATACCCCTTTCAACACTTTCATATCACATGGTTCTCATTGAATGTACCCTCATCAAAATGAACATGCAAAGTATTCGACAAATATGTCGATCTAACAAAGTGGCGTAATCCCTGGTGTGTTACTTGATTATATGTAACTTTACATTCTTGAAATTCACTCGATAATTTATATGTTGTTGTCATGCTATTCAACTATTAAGAGTGAGAATAACACTATTATTTGCAATTGCTCGCAGAATTATGAAGTTAACATTTTGTTACCTCTATAACACGAATGTTACGATATGTAATGCGCTCCAAAAGGAGCGTTTTGGTCATACACGTGAATGAGAATTGCAGAATAATTGAAACTTGTTTTCTGGATTCTGGCTATTCACACGTTGGAAAATTTCGGGAAATTCCAGGTTTTGGAATTGCAATGGCATTTCAAAATGTGGTAATCACAACATTTGATCCTACCTCTTAGCGATACTTTTTATATTATTATTCATGACTATGTACTAACATGATATTTGTTGTCGATAAAATCATCCGCAATCACACGAATTTTAACCATAAAGTGTAGAGGAGAGCCGAAAGTGTAGAGATCCCGAATATAAAACAATTTTTCCACCAAACCCCCCTACTCAATTCAGCTCTATAATTACGTTGGAAATTAAAAAAATTAACCTTTCGAATCTGATAATAATGTTGCTGAAATTAATAATGTACTTACATCATGCTAGCGAAGCGGCATGGATTTGCATGCCGTTTACACCAGTGATGAACCAGACTGCTGCCTATGATTATGATATTCTGGGTACGGCAAAATCTGAATTGAAACAGAAAATAAAATGGAGAGAATGAAAAGGGAACTTCTTAAAAAAAGAAATATAACTACCTATGAAACTCAACTTCAGAACCAGAGGATGTTAAGATGCAAATGAACGTTGAAAAGAAAGAAAGGGGAAAAAATAGTACGGTTATGGACAATAGGCCTTAGTTTGGCAGGGACATGCGAGTCCAAGTTTCATGAACCTCGAAAAAATAAAAAAATCTAATTAAAAACAACAAAGCCATGCCTTTAAAGGATAATTCGGTAGATGGGAGGCACTTATGATAACAAAGAAGTTTATTAGCGTGAATTACATAATGCTTTTTATGAGACAATTTCATTCACTATTACCATTGGTAGAATCCATAGATTTACGGGAAGGCGAAAGACAAATTAATTACATCTCACAGCAATAAATAAAATGTAGACATTAAAATGTTATTTAAAGCACACATGTCAACAGGAAAATTTTATAGTCAACACGATAACCCATTTTTACTATTTATTGATTCTGACCCAACTTTTCTAAATATTTTTAATTCAAAAATTGAGAACTGCACATTAAGCAAAAAGTTTCACAAAGTTTTGTTCTAATAAAAACTAAATACATTGTCATACAAAAGTTAATAGTTGACAATAAATTCAATGGCATTTGTCTTTTGAACACTAGCTAAATAGGCAATTTTTTGGAAAGTCGGAAAGGCCGTAAAAAGGAGACATAGAAAATACCACATGTAAATTACAGACAATTAGGCAAAAACTAATCCTGCGAATTTCAATGCAAAGTTAAATGCTTTTCTGAATCACTAATTTTTAAAATTAAGATTCAGTTTTGAAATGTCTACATTTCTATCTGCCTTCCCATAATGATTCTCACGATAACAACCGTCACTAGCTTGGAAAATTCACTGTCAGCCTTTCCTCGCCTTTTAACTTATCTCAATCGTAGGAGAGATAGACCTACAACGCATTGCTTCCTCCGCCAAGCAAACAAAAGTCATCTAGAGAATGGAATAAATAAACTTTGATCCAAATAAACTTTGATCATTGAGATTTTAGAATAAAATGTACATTGCCTACATTTCGGCAGAGTGTATTGTCATGATTTGTATTGTCATGTAGTATGTGATGTATCTTGTTGATAAACGTCAGTGATGCAGTTTGTATACACAAACGTCGATCAAGAATCTTGTAGGTCATTCATTCCTCGAGGCAGAGCTAACAAAGATCCAGGAGTAAATCAGGAAACTGCCTATGGAATGGCAGGAAAAGTGCCTTCGAGGTTCAATGGGGGGTACACAAAGGGGGCCCCGCAGGCCACCCTTGAATCTGCCTCTGCAAATAAATGAATCGTCATTCTAAAGGTAAAGTTTCTTTTATATTTTTCTCCACTTTTTCGTTACCAATTCTCTGTTTTCTGAAAAGCAAATCATCTAAAAGAGAATACGGATTAAATTATCTCAAAAATAGTTTTATTCTCAAAGCATTCAAGAATGGGTGGCCTATATTTTCAAAACTTCATTTCTTACTTGCTTCCGAACGTAAAATACTGTTAAAATTTATGATAATTTCAGAAAATTCCATTCAACACTCTCAGCAAGAATTACATTAGCTCATATTTTGTAAAAGCGTAAGACAAAAAGAAACTCTTTTTACCACCATTCCAAGGAATTGTACTATTAAGTATAATACACACACACACAGTCTAATTCATTACATATCTGAGTGATATATTTTTCTGTTTATGGTTAGGTTATTCATAACAAGAGCCAATCGATTTTGTTGAAGTTCAAATATGCGTTGAACCGAAATAAAATTCCACTGAGGTAAAAGAATAACAGAAAATGGAAAATAACTATCTTGGTCCGACGTAATAAAAAACACACTATTGAAAAGTGTGGAAAATGTTAGTTTCAAATTAAACAATAATTTCTCTTCTTACGCGAATTTCACGACAAGAAAAGAAGAGTGATTAATCGGAAAGCACTCGACGGCGGGTGTCATGTCGCATCTTTTAGTCCTTAGAAGGTACTAATCAATCGCGTCCTCCTCCTTTTTTGATCGCAATTTTCAAAATTTCGGATCACAGATTCCGTATACGGTTAGATAATTTCTCGAACTGGAGTAACAGGGTTCCTGCTTGCCCCGGTGTAATAGGTAGGCACTCAACCGCAAGTTTCGTATCGTATATTTCAGTACTTGGGAGTAGGGATGCGACATCGATGCCGATGTTTTCAAAACACTGGTTTTTCTATAAAACATCGAAGTTTTAAATAATGATGTATTGGTGTTTTAAACATCGATGTATTGAAGCTGATTTTTTGAACATCGATGTTTTGTGCTCGATGTTTTTTCGATTTCTATGTTTTCTCAGTGGATGAGAAATGCTGCTATTCACAATTTTGTAAAAGTTTAAATAGGAAATAACAACTGATGGTACGGTGTGTTCGAACCATACGAACGTGGCTTGTACTACTTTCATCTAGCAGACTACTATCCCTCGCTTGAGATGATCCTGATGCCCTGGTATTTCCTTCGTCTTTCCTCGTATTTCGCACATGAAGAGACTTTTTTAAAACATGGTTTTCAGCTAAATTTTAACTATTAATTAATAAGCACGGCCATTGTCAAATTAAATTTTAATGCTCACGAATTTAATATGAGAGGTTTCTGAACCAGCTTTAGAGCATCGGTGTTTAAAAAGCGATCGTTTTGGATCGATGTATTATTAACATCGATGGTTGAATTTTGAACAACGATGTTTCGCAACATCGATATTTTGTTGTCGATGTCGCATCAATACTCGGAAGGTACTCATCAATCGCATCTTCCGTTTCGATCGCGATTTTCAAAACTTTCGGAAGCCCGTGTGTACGGCTCGAGAATTTCCCGAGCAGGATGCTGCACCGGAGGCAAAGGGCTCTTGCTTGCTCCAATGCGAAGGGCGGCAGAAGTGGCGGAGGCGGCGCCGTCACCGACAGGCACGGCAGGGTTCGGGGGCGGCAACGGCGGCGGCGGCGGCGGCGAGGCGGAGCTTCCCGCTGCGCCCGCTCCGTAGGCAACCCACGAGCTCCACCATCGATCCCGCAAACAACGGACGGGCCCCGGGGCCGCTGCCGCCGCCGCCACCGCCGCCGCCGCCGCCACTGCCGAAGTCCCCTCCCCCGCCGCCCGCTCGGTACTCCGCTCCGAGCTCCGCTCCCCGCGTCGCGCGCTCCACGCCCCGCAGTTCGTCCACGCCCGCCTCCGCGCGGCCTCGCGTCGCCGCCGCCGCCGCCGCCGCCGCCACCACGCCGCTGCCCGAGACGAAATAACATCGCCGCCGTCGCTACATCTCTCGACTACGCAGCCGCTGCGCGTATGGTCGGCGAAACCCCTGAACTAAGCTGCTCGATGGGCGTCTCTCATACGTCGTTGTAAACATGAGTACATTACGGATTAGCGGACGAGAACGCGTGTTTGCACTGTAGATAAAGTGGAATCCTGTTAATCTAATACTTTATTCAAGAAAAAATGTTATGGTTTTCAAATGTGTTCAGCGCTTAAAAGTAACAAAAACCTTCTGTCCGTTTTCTATACATACTCAATAATGCAGTCCAACTAATTTCCCTGCCCCCTCCCTCTCCCTCTTCCTCCCTCTCTCGCTCTTTACCTCTCTCGCTTGCTCACTCGCTCTTGTTCGCTCTGGCTCTCGCTCGTTTTCTCTTTCCCTTGCTACTTCCTCATTGCTCTGTTTCACTCTACGCTGTTGGAGCTTTTTCTGTCTCTATCTCACACGCTCTCTGTCTCTTCGAAGCTACCGCACACAGCTACTCTGCTCTTCCCTTCCTCCCGGTCGCTTGTCTTTAGTCACGTCAACTCTACCGTTTTCTGCGGCTAGTACTTACTTGATATTCTTCTGCGCCTTCACTTATTTCTCATTCTACCATTCGTACGACATATTTCACTCACACACACACACACGTACACACACACACACACACACACTTTCATTCATATCTACAACCTACCATTCAGTTTTATAATTAGTAGAACATTGAGCGTGAATAATGTCATTGAAAGTTGCCAGAAATATCGTTTACATATCTCCAACATTATTACAAAATATGAAAATCTACTAATCACTCTTCTTAATGGCAAATATTTTGGTTTTGTTTACTGAATAAATTATTTAAATGAGAAAACAATATTATTCTCTAGTCACTGAGAAGAAATTCTTAAGGAAATATTATTATTATTATTACTATTATTATTATTATTATTATTATTATTATTATTATTTTTATTAATAGTAATTTTAATTGAATAATATATCGTTTTCATAAAGCTAACAGTGTTCACAATAATTCTAATAGTGAACAAACTCTCAGAGAAAAAAATGATAGTGATATTTAAAAGTCTAAAATACAAGTATTTGCAATGGTATAACATTGTCGCGATAATCGCACAATGTACATTTTAAAATGTCAGACGTAAGAGTGAAGTAAAATTATCGAGATTAAACTTGGATAGAAAAAGAAATGTTGAATAAAATATAACAAGAAGTTAGGGTTTATGTGCATTACTGTTAGACTTGAAAATAGGAAGTTACAATACGTTCATTAGTAACATTGACATTTTAAAATTATTCCGAAGGTTAATTACGCACTTGAAAGTTGCACTGAGTGATGTTAAATAGATATAATTTTACCAGAAACACTTAGGATAGCAGTATATAACATCAGCACTTATGTTAAAAGTTAATCTTGTCCATTCAGTATAAATGTTAAGTTCAGACGCGATATGGTTTCGATATATCTACGTCAAAAGGGACATGTTATTGAAGTGTAGCCGGTCTCAGCTACGAGAGTAACATGTTTTGAACAAGATTCGCGCTGCCCTGTAAGGCATTCTTGGGACAGTCGGACTTGTAGGTCCCGCCCATTTTCACAGACACAATCAAACTTACATGAGCTTCGCTGTGTCCTCTTTCATAGTGCCGAGCATGACGCCTGCGAACATCAAATCGTCCATGAATGTCACACAGCAAGGCAATATTCTGTTTTCTTTTTACCTCCTGATCGGCTACCTATACGATGTGATCATTTGGCCACTCAATCCACCAAAGGTGGATTTCGAAAGAATCAAAGTGGAACGTCCGAAGGCGGTGTCGTCCATAGACGGGAACACTTCGTCCGGCGTGCTCATAGGGCGGCTGCGGAAGGGCCTACTCCTCTCGGGAAAAGGGCGTCGCCGTTCCCAGGCGATGGGGCGCGACTGCGAGCTCGAGGAACCGACGGGGAACTTGGTTTACGGTGCGCGTGGGAGTTGACGGGCGGGCGGGCGGAGTGCCTGCGTCTTCTTCAGGAATACGTCGGGAGGGCCGTCATCCCAAAGAAAAAGCAGCGAAATTCACAACCGGAAGTTCAACACGTCTATTGCTTCGATGGTGTAACTATTATGTTCTGCAACATGTGCAAGAGCAAGCGACTAATTCTGATTGATTTCGGTAGAATCTAATTGGAGGAAGAGAAGTAGGAAACATTAAACATCTTAATTACCATGAGCGCAGGTTGCGAAGGAGAAAAAACGGTTCATGGTACATTGAGTTTCATGAGGTACGTAACTGTTCCTCAGAATTTCGATACCACGTACTTCTGGAAGAAACATGTATACATTACTTTGAATTTAAACAGAAATCCTAAAAATACGGTTGGGAGACTCTGTTTATGAATCGCATATTAGCCTGCTTTCTTTTTTCTCCTTGCATATTGAACAAACCAGCGCCTATGATAGTAGCAATGCTATTCATCTACAAACCAACCTTTTTGAAGAAGAATGGACGCGCAGTTCGCAGCTCACACGTGTGCCACACGTGAGGAGCTAACGAGCCTCGAGAGAGGGTTGCAGTAACGCACTTGATGCCAGCAGGCGCTGTGTCACAACTGGGCGTGGCCCACTAGGAGCACCCGCCCCTTATGGTTGCGCTGTTTATGGGTGATCGAGCAACAATTCTCTTCCCGAACTTGCGAGAGGCAGAAATGACTAATCCAAAGGCGGGAACAAATCCAAAACCTGCGTGAGGACAAAAAAAGAGTTGGTTAGACAATAATAAAATATTTATAGTTAAGCACAGAATTATTTCGAAACTAGCGGTGCCAGAGCATTGCCCAGGCTTTCTTGTATGTCTCGGTTTTGTAAAGTTCTAATAGTTAAATTTCAACTTGCATACTACTGTTAATTCAGCCATCTCGCTATACACTGTATTACTGTAATGACAACACACGATGTCTTTTCCTAACATCTGAAACCCACATTAAAAGAAAACTGACCTTATTGCTATATCTAGGAAAATAACAAGTTCATCAAAATTGCACTTAACAATGGCGATTCATAGCACACTTTTCAAGTGTTTGCGAAGATATTCCACATAATTGATGCACTAAAAAGCCGCTAAACAGTATAGGCTGGACTCTAATATAAATTTTAAAAATTATCAGCAAAATTGATTATTTTTTTCAATAAAATTATAAATTCGTGAAAATAAGTTGAACGATGAATTAATGAATGTATGAATTAATTACTTGCAAGCTCATTCACTAAATTAATTCTCTTTTTCTACATCTATTCATTTTGACTATCTTATTTACAATAGCAGGCCTGTTGATGACGAAAGAAGTAGAAGCAATCGCATTTTTACGCCACTGTAATCCATAAACGCTCATCTCCTCGCACTTGCTGAAATGACGTTTGCAGGCGCACTGCAAATAGCGTTGTTGAGTGTCGGCTTGTAGGGTAGTGCCAGTGTTCCATGGCACCACCAACAAAAAGGAAAAGACAATCTGTATAAAATATTGTTTTTTCAAAATATTTTTCTTTATAGTAATTTACTCGAACGAGCGTTTAGTCCTTCGACGCTCTACAAAACTCTACAATCGCCCAGGGCGGAGTGCTATCTGCCGGCCTCTTTCTAAACCGCTGAGCCACCAACTGGCTACATATCGGTCCTGTCTCTGCCCATTTAACGCTGCATACAGAACGCTGTGTTGGTTTGTACGCGTCTCTTATGAATAAGACGGAGCCAAAATCGAATTGGCGCAGTCTTTAAAGTTTTGTACCAAAGAGGACAGAAATGACCTCTTGAGATTACTGTAGACGCCCAGGCTATAAGACTGAGTATTTTTATTAGTTCTTATTATTTTAGTTTGTTTTCAGTTCAATCTTCATTATAAATTAATAAACACGGGGACTGTAATATTAAATTTTGTAGGCAACGAATTTAATTTTAGAGATTACCAGCTTTAAAACATCGATGTTCAACAACATCGTTGGTTTTGATTAATGTTTTATTAATATCGATGTTTTAATTTTAAACATCGATAATTGGTAACATTGATGTTTTGTCATCAATGTCGCATCACTAACTGACACCTCCGTATCGGCCGCCACTGGTCAGCAAGTCTCGAGACGCCTAATGCAAGTGAGGAAATAGACGCGCGCAAGAAAAGTAATTCAACAATCTGATTTGCTTTAATTGAAATTAAGTCCATTAAAAAGTGCGGTCAAATAATAATTATTTTTCATTGAGAATAATGATCTCATTAACTTTGTGTATACTTTTCAAAACAAACCTGTCGAACCATCCACATACGTATCTCCTTAATCTACATATATTTTGCGGAAAATAATAAGGAATTAAATATCAATGAAGTTAAAAACGTTCCATTCATACTGAACAATAAAATGAGTTATATTTTAATTCGTTAACGTAACTTTGGGCACGACTGACTCTTAGAGTTGGCCATGCTTTGAGTCTATATATATCAAGAAGTCACATTACAAGCACTGTCCAAATATTCAAACATGTGTAGAATGAATTACATCTGGTAATAAATTCTACCGATGTTGACACGTTTTAATCTATAAAAGAATCTCGAAGCTATCTTATTTGCTTGCATACTTCCGCACTGATAAACTCAGAAGCACGAAACTTACGTCAAACGTGATCCGTCCACACATTCTCAACAGTTTTATTGACTTTTCCCTATGTTTTTCGTTAACGCAAAGAAAGCTAGGGGTACTATAGAATGGTACAGACTTTCTCGTACTAGTTAGTTTTTTTATCTTCAGTGTGGGCTATCTTTTCTGTTTTACTCCATTTTCTCAACTACCATCTATTGGCGTCTAAAAGTAATTTTTTTCCGATCCCTAAGAGTAGAATTGAGCCTCGTGGCTAGCTCTTGGTCAGCGTGCTCGCTTTCCACTACGCGGCCCGGGTTCAATTCCCGGTCGAGGCAAGACTACAGTGTACGTTTTCCTTGCATTGTCCCAGTATATGTTGCTACGTGACGATGAGAATATTCACTTCTCAGGTTGAGAAGATCGTAATACGGTGTGGGGATGTCTCCGTGCTAACCACACGTACCCCCTTAACCCATGGTCGTGAGGCAGGCACGTCGCCGGTAGGCCTGAGCCCGTTCATGGGCTGTCGCACCAAGTACATGCACAATAGTAGAATTGAAATACGACTTTAAGAGTGTTATAGAATGGTAAAATATGGTCCTATATGTACATTTTCGTTGAAAAATTTGGAGCCTTTTTTAAGAAAACGGCTTCAAATTTTGAGCGTTTCTAAAAATGCGTATTTTGAAGCTCATTTTCATGCAACATTTTTGAGAAACTTCATAATAAATTTTAAGTAATTGTAATTAAAATGTACAGTGTATTTGCAGTGCAACTGCAGAGTATTTTCAATAATTGCAAATGCAATAATGCGATAATGTTATAGAACTATCCATAATATAAATATTGACATGAAAGATATTTCAAAAAAACACGTTTGTTAATTTTTTAAAACAATAGAACACATTAAACTATCATTTATGCTATGTTATTCTGTCCATTTAGCACTAAACGTAAAAACCGGTAAAGAAACAATTTGGAGCCGTTTTTGAAAATGACACTGTGATCGTTTCTGAAAATGGGGAACTTCGGGCTCATTTTCACAGAAAACTTTGAAGTTTTTGAGAAAATTTTATAAGACATCATTTGAAGTTTATTTACTGAAAAAATTGAACAATGGAAACAAATCGCCGATAGTGAAAATATTAACGACGTGAGAAGATATCAAAAGTATTTCATGTGTGTATTTTTTGAAAAACAAAATAATAAAGAAAAATGACGTTTATGTCATCTTGTACAGTGCATTTTGCACCATCTGTACAAACATTTTAAAGAAAAAAATTGGAACGATTTTTGAGAAAATCTTTAAAATTTAAAAATTGCCTGTTTCACGCCACATTACGCGAAAGCAGTCAAATTTTCAAAAACATGTACATTATCTTGTTTAAAAATCTGTCTTTAAAACAATCACTACGGAAAAAATCTCTATCTTCGTATTTGTATGAAGGCGCCGAGAAAATTTTGAATAGTTGCAATTTTCGAAGAATTAGAGATTTCAACAAAAATCAGAGCAGTACTATTATCTTAAACGTATCTTACGCTATTCGAGGTCAAAATTTAACAAAAACAATTGGTGCTAGTTTTTTGAAAATTTTGAAAATGTCCAAGAGGCTTCATGTGAAAACCCAAGAGGCTTCATGTACCCCTAAAATTAATACATCGGTTTCAAATTCAAGGGGTCGTGACATCAGATCTGTTGGGAAATTACAAATGGACAGACTACAGACGGACAGACAGGCGGACATACGAGTGGACAGACGTTTTATCGTCAATCGAGTTTTCGGTAACTAGGACCCATAAAACATGGATTCTGGATACACCATGTGTTAGACGATTTTCTTTCAAATTTAGCAACTGGATTTATTCACTTTTTCGTTACCAGGTGTGGTAAAATGTTTTTCCGCCGAAAATTCGCCGTTCTTTTCCAGCGACATTACATAATTTACGAGATAGAATAAATATACATGTGTAATTTTCGAAATTTCAGAGTTAACTGTGAAATTTGGACATATGCCGTCTTCTTAATTATTATTGTTATTATTATTATTATTATTATTATTATTATTATTGTTATAAGCCTAATCATCCTTAGTAGGGCAAAGGCCTCCTGCGTAACGCAGGGAAGTTCCCCATAGCACCGCTAGATTAAAATTCCATGTGACAGTGGTTATTGGACAATGATTTTCTGACTTACACTAGTCAATATTACAAAATCAAAGTCAATCCATTAGTCAAAATTACACAATCCATAGTCACTGATTTTCTAAATTACACTAGACTCAATGCGTTTCCACTCTTCTGTCTTTTGCCACTCTGGACCACAACGCTCCCGCTGTTTTCCCAAAGCAATCTTCTCATCTTGTACCTTGTCGGCCTTTCTGTATTTCACTTTAATGTAGAGTGTATTTCACTCTAATCTTACAAGAAATTTAGAGAAAAAAATTGGACCGATTTTTGAGAAAACTTTGAAAATATCTCAGGGGCTTCATGTAAAATACCGGGGAATGTTCATTTCGGAAAAAAATCCTACGAATAATTTAGGCGCTCGTGTTGTTCACGGACGGAAAGACGGACAACAGTACATTTACAGTTGTTCTTAAGAAACGCATGAATCGTCCATATTTTATTAGCTTGTAAATTTAAAGACGCAAATTTATAGCTTTTTGGAAGTGTATTAACACTTACTACTTGCATGTACCCTGAGAAATGTCGTCACTTTGTGACGTTCGAAACATTCAAATGACGTACTGAAGGTAGTAAACTGCAATGAAGTATCTCTACGTTCGTTATTGTCTTCACTATCGCTGTAGTGATGACGAAACTTCCCGAGATATCCTTTCTCCTATCTCACCATAGACGATTTTTTATTACAAAAAAAAACCATTTTCAGGTTTTAGAAAGTTCTGTTCACTCCTTACATTTGTATTGTTGACTTTACATAAACTTAATGCTAATAACTTAATTCCAAAAATTACATTTTTGGAGGAGGAATCCTTTATGAGGGGACCTTAGGGGAGTTACATGTGAGGAAGGTATAGAGAGAAATTTATTTTTGATACGGGAATTATGAGTAGAATTTCTGCCAAACCGGAGGAGACGTATTCTAGTGATTTGAGGTAAGTTATCGTAAAACTGTGTGGAGAGATACGTGATAAGTTCGAGTTGGAATTCATTATGCAACTGTTGGCTGAAATAACCATGATGCATTTGTAATAGTGCGGATAAACTGGTTTCGAACGATCTGTAGTTTTTTGTGTTAGATCTTGTGGTATTTATCCCAATTGGTCAAGCATGTATTGAATTGATGCCTTATTTTACATGTCGAGACTCAGGCCATGGGGCCTGCTCTTATGTCCACGCAAATTTCGCCACACTCCTTTCACAATCCAGCGAAGAAAGAAGGTATTCTCGGACGTCGAAATGGCGATTTGAATTTAGCTCAGAGGCTTCATTTAGGCTTGAGGATCTTTTACACAGTAAATCTACTAACACCGGACAGCCGGCTTTTCTTCCCCTCCGAAGGAAGGGAAGGATTTTTTTGCCCTTCCAAGGATTTTTCGTTTCGATCGGGTTTGAACCTGCGAACTTGGGTATAAGAAACCGATACGCTACTCGCTACACAATCGCCGCCTCTAATATAATAAGAGTGGTCTAATTGTAGTTTTAAGTATAGTTAGGGCTGTGTTGTATGGACGTTTGGCTGGCTTGTTTATTATTGGACGTAGATGGTGTAGTTTTGCTTTAGCCTCTAAAATTGTATTATTTATATACTGTTTCCAATTTAATGGTGCATACATTAATAATCCTGGATATTTGATGGGTTTGTTATTCGGGTGCCAATTAACTTCCTGATTTAATGTAAGTGGAATGAAAGGGTTATATGGTCTTAGGGTGAATATTATAACAGCAAATTTGTTGGGATTTAATTTTATTGTTAGTTTGGGGGCTCAAATGTCTATAAGGTTAAAATATTATTGACGTTCGGTTTTAGTGTTCTAGTGGATGGCCGGATTCATAGATTGCAGTATCATCGTCAAACCGCACCATTCTTTGAGTTAGTCTGCCAAATATAGATTGAATAACGTTGGCCAAAGCGGTGACCCTTGTGGTAATCCTGCTTTGACAGTTTCAGAATTTCATCGGTGGTTACGACCGTGACCGAGAGGGTTCTATCTTGTAGGAAGTTGGTGATTATTTGGATTAGATAAAAAGGTGTGCCTACTTCTTGGAATTTCTGGGTTAATGTCACGTGCCAGATCCGGTCGAATGCTTGAGAAACATTTGGACGATTGGAATTACATTGGGACGATTCCTTTTGGATTTATCTGTCTAATAGCCATCGAAGCATGGGTCGCGTAGAGCATGGGGAGCGTCGAAGCTTGTGTAGAGCTGCGACCTGTAGGAAGTTCCTAATCCGACAAATCTTTAATACAGAGGAACTGAGAAGAGTGGAGTAGATAGAACAAAAACCTTGTAATAAATACTATCTTGTGTTTATTATATGGTTATGTTTGGTTATAAATTTGACTGGTATACATTTTTTAAAAAATGTAAAAGATGTATCGAGAAGGCCAGAGAATAAAACACATGGACTTTTGTGATGCCACTGGAATGTCATGGATCGAATAGAAGTGATTACGCTCAACATTTGAGGAAAAATGCAGAATATAAATATATCAAAGAACACTGGTCAAATAATTTTTGAGGGGAAGTAATGGTGTATTCACAAATGCACCACACAACCTACTATTAGGTGTAGGGATATCTGTAGTAAATAAATGTAAACTAGTGCCATGCAGCAGCGAAAATGTTTCTGAACAAATTCGTGCAGAATTGTTTCCCAAAAAGCAGCGAACACACTGCTCCAAAGCAATAAATCAATTACTCTCATACAACTCTGCAAAATATGTAATATTCTTACAAGAAGTTTTAAGTATAATATAACAACTTAGTAAAATATACACGGAAACACAGTATTACCAAGAATATAAAACTAGTGATCCTACAACAGCACGTACTTCCTCACAACAGCAACGGTTGCGTAAAATTATAATACAGCAATTTCCGTCCATATTAGCACATTTCACTTGTAACTAGTGGTGCTACAGAATGGCACAGACTTTCCAATATTAGTTTTCTATTCACTTTGGTCTGGGCTAGCTGTTCGGAATTGCCACTTACTTTTACCATCTGTCGTCGCTCACACTACATTTTTTTTACATTTTCTTAAATTTTTCGTTTCTTAATAACAGAACGGAAATATTAATTTTAGAATGTTAAATAAAACTAAATGGCATTTTTTCAAAACTTTGGAGCCGTTTTTAAGAAAATGGCATTTAAGCGCTACTAAAAATACACAATTTGATGCTCTTTTTCACAGAACATTTTTGGGTTTTCGAAACACTCCATTTGAAGTAATTTGCAGCACTTTAACTCCCAAATACAACAGCGTTTACAAATTGCTGGTAACGTGCATATTAAAGGCTTGAGAGATCTTTCAAAAACATTACATTTGTATAACAAATACCCTAAACTGAACTTTACGTCATATTAAAGAGTGCAATCAGCACTATCCGTTAGAAAGGTTTGAAGAAAAATATAGGAGACATTTATGAGAAAATGGCGTTTGAGCGTTTCTGAAAATGTGGAACTTTGAGCTAGTTTTCACAGAAAATGGTTGAGTTCTTGAGAAACTTTGTATGATATTCAGATATCTTCTGAATGTCTGAATTTTAATTTTACTTCTTTGTCCAGTTTTTAAGACAGTCTTATATTTCTCAATGATCAGTTAATAAAAAGCCATCTTTCTAAATTTGGAAGTTTATTTTCTCAACGTTTCGAGGAGCACTTTTCCTCTTCCTCAGGAGTTAGACGTAACCTTAAATTCTAGAATTCATTAGTAATTTTTAATCCGTACAACATCTTGTTGAAAAAGGCAAAGTTGCATGACCACTCTCAATGGTGTCAGAGACCAAAGTATGATCATTCAGAACTATAAGACTGTCTTACAAAACTGGATAAAGAAGTAAAACTTTGTATGAAATTATTTAAATCACATTTCCTTGTAAATATAATAGTTTGAAAAAATCATCGCTAACGTAAATATTTAACGACATGAGATTCAAGTCAAACAAATTTCATTTTTGTAATTTTTGAAAAAAATAAAAGAATAGAGCAATATGGCGTTTATGACTCATAGAGTACATTAGGAAGTATTCTAAGTTTAAAGGGAAAAAATGGAGCCGTTTTTGAGAAAATCTTGTTTTTGTAATTGTTTAAAATTGCACATATTGCACGCAATATTGCGCGAAAACCACTAGTATTTTCAAACAAATGTACATGAACTTCATGAAATAACTCACTTTGGAGAACAAATTTTATTTGATGGAAAAATCTCTATCTTCAACTTTTTAGTTGTAGCAAGGCACCGAAAAAAACGGAAACTTTAGCAATTTTCTAAAATTCAGATTTAACCGTGAATATCGGACATATACTACCTTTATAATGTATTTTACTCTATTCTTATAAGAAATTTAAAGAAAAAATTAGGGGCCGGTTTTTAAAATATTTTGAAAATCTCCGGAGGCTTCATATAAAGTACCTCAAATTTTGAAGAAAGTTTTTCAAAATCGCGGCCCTCTCCAGTGGAACCAGATCGATAGAGGAATATCCATTTTGGACGGACGGACGGTACATGTGCTCTAAATAATGTCATATAATATTTCTCGAATACTCAACCATTTTCTGTGAAAGTTAGCTAAAAATTCCGCATTTTCAGAAACGCTCAAACGCCATTTTTTCATAAATGACTCCAAATTGTTTCTTCAAACTTTTCGAACGGATAGAAGTAATTGCACTCTTTAATATGACGTAAAGTTAATTTTGGGGTATTTTTTTTGTTTTTCCAAAAATTTCACAAATGTAATTTTTTTAAAAGATCTCTCACACTCTTTAATATACCCGTTTCCAGCAATTTGTAAGCACTAATGCATTTATAAGTTAAAGTGCTTTCAATGACTTTTAATGAAGTTTTTCGAAATCACAAAAGATTCATGTAAAAAAGACCTTCAATTTTCGAATTTACTGTACCGCTTAAATGTCATTTTTTCCAAATTTTTCAAAGAAAATTGCCAGTTAGGACGAGCCTTTACTGTTCTTTAATATTTTTAAAATAATATTTCGGCTTTAGTATTAAGAAATAAAAAAATTAATAAAATGTCAAAACAAGAAGCACAAAACATGGATTTTGGCTACACCACAAGTTAGAGGATTTTTTTCTAAATTTAGAAACAGAATTTATCCACTCTTTTTGTTACCACACACCAGCGATAAGAGTTTTCTAGCGAAAATTCTCCGACGTAAGCGTTTTCCGACGTACGATAGCATAACTTTCTCTTCTTACGAAGTATTCGTACGGCGAGAAAGTAAAGATGTAGTTTGGGCGGCGATAGATGGCAACTGCGAAGAGAATATGTCAAGTCTTCATAGCTAACCGAGACCAAAGGAAATAAGAAACTAATCAGGAAAAGCATGTGCCATTCTGTAACACCGCTAGTTGATTACATATTAATAACTCCTTCATTTTAAGAAAATAAAAGCACTTTTTTAAAATTTATTTCATGTTAATGATAATTTAGATCTTTCGAGAGTCGATTCGAGAAATTTAATTTTAATGACATTAATTTTCATTTATTGATTTGTAAAAACTTATTTTATAATTTATAGTTATTTTTAATACCATGAATACAATAATAACTTATTAGTGTATTAATTACAATTCTATGCCCATTGAACATTAATATTCATTCTTATTTCCCTTTGGTTCCCACTCCCATGATTAAAATCCAGGCAACACCGAATGTTCAGCAGATGGCATTCACGTCGGAATATTTCCAAACGTTTCGAAACCTAGGTTTTTGCAGCTTACCGCGTTTTGCGTCAATAGAACCACGGCCTCCTCTGACGACCTTGTGTGAACTTGCTAATGATCTCCAATATCTTAGTTCGGAGATATGCCTCTCAGTAGCTTCATTGTATACCTTTTTACCAACTGCATGTGCATATTTTCTGTTTCATTCATTGTTTGCTTATTAAATTCTTATAGGTACAACACGTGTGTGCTACATTTTCTGCATTTGTATTTCTCAAATAATATTTGATAAAGACATTTCTGTGCTGTGAAATGATTTACTTTTATTATTCTCAAACAGAGGTACTCAGTTTTACTTTCCCGTATATGCACGTATATATGGAGCAATATACATAGTATAGGGAAAGTTACGTAACGCTGCGCGAAAAATGGCGAATTTTCGTCAGAAAAAAATCGTTCCCAGACCCTGATAACGAAATTAGAGGTGCTACAGAAAGACACAGACATTCCCGCATTAGTTTTATATTTCCTTGGGTCTGGGTTAGCTATTCGGAATTGCCACGTACTCGTACCAGCTAACATCTATCGCCGCCCAAAGTAAGTTTTTTGGCATTTTCTTAATTTTTCGGTTTCCTAATGGTGGAGCGGAAATATTAATTTTACAACATTAAAAAACAGTAAAAGCTCATCCTAAAAGGTAATATTCTTTAAAAAATTTAAGAAAATGGCATTTAAGTGCTACTAAAAATGAGAAATTTGAAGCTCTATTTCACAGAAAGGTTTTGTTTTCGAAACCGTTCATTTGAAGCCATTTGAACTCACAAATACAGTAGTGTTTACAATTTGCTGGAAGTGTGCGTATTCACGATGTGAGAGATCTATTAAAAAATTACATCTGTGTAATTTTTACAAGAATAAAAAATACCTCAAATTGAACTTTGTCATATTAAAGAGTACAATTTGCACTATGCGTTCGAAAAGTTCAAAGTAAACATTTGTAGTCATTTATGAGATAATGGCGTTTGAGCGTTTCTCAAAATGAGGAATTTTGAGCTTGTTTTTGACAGAAAACGAAGACGTGATATTAAAGACTTGAGAGACAATTAAAAAAATTACCTTTTTGCAATTTTCGAAAAACAAAGAATAGAGTAATATGGCGTTTATATCATATCATTTAGTACTATCGCTACTAAAAGTTTACAGAAAACATTTGGAGCCGTTTTTGAGAAAATCTTGTTTCTGTAATTGTTTAAAATTGCACATTTTGCACGCAATATTGCGCGAAAACTTCTAAAATTTTCAAAAAAATTTACATGACCTTAATGAAAGAACTCACTATGAAGAACAAATTTGATTCGAAGGAAACATCTCTATCTGCAATTTTGTAGTTGGAGGAAGACGCCGAATAAAATTCAAACTTTTTCTATTTTCGAAAATTTATAGTTAATCGTGAAAATCGGACTTATGCCATCTTAATAAGTGTATTTTACTCTATTCTTACAAGAAATTTAAAGGAAAAATTTGGAGCCGCTTTTGACAAAAGTTTGAAAATGTTAGAAGGGCTTCATATAAAGTACCCTAAAAAATTAATGAATGTTTTTCAAAATCTCAGAGCTTCGACTCATGGACAGGGGTTTCTTCAATTTGGAAAAAATCGTATGCGTAGTGCGCTAGCGTTGTTCACGTACACCGGACGGACGGACAGACGGACGAATAGACGGACGGACGGACGGACGTTTTGCTTTCAATTGGTTTTTCGGTATGAAGGACCCACAAAGCAGGGATTCTGGCTACATCTCGTGCTAGGTGATTTTTTCTTAATTTAGCAACTGGTTTGTCCACTTTTTCATTATCATCGCCCGGCAACGAATTTTTTTTTGCCGAAAATTCGCCATTTTTTTCGCGTGGCATTACATAACTTTCCCTATACTACGTATATTACTCTGTATATTCGTATGTATACGAGGAAGTAAAAAAACGAATTGGAAATGATTCTCAGATAGGTTAACAATACTGTAAATGTACCATTGAAAACTGCTTCTGATGAAAAGGAATATTTAATACACAACCAGTTAAGTTCATCAAACTGTATGGCATTCAATACCACAAATAAATCAGTACACAAAACAAAATATCTAGCAATTAGTTATAGAAAAGGTGATAGCGAAATGTAAATTAAAGAGAATGTCAGACCAGTAGAAACCCAGCACTAAACGAAGACTAAATTGCGCTTCACAAAACCTAAAAAAAAACAAAACGAAACACTTGAACATCGTAATAACGCTGAACAAAAAATCGAGCGAGGTTATTAATATTAATAAATCAATGGGTAAATACAAATTCGGAGTACACACTTTGGAAAACTACCAAATTCTTGAAGAGACTGATGCAGTCCATTCCTCCCATCCAAAAACCTAACGGTTGCTAAAACCGATGAAGAAAAATTCTTCATGCTTCGACTCACATTTCTCCGACGTTTTACAACTGTTTCTTCCACAAATATCTGCATTAGAAGAGGAAGAAATCTACAACTTTTTAGATTCACCATTACAACTAGCTCCGCAAATTTAACCTGTAAGTTCTCGGGATGTTCAAATAGCAATCAAGATCATACCAACAAACAGAGTTTCAGGATAAGATATGATTTAAACAACAATTATGCTTAATCTTCCACAAATAATAGCTCTATTTACTTCCATCTTCAATGCCATTTCGACACTTGGTCATTTCTCTCTAGAACGGAAAATAGCTCAAATAATAGTCATCCCTAAATCTGGTAAATCATTACATGAAGTAGGATCATACAGATATATTAGCTTACTGCCAGCATTATCCAAAAGTTTGAAAACTATTTCTTTCACGTTGAAATCCACTTCCCCACGAAGAGGAAATAACACGTCATCATCAGTTCGGGTTTAGGCAACATTCAAGTACAGATAAAATTCATCGAATAGTAAAATAAGTAGTGAATCCCAAGAAAATAAAGAATATTGCTCTGATGTATTTCTCAAACTAGGTCATGTATTGATAAAGTCTGACGTCCAGGACTATTGTACAGAATTAAGAAAAAAACTTTCAATTTACGTATTGGTTATTGAAATTGGACCTCACAGAGAGATATTTTCAGATGGAGGCTTTCAGAACTTATTCCTAATAAACTTGGTGTCTCAGGTAAGAGTGCTCGGATGTTTCCTTTTCTCACTTTATACCGCTGATATTCCAACATCTGAAAATGCAATGACAGCAACTTATGCCGACGATACAATATTTTAAGCTCGAGTGATTGATTGGTGTTCGGGGCAACGACAACCACTATGGTCATTAGTTTGGTTAGTGAAGTGAATGTTTTATCCCGGGATGTGGCGATAACTCCTCCGTTCTCCACTGGATGGTGAACTCCGGCGCCGACCTACGCATCGGTTTGCGGGGGATTTCCCTCTTCAGGTTCTCCCTCCAGAAGGGCACCAACCGGAACAAGTTCTAAGCTCCCGACTGGACTCCCAACATTTGAGATGAGAGGGTAGTAGAGTAGTGCATATAAGTGAATGTAAAGAGGGCAGATCGAGGATGAGGAAGGAAGGATCGCGCGCGGTCTGTGGCCCGTTTGTTAGGGCATTGCTCCGACATTCGTCAGATACTGATCGAGAAATCACGGAAAACTACCCATCAGAACACCCGTCCAATAGAATTCTCCTTTAGACAGCGTTTGTACTCAAAGCTTGTCCAACATCCGCTATAGACGGAACTCGAACCCAAGAACCTCCCAGTAAGAGTCGCCGCATCATTTTAGCTTCACATGAAAATTCAACAGAACCATCTCTTCTCGAAGCACATTTGCAATTAATTAACAAGTGACAGAAACTCCGGCGACTCAAGAATTATGGCAATCTGCCTGCCCACCTCACCTTCAGTCAGCAGCACGAAACATGTCCATCTATAAAATTCGGATCGCAATCTATTCCTCAAAACCACTCGCCAAAATACCTTGCTCTGGAGAGAAGTCTCGCGTGGAAAAACTTCATTAAGAATAAAAGATTTCGACCTAACACTTTTTAAATTAAACTGGCTTCTGAGTAGGAAATCACCTCTAAGCAACAAAAGCAAGCTAATTGTATATAAAGCTGTTCTAAAACCAATCTGATTTTACGACTTACAATTATGGGGAAACGAATTGTATATAGCCAGCATTCTAACATTGAAATACGTTTCCAATCAAAAGCTTTGATAAAATTTGTAAATGCCCCTTGGTACATATCTAGCGCAACCATACACAAGGTCAGATCCCAGTTATTAAACAAGGATTAAAAAAAAACAGCGCAAAATATCTTCAAGGACAAAAATCATACCAACATACACGCTATCAAGCACCTTGGCATCAGTGAAGCTAACAGACGAATTAAACACCATCATCCTTGAAATCTTTCACGCAATTCTATATTTTCTGTAATAATGTATTCGTGTTTGGTAATCTTTGGTGGTGCAATATCCTAAAAAGGATTATTAATAGAGTACCATTAATGGGCGGATAGGCAGGTAACCTTCCAAGTAGATTAAAACACGTTATAAATTTGGAAATAAAATTAACTTACAGAAATTGTGAGGTTAACATCAGGAATAATGTAAATACGATAATATTTGTCTTTGTATTGCATACGTTTTAAATTAATTTTTATAAAACACAAGAATGTAGTATTATAGTAACTAATGTAACATGTAGTAAAAATACACGTTATTCAAAAAGAACGGCATTGATGACATAAAGTTACTTCAAGCTTCGCAACCGTAGCGTCAAAGATGCGTTCCGCATATGGGCAAGTAGAATTATGGAACGAATCACTTCAATTAATACCTAATTGTCGTAATTTATCGTTAGTAATGTGAACGCAAAACATCGGCTTCTTTGTCTTTCTCAGAAAGGAAAAGCGTGTAGAGAACGTTGAGTAATCGATGTTTTCAATATTAGAGATGAAATAGCTTATGCGTCACACCCCCAACATTGTGACGCACATCGGACATGCCGTTAATTGGGTGCTCCTATAATTTGGCACTTCGCGCTCAGCATTGTTTTAACACACCGCCTCTCTTCTATATCTCCAGGTACCGTAATTACGACGTTCGTGTTCGCCTCTTTTGCAGTCTCATGTTACGCCGCTTCAGTAGATGAAATTCGATCCACTTCACTCGACGTTTCATAAGAAAAGATTTCCAGGCAATAATTTTAGCAAAGGTTGATCTGTGCATCTGAGTAACATTTGCATTATCAAAAACGGTCATCGATTTTAGTGCATTCCGTGTGTCAAGGATTATATTTCTTAATATGAACGTACTCAATTTTCGAGTAAGGAAGTGTTTACGTTTCACACATGAACAGATTTCTTGATGAATCTTATGAGGATTGAAATTTGAGGAGTTTGTAGTCTCGTTAGACACCTAGGATTTCGGGGAAAATCCAAAAACGATGAATCAGTTTCGATTTTGACAGAAAAATCCGAATATGTGATGGTGTTTTTCGGCTATTATCGCACCGGCTTATGTGGCTTTGAGCAGGAGTGGCCAACAAGTCGATCGCAATCGACCGGTCGATCGCGAGGCCAATGTTGGTCGATCGTCGATCGCTTGCAATGTGCTGCGTGCAATGTGTTGGACGATTTAAACAATAAAAAATAGTTTTTAACACATATTTTACTTATCTATCAATACCTTGCGGAAATGCATATTATATGAAACACAATGTATAAACATTTTATGGATTTCACAACCCTTGTTCTCCCTTAGACTACGCCTATGGCAACAAGTCGATCGCGACACACTTTTAAGATAAAAAGTAGATCTTAAATACAGAAAAGTTGGCCACTCGTGGATTAGAGCATCAATTGATGTTACTGGAGAGCCCCTGACATGGAGATCCTAGGGTTCGAGTTTCGATGACGGCAGGATTTTCGACGCTAGCTAGAGAGCTAGGTCAAGTTCACCCGCTGTATGGAAGAGAATTCTAGCGGCTGGCTGCTCAGATTGGTTTTGCGTGGTTTCTCCGATCAACACCAGGCGAATGTCGAAGCAGTAGCTTAATAAACGGGCCACGGACCTCGCGCGATCTTTCCTTTCATTTCCTTCTTCTATCCTCACCTTTTACTTACGTATGTAACTTAAACTTACATGCACTACACACCACACAGGACGGGAGCTTAGAGCTTGTACCGACTGGGGGCGGCGAGCCTTCGGTGGGAGAAACCTAGAAGGGGAAAGCACCGCAAGCCTGCATGTAGGACGGCATCGGATCTTATACTCCAGAAGGGGAAGAGCACCCCCACTTCTTGTGATAAAATACACTGCACTTTTGGGAATAAACGACGCTACCGGAAATAAATAATCAATCAATTGCATGTTATCATACTGTGCTCACCAATTGAATTCTCATACTCTATGCATCGTCACTTCTTACGACAAAAGGGAACGGGCGGAGCTATGTGAGAAAGACTAAGCGGGTCCGGAGGGGTCGAACGGGAGGGAGGGCAGAGCGAGTGAGAAGGACGGGTAAAATGGAGAAAGTGTGTGCAACGGGCGGGATGGGCAGAGTGGACGGATTGATTGATTGATCGATTATTTCGTGTTTCCGGGCGCGTCAACTGCTCTAGTCGTTAGTCCCGTAAATTTAGAGCATGTTTTTATCACGGGAGGTGGCGGTGTTCTTCTCCCCGCTGGATGGTGAGATCCCACCTACACTACTTGCAGAGCTTTCCCCATCCAGGTGTCTCCCACCAGAGGAGCATTGCCTTATCCGGGACAAACGTTAATATTCCGACTGGTCTCTCGACATGTGTGTTAGTGTAATGCTTGTAAGTGAAAGTGTGTGTAAGTAAGAGGTGAGGAAGGAACACGGAAGACGAAGGAAAGATCGCGAGGCGGCAATACCCCATTGGTTAGGTACTGCTGCGACATTTGCCTGGTATTGATAAGAGAGAAAATTACCTATCAGAGCTGCCAGCCTCTAAAATTTCCCTCTAGATGGCGGCTGAATTCGACCTAGATATCTAGCTAGTGTCCTTCCACTGTCAAGACTCGAACCCTACGACCTCCCGGTTAGAGGCACTGCAGTATCGTCAGTTGATGGTCAGGGAGGGTGGAGCGTGCGGAGATCCTTATCAGATGTTTGTGAGGAATAAATGAGCAAACAGCCCCGGGTAATCAGTCAGTATAAAATTCCAACAAATGCGTGTGTCTTCAAAATATAAAATGCGTTCGCCTTCGATTTATCTCCAAAGTCAGACAGTATCACTAAGTCAGACAATCCTCACTAAGTTTGTGCAATGCAATGCAGTATTTTTCACTCTGTGTGGAAAACACGTTTCTTATGTTGTAACAAAGTATGGCGATCTTTAATTAACAGTGCCGGCCCGAGTAAGGAAATTCCACGATGTTCTGAGGTCTTGGTTAATTCACTACAGAACATGAATGAAATAATAAAGCTAGTGAGTAAGGCAGACCTGCACAGCATTTTGCACTTTCACTGACCTCAGGAGCTGCGTGCGGGCAACTCGGATGCAAATGAGAAAATCGATGAAGGGTGGGGATAAGACCCAATCTAGGAGAGGGGACCACCAATCAGAATGCGCAATTCGAAAGATAGCGCGTAAATTTAAAGAGCAATCGGCAAGAACATGACGGTCATATACGGTTCAAGTAATATTGTCTTTTGTATGATATTGCAAATGTTTGTTCTCGGTATATGACAGGGCGAAATATGAAACTACAACAAATTATACATATTAGATTTCGACACCAAATATTATAATTGCTTGTAGGGCTGATAATGTAATTCGCTTTGCTACGATGTAATCACAAATTTAGTGTTGTGCTAAACACAAAATTTTGATACTGAATTGTTTTTTTTATGATGACAGCAAGCTATTTTTATTAACTATGTTTAATTGAATAAGACGGTTCTCTCAAAGCAAAAACATATTGTTCTTAAACAAAATCATGATTATTTTCTGTTCTAATTTCTGACAAAAGAGTAGAGTCGTGTACGAGATCTAATAAAAATATAAAGCCCTTTGCATTCTATTTAACCTATACCCATGATTATCTTATGATGGTCCGTAACATATCGTCACAAAAGTTTGCTCATTGACCTCTTTTATTCAGGTTCGTAATGGGGAAAAATGTGCTATTAAACATTACCCTTCTTGGAATTGCCACATATTTTATTTTATGTCACTCTTGATGTGAGAGATTGCTCTCATGATTTTGTTACATGTTTCTATGATTTGGAGATTATAACATTCCTGGTGAACAATCAATTATTAAATTGCAATTTTGTGTTAGATAGAATTAAATAATATTTTTTTCTTATATATTGTGATATACCAGAATACGATGGATTTTATTTAATGATGTTAGTTAGACATGGGTAGATAAATGGGATTCAATATGGCGGTATGGGCCTTAGCAACGGCGGCGCAGAGGTTGGCAAGGTCAACAAACTATACACGGGCCCTGATGACGTCAGGACGCCGGCTAGATGGCTGAAGAACCTAAGAGGGAATTGGTGCAAAAACGAATGACTGTCTGAGGTCGCGGCTACTTGGATTTGTAAGAGACGCACGGGTTGGCTATAAAAGATCAGATAGTCTAATGTTGCCGCCGTGTTTTGAAATAATAGAAGGATGGACGCCGACCGAGCCATGAAGGGTTTAAAAATGCATTAAACAGGACATTCTGACTCGGGGTGTCGTAGAGTGAAGATCGTACATTCCGTCTCTGGGTGTCGTGGAGTATAGATCGAACATTCTGACTCGGGGTGTCGTAGAGTGAAGATCGTACATTCCGTCTCTGGGTGTCGTGGAGTATAGATCGAACATTCTGACTCGGGGTGTCGTAGAGTGAAGATCGTACATTCCGTCTCGGGGTGTCGTGGAGTATAGATCGAACATTCTGACTCTGGGTGCCGTAGCGTAAAGATCGTTTGTAGGCAATATAGAGGGAAAGTGAGACTTGTATAGCTTGTTTTCGGACTTTGTCTTGTGAGAGAAGTGATAGTTTGTTTTCGGACTTTGAAATAATTTACCAGAAGTGATTTTCGGAGGACTTGTTCAGATTTTCGGACATTGCAGTTGGACTTCAATAGTCTACATAACCGGTGGGAGAGATTAGGAACCGGGAGCGTCGGACAAGACTAACAGATAGTTTAGGCAGTGTGGACTGGACGTGTCAGTGGCGGCGCAAGACCGGAAGAGAGAAGCGGAACGTGGAATTAACAACGGCCAAGTGAGAAGCGACTACGGAGCGTTGGCATGCAAAAAACGGTAAAAAAAAACTGCAGTATAAAAGAGACAATTTATTCAAAAGGGGTCATGACCATCTAATTAATTGTTTTAATTTAAAAGTTAAATAAATTGTTGAATTTTGTTCTTTGGAAAAGAAAAGAGTTTGTTCATTTGTCAATCATAATTTTTAATTAGTTGAAAGCATAATTATTACATTTCAGATTCCGCGCCATACTGTATAGTTGGCAGATCAGGTAATCGGCTATCGAGGCGATAGCGAGTATTTGTATCCGGACCCATCGACCCAAGCTAGCTGGATGTTTAGATAATTTTGTTAAAATCAGATAGAAAAACTTTGGTAGTAATTCATGTAACCTGTTTCTGGCGCCCAAATCTTAATAAATTTGGAACAGGACATGATTACAGCCACAATCTTGATGAGACGTGAGAATGGTATATTTCAAAATGGCGCGCCAACTGGGGCATATTTTGTTATAATTTATAACAAAGTGAAGTACGTTTTAAAGGAATTATTATAAATTATAACAAATTGATCGAAAAGGAATCTGAAATTTATTGATTGACATATGAAATTAACTGTAATTATAAAAAAAAGCCAAAACCATTTCATTGAGGAGAATTTGATAGTGAGAATTTTAATTTGTATTATAATTTCAAGATGGAGACTAGAAGTAAGACAGCACGTTCCGAAAATGTCGAAATAGATAATGTGGCGGCTAACGGTATGAATCCCGAAGGAGACATGTTGCGAGAATTAGTTGAGGTAGAACAGAAAGAAAAGGAAGTAGCGGCAGCTTCAGTAGACAATACGGATTCTAGTAACTTGATAATAATTAAAATGTTAGCTGAAATGAAGGCAGAAATGAATGCCAAATTGGAAGGTATAAAGATAGAAACGACACAGGAATTTAAGAATTTTCGTAAAGCAATATGTGAGGAGATATCGCAGTTACGGACCGATACAGCTAATGAATTTAGTAATATTTATTCAAAAATGGATGCGTTTAATTGTCAAGTAAATCAAATTCAGAAAGAGCAAAAGGAATGTTTTAATAAAATTAATTCTGAAGTTGGGGCTTTACAGGAAAAGGTTACAGCATTAGCACTTACACAAAACCAACAATGTAAAAAAATGACGAACGCTGAATCGCGTATAGAATATTTAAATGAGATATCGCAACAACATGGCGACAAAATAGAAAATATTGAATTAAAAATAGTTGTTACAGATAGTAAGGTAGAACAACAGATACAAGAGGGGCTGAGGAATATTAAAACTTTGCAGGAATTGGAATCGGAAAAAACAGATAGCAAACCTTAAAGGCAAGATAGATCAGTTGGAAAATGAAGTCCTAACACGCACGCAGGGAAATGTAATAACTACAGCATCCGCGGTAGTTTTGCCAAGTTATTTAAAATTCCATGGGGATATCAAGGAGCAACCATGGTCTTTCATCTCAAAATTAGAAAGCTACTTTATGATTAATAATATTCCTGACAGGTTAAAATTGCATATGGTCGAGCAGGCAATGTCATCTAAAGCCCATCATTGGTTGACATCATTAATTCCGGAACCAACGAGTTATAAAGAATGGAAGGAGAAATTTTTAAAACGTTACTGGAATGAGAATCATAAATTTGATTTAAAATATAAATTGATGAGTGAAAAATATAGGAAAGGTGGGGCGGAAACCATGTGTGATTTTGCAACACGCAAAATTGCCGCATTCAAGGCTTGCGAAGAAGGGATAGATAATAATGAATTAACTAGAATTATTATTCGTCAATTGCCAGTCAGTATTCAAAATTTGCTATGGAATTCGATACCTGTAGATTATGAAGACTTAGTGGAACGGCTAAGCCTCTTCGATCGGACTTTGAATGGCGAATATGAACGGAATAATAGTAACGGATACCATGATAGCATGAATGGAAAGAATAATGGAACGGGAAAAATAGTTGATAATGATAATCGCCAAGGAAATGATAGTTTAGAAGGGAAGGGCGAGTGGGGAAATGATGCCAAGAGAGAATCTAAAAAGACAGGAAATAGTTACTCGCGAAGATCCAAAGATGATAAGAGATACGAACAGATAGAAATTAATGCAATAGAGCAGGAAAACTCCCACTGTTCGAAGTAAATAGGCGGGTTATTTCGAACGATAAGACTGATGAGAAGATGGTTATTACAGAGTTGAATAGCATTGAGGTAGCAGCAGAAGATTTGTTAAGGGAAGAGACAGACGAACGGGCGGAAAATAGCACGTGTTTGGTGTTGAAGGGGATGTTTCGGCATATACCGGTAGATATTTTAATTGACACTGGTGCAAATGTTTGTGCGGTATCGGAAGAATTATATAAGCAACTAAAAGAAAGAAGGGAATAAGATTGAAGAATTACCTGCTAGAAAATTAAATATTCGTACGGCTAACGGGAGGCGCATCGAAACAAGAAGTCAGCAAATTTGGGTGGAGGTGGAAGTCCAAGGGGTGACGATACAGTTCCCTGCAATAATTATAAAAAATTTGATTCGTCCAATCATTTTGGGGATTGATGGCCTAAAGATGTGTGACGCCAAGGTCGATGTAGGTAACAGGAATATATTGTTACGAACTGACAAAGGGCAACAACATTGTTTGGGGATCAAAGATCAGGAGGGCGAAGATTTGTGTATTTGTGATATTGCGGAACTAATTGAAGAGACCAGGGACCAGATTCACGCAGCAGCCAAGTATGCGGTCGACAAAAATGGAGTAGATGTTAGCCATTCCGTTGAAACGTTAGTTAGCGAATATCAAGACGTTTTTGAAGGTTCAAAGGAGCCCGTAAAAGGATATCAATTTAAAATTGAATTGATGGATGAGGAACCCTTCAATGTAAAGCAATACCCGATCCCACATGTATTTAAAGCCGAAGTACGTAAACAAATAAACACGATGCTGGAGGATGGTATCATAAAAAAATCTATGACACCGTATGTGAGCCCGATAGTAATAGTCCGAAAGAAGGATAAGAAAATCAGATTTTGTATTGATGCTAGAAAACTCAATAGCAAAACCATCGCTCGTCATGAAAAACCGCCAAAATTGGACGAAATGGGGACATACAATTATAGGAACATGAAACCGTATAAAAGGGACGATACCCATGATTGAATATTTTGTCCAGGAATAAATCATTGTAAATAGTATCTGTATATAATAGTGTGTAATAGTGTTCGTTGTGTTGTTACATCTATTTTGTTAGAATGTGAAAAAAAAAATTTTCAATTAACATGTGTTGGATATAAGACGGAAGTAAATAGCAGGCAATAATCTATACTCAATGAGATGGTTCAAAACTATGTTGGCAATATTCACAAAACAAATGTAAATAGTTTAAGGCTGCAAGATACAAGATATGTGTTGTGTAAAGTGCAAAGTGTCAGTGAACACAGCGTAGTGAAGTAAGAAGACAGTGTTTATTGTAGTCTTGTCATTTAGTTATGTTGTAGCAAACCAAATGACGCTTGGAGAGGGGAAGTTGTGATATACCAGAATACGATGGATTTTATTTAATGATGTTAGTTAGACATGGGGTAGATAAATGGGGATTCAATATGGCGGTATGGGCCTTAGCAACGGCGGCGCAGAGGTTGGCAAGGTCAACAAACTATACACGGGCCCTGATGACGTCAGGACGCCGGCTAGATGGCTGAAGAACCTAAGAGGGAATTGGTGCAAAAACGAATGACTGTCTGAGGTCGCGGCTACTTGGATTTGTAAGAGACGCACGGGTTGGCTATAAAAGATCAGATAGTCTAATGTTGCCGCCGTGTTTTGAAATAATAGAAGGATGGACGCCGACCGAGCCATGAAGGGTTTAAAAATGCATTAAACAGGACATTCTGACTCGGGGTGTCGTAGAGTGAAGATCGTACATTCCGTCTCTGGGTGTCGTGGAGTATAGATCGAACATTCTGACTCGGGGTGTCGTAGAGTGAAGATCGTACATTCCGTCTCTGGGTGTCGTGGAGTATAGATCGAACATTCTGACTCGGGGTGTCGTAGAGTGAAGATCGTACATTCCGTCTCGGGGTGTCGTGGAGTATAGATCGAACATTCTGACTCTGGGTGCCGTAGCGTAAAGATCGTTTGTAGGCAATATAGAGGGAAAGTGAGACTTGTATAGCTTGTTTTCGGACTTTGTCTTGTGAGAGAAGTGATAGTTTGTTTTCGGACTTTGAAATAATTTACCAGAAGTGATTTTCGGAGGACTTGTTCAGATTTTCGGACATTGCAGTTGGACTTCAATAGTCTACATAACCGGTGGGAGAGATTAGGAACCGGGAGCGTCGGACAAGACTAACAGATAGTTTAGGCAGTGTGGACTGGACGTGTCAGTGGCGGCGCAAGACCGGAAGAGAGAAGCGGAACGTGGAATTAACAACGGCCAAGTGAGAAGCGACTACGGAGCGTTGGCATGCAAAAACGGTAAAAAAAAACTGCAGTATAAAAGAGACAATTTATTCAAAAGGGGTCATGACCATCTAATTAATTGTTTTAATTTAAAAGTTAAATAAATTGTTGAATTTTGTTCTTTGGAAAAGAAAAGAGTTTGTTCATTTGTCAATCATAATTTTTAATTAGTTGAAAGCATAATTATTACATTTCAGATTCCGCGCCATACTGTATAGTTGGCAGATCAGGTAATCGGCTATCGAGGCGATAGCGAGTATTTGTATCCGGACCCATCGACCCAAGCTAGCTGGATGTTTAGATAATTTGTTAAAATCAGATAGAAAAACTTTGGTAGTAATTCATGTAACCTGTTTCTGGCGCCCAAATCTTAATAAATTTGGAACAGGACATGATTACAGCCACAATCTTGATGAGACGTGAGAATGGTATATTTCAATATAAGCATATATTTTAAAGCTATTGCTTTAAAAGATTGCTTAAGAGTCACAATGAACATGTTATTTTCTTTAAAAATATTAGAAAATAAAAATACATACAGTGGTGGATACAAAGGTGGATATACAGTAGTGCACAGAACGTAAACAGTGAATTATGACCCTGGTAACTTGAAATACTAGACATAATCCATTTAAACAAATGGGCATTTAATTTTGAAGCATGGGTCATTATTAGATGCCCAGGCATTCAATCTACGCGCCGCGTCGTGCTACGTCAGACTTCTCCCCTCCCCGCAAAGCTTCCTACTCCCCACTACTTGCACTTTCGGCACTGCCACGGGCAGACGACCGACTCTCAAGTGCAGAATGCCCGCGCGAGCAGGCGATGTGCAGGTCTGGAGTAAGGCAATAACAATATTACAATACAATATGACCCGACAATAACAATGGAAGGGATAGGCCTTCTGTGATTTGGCTCTATTAATTTCTCCCCTCTTTATATGAACTAACATTTTATTAGAGAACTATAGATAAAATAAAATTGTGAGAAGTAACGCGTAAGTGCTTCAAACCATTGAATCCAGAAACGCTTATGAAATTGAGCAATTCATTTTTTTTTACAAATGTCTTAAATGCAATAAGACGGTTTTGAAGATGCGTAATATCAATGAATAATAATTGATTGCAGATACCTAAAACTAATATTTTTCTTTAAGGGTTCTCGTAAATCTCATCTCCCTTATGGAAAGGTAAAAGCAACTACGCCTCAACCTTCCTATCTACCAGCAGATGCCTCAACCTTCCTATCCGAATGGTCATTTGTCTAGTTTCTTGCAAGTTGTACGGGTAGGTGGTACAAAATCAAATATTAAATAGCCACAAGAAGGCAGGGGTTCTGTGTTATAATTAACCCGCAGTTAGACCCTTGACCCCATATAAATAAATCAGTTAAATATACTGCGATTTATTCAACTCTGCGTGGCGGTTTCATACAATCGGGAGTTTGAACGTCGCCATAGTGACGTCACTAGCGACAAATAATCTCCCGATTGGATGAAACAGTCAACAGCTGATACCTGCCACGGGCAGAGTTGAATAAATCGCACTATAACTCAAAACATAATTTTACAAATGTAATAATGTCAACTGTAGAGCGCTAACGTGCTTCAATGGATGAGAAAAAAGTTTTCTACAGCTGTAGAATTGATGTGCCTTACGTCTACAAACGGCTCTAAACAGACAGAAAACTAAGCCTGGGAAGACATCGAGACCGCCCTGAGGCCTCTCTCTTAGGTTTCTCATCTCTTGGCAGGTACTGCACTGGCTCCATGCGACGACCTGTGTTTTCCACTCAGGAAACTGAGAATTCAAGAAAAATCTGTAGTATGGAAATATATAAGATAAAATTAAGTTCGCTGATTAATCCCTTTGTAAGATATTATAGTAGGTTGTGGAATGACTTGGTGTGTCAACAACTCAGCTTAATATTAAGTATTTTGATGGCGTCTCGCCCAAAAATATCCACCAAGTTTGAATGAAACGTCAATCTAATACAGTAATATTGAAGATACTTAACTGAGTTCTTGATCTACGAGGTCACTCCTCATCCTTTTATAACATATATATTTTAAATTCTACAATTTTTTCCCTTGAATTTTGACGTGAAACGCCACGGTTCACGATGAGTATCTTTCGATAAAAACGCATGTAACTAATACCTGTTTTACTATTATCGCTTATCTAATATCTTTGCAACCGGTCTACCGACACGCCGTGGTTTGCAGTGAACCTTGAACTATCGTGCACCTCTTGATATCTGAAAAGCCATTACTCGTTCACGCATGTCTAACGTGTGTAGATGGTGTAATTGTGGCGTCACACTAGACGCAGTAGACATTTAGTCTAGCACACGGCGTAACCGCAGTAATTAGGGCGATCTTTCTTATCAAGCTCACTCACTACTAATAGACAACGGGCATGATTGTATTATAACGATATACTCAGCATATAAGGTTTGAAATGCATAAAAGATGTAAATCGTGTATTTATATTATTTCTATACACTAAGGAGTGTCGAGAAATTAGGTAATGCAAATTTGTAGTATTTTGAATTCCCTCTTTCCCTTCGGTAACGCGTATTTGAACGTCTCAATGATGACGTAACGTTTGCTACAAGACCCTTTGTTTACAATAAACAAAATTAAATTATAAAAACCGTAACAAATAGTTTAATTAATTTAATTCAATAATTTGCATTATTTAATAATTATTTATTAATATTTGTTTATCACATTTGTGTTAAGTGTTACATTTTATTATACTTAGTCAAAATTATTTGTCAATGCGGACTGAACCTAATAATAAGATTGTGGAGAATTTTTGAACGAAGGAAGCACGCACTGGGGAGAAAATTTCTGGCAACAAACCGTGCACACGTCATCGTGGATGACGCATGGGACTCGAGTTTACTGAGAAGAACTGGATGCTATCAATCAATATAACGTTAATTAAAAATCATTTCCATTTATTGTAACAATTCATGAATTACTTAAATTCTTACTTTAATTTGTTAATATTTGAGTACGACCGAGTAAAAGGAATTATTTCAAAACATTTTGAAATAATTAGTACCGTACATAATTAGTTACGTAGGGTAGCACCTACGTAACGCAGTGTAGCGCTGTCTCAAATCCCTTTCCTCCCTCTTTAGTCTTACGTAATTTATGGGTGGCTCAGAAAACATATTTCTCCTGCGTCCACGATACATCCTACGTAATTTTTTTTTCGGTGAACGTCTGAATTGTCTCACCTCACGCTACGCCACTAGTGTGGATGTCCGATCCCCCGGAAGGAAATCGCCGTGCGGCAGTTGCTAAGCAAACGCTTCCGAGAAGAGCGATCGCGCTCGAGACGAAGCCGCGCTGAGCAAGGTGCCGAAAGGAGTGATATCCCTATTTCCGAACTCTTGCGAAGTGGTCGGAGCGCCGAAGCCATCCACTAGAGTGCCTAGAGTGCCAGTCTCCTCGACGCATTGAGGGGAGCGTCCGTTCGATCGGCGAAGTTAAGCAACGTGCGGGCTACACACCACTCAGAAGAGTGATCACCCGGGGTTCACGACGTCCTGGAAATGTTTCTAGGTGAATCCATCAAAGCATTTTGTTTCAACCTTATGTAACCCTTGTAGCTGGCAGTATCCTATCATACGATGCAACTAATAAATATGGATGCGACATTGACAACAAAACATTGATGTTCAAAATTTGATCATCGATGTTTGATGATCGCTTAATGACCATTAATGCTCTTAAAACTGGTTTAGTAACCTCTAACAATATGTACGTGGCTGTCCGGGAGACGTCACATTTTAGGTGCAGGTACTTTGGCCCTGTGGCCGCACAAGTACGTGAACACTGTGGCTGTGGGTTCGAAACCCGAGAAAGGTATTAATGCTTGTAGCGTGAGGAGCACTCAAGATTCTCCCGTACCACATCATTACTTTAATACCATAATCCCTTGACCTGATAGGTAACGCCCTTGGCATCTGAACCTAGGACCCGGTGTCTTCCGGACAGCCAAGTAGATAGCTCAGCGCACGGTTCGGTTATTGACGTCACTAATACGTCACAGCAATATCAGCATAACCGACAACGTATAATCGAAGAGTGTGGTGTGAATACTCTCTACTGACTCCAGCCGCGGATGCCTATCCTTTCCTCTAGCAATAATGTTGGCGCGTGGGAAAATTTAATTTGACAGAGACTGTGTTTACTGATTTAGAACTGAGATTTAGCTGAAAACACAGCATTAAAAATAAATGTAATAATAACAATTAACAAAACTGAGTTGGAAAGCCTAATCGCTCAGGGGTCAGAGTTTCCTCAGTTCGCTGGAGAAGGGAAGAAGGAAGGCCCTAAGCCTACCTGCTCTACCCCTTCTGCTCTGACTCCCTCTCCACCTGCGAAATACTAAGAATTGGACGGAAATATCCGAGCATGGGGGCTATCCAAAGAGAAAGAATGAGTGAGTCTTCATGATGTAGGTAGTACAAACCGTGTTCGCGTCATTCGAACCAATGAACTGACATCAATAACAAATGAACTGAATTATCATCAGTGGGGAGAGGATTTTTATGCCATAAAAAGTTTGAAAAATGTTTTTAAAAATACGCATTTATGACCTACAAATTCTTAAATATGAGCTTTAATGAAAATAAAAATTAACAATTTTTCATTTCCTGTATAAACCTGTCTTGATAAAATTCAGGAGAAGCATGTTTGGAATGAAAATATATATTTCTGTGCAAACATAATATACTTTTCAGGAGAAATAATTGAAGTAAATATTCACCTATGTTTTGTTGCATTTCTTGAGCCTGGTTTAAAAAATATATCAAAAAATATCCTACAATTCCAGGTACCATCTATAGAAAAGTAAAAAAACGCACACTGTGACAAGCTCTTTCTAATAAATAAACGCTCACAAATAAATAGAATCTATGAAAAGATTAAACGATTTAGAAATAACTCTCTGTTTTAATGAAATATGCAAAATATGCACCTTTCATTACACGAATAGGAAAAATCGGCCAAATATGCACAAATACGCACTAACATATTAATCTATATAGCATCCAATTCCAACCATACGTCAAGAAATTTCACTTAATAATGCCCTGAAGCAACAGACAAAAATATACAAAATCATAGAAATCCGCTCCCTAATCATCAGGTATTATTTTATAGAGTTTGTAGCACAGTTTAATTACAAATTACACAAAATTTGTGATTGGCGGACTTTTTCATTCACAAACAAAGCACCGAAAACGTAAAAACTTCGAGCACAAAACATCAATGTTCAAAAAACATCGTCTTTAATAAATCAATGTTTAAAACTTCGATGCCTCTACAAAAACATCGATTTATTAAAATGTCGACCTCGATGTCGCATTACCAGTCACAATTAGCAGACAGGAATCACCCAAAAGGGTAAGCCTCAAGCTTTTATCGTCTAATTATATTTATACTTTTTATTTATATTTTAATTTGATGAAGTCGAATATGTAATAAAATAATATGATTCTCTCACAAATCGTCATCGTTCGTGTAGGTAGGGAACGGATTTTAATGTAAATTAATATTTTTTCTGTTAGAAGATATATGCATTCAATAATTTTTTTATAGTCGCATTGCATTCTGACCATAAATCCATTTTTACGTATTTTGGTATAATTACATATTTTACATATTTAATCTGTATATACATATTTTTAAATATTTTGTTCCATTTTAATACATTTACATGTCGAAATGGGATATTTCAAACACAGTTTGCAAATAAAAGTTTCTGGAATCGTCTTTCTGTGAAACAAAGCAAAGTAATATTGCACTTCTATGACCTGAATTGTCAAACGTACCCTCCTGCTTCTAGGAAATCGCGTACTCGGAATCAAGAATGAACTAATATTTGCAAAGCTGAAGTAATCGGGTTTACAGCAATTAGGTCTGCAACCCATTCTCTGTAAGTTTTGAAACCGCATTCAACCTTACACAGAAGCCACGAAAGATAAATGTGAACAGACGACGAGTCTGGCTCAGAAAACGGACTATCTCTGTTGGTACGTGGAATATACAAGGTTTGAAACCAAAGAATGGTATGGACACGTCCAGAGGATTCCAGAAGGGAGATGGCCAAAGAAAATTTTGGAATGGCAACCATCAAGAAGAAGGAAGAGAGGAAGGCCAAATCTGGAATGGGAAAAATACATCAAAGAAGCCATGGAAGACAGAAGTTTAAGACCTGGTGATTAGGAAAACCGAGATCTATGGAGGTCGAAAACGGTAAACTCCTGAAGGGGAAATGCCGAAGAAGAAGAAGAAGAATCGCAACAGAGTGGTTGCTCACAGTTTATACAACCCATCCGTAACTCAATCGAAACCTGACATATTTTTTTGCATACCATTGTCTAATCGCGTTTTCCTGCACCCTGCGAAGAAATACACACCCTGTTGCAGGGACGAAAAATTCAGAACCTATTCATGACACCCCACCCTCCGACCTACTCATCGGCTTGCGGGTTTATTTTTCAGGTATTTTCCCAGGGGGAACCGTCGCAGCCGGGGCATGCAGACGGGGCATGCCGGGGCATGCCTTCCAACATATGAGGTAGTGTCGTGGATAAATGTGTAAGTGGATGTATGGGGACAAGAATGAGGAAGGAAAGATTGTGCGCGGCAGATTGTAAAGCATTCATTTGGGATTGATCGGAGAAACCAAAAAAACTATCTATCAGAGCAGCCGGTCGCTATTCTCTTCCAGACAATGGTTGACTTCGACCCAGCAGTCTAGATAATGTCGAAAATCCGCCATCAGTCGGGTCTCGAACTCTCGGACATCCCTGTCAACGATACTGCAAAGGCAACGTGCGGAGTGTTGGATTTAAGAGGAGGGCGGTCCCCGCATCCCCCACCCCCACCCCCACCGATCAGTCAGTCATTGGCAATGTAGTAAGGATGTTGACGGGCTTCTCATTAACATTAATATTCTCATTCTCAGAAAAACATTGTATGTTCTCGTACATATGTATTTTATATTTCTTTTAAAATTCGGTATTGTTTGGTGACGACACGTGTTCAATTACTTTTGTAGAGGTAACGTTCCTTCAGCTACTCCGAATTCATTTTTAGGTCTCAACAGTCACAGTTTGTGTTCGAAACTTTGAAAATGCTCCCAACAGGTAATTTTAAATTTATTATTTATAATGCTTTTTGTAATGTAATTTGTAATGTAATTTGTAATGTAAATTTAATATATATATATATATATATATATATATATATATATATTTGTGTGCGTGTATTTATTTTGCGTTTTTATTACAATAAAATCCCTTCCCTACTCATACGAGAAAGAAAGTGCGAGCAGCCTCTGAATCCGAAGCTTCTTACAATATCTGCGTAATGTTGTTTCCCAGCAGTAATTAGGACAAAGTTTAGAAAGATGAACATTTATGACAATGTAATATACAACATGGAACCTTCCTATATCAATTTTTGAAATTTAAACCAACACTCTTGTTTTAACTCACAGTGAATATAATACTATAAAACAATTCTTTACATCTTACAGAGTTGTACTTTTTACTTTTCCGCATACGTACATATATATGGAGTAATATACGTTGTATAGAGAAAGTTATGCAACGCTGCGTGAAAATACGGCGAATTTTCGGCAGAAAAAAATTCATTGCCGAACCCTGATAACGAAAAAGTGGATAAAACCATTTACTAAATTAAGAAAAAATCTCCTAACACGTGGTGTAGCCAGAACACCTATTTTGTGGATCCCTGATACCGAAAAACCAATTGAAAGCAAAACGTCCGTCTGTCTGTCCGTCCGTCTGTCTGTCTGTCCGTCTGTCCCTTCGTTTGTCTGTCCGTCTATCTCTTCGTTTGTCTGTCCGTCTGTCTGTCCATCTGTGAACACCACAAGCGCCCTAAACGACTCGTAGTATTTTTTTAAATTGAAGAAGCCTTTGTCCATCTAGCTCTAGTCGAAGCTTTGAGATTTTGAAAAACTTTCTTCAAAATTTCTTTAGTTTTTTCTTTAGTTTAAGTTCTTTACACGAAGCCCCCGGACATTTTCAACATTTTCTCTAAAACGGCTCCAAATTTTTTCTTTAAATTTCTTGTAACATTGGAGTAAAGGTACGATTTTCACTGTTAACTTTGAATTTTCAAAAATTGCAAAAGTTTGAAATTTTTTCGACATCTTCCTCCAACTACAAAATTCAAGATAGAGATTCAAATAAAATTAGTTTGCCAAAGTGAGTTCTTTCTTTAAGGTCATGTACATTTTTTTTAAAGTTTAGAAGTTTTCGCGCAATATTTCGTGCAATATGTGCAATTTAAGAAAAATAAAAAAACAAAATTTTCTCAAAAACGGCTCCAAATTTTTTCTAAACCTTTTGAAGGAATAGAGCTTAGTGTACTCTACGAGATGACATAAACGTCATACTTCGCTGTTCTTTTGTTTCTTCAAAAATTATAATCATATAATTTTTTTGACTCGTCTCTCACGTCGTGAAGATTTACATTAGCGCCGATTTGTACACATTATTATATTTACGAGTTCATGTGCTTTAAATAATGTCATTCAGAGTTTCTCGAGAAACATTTTCTGTGAAAACTAACAGAAAATTCCTCATTTTCAGAAATGCTCAAAAGCCATTTTCTCATAAATGGCTCAAACTTTTTTCTTCAAACTTTTCGAACGGATAGTGCTAATTGCACTCTTTAATATGACGTAAAGTTCATTTTGTGTTATTTATTTGTTTTTTGAAAAATTACACAAATGCAATTTTTTAAAGATCTCTCACACCGTTAATATGCACGTTTTCCACAATTTATTTTGTATTTGTGAATTAAATGTGCTTTAAATGACTTCCAATAGAGGTTTTTCGAAAACACAAAAGATTCCTGTGAAAAAGAGGTTCAAATTTCGCATTTACAGTAGGGCTTAAAACCAATTCTCTTAAAAACGGCTCCAAATTTTTCAAACAAAATTGTTATTTCGGATGAGGTTTTAGTGTTCTTTAATATTCTTAAAACAATATTTCCATTCTACGATTAAAAAACCGAAAAATTAAGAAAATATTAAAAAACGAAATTTGGGCGACTATTGCAGTTGGCAAGAGTATAAGGCACGTACGAATAACTAGCCGAGACCGAAGGAAAAGTAATACGGAGATGTCTGTACCATTCTGTAGCACCACTAGTTGTTATCTGTAGTTATTATCAGACATAAAGCAACTATATTGAATTACATTATGAATAATAATTTTTGTTAGAGTTTAAAAATCTGACTTGTTTAACCTTTGACATAAAACCTAATAGAACGAAACTTCCATTTCGTATGCATCGTGTATTATGTAACGCAAGAATTCGAGAGTATTATTAAAGAGGAGTTAAGTCATAATGATAATCAGAACTTACATACATATTCAAAAAGACCCCTTATTACTTTGTGAAGGACACCACATCTGCTTAAAGTACAATGTCATTCAAGTACTGCGTGTTTTTTCTGACGACCAAACCGAAAAGATTTTACTCCTCTTGAATAAATTTTGTTTTAAACAACTTTGATAGTTGCTAATGCATTTATTTGTGTTTGCAACATATTACTGTATTGAACATTTTTTAATCTAAGTTGTAAACTATTCTGATGAAGGAGAATTAATGTACACTATTCAAGAGAGTACCTTAGTTGATTTCATGTAAACAAACGTTTTACTAAAAAAATGTTGTTAATTGCAAAAATATCAAATCGTTTCAAATTAAACTGACGAAGAATTGCATTTCAGAGATTTGCAATTCTTTGTCGTTCAAAGAAGAACTGCTAAAAAATTCAGAACCGGACGTCCTGGATTCTTCAAATTAATTTTTCTCACATTTTGATACTTTCTTTTTAATTTAAGTAGGCACTAACATAATTTTTTGACACGAAAACTAATAATGATTATTTAAAACCATTCAACAGTGGTTATTAAAGAAAAATATATTTCGGGGGCTTTTTCAGGGGAAAACAATTTCGATTATCTCACAGTGTCTGTCACGGGGAAACATATTAACCTTCACACGTGTCATAGGGACACATATTAATCTGCACACGCTCTCGCTACCTCGGCCACCTACGTCGGTTATTGTTATTAAAGTAAATTATTTATATCATTTTATTTCTTTATTACCTGATTTACTATTAGCGTTCGGATGGACTCAAGGTTTCGGGAGGTCCAAAAGTTCGAGTGCTCACAGTGGAAGGACTTTGGTTAGATAACTAGGTCGCATTCAGCCACCATCTGCTCCGGTCAGTATGGTTTTCCGTGTTCTTTCGATCAGTTCCAAGTGAATGGTAGAGTTGTACCCTAACAAACGGTCCAAGGACCGCACCTGATCTTTCTTTCATCCCTGTACCCTCCTCCTACCCTACATACAGACACACATACAACACTACCAAACTTCGGAAGTATAGTTGGGAGCTTTTCAGTATGAGGCCCACTGGGGGGACATACGTGGAGGAGAAATACCATAAGCCAAAGTGTAGGTCAGAGACATATCTCACTTTCCAGAGAAGGATTAATAAAGCCAGGGGCGGATCCAGCCGATCATTTGAGGGGAGTAGTAGATTTTTGTTAATAATAAACATATATGTTATTATTGTATATTATTTATGTATTGTAGATCATACTATGCAACATTCTAGCTTAAATAATTACATAAATCGAACATAAATAAACACTTAAATCATTTTTTCCAAATAAAGTAAGGTAAACGAAAACTCTAGGTCTTTTGGGGAGGGGCATGGCCCCCATACTCCCTCCCCAGATCCACCAGTGAATACAGCCACCTTCCGGAATATAATTTGCAATAGGCTTTTGGGAGTAATGGCCTATCCCGCGCTATGAAAAAATAAATACCGACGTTGTATTTGAAATTTATGAAGCCCTATTATATTTTAAAATGAATGATATTAGAACACTTTTCGTTCTTTGATTCACGAAAAATTTTACACATTTCTGTGAATTTGGTGGGCAATATTAGGTAACCTACAGTAGTAAATTAAGGACCTGTGTTGTAATATTACAAACACTACAATAACGAACTGACACGTTTTGCCACATCATGGGAAATAATAAAAAAATTAAATACTAGTCGTTACGTTTCGTCACATTGCACTTAAGTCTGTTTTGTTGAACAAAAAACGAATAACGATACTTATTTGCTAGGTGGTTTCTCAAAAGACCGTTTGTCACTCGAGAAAACAAATTAATTCATTTATATGACTTTTTTCTAACTGATATTTATCCTTGACTTACAGACTTTGATTCAATACGTTTTATTATTATTTAATCCAAAAAATAATACGAACCAGTGTACTTCAAATATCAAAGAACATGCTGGCTTCAGTATGTTCAAAGTCGTGCTGAAAATATAGTACGTTCCATCGCAAAATGAAATTCCTCTAAAATACTCTAGGATATTCAGAGGACTACGTTTGTCGAAAGCGAGGCGGAGGGGTGATACTAATTTTCACTCCTCCTTCTTGCGTTAAAAATGGCAAATAAAGTAGTAAAAGTTCAATAAGATTTCCGAGGCAAAAGGAATTTAAGGACGAACTATCCCATAGGAAGACCGGAACCGACTGTACCGACTGTAAGGAGAGGAAGGAACAATGTAAACAGATAAAGCGCAATTATTGGATAAACATGAAGGTCCGCTCCAAACAAAAAAGTTGAATATCGTAACCCCGTTGTTGGCTCATTCGGAAAAAGGAAGGCCGAAGAGAGGGAAATGTAGAAAAGTTGATCTGGTTGTCTTCCTTAACACACCATGCCTTACAAATCGGCTTAAGTTCAAATCTCAATTTATTTATACTTACCTCGTTGGAATTGTTGAAAAATTTGGCCGCACATGCGCGTTGGTTTATAAACTTTTCCGTCATTACGGAGGTGTACAACATCATGATAAATTTCGTGAGGCAGTATCCACGAAATCTCCCAGTGCGGGCCTTTGGCGTCGCAGCTACCGCTTTCTAGCAACAAGCTGCCCGGATTGGCGCAGCGAGCAGAGTGGCGGGGGCGGCGGAGGGGTGGGGTGGGGGGATTCAACTCGGAAGGCAAGGGAGATTGCGTGGGGCAGGAGAGCGGTGGTAGCGGAGGCGGCAAAATTGGCGGAGGCGGGCGAGGACCCAGAGGTGGTAGCGGAGGCAGCTGGGTCCGAGTGGGAGTGACGGAGTGTGAGGCCACACACAGAGAGAGAGAGAGAGAGAGAGAACTTGTAGGAGTGGCAACGGAAGAAAGAGCAGGTGGAGAATATGGTGCAAGCGACAGAAGAGGAAGTGGTGGAAACATAGCGTCGAGAAATGCGGCAAAAGTTGAAACCAAGAGGTTTGAAGACAGCATCCGCAATGGTTGTGACGTCGGAGGATGGCCAATGGTGGTGAAATGATGGCGTCAGTGGCAGACGGATGATTGTGACGGCCTAACTGAGCTCGGCCGTGGAGGCGACAGTGGAGACGGAGAAGCAAAAGGGTATGCGGATTGAAGGCGAAATAGACAGCAATAGCGGCGACGGCGGTGAAGGCAGCCAAAGCTACATGGAGAGAGTGGCGGCTGTCATGGTGATGGTGTTGGCGGCGGAGGGTACAGCAGCGGGACTACCATCAGTAGAGGTGGAAGCAGTAAAAGCCTTAGCGACAGAGGCAGATGCGGCGGGAATGGATGCGACGTTGGCTGCAGCAATGGTCGCCGCGGTGGTAGAGGTGGAAGTAGTGGCGGCGGCGTTGGCGGCGCAGTAGAGGCGGCGGCGATGTGGCGCTGGCTGCAGCGGCGACGGCGACAGCGACGGCGGCAACGGCAGCGGCAGCGGCAAAGTTGTCGGAAAGTGCTCTGCGTCGACTGCGCGTGGCGTTTTCTCTCTCTCCGTCGCCTCTCCTCGTCTGCCGTCCTCTGCCCCGTGCCTTGCTCATCGTGCTTTCCGGGCGCTCTGTCGCTCTCTCGCGCGCTCGGGGGCTTCGTCCATTTTTCGGCGGCACGGCGGGCGGGGTTGCTATTTGCTGGCGTGTTCAATACATGCGCTTTTTCGGAATCATCTAACGGAATAAAAGCGAAAAAACACAAGCTCAAAATTCATCGTTTTGTTTGCATCATTTTTATTTCTTGACTGGAAAGGAAGACAAATAATTTAGATAATGTCTTATTACTATTAAAATAAAATTATTTATCTTAATTCGCGTGTGTAAATCATTATAATGTCATTCTTTGTAAAATGTTACACTGCCCAACAGAATATTTGAGTCGTGAGAATTTTATGTTTTTGAACGCGAAAATAATGTTAAAAGTTACCTTTCGTTCTTATTTCATGAGTCGACGTGGTTGCCTACTTTCACATTCCCATGAGATACGTACGGGCAACAGAGGTATTTCTAAAAAAGGTTAATTTGTTTCATAATCTCGCATCTCTCAGCCAGGAAGTCATTAAGCGGCGGATCAATAAGATATATTTTCGGCAGGTGACACACGAGGTGCATTCTCTTTATTTAGAACCCAATTACCCCTCCAAAGTGACTTCATAAGAATGTGTAGTTCGTTGTTGTGGGTTTCGGTAAGATTTAAGTATTATGAATAGCTGAAACTACTCAGAGATTTGGAGATGTTCGACTGTTGGTTACAATGCCGCTTAAGAGTATGAATAGTACGGATAGTTTCTGCTGTACTTGTGGCCACGTTGCGTTCGCTAACCATCGAAGAAATATAAATTCAATAACACAAGCAGCTTACAAACTATATTGTGGGCATTTCTGCATACTAGGAGTATTGGGTGCTACTTATCTGCTGCAAACCTTTTTACACTGACCTTGATTCGTTGAATACAGTAGACCTTTGATGTCATTTGCCATTGAATCAAAGAATCTTTCAGATATTATTGCTACGTTGGCACGATTCCACCAAACTAAAGCATGTCAACAATAAAAGAAGACTCCTATTTCCTATACTGATACACCACGTACTTAACGATCAGAGCCTCAAAGCAATCAAATTTCTGACCCAGCTCCTTCTGGATGTTGCAAAAAAATGGATCCAAATAAACAAGCATTTAAATATCCAGTTACATATTATCTTCAAGCAAATTCAACGAAGATTAACGAAGAATTTTTGCCGTGTAGTTTTGGTCGGCAAATGTTTGAAGGTGTACCTCCTGCGTGATGTACAGAAGACATAGAACGCCTATCGAGAAACCGAAAACAATGCCTTAGGAATCAAAAGGGCAGGCAATCAAAATGAGCTTGTCACCTATCTTATCTCCTAAAAACTGCGGAGCGATGAACAATACAAATTATTTGTAATTACAACATATTTTGACTTTCGGAAAACGTTACGATCGAATGTGGGAGTGGAAGTAAGCTTGCTGATTAACGCTAATCGGTCGCCAGAGCTGCTCCTAAACTACAATGCAAGAGGAAACCAAAAAGTAGGGTGACGTGTACTACTATAGTACATGTCAGAGAGAATCTTTAGTTGTATTTTGCAAGGATTGTGATTAGAGAGAAAATAACACCTTCCCTGTAATTTTCGAGTTCAGCAGCGTTCAAAATATAAGTTTCGTTTATGAGGCACACTAAACGTTCAAATTTGTTGCCCAGTCACCCCTGCTCACATCTTGTACACATTGGACATGCTTTTTAAGATTTGTTTCAAAATGTGTCGTAAGATGTGTATTAAGATATGTAGTAAATAGTTTCCTTTTTACTAATCAGCACTTTCATTTGAATAATTGTCATGCACATTATTCACAACTACAGTTTTTCCTTAATTGAACGACATATTAAGACGTTTAGAGGCCACACTTTTCTTCATTTCGAAATAGGTTTTTAGAAATTCCCTAGCAAAAGCGGTTACTTTTAGGGCATGTACAGCGTGCTAAAATTTCAACTTTTAGCACATGTGCTATAACTGAAACGATGCACAAATGTTCAGATAAAACTGAATGCAACAAAAAACTAGTGGTGCTTCCAACGCACATACTTTCTCGCTCTGCTTCTATACGGTCCTTATTGCTATTCCACTACTCCATAAACAAGCAAAAGTGTACTATACCAGCAAACCATTTCGGTACCGAGACCCGACAAACGAAACTCAAATTCAACGAAACGGCACTTATACCACTACGTAACACCAACAACGCCTCTGTCGAACAGAGCCATAAAAGAATAGAACCGACCTAGAAAATGGTAAATGCATGACAAAGAAACAATTGATACGATGGTAATACGCTTTACAAATATAAGAAGAGAGATCAAAAATTGTTAAAACTTAAAAATTTGAACAAACATATACAGACATTTCCACGACATTTATCGCAATTACTTATATTTTAGTCAAAACGTAATTCTATCAATTTTATCATTAGGAGCCGGTAATTTTCAACATGCGAAAACCATGTCTTTCAAACATGACCATGAAAGGAAGCGATAAACCGCATTACGAAGTATTCGTAAGCCTAGAAATTAATAATAATTTCTAAACCGTTAGAGGTTGTAAGTTTATCGCATGCCTTCTGGTTAAATTGTATTACAATTTAGCGTTAAAATGCTCATAATTTTACTTAAATTGGTTCATACAGATATATACTAGACAACTGTTCATTTGAAATGTCATACGCTTCAGAAATCGAATAACAGAGTTGAAAAATTGTTTAAAAGGACGCAGTTAGGGAAAACACAGACAAGTCCTGTCTATTTATCTATATTGAATCTATTCGTGAGTAGAAGTACTTCAAATGATTTTCAATGAAGTATCTACACTCTTCAATGTTTTTTTCCTGCAACATCACATTCATCAAATTAAAATTCCCCTCGGGGGATCGAACTCAGCACCTTCCTTATTGAAGATCTCAACCCGAAGGTGCATTAACAAACCGCGCTACGAAACCGACTTACGGAACAACTGCTTATATTTCAGTCAAAACGAACTTATATCACTTCTAGTCATTAGGAAGGCGGTAATTGTCAAGATGCGAAAAACATGTCTTTCAAAAAACATGACCAAGAAAGGCAGCGGTGAACTGTTTACTCCACATAATTTATCGGATGATCGGCATTTGGAAAATAACTAATGCGAGAAAGTATGTGCCATTCTATATCACCACTAGTTTATTTATATATTTACCTTCCCTTCTTACACACGTGCAGAAAATTTAAAGAAAAAATTTGGAGCGGTTATTGAGAAAATTTTTTTTGTAAATTTGAATCGCAATTTACGCAAAAACTATTCGTTTTTTTCAAAAAATAGTACATGACTTTATTTGAAGTGCTAATTTTGTACAACCGACTTTGTCTGAGGCTGAAAATCTCTATCTTCAATTTTGCCGTTTTTAAACAGTTTTTTGCAATTTTCGAAAAATAGGGCCTATCAACGAAAATGATACCTACGTCATTCTCTTCAACGTTCTTCGCACTATTCAACAACAAAATATCATTAAAAAATTTGGAGCCTTTTTTTAAATTTATAAAATCTCAAAATGGGCTTCATATAAAGTATCCTCAAATACTAAGATATCGGTTTCAAACTCAAGAGGCCTTAAGACGACGGGGAATATCAATTTTGAAGAAAATCGACTGAACGGTTTAGGCGCTAGCGTTGACCACAGACGGACAAACGGACGGAATGCCGTCAATCGATTTTGAAGTATGAAGAAGCAACAAATCATGGATTTTGACTACACCACGAGATAGAGGATTTTTTTTCTAAATTTAGCAACAGGTTTTATCCACTTTTCTGTCACCAGACCCCTGCTATAAGAGATTTTCTGGCGAAAATTCCCCGTTTTCCGCCGCACGATTACATAACTTTCTCTTCTTACGAAGTATTCGTAAGGAGAGAAAGTAAAAACAACCTATGTCTAATCGCCTACAACTGGTCTTAATGTAAAATGGGACCCAATTAAGTCATTTGTATATTTGAATTAAAAATCAGTGAGACAGGCTAACGATAGTGAATGAACAGGTGGTAAACGTGTTTTTGTTTCGCTAGTAGGATTGCGCCACTCGTGTCGTATATCCTACTTGCAAAATAAAATGTAATTTTTACTATTCGTGTCATAAATAGTTCCTTCATTTTTACATGCCATTTTATCTTCGTAATTGCATACTATTTACCGTTCAATGAATTTCAGGTGCTTCATTTACCTCTTAAGCGCTTACCGCTTACCATTTACCTAAGACACGAATGTGCAATTGTATGTGAATATTGTATAAATTGATTGATAATAATCACAAGGGGGCGGACTTTGATGATCAAAATCATCGTTAAAATGATTAATGAAATGTTTTTAAAATGTTTTGAAAATGCACCAAAAGAAAAAAACGACGTAAACTATGTTATTAAAATCAGTTCAGATGAACAACTCAAGCTGTTGGACATTTTACTGATCTAATCGAGTCTTGTTTCTTTCGTACAAGTGAACTCAGCTTGAAAAATGTTTGGTTTGGGCTGTTCTCTACCAAGATTTCTCTGTTTTTAGATATAGCGAAATCAGCCCATTAGACGATGGTGCTAACAGGCGTCAGAGGAACTTTAGATTACATACTCATAATGGCTGACATTACAAATTCTTAGCGAAGAAATCGAATAGGTTTCACAGGAATACTGCGGAAAACAGCAGTAGCATATCGTAAACATTACTTGAAACAAATATCATTAAAATGATATTAAAATCAATGAAATCAGAGGGAAAATGCTTTAAAAATGACGAATAAAGGTACAAGAGACTTATTAGTCGAAATGGGCGAAAAATACAAACAAATAATAATGAAATAAAAAAGGGTCGTTTCCTTTTGTCATAACATAAAATTAATGTCTATACTAAAAAACATTGTTCAAAAGTGATAAGAAAAAAGACATTTCAGTAACATCCACCCTTCAGTAATCTCTAATCAAATAAAGTAAAAATTGTAAAGATTGTCTCGGTGTGACGGGGCCATTGAGCTCTAGTGAAGACTGGAGACAAATCTGTATGAGAAATCGTGACGGTTCGCCATGATGGTGAACGTCTATTCTGTCCTCACTGTCTCGGAAACAACAGAAATTAACGCCTTATTAAAATTCAAAACATTTATTCTCTTTTATGTTCACGAAAACTTCATAAAAGTTGGTAAAGAAACAATATTTAATACTACATTGAAATTGCAATTCTTGGAGACTTTCATTTCTTTTAACATTCATGCAGGGAATTCATGCAAGAATTTAACATTTTTAACTTTTAACATTCATGCAGGAATAATTTTCTTTTCGGAAAAGGAAAGCTAAAAAATGTTATTGAAGTAACGGCTACCAAATAATATGTAGTACTGCATTCTCGTCAAGTTTAAGGCACAATATTTACACGCCTATGGAACTGAATTCTATTTCCATTTTCTTGGCGTTCTTGGCTTGACCAAATGTTTTGCAATACTTTTGCATTTTCGTTGATAAAGACTATTTTAAGCATCACTAACAACACACATTCAACTCGTAAGAAAGTATGTAGGTTCATTGCAACCAACCTAACGAAAAACGATCGTCACGATCTTCAGCCAGTGCCGTAGCTAGACAATTTTGGACCCGGGACAATGTTGAAAAGTAACACTCCCCAAAAAAATTGAAACTGCAAAAGTTGTATCAAGAAACTATATGAGTTATTTTATTTCAACAAATAACAAACATTACGTTGAAACTAGAAAAGATTTTGGGAAATATATTTTAAATAATAGTTTTAGTCAAAATATTTAGTGATCAAATAATACAATTTCCACGGTGAGCTTAAAACGCTAAAAAAATTGTTGTGTTTAGTTACTGTTTAATAAAATCACTTCTTAATTGATTGAGAATGAATTTCAGTAGAACCTGGTTTCAGAATGAATGATAGTGAATTTCAGTAGAACCTGGTTTAATGTTAGAGTCATTTGATTCATTTCATAGAGTCCTACCTTATTAGTAATGACTGTAATTAACTGTTCAAGGTAAAAAGTTAATGAAAAGTTTATGAAATAGCAGAATACTGTACCGCGACACTTTTAACTATTTTCTCGAGTTCTAATTTATTTTTCAATTTTGTACTAATTTTATTCCCACCAGTCCCACCATCGGACCCTTGACTTGCGGGGCCCTGGGCGATGCCCATGGCTAGCGCCGGCACTGTTTTCAGCACTCCAAAGTATTGCGGTTGTGCATCCAGTTATAATGTACTCGTAGAGATCACTGGACGCGGCTGGTGCGGAAAGGCGCCGTCAGGTAGGCTACCCGCGCGACAAGTGAAACGCGTGAGAAGCAGGAAGCTGCGGCGAAACGGAAAGCAGGGGAAGGAAGGAGGGACGCGGAAACGCAACGCTCGTGGAAAGACACGTGTAAAAAAGGAGGCGTGGCATTGAGGTTAAGCAGATTAGGGAAGAGATCCCGGAACTCTTTAATCGTAACTGTTAATTCCATTACCTATCAATATTAGTTTAATTTATTTTTGCTGACTCGAGAAAAAATGGTTTACTGAACGCTAAAAACACTTATTCACACAATGTTTTGCGGTCTTATACTATTTTTTATTAACGACCCCAAGTTTGACAAACATTCAATACAACAAACAAAAACTACAATATTTACATATTGTACAGTACATTAAGTATAGACCTGAGCCGAGTGCGGAAAGTAATGTATTCTGATTTCTTGTTCTAATGATATTGATTTCTACCTCTAGTTTGGACAGTGCATTACTTTGATGAGATGATACGACAAATTTAGAAACTATTTGGCCTTGTATATTTTTTAAAAAAATAATGAAAACACCAAGTACGATTCGAAACTTTAATAACACGAACTGCACCTAAGAATGTGATTTTATACATAAAATAGTTATAAATATTGTAATTTTTTGTCTTATTTAATGTCTGCCTAATGTGTTAGTCGTTAGTACAAAATTTAATGTAATTTGTTACGCAGACTTCAAATTCAGTCAATACATATTTGAATTTTCAGAGGAGAAAATATTGTGATCCAAATATCGTGAAACAAATCTATTTTGAACTCAAACTTTGTTACAATCATATTAATAAAATATGGCATATATAATTGAGTAATTACACAGTCTACAAACGGTGTTTTGTGCTTGTCGGTGTGTAATAAGAACATCCTGTTTCATTACAGCAGAACTCGCCTTCAAAATAAGTGTGAAAATTAGAACTCATGAGGCATTTAAACCTCTCTGTTAAGGTCTCGAAAAATAATATTCTCCAAATACTTGTGCATTGCTTCGCTTTTCTTCTTACCTTCACCATTGCTCCTGTAGCGGTAGTCTACGGATTTGTTGTGTAAAAATTGCGTTGATAACCACTTTTCTAACATCAAATTTGATTCTACCTAGATCTTATAATTTAGTGTTGTTAGTATTTTAGTGTTGTTAGTGACATTTTCCAAATCTCTTTTTCATGAACTGAAAATAGAATATCTAAATGCCAGTACATAACCTCTCAAAAACCACCTCAAAGGAAGGATGAAGCGAGGTAAGGCTGAATGAAACATGCATATTTTTAGTCATAATTTCAATAATGATTTTTAAAAAAACGTGCGAAATTCTGTCTTCTGATACGTTTCTGAAATAGCCTAAATTTTATCTAATGCGTGGAGTATGAAAATGCAGTTTAGTACACAACTAAATATTACTGCACTAATTCTCTTGATTTTTTAAAACAGAAAATGACTTTTTTAAGTCTTAAACGTTAATCAGATAATTTTGTTTCATTGAGAAATTTTCTTAATTGCAAAAATTCTATTGTTATTTTCTCTGAAAGTTTCTACTAATTTAATAGTAATGATTTTCCATAGTACCTAATGGTAATCATTTTCCATGGATTCCATTGACATTGCGGAATATTTTTGTCTTTTATTTCCAAATAATTTGAGACCCGTAAAGTCAATTTTCCCAACAAAAAAAAGAAGAGGTGGAAAGACAGACAGAAGGCGGAAAATGCTTCACTCCATTCGAAGGAGTGAATTGGAAGTAACAAATGTTTTTTTTTTTTTTTTTGTATTTTCAAAAATCAAATGCATTTCAAAACTTGTCATACAAATTAAAAGAATGTAGTATTGAATCATCAAATGCCCTTCGATCATAAAGTGAATGAATTATATTTATAAAATTATTAGATATAAATTTTACCAACGTGCGTCCATTCCTTTACAGCATATTTTTAAGACGCAAAATGATGCAAATGTTCCAAGATCTTCAAAGTCGAGTACGCTAAGTATACACGCTGCATTTGTCGATAATGCCATGTGAAGACAAGGATACGTTAATATACTGTGAAAAAATCATTGCTATCTACAATTAAGCGCATGATAGGAACCACACGGAAATGTGCTCATTAAATATAATATTAACCAACAATAAAAAGTATTTTTTAAATAAATAACAGGCAAGAAACCTTCCTCCTAAAACATCAGAATATAACTACAAAATGAAACCATTAATACCTTCAAATTCACATTTCCAAAGATCGAACACTGTTGTACTTTTATCATTCGCTTTTATTTTATTACAGAATTTCCCCTTTTTTCTATCTTTTACATTCAAATACATGAACTCAAAACTTCTTGGATTAATTTTCTTCCTCGTTCTCTTCTTTTTTTCTTGTTAATCTGCTTTCATTTCACAATTTCATTGATCTTCCCATTTACTTTCATTGTTTTTCAATCCCACAATTCTCCGTCTCCTATTCATTTCAGTTTACCTCTCTTTTCCTCCTGCAATAAATCTTGCCACTGAGTCAGTCCTTCCTCTTTCTTGTATGCTATCTTTCACAAATCAACCCGGGTTCTCGCGCACCCGTGATCATCCATACTTCCCGGTTCTCAGGATGCCTTCCACATTATTGGGTGGTGTGAGAGTATTATTTCCTTATGTAAATATTCACACAAAATATAACAATTACAGAGAGTTATTAGTATGTTAACCAACAAATTGTTTTAACTGAAGTCTCTGGGGAAAATATTCATTTCAGCGCTGAGCATGATTTTTTCTTCACAAACCAGCCATATTAACTACAAGACTTTTATTCTTATCCAGCATAGCGTGAAATAATTATGGTCCCAAGGAGCCAACTATATTTCCATTAACATAAATATTGAATTTTTTAAAATGATTGATTTAATATAATTTGCGACGTGTTATATGTTTCAATAGAGAAAAATATGAACATATTAAGATTGTAAGTTTTTTATTTACAAGCTTCCTCATTTTATACAATACTTGGATCAAATTCAGTTCTTTAAATATTGATTCGAAATCACTAATAAAATGTAAGATAAAACGCCAAAATTTGCATCCAATTTTTTATAATAGCATTTCACTTTTGTTTCAAAAATAAATATATTAAATTTCATCTGTTTATTTTTAATCACATATAAGTATCATAACTACTATATATAAATATATCACCACCTTTAACATTCTCGTTAAATTATATTTCAACAATATTTACAATAAAAATACACATGTAATATTATTATATGATATAATACGATTATTTCACTACGAATTTGCAAATTTTTGGACAGAATAGAATTTTCATTAAAAAATTGTGAAATCATGATCGCAAATTGATCATAAATATTTTCATTAACCTTGACTCAAAATCATTCTTTTTTGAACATATGATTCATTGATAAAGCTAAATTATTCACAAAAGTTGAAAATTTATAATTATGTCTCAAGATTATCGAAGGATATCGATTATATAAACAGTCGATAATATCACATAAAATGTTGCTCTTTCTGAATGGTTAGTACGCGTTCCAGGACGTACATAAACGATGCGTTGCATCTCTGGCTGCTTCTACCAACCCACAACCCCATATCATATAAGCGCAACCGCAATTATACGTACATTTTCCCACATGCATAAAAGCCCCTACTCATACACACACACACACACACACACACTTATTTTTGCTCACGTATACACGTCAACATATATGAATACAACGATGACAATGGTAATTGTGATTAAGAAATAAGCACTATTATTTCATCAACAACGGTGCGCTAATAGCTGAATAGCGCACTCATTCGGGTGTTATTATGAGCTTCATAATGAAACGTGTGTTCTTATGGATTCATAATACACTGTTTTTAGCCAGGAATTTAGGGAGACGGTTAATGCCGCGTGGAGCAAAAGCTGAACTCGTTTCATTATGATGTCCATATCAAACTTGTTTCTTTAACAACTATTATGATACAATCCATGCACACGCTAAAACGTAATATAAAATAACTGCTCTAATTTATATTTGTTCACTTCATAAACGGACATTTCGCTTCATACATTTCAAAAAATACAAACTTTCTACAGAAAGTGAAAAATTAATACAACGTACAAAAGGAAAATAAACATATGCACGGTCTATTGTATTGCATAATGCACTTAGAATTGAAAAATAACATCTTAATAAATATCCATACAATTCACAACAATATATCAATAAACTATATCATATAATGTTAACCTGTTAAGTTCTTCACTCGTGGACATCTGGTTGTGGTTCAGACACGTGAGTGATTCGTGAAGAGACCCTCCGCAACAGCTGCTGTCCCAGCAACTGCTGACCCGCAGTGGGACAACACGTACTTCTAACGTGTCCCTGACCGAAGCCTAGATTGGGACCTGACCTCGGCTTCTGAGCAACTTTCTTCGATCCGCAAGGTTTCCTTTCCTTGGAACGGTCATAACGAAGAGATGTTAGCGAGTTCACTTCATTATGAAATATTTTCTACATTTTGTTCCGTCTTTGCCTCTTATTTCTTTTCTTTGACAACCATTTTGTTTCTCCTCATTCTTATGTTTTATTTTCTTATCACGCAATGTTTTATCCATCTGTCAATACTCAACCAGCCACTGAATCGCCTCTCCAACAAACCGTCGGACCGACACATCGACTGTGTCCGGGCGAACGGCAAAATCCTAGTTCCAAACACGAGGAAAGAGGTGGGAAGGGTAAATCTTGACAAGCCATGGTCCGTTTTCATGATCTACTCCGGCATTTTCCTAAAACAGCCGGGATAACCACGAAAACCCACGGTCGCGAAAGTCGTCGTCCTGTTCCGATCCCACCGCCTCCCGACTGCGCGAATACGGACGGCTACCGCTTCGGACACCGCGCTCGAAATTCGCCGTACTAAAAGGAAACAAAGAAGAGTGCATGAGTGGACGATGTCAAAGGGAAAGGATCACAAGTAGCACAATGTTACGGATAATGATACGAAACAAAAAAGAAGAAAGTACACATTCAGAGATCACACTGAAAATACAACAATGACAAACAAACTTACATTGAAAACAAAAACACCGTTGGACGTTGTTGCGCATTCAGAATCATAGAAGCTATACATGGAACATTAAAAAATATGCTTGTGTTTCATTTAAAAAAAATTGGCGTGATCTAGGCGGAGTTACAAGTTATATATTAATGGTATTATTTAACAATGTCAATATTCACAAGGGAGTCTTTATACGAATATACTTAAATCTTCCAATGTAAGTTTAATGCACGTTAAAATGTAAGTTTAATGCAGAGAGTAAATGGGAGAGGACATTAATAATTTGAATTAGTTAACTGAACATAGCTTGTAACAGCTAGAAAAATGTTTTGTGAGAATTTTTTGTTGAAGAAGGTGAGACAGGCCAAAGTCACCTTCAGAGCATGTGGATAAGTAAGCACGTGGAACTCATTTAGTCGGTGTGCTACGTATCTCAGAAAGCACTTTGTTGGGCGACCTGAAATCAGGAAGGCTATTTCACAGAGCTGATTACAAGTTGCTACAGTCAACTGAAGCGTGGCGCGACATGTTGGCACTTTTCTACACGTTACCGCAGAAATTAATTTACGAAGAAGTAAATAAATAAAACCACTTTTAGATCATTTTGCTTTACGTTTTCCATTTTTAAATTTGTTGCATGATGAAGTAGAATTTGAATTTGAAGCCACTACAGTATGTTGCAAAAAGAAAAAAAATGTCAAAATTCAGTGACATCACTTCAAATTTATTAAATATTTTAAACCATATTTTTCTCTTAAACCTATTTCATTTTAATAATTAAACAAAGGAAACCATGTGTGTCGTGAACGTTGTTACTGTCTGTACAGTATTAAAGAGGAGCCTGCTTGCAATAACAAGAGATTTAGAATGGCGAGGCCTCAGTTTGATCATCTCGGAGGGTGACGCAATACCTTGCGCAAAACTCTTCTAGGTGAATACAAAGTTACAAGTGAAGCATGACAAGAACGTACGTTTTCCTCTCACGAATGATTTCATGTCTTTCGTGCTGGTTTGTTGATGTCATGATCATGTAATCCATAAATTCTTATACAGCCAGTCCATTGAAGCTGTGTGCGTAAGCTTACTTTCGTCTCTTTCTTTATATCACTCTTAATTAGAAATAAATTTCACGAAAATGACTGCTTACGCGGACATAATAGATCTTCAAGCTTTAATATTTTGGGAACTGAGAGTGTCATTATGTTTTTAACAATTCATTTAAAAGCACAAACCTGTTCTTTATTTACAACACTTAAAAACTAAACTGAATTTAGCGTATGCAGCCCTTGACAACCTAATGGAAGGAATAGGAATAATAGGAAGCAACGTAAATTCTCATAAATAGGCAAGTGCAAAAGCAATTGTGAAAACTATTGATTATCTACAAGCATTATTTACAACATTTTCATTTTTACAAAATACAGTCAGTCAACTCCCAATTAGAAATTACCCAAAATGCTTTGAGGGAAAAAAATAAGCCGTAAACTACATTACTCGATATGAAAACTCTAATAATTTTCCTTCAATTAAAAATGATCACTTAGCAATGGATTTGTTCTTTCTAAAAGAAATCAAGAGTCTTCAAAGCGTTCATTAGGCACAGAACCGCCCCTGCGAGAAGAAATAATAGGGGACTCCATTCTAACGACTAATGAACACACTACAACTACAAACAGTTACTGTTGAGAAATGATCGTCGGTATTTCTCTAACAAGCTAACGGATCTCTTTACTGCGCAATTTGGAGACACGTAGAGAAAGGAACTTTTCTCACAATGTTTTCTCATTTTTTCTCGACCAGCAGTTTTACTAATTTCAAATTTAAGGAATATATCAACGTCTGGTATCTTCTTTAACTGTCCTGACCTTAGTAAAACAGACACCAAATTATTAAATAAAAAATAAATTGATAAAAATATTTATTGTCTGTTTTTATTAAAGCTAGGAAAACATTACAATTAACTAATTTCAAATATTATATGGTGTTGTTTACAAACCAAAGCATGAAACCATTTCAAATAACTGCTTTCAGAGTCGGATAATAAAATATTTGTTTAGGTTTCATTTCGTGGTAGCCAAACTTTGCGGTTTCGATTCTAAACGATTTTCCTGTTTTGAACGGTTTTCGTTATTTTTATTAAACACTTTCGAAATTAATGATAATGCTATAAAATTTCGACAATCCTCTGAGAGTCACTTCTCGAAATGTAAACCCAGCATAACAAGCAATACGTTTTTTTAAAAAAAATATCGAAATTGTTTTATTTGGTTCCGGATCCAAAATTATGATGAAAGGAAATCGGTAGCGGTTTTGGTTTCACTATTGAAACGGTTTTTAATGGTTGGTTAACGGTTTTTGTTAGATGCCTTAGTATATACTTGGAATAGCATAAAAAAAGTTTGCTTCATAAGATAGGAAAAAATAAATTCAGACGCTGTTAAACACATCGGAATATGCAGAGTCATATTTTTACAGTCAATGAAATCAACATCAGGACGAAATTCTTTAGAAAAACCTGCAATTTTACATTCTAAAGATGAGATTAAACTATTCCTTCGCCAAGCCAAAACCATTAGATGGGACAAGCAGCTCACCGGAGGGGAAAGGAAGTACCGTTAATATGAAGACACTGCTTCTCAAATGCCGTTGCCAGGCAACTTGACTCAAAAAACATTACCACTATTAAAAAACTATAAAAACCACAGAGGCGAGTAATTCGCTGTATAAGACCTTCAGTGCCTTTGAACACTGGACCCGTCAGACCTCCACCGTACAGTGCATGTCGCAAACATTCGTTCGTGATTCCCGCAGTCACCCTTTATCCGGGAAACGCAAAGGCTTCACAGGCGGTCTGTCACCCCCTCCCCCGAGCCCGTGATCACGCATACACTCGCGGCCGCCGCTTCCGCATGCCATGGCCCTTCCGCCGCGCTGCCGCGTCGCCCGTTCCCACGCCGTCCCCGACGCCCCGGCACGCCCCCCAACGCCCCTAATCGCCCGATTAACGCCCACAAACCTCTCGGCACCGGGGCAAACTGACCCTCTTTTTTACTCCGGCGCCGCGCTTCGGAAAAACCGATTAAACTCCGCGCGCCCAGTAGACAGTAAAGCTTTAATGACCCATTGTAATGCAGATTGGGCACGTGGTGGACGAGGCCGCGGGCGTGCGTACGGGGTCGCAGCGAACAAACTCAGGCGAGCGGACGGGCGGGCGGGGGCGGGGCTGGAGCGTGGGGGAGGGGTGGGGAGCGGCAATGCGTAGCACACGTGACACGCGTGGCCCAGCACTCCGCCCGCACGGCCGTTTCCGCCGCCGCCCGCGTGCCCGCGCCGCTCTCAGTCGCGCCCGCCGCGCCGCGTCGCGACAGTTTCCGAAACGCCTGAAATAAACGACTGAGGTAACCCGCGGGCGAGCGCGTCACCCGGCGGCCTCTGCGCCGCCGCCGCCGCTCGTCGCCGCCACGCTCCCGTCCGCCCGAGCGTACACCGTACGGAGAGGCGGTCGGGTCGGGTCGGGACGGGACGGAACGGCGCTTCCCGTGACGTCACCGAGACGTCAGCCAATGCCACGACGTCCCGGCCATTTATGTCGGGTGCATTTCGAGGGTGTGACGCACGGCGGTGCGGCGAGGCGAGGCGAGGCGCTGCGCGGCGCGGAGCGGAGCGGCGCGGAACGGCGGCGGGGAGCGGGGACGGGGCAGAGGCTGGCAGGGAGCGGGCCGGCCGGGGTGTGCGAATCGCGACGGGGAGCAGCCTCCCCGGGGTCCGGGCAGCATCGACTGGGAGCGGTGGGGCTGGGCAGGGCAGGGCAGGGCAGCGCGACGGGCAGCGGGAGGCGACGGGGAGCGGAGTGGGAGACCCAATCAATCCCGCGCTCGATCAGTCGATATAGCGGATGACGGGAAGGTGATCTCGCAGCGGCGGCGCGCGCACGGGGGCGAGACCGCCTCCGCGGCGCGCGGGCAACCTCGCCGCCGCCGCCGCCGCCGCCGCCGCCGCCCGCCGCCGCCGCCCCCGCGAAGGTGACGAATCGCCGCGGAAAAAGAGCTCTCCACGCGAAGACGCACCGCGCGGCGCGTGGCGATCCGCGTCGCACGCCGCATCGCACAGGGGGGTCGGAGGAGCGAAATTCCTTGTAGCTATTGATGCTTTCGTTCGGTGGGGCTCGGGCAGAACCGCGGCGCCTCGCACTCCATATTGATCCCCTCATATTATCCAGTTTTTTTGAAAGTGAGATTTCGGAAGGAACGTGGGAAGGCGAAGGCGCCGAGAATTAACGGCGGCGACGCGTCGCCGTCGCCACCGCCACCGCCGCACCGCAGCGGACGAACGGGAGGAGGAGGACCGTAGGAGGACAAGGAGCCAGGACGGACGAGCGGACGGGCCGACGGACGGGGAAGGGGGGAGGGGCAGCGCGGCGCGGTGTGGTGTGGCGCGGAGCGGCGAGGCGAGGCGCGGCGCGGCGCGGCGAGGCGCGGGCGACGGCGCGGGTCACGGGTGCGGGCGGCCGGCGGCGCGGCGCGGTGCGGTGCGGTGTGCGGTGCGACGCGGGGGCGGCGGCGGCGACTGGCGCGCGGGCGACCCCGTCGAGCGGCGAGACGGGGGTGGAACCTTGTTTGTCTCCATGGCAACGGTTGCCACGGCGACGGCGCATTGATTCGGCTGCGACTGGGCATTGTCGATGTCGGTACTGTATATAAATTGCGTATTAACAAAACAGTGAGTGCATGCGAGAAAAAAATGAATTAAATACCTGCCCGAAGGTCAAATCAAAAACGTTTCCCCCTTCATGAAGTATGGGAAGGGTAACGATGGATGCGTAGAGGGAGATGGATAAGGCATTTCGTTTAAAAGGGGAGAGAAGGTCAGTGGGGTGAAATGAACACGAGGGCATCCTACGCACTCAACTTACGAAACGTCAAACACGTTGGAAAGGCAGTGAGGTCAGCGCGATCGTTGCAAAAGAGCGAGACTCAACAATACCAAACACGTCTCCCGCTAGATGACTCAAATTTACGATGATCCCCACCACACTGCGTGACGTCAAAACAATGATAAAGTAGAACCTTGCGTTCTACTTTCTGCGAACATTTGTTCTATTTAGATTAACACACAAATTTTACACTAGATACGAGAAAAACAATAACTGAAAGGAAATAACACGTTTTCATGCTAAATAATAAAGTAAATTATGCAAAAAGTCCTACCTTTCTGCGAGCTATCCCATATCCTGCGGTTTCTCAGGCAAGACCCACAGAATATGTCTTGCCGTGCAATCCGCCTCCGCGCACGCGAAATAGTATCATTACCCGCCGCTGTGCGCTAGCGTATGATTCATGTGGTGCTATCTGTAAGCGTGAGTAAGTAACTACATGACGTCAGCATGCTAGGGTGTTGCTTCTATCATTCACGCGCGTCTACCTTCACGATTACCAACCATTACCCTGCCATTACCAATGAGCTTGCAAAATAATTGTCAGTGGTAGACATTTTCAGCAAAGGAAACAATGCTTTTATAATGTTACATTGACATTCAGTGTAATCATGTGTCACGTGCTGTTTCTGTATTTGTCCATTTTTAACAAAACTGAATTGTGTGCGGAAACATTTTGGTGGTATTTCCACGCCCATATTTGATTGTAAGCACGAAAATAACCTAAAAACTGTGAAAAGAATTACATCTTTTTTTAAAATTATGTTAATTAGTTTAATCTTTTACACAAAAATACTAATATCGGAAATATCACGTGCAACATTCCTTAAAAATCATTTGAAGTGTGAACAAGATTAATTTTTGTATTTGTATACATTTTTAAAATGATATCAGAATGTTTCAGAATTGAATATTAAAAATTAAGAATAATCTTGTTAACAACAAATATTTTTAATAGTTTGTGCACTTACCCCATTGAACTGAAAAAAATTACTTTTGATTAAGGTTTTCAATGTAGTGAATGATATTCAAACTAAACAAAATCAATAATAAAAAATAAAATAGGTAATGCCAAATAAATTTTATGATGTTCTTGTTGTGACACATTACATTCTTGTTAACAGAATACTGAGAAACTTTATTTCTGAGTATGAGAAAATCAAGATTTCTGTGCATCATTGGAATGTTATTTAGATAATTGATTTTGAAGTGACATAATATTTTTTTATTTATTTATGGAGTAACAGTCTCACAATGTTAAAACAATTAATATAATATTCTACAATAAAAAACTTAATTTTCTTCTCTGTTTAAAAAACTTCATTCGAATCTTTCCTTGATATTTCTTATATTTCTGCTTTCCTTCTGATTGTACTTTCAAATCTTCAATTCATTTTCCAAATAATTTTCAATTCCATTCTTTATACTCCCCATCCACAGTGACAGTTCAGGGGGTGGGGGCAACCCCCCCCCCAAGGCATAGAGTTTTCGTTTGTTACCTTCTTTTATTTGACAAAATGGACTAAAATATTTATTTATATTAGAATTAGGTAATTATTTACTAAATAATTTTGTATAGTATTATATATACATACAAAAATAATATACAATATAATAACAAATGTTTATTATTCAACAACAATTTTTGATGGTTCCCTCCACTATTATCGGCTGAATCCTTCCCTGCCTATCTATTTACTCATATTACCAGTGCATTACTTTTTCTTCGATGTTTCTTCATAATTAGCTCATTTTCCTTCCATTTTCTTTATTCTCTAATGTTACTTGCACTACTTTATCTTTCCCAAATAAAGTAACTTCCCTAAGTTGAACTTCAATTTTACTGAGTGTCACTTACCTCAGATTCAAATTGTGATCAAGCACGTCTTTCATTTTCTTTCTAATTACTATACACTTATCTACCTTCACTATTCTTTATTCATCCACCCAGGCAGTGGCAACACTTGATCTGAAACATCTCCAAAACAGACCCAACCTATTGGGCGTTGAATCCAAATAAAATACTCGACTTACTTGACCTTTTTCGTTGCAAAAGATATTTCATATTTTTACTGCAATGTAGAAGCATTATTGAACGTCTAATGAGAAGAGAGGTTTCTTTAGAGAAGGATCTAATGCTATGGTGTATTTGAAATTAAGACAATAATACTACTATATTGAAATTCAATTATCTGAGTGACTGAGCATTGAGCAAAGTGGAGGAATATGCTAGCAGTAACAACAGGGAAAATAGAAAGAACTAATGTGTAAATTGGTAGCAGTCTTAATTGCTGAGTGTATCCATAAATGGATTACCAGAGGTCGCTCACGACCTGAGGAATACAGCTGTTGTGGTCACTGTCAGTAATGTATTACCTTTTATGCTCTGCTCACATTATTCTTACAAACAAATGTGAGAGCCAATGATGGATATCCCACAACTCTAGAATATGTGTGCCTTTAAAATCTACAAATGACATTGACAAAGCAATTTAATATTTCTTGTTAAGTCTTCAGAATACTGCAGGGTATTCCACACCACAAGAAAACTTCATTAAAAACTGTATCAAACACCTTCCTATGCAACTTGCCAATAAAATCTCTGAGAGAAGGGAGTTATGAAGAATGGCAAACTTCAAGATATCCAATTGGCAAAACAAACTAAAATAGAGCTACCAGACAATTTAACAAACTTCTAATAACTACAACAATCGTAAATTTCAATTTTAATTCAACTTAAAACTGTTTGCCAGTTTCTTTGTTACCATATTTATTTTGAGAGTAATAGACTTGATGGCAGCATGACAAATTTATGTTATTTATTACTTTCTTAAAAAGTCATGAACAAATCTTAACTTCTGGCTGGTACTGTAATTTTGTCACTTTTATTAGGAATAATATTTTCTAAAATCAAATATTTAGTGATTTTATGATATTTTGAATTAAAAATATTTTAATAAAAAAAATAAAATAATCAGTGAAAAAATTGTAATTATTTAACAGATTTAATTGAAGAGGGAAGTAGTCATTAAAATAGGGGTAACACTCTGTAGTGTTACTTGTGTTTGATATTCATGAAATTCCTTTGGCAGTTCATCAGATCATAACTGATGCCCTTTTTCAACAATGGTTACATTTTTGCCGTCTTCAATACATCTGGAAATGGCCTGTTTTTAGGAATTATTTTGTAATATAGAGAGAATGGCTGCACTATTTATAAAGAACTGAAATTTTGTTTAATAAGAAAATCTGGAATGTTGTACAGACCTGTTGATAGTTTATCTCCATTTGTCTAACAATTTAAAAAATATCAGAGGGTGTAGTTTCATGTAAAAGTATAGAATATATAATGTGTATTACATTAGTGTTAGGTGTGTCTTATTGGTATATGATAAAAATCTTGTAATTTTTCTGTTTTTAAAAATGGGAAGGAACACTTTAAGGATTTAAGGGAAAATGGAATCAATAATTGACCAAAGCATCTCCAATATATGGCACTACTATTCACCAGTACCTCGAAAAACAAACACTTTTTTGCTAAATTCCCAAAGGAAACAAAATTAAAACTTACACGGGCAGATTTTAACTTTAACTCCAAAAATTTCACAATCTTCAAATTTATTCCAGCATTAGGTAAACATAACATTATGTGTACATTTTGTGAGGAAATGAAAGTAAAACACAACATAGAACAATTACAGAATAGCCGAAGTAAACTGGAAAAGGAATTAAATCTATCTCCTGTGAAAAATGGTAGTAATTTAATCGGTGACTCACTCTGCTCCTCTAATCTTTCCTTCCAGGTTCCATCAGCTCTTCTCAGCTACGCACTCCCCTCCCTGCTCTGGCCAGCCCGTGCTCCCCTTTCCATCTCTTTGCCGCCCCCCCCCCCCCGAACATCCGATTTCGGTCATCGTCCGCCTCACCGGCACAGCTGCGCCGCAATCCGTCATACCCCAATGCATTGCAGAATGCGTTGCAGAAAACAACATTCCGACAAAAATTGTTGGGAATAAGGATAAGATTACTTGATGTGTTTAACAACCTGCGAACAGTAATGATCAAAGTTTTTGGAAAATTCTAATTACACTAGGGGACAAAAAATAAACCCTTTTTGTCTCAGAAAGAAAAAATATGTACGTCTGGTAGTATTTTTTCTTTCGTACGATCACTATCGCGATACAGAGAAAGTTTATGTAATGTTACGCGAAAAAACGGCGAATTTTCGTCATAAAAACTACACGGCCCTGGCAACGAAAAAGGAAATAAATCCACAAGCCAAATTTAGAAAAAATCCACTAACATGTGGTGTAGTCACAATCAATGTTTTGTGGGCCTTGATACCGAAAAATCGATTGACGGTAAGTCGTCTGTCTGTCCGTGTGTCTGTGAGCGGCTAAACAGTTCAGCTGATTTTCTCCAAAATTGATGTTCCCCATTGGATCTGGCTGATGTCACAACCTCTTGAATTTTAAGCCAATATTTTAATATTGGAGGGTATTTACATGAAGCCCCTGAGACATTTAAAAAAACTAGTGGTGCCACAGAATGGCACAGACTTTCCCGTATTAGTTTTACATTTCCTTGGGTCTTCGCTATGGAATCGCCAGCTGCCATCTATCACCCCCAAAAGTACATTTTTTTTGTCATTTTCTTAATTTTTCGGTTTCCTATTGGTAGATCGGAAATATTAATTTTAGAATCTTAAAGAACACAAAAACCTAGTCATAAATGGCAATTTTCTTTTAAAAATTATGTGCCATTTTAAAGAAAATTGCGTTTTAGCGCTACTGAGAATGCGGAATTTGAAGCTCATTTTCACAGAAAATTTTTGAGTTTTCAACATACTTTATTTGAAGTTATTTCAAGCACGTACACTCATAAATATATTAATCTTTACAAATTGCTGGTAATGTGCATATTAAAGATGTGCAAGATCTTTCAAAAAAATTAAATTTGTGTAATTTTTGAAAAAACAAAAAAAACTCGAAATAAACTTTACGTTATATTAAAGAGTGCAATTAGCACTATCTGTTACAAAAGTTTGAAGACAAAATATTCAGCCTTATATGACAAAATAGCGTTGGAGTGTTTCTGAAAATGCGGAATTTCGAGCTAGTTTTCACAGAAAATAGTTGTGTTTTCGAGAAACTTTACTTGGCATTATTTAAAGCTCATGTACTTCTTAACATAATAATGTCAACAAATCAAGGCTAATGTAAATATTAACGACGTGAGAGACAAGTCAAAAAAATTACATTTTTGCCATTTTTGAAAAAAACAAATGGATAGAGCAATATGGCGTTTTTGTCATTTCATAAAATGCATTAGGCCTACCAAAAGTTTAAAGAAAAAATTTGGAGCCATTTTTGAGAAAATCTTGTTTTTGTAATTATTTAAAATTGCACATATTGTACACAATATTGCGCGAAAACTACGAAACTTCTCAAAAACATGTACATGACCTTAATGAAAGAACTCACTTTGGGCAACAAATTTTATTTAAAAGAAAAATCTCGGAGATACTAGCGATCTGCTGTTTATGAGCGGTGCGCAATGCTCACTTGTTTACAGACACCCCCTCCACGTACTGCTACCAACCTACCAAAAACAAGAGAGCAAGAGGGATCACAGGAATGGACACGTATGAAATAAACGACATAGATTTAAGCAAATTTATTGCAGAAACGGCACACAATTCATGAATTCATTTCTCTTAATTGGTCCACCACAGCCTAGAATGGATCTCGGCGCAGTCTCTGGCAATCTTGGTCCCATAAATATTTTAAAAAATACTCGGCCACATGCAAAGCCAAGTCCTCGAGGCGAACACACCCTCGGATCAGTCTCCTACGAAGGGAACGCTTGCTGAATTCAATGCGCACTTCGTGTGGTTGTACTTGTCGCTGTGTGTATACGTATAGTTGAGTTTCGAAGATGCCGAGGTTTAATTTCACGCGATCTCGGCAATAATTTATTCAGAGCAGACTTCTGTGAACAGGATTGTACAACAGAATCTTATTCCGGCCGAAATGCAGTGCCCTTACTATGCTACGAAACTCGCTGCACGAGCTGGAAATGATTTCTTCGGAATGTTTTCGTGACAGGAAACTAACGTTACGTATATGTACACAAACAGTGACAAGTACAACCACACGAACTGTACACTAGCGAGGCGAAACAACGAATTAATTGCATGGTTGGTATCTTACGTTTTCAGCTCGTGGTAGGAGTAATTTAGCAACAAGTGAACGCCGCACTCCGCACAAAACCAGCAGATCGCTCGAATACTCAAAACCTCTATCACAGACGGCGGTGGGTGCACGTCTTCGAGAAGAACATGGAGGTGTCATCGAGATGGTCGCTGCGTCTGGGCTGCGGGGATCAGCGTTGTCTTCAAAGAATATCGAGAAGACGATAATTTTTACACGAGAAATCAGGATAAGCCAAATGACTGGAGGTGCAACAGATAAATGAGCGTTTGACGACAACATCGTGTGGTTTTCAAATAGATTTTAAAAAATGTACTACGACAAATTTAAAGAAAAGTATTTCAAAATAACTCTTGACAAAGTCAATTTTATGAAACATTTACATTACCTAAGTTCAGGAAAGCCAAAGCAGAAATAGTGCTCAATATCAAACTAGTGGTGCTACAGAATGCCACAGACTTTCCCGTATTAGTTTTCTGTTTCGTTTGGTCTCAGCTAGCTTTTCGGACTTGCCAATACTCTTGACAGCTGCCATCTATCGCAGCCCAAACTACATTTTTTCGACATTTTCTTACGTTTTCGGTTTTCAAATGGTAGAACAAAACTATTATTTTAAGAATATAAAAGAACAATTAAACCTTGCCTTAAATGACAATTTTCGTTGAAAAATTTGGAGCCGTTTCAAGAAAAGGGCGTTTAAGCGCTACTGTAAATGCGAAATTTGAAGCTCTTTTTTACCGAAAAGTTTTGAGTTTTCGAACAACTTCATTTGAAGTCATTTGAAGTACTTACACTCACAAAATCAATAATGTTTACAAATTGCTGGAACTGTGCATTTTAAACGTATGAGAGAACTTAAAAAACTTGAAAAAACAAAAAAATACCCCCAAATTAACTTTACGCCAAATTAAAGAGTGCAATTAGCACTATCCGTTCGAAAAGTTTGAACAAAAAATTTGTAACCATTTTTGAGAAAATGGCGTTTGAGCTTTTCTGAAAATGCGCAATTTTGAGCTAGTTTCCTCAGAAAACTATTCAATTTTCGAGAAATTCCTTTGACATTATTTAAAGCACACTATTACTGTATTATATATTGTTATAATAATGTGATATATAAATAATTGATGTATATTAATATAATAATGTGAACAAATCGCCGCTAGTGTAAATATTAACAACGTAAGTGACAAGTAAAATAACTACATTTTTGCAATTAAAAAAAAGAAAACAGGAATATGGCGTTAATGTCATCTTATAGAGCACATTTAGCACTATCCCTACCAAAAGTTTATAGAAAAAATTTGGAGTCGTTTTTGAGAAAATCAGGTTTTGGTAATTTTTTAAAATTTCAAATATAGCGTGAAATATTGTGCAAAACGACTAAAATTTTCAAAAAAGTACATGACTTTAATGAAAGAACCCACTTTGGACAACAAATTTTATTTGAAGGAAAAATCTCTTATCTTCAATTTTGTAGTTCCAGGAAGACGCCGAAAAAAATTTCAAACTTTGGCAATTTTCGAAAATTCATAGTTAACCGTGAAAATGGGACCTATGACATGTTAATAAGTGTACTTTACTCTATTGTTACAAGAAATTTAAAGAAAAAAGTTGGAGGCGTTTTTAAGAAAATATTGAAAATGTCCGGGGCGCTTCATGTAAAGTACCCTCAAATTTTGAAGAAAGTTTTTCAAAATCCAGGCGCCACGAGCGGATGCAGATAGACCGGGGAATATCCATTTTAGAAGAAATCACACGTATCGTTTACGCGCTAGTGTTGTTCACAGACGGTCAGACGGACAGACGGACGGAAGGACGTTTTGAAAAGAGCCACTTTTTCGGTATCAGGGGATCCCAAAACGTGTATTTCCGTTGAAATTTCGAAATCGATTTTCCGCAGCATTACATATCTTTCCCTATACCACGTATATTACTCCGTATAAACGTACGTATACGGGAAAGAAAAAGAACTGTAAATATTACACAATACATTTCTTAAGCGTGCAAAGATCGATTTTCAATTTAATGTGTTATATATATATATATATATATATATATATATATATATATATATTGTCACCTCCTTTCTTCCTTCCTCCCAATGCTGGTGGAGGCGCGATAGGTGGGGCAACAAACGACCACCTAGCACCTGGTCAAAATTCGTCGTCGAATTTAGCCTGTCCAACTATTTAGATAAAATTACCTTAATCGTGGGAGGAGACGAGTGACTCGAGTAAATGATCCCTTATTACTCGTTGTCGTGGCTCCAGTAATAATAAGCCACAACACACACATACAAGAAAGTTCTCCACTGACTTCCTTTTCAAGGGAAAGGGTTCTAGACGTGTGCACTTGGATATAATTAACAAGATCGTCGTATGTTAAAAAAATAATCAAAGAACTATATTCTTTTCAAAGAATTAATACATTGAACATCAGAAACTGAAAATACCCTGCTAGAATCAGATTTGTAAAAAACTAAAACATCATAACAAAATATCATGAAAATCTGAACTGAATTACAGTCTGAAACTCTCTGACTACGTTCTTGAAATGGTTTAAACAATCAGCCTTAATTCACAGAATTCCTGTACTATGCTATTCACACACAAATACAATTACACTGATCTGCTATAAAACACATAAAACAATACATACACAATATGCGATGCACATAAATAACATTCATATACAATGCGAATCGATAATACCAATACTGTGTTATACAAAGAAAATATGTTACACTACTAAATGTTTTAACATCTTACACAGAATAAACAAATTGACTTGTTCAAAAAAATGTAACTCTTTCTGATAAACGATATTTAGTTTAATCAAAGTCAAACGAAATTAGCTTTACTTGATTCTATGAGATCTCTTTGTATACAAAATTTTAAGTTTACTGTTAAATAACTTTGTGATTTCATCAATCATAATACGTTACTCAACCAAATAACTTATTGTTATAGCAAGAATTTCCTTCAATTATTACACTTATTATATTGTGTTAATAGTTACGTGACATAAATCTAGTTGCAGATTAAACACAGAAAAATAATACACTTCTAATTTTACAGTAATACCTTTTGAGTATCTGAATTCAGTAACGATACTGTGTTACATAGCTTTATTTATTTATTTGATTTATTTATTTATTTACGTCAAAAACAGTTAAAAACTGCGTGTGACGAGCTATGGGGAGAAGTGAATTTTGTGCACGTTTTCATAATTCTGTGATCTCTATCCTAAACCATATTCTAGTCGAATTTTGAATACAGAAAAGAGAGTTTTTTTTTCGAGTTTTGTTGACAAAATATTCGCTCCTCTATAATAAAATATATTTTCAAAGGTAAATTAGCTATAAATTCCTGCCCTGAACCCTCATGTTCTTCATGAAAGAATAATACTTTTTGCCGCGATAATATGGAAAACGATACTTTGAATAACTATATTTCCCACTGAAATTCAGAAGACGTGCACAAATAATGAAGTTACATTTATGTCCAGAAGCAAAACAAGGGACCATCTCAGCATTTGTTCAAGGATCAGGGAAACTGGACGAAAAACCTGATCGATATGGGGGCCATCAACCCAGAAGCTGTGGTACAATACTTGTTACAGGTTCTTTAGAATTATACAGTCCAAATGATAAATAATTGCATTAACTATCATTGTTAAAATTAATGCTACTTTACTTTTTGATGCTCGGTATAGTCTCGAATTGTATAGATTACTTACACTTTTCTATCGAATTTAATCGTTTAATGTCATCTGGCAAAGTGTTGTAGAGTAATGTACATGAATTGTACGTGAATTTTTTGTAGTGAGCTGTTGATACTGCCACCTGGTGAATATCATTACTACGTCGTGTGTTATGCTTATAGACATCGGCGTTTGCTGAAAATATATTCCCGCCCTTAAGTAAGTCACTTTTGACAAAAATTACTGATTCGTAAATCAGGAGACAAGGTAATGGTAAAATTCCTAGATTAATAAAGAGAGACTTAGAAGAATCACGTGGGTGGGATTTGCTTATTATTCGTACAATTCGTTTTTGTAATCTGAAAGTCTGGGAGCTATAAGATGTGTTTCCCCAGAATATTATGCCATATCTCAGGCGGGAGTGAACATTGGCAAAATATACACAACGAGCTGTATGAAGGCTGACGGAATTTGAAAGAATTCTGAACGCGTAACATAATGAACTTAATGTTGTGTTCAATTCATTTAAGTGGGCATTCCATTTGAGGTTAGACTGAATTGATAGACCTAAACATTTTGTTACATTAACATCAGTCAATGGCACACCGTTCATTTTTAATGGAGTACAGAATTTTTTATTTGAAATGGAAAACTGCATTGAAAAGTTTTCTTTTCATTTACTATTAATTTGTTATTACGGAACCAATTTGAAACGTCTGATATTGTACTATTTACGGTTTCTTTGTTGCAAAGAATATTTGTATCATCCGCAAAGAGCACTGTTCTTCCGTTTCGAATCGCTAAGGGCATGTCATTTACGTATAATAGGAAGAGAATAGGGCCTAAAATCGATCCTTGCGGGACTCCACGTGCAATAGGCAAAGAACCGGAAAGGTGTGTACATAAAGTTCCATCATTCCAGTAAGGTATTTCTACTCTCTGAGATCGTTGTTTAAGGTACGAACATAGCCAATCTAGAGCAATACCACGGATTCCATATGAAGGTAATTTTGAAAGTAAAATGTTTCCGGAATGGAAACGTTTCCGGAAAAATGGCTGTTTCCGTTGATTTTGATTTCCGGAATCCATGTTGGCAATGTGAAAACGCGTCGTGTTTATTGAGAAAGGTTTCCATTCGCACATAAAAAGGTCTGACTGACACAACTGACAAAAGAGAAATTGGCCGATAATTTGAATTTCATTTTTATTGCCTTTTTGAAGAGCGGCTTAATCTTAGCTGTTTTAAAAATATCTGGAAAAATTCCGGTGCATAAGGATGCATTAAATATGTGAGTTAACGGGTGTATAATGGCTGGCGCGCATGTCTTTAACAAACAATCCGGAAATTCATCTAAACCGGTCGAATATTTATTTTTTAATTTACCGATTATTTTGAAAATTTCATAGGAAGAGGTTTCGGAAACGAACATAGTGTACTAAGATTTTTAGGGAAACGTCAGATGTTGAATTTTGTGGCTGAAAACCCTTAGTGAGATCGACAGCAATTCTCGAAAAGTATTGGTTAAAGAGACTAGCTGGCATTCGGACACGTTCTTTTAATGCTCGCGACAGCAATCGAGTAAAGTTACAGTCAATAACCTCGCAAAGTAACGTAATGAACTAGTTCTGCAATCTGACCAGCGATTCTATCTATAACTTGGAATGAATCAGACGGACTCACAAGGTCTCGCGCGTCGCACGATGTCTCGACGTTTTTCCGAGGTCGTCCGTAGCTACAATTGGGTACGAAGAATTTCCATCGGCTACGCTGCTCTTCTAGGCATCTGTCGGCGTTGCTGTTGCGTCGAATGTAGCGTTGATCGTATTAGATTCAAATAAGTCCAAGCGTTCTCATTAAAGCTGAAATAAATCATATATTCATAATAATATTTCTATTTTAATTTATTTCCCTCTACAGGTTTATACTCGTTTTCGACTCGTAGTTTCGAACATAGTATAAATCTTGCTATTCGTTCCTAGAAGTTCTTTAAATATACTCATTTTATATATATATATATATATATATATATATATATATATAATGAGTATATTTAAAGAACTTCTAGGAACGAATAGCAAGATTTATTATATATTAATTATATATATATAATTCATTTTTTATTCTCTAGAATAAGTTATCATATTAATTGAATATTATACCTTATTCTAAAAGCTTCAACAAACGATGATTTCCTGAAATAGCGTGATCCGTTGTTCCAATGGTTCTCTCTGGGTAACGTTCCATCCACTCGTTAGTAGCAGAATGGCAGAATCTCTCTTCTCTAGCTTAGAATTCGGCAAATTTTGCCTACTAAATTCTGATTGGTCAGTCTGGTTGTTCCAGTGACTGATTTCGTTATCTCGACTTAAGATATGAGTTGCAAGCGCTTCCCGTAAGTAGCTTTTGAACTACTTCCGTCTTCTAGCGTTCTCTGACGGTTTTCCTAGCAACTTCATGACCTCTAGATAACGAGAGACGTATCTACGAAACAAACGTATATTTTTCGTAATGTAAACGACTTGAGCGGTTACAATATATATATATATATATATATATATATATATATATATATTGTATATATATCGGCGGACGCGGATCTCCAGCCTGACCTATTGCATAGAAAGCGAACGTACAGAGAGATATCCACTTGTTATATTCGGTATCGTCACAATGTATATACAAACACACCCACACACACACACATATATATATATATATATATATATATATATATATATATATATATATATATTGTGACGATTGGTACAGGTACCAGTCGTCCCAGACGTCCCGGCGGTCGCAAAGACATTTAAAATGCGCGGGCTAGACGCAGGCGATAAGCGGCGGTGGCGCGAGCGCGCCCTGGTATCGCCTGGCCGCGACATTGCGCGGGTCAGCCGAGCCTAGAAAGGGGGTGTGACGCCGATTTCCTCCCTTTCACGGAAGGGGGAAGTTCGCATAAATACAGCGAACGGAAGGAAAAAGCTTCTTCTTGACCAGACCACGGGTGCGAACAGTTTGACTAGACCACGGGAGTGAATAGTTTTCGTTAGCAAAGGAGGTGAGGTCGCCATTTTCTGCGGCGAGAATGCGTATATGTAGGCGTAGAGAAGTTCAGTATTGTGAGAACGCCTAGTAACATTTTGAACAGTGGAGTAATGCAGAAATAGTGGAAACGGTAGTTAAATCCAACGAGGAGTAACAGGCGACGTAATCAGATTCGGCAGTTTAGTGGACTGTATTAGAACACCAGAATTAGTCGACCAGATTCGAGAGAGGGCAAGAAACCGTGCTAGGGGACAGGAAAAAACATAACTTTCCTGAAGTGCATGAACTATGAATATACGTGCATGATCCGGCGGGAACGAAGACGAACGAGGAACGTACCAGAGAAGGGGATAGTCATTAGAACTGCAATTTAAAGGCAAACGACGCAGGACGACAGGCCACGAGACTTCGGTGATCAGCGTGCGGCGGAGGCGGAGTCGGCGCTGCGCCCAGCAGAGCGCTCCAAGGGCACTTGTAGCTACCCCGGACGCCAACGAGGTAGTAAGACCCACGCGCCGTCAAGGTAACAAAATCAATTTTCCAGCAAAATTCGAAGTGTAGGACAGTGCAGTGCAGTGCAGAAACAATTTTGTAAATTAAGTTAACTAACAGGGTTGTACATAAATTTGTAATGTTCTTTGTTCGTATATTAATAGGTATAGTACATCTTGAAAGAGGCTAATTACATGAGTAACAAATGTTTAATGTTGGAAAATTAATTGTGAATCAAAAGGTAATAACCGTGCACGGAATAAGTCAACAAAGTAATGTAATGTCTATTTTCATTGGCAGATCAAATCGCGTTTGATTAATCAAAGAGCGTTTGATTAATTTATGTATCATTTTTTTTGCCAAGTGTTGATTTAGATGTAATTTTTTTGAACATCGTCTCTGTATTCTAAGCCAAAAAATATACGACCAGTGAATTGAATTGTATTCGGGTTTACTTTCTCACCCCATAAAGATCCTGCCCCCTGAGATATCAAAGCTCGCAAGAGCATTCGATCTACGCATCCCATCAACCGCTAATAATTATTATAATTAAAGTATATATATTTGCATCCAGAACAAAAATCAGGTTGAGTTTGTGGAGTTTTAAAATTTTAAAAAACGGGACAAAAATACGGAAGTTTTAGCAAACTCAGGAGAATCGAATGTAGTTGAGGAAGATTTTGCGTTACAATTTTCCGAACTAACGGAGAATGATCTTATGTTAGCATTAGAGAATAATGCAGAAAAACAGCTTCGAGGTGATCATTTATATTCGTACTAGTGGAACCTAAGAGACGTTGTTCTGTGCTTCATCTCCTTCTTCCCCATTCCATCTCCCTTTCTCTCTTTCTCCCTCCCCCTTTCTCTCTGCCTTTCCGTCTCTCTCTGCCTCAGTCTGACAGTCTTTATGTGTCTCTATCTCTGTCTCTGCCTCTCTCAGTCTCTCTCATTTACAATTAGTTGCAGATTCTGCATGTCATTGAGCAGGAGAGGTAACATTGAGAAGCGTCGGACCAGCAAAAATGTAATAGAATGTTCATGAAGGTCTCATCATGTAGATTGCGACGTGAGAAACGTTTCTTTGAGGCCTCAAAATTTTAGTTTTTAATGCCCTAGAACGCTTTGTGTAGGATTATTTAACGATATAGATTCAAAATTCTACCGAGTTTTGCAGGTTGAATTTGACGTGAAATATTTAGTTTCGTTCTGCAGCGCCACATAGTGGAGTTACAAACAGAATGAACCACACATAAACCTTAAAGTGCCAAATTTCATGGAGATCGATCATATGGGAACGGAGATTATCTCATCGTGCTAGGGCCTTAAAAACTAAACCCAGCAGACATTCTGCCCTTCATCTCCGTCTTTGCCCTCCCACCTCCATTTCTCACTCTCTCCCTCCTTCCCTCACCCTGTCCCTGTCTGTCTCTGGGTGTCTCTGTCTCTGCCACTCTCTGTCCCTCTCATTAACATTTACTTGGAGATTTTGCACGTCTCTGAGCAGATGAGGTAATGTCGGGAAGCGCCTGACCAGCAAAAATGCAATAGAATGTACTGGAAGAGCTTATTCTGTAGCTTACTGTGTGAGAAACATTTTTTGAGGCCTTTAACCTCAATCGTTTAGTTTTTAAGGCCCTAGAACGAACCGTTTAGGAGTTATTTAACGATATAGATTCAAATTACTGCCGAGTGTGTTGCGAGTTGCATTTGACGTGAATATTTAGTTTGGTTGTACAGCGCCATGTAGTGGAGTTTCAACAGGATTAAGAGAACACAATCCTTCCGGGTGAAAAAAAAAACACGTAGAAGTGCCAATTTTCATGGAGATCGGTCCGTACGTATAGTATAGGGAAAATTATGTTAATGCTGCGCGAAAAAACGGCGGACTTTCGGTAGAAAAACTTTGATTACAGGGCCCTGGTATCGAAAAAGTGGATAAATCCAGTTGCTAAATTAAGAGAAAAAATCTCCTAACACGTGGTGCAACCAAAATCCCTGTTTTGTGGGTCCTTGATACCGGAAAACCAATTGAAAGCAAAACGACTGTCCGTTCGTCTGTTCGTCTGTCTGTGCAAAACGCCAACAACTAAACCGCTCAACCGATTTTCCCCAAAATTAATACTCCCCGATCGATCTGACTGATCTCGTGGCCCGTTGAATTTGAAACCGATATTTTAATTTTGGGGGCACCTTACATGCAGCTCCACGGACATTTTCAAAATTAAAAAAAACAGCTTCAATTTTTCTTTAAATTTGTTGTAAGAATACAGTAAAATACAATTATTAAAGTGGCATAGGTCATATTTTCACGGATAACTCTGAATTTTCTAAAGTTGCGAAAGTTTAAATTTTATTCGGCATCTTCCTCCAACTAAAAAATTGCAGATAGAGATTTTTCCTTCAAGTAAAATTTGTTCTTCATACTAAGTTCCTTCTTTAAGGTCATGTATATTTTTTTGAAGCGTTTAGTAGTTTTCGCGCAATATTTTGTGCAATATGTGCAATTTAAATAAATACAAAAACAAGAATTTCTCAAAACATCGCCTCCAATTTTTTTCTTCAAACTTTTGGTAAGGATAGTGATAAATGTACTCTGTAAGATTACATAAACGCCACATTGCTCTATTCTTGTTTTTTTTCAAAAATTGCAAAAATGTAATTTTTTGACTTGTCGCTCACGTCGTTAATATTTACATTAGCGGCGATTTGTTGACATTATTATATTAATGAATACATGTGCTTTAAATAATTTCCAGTTAAGTTTCTCGAGAACTTAACCGTTTTCTGTGAAAACTAGCTCAAAATTCCGCATTTTCAGAAACGCTCAAACTCCATTTTCTCATAAATGGCTCCAAATTTTTTATTCTAAATTTTCGAACGGATAGTGCTGAATGCACTCTTTATTATGACGTAAAGGTTATTTTGACATTTTTTAGGGCAAGTAGTTCCGGAGTCTACTCATTACAATTGATAGAGTATTTGGTGCGAAAACTAATCTTAAGTAAATATCAACACACATTTTACAATTATTAATTTTTTTATACAGCTAAATTATGTCAACACGTAATTCAGAGAAATTCGCGAAGAGCGGAATTCCATTGTTGCTTTCCCTGCATTGTCGATATTCCCTGAGCGCTAGTAATTTTTATTTTTCCATATACATACGTATAAACGGAGTAACATACGTAGTATAGGAAAAGTTAAGTTTATTTCATTCTTTTCAAATAGTTATAAATAATTTCTAAATTAATAGGTAAATGTATAACAAAAGGTCGAAGGTAAGAAATGAACAAAGAAATATGCAATAATATACAAATTAATTTTCATAAAAACGGCTCCAAATTTTTCGAATAAAATTGCCATTTATGACGAGTTTTACTGTTCTTTAATATTCTTAAAATAATATTTCTGCTATTAGGAAGACGAAATATTAATAAAATGTCAAAAAAGTGTAGTTCGGGTGGCGATAGATGAGAGCTGGCAAGAGTATGTGACAATTTCGATTAGCTAGTAGAGACCGCAAGAAATAGAAAATTAATATGGAAAAGCCTGTGCCATTCTATAACGCCTTATTGCTAATCCTTTCATATATGCTTTTCATTTCATATTACATTTAAATAATAGTTTTATGGCACAAAACCTAATTGAGGTAATTAGAATAAAGGTTTGCGGATGCCTTGAAAGAAAATACATCAATACACTGGGAATACAAATGGTACAATAGAGTAAAAATTGAATTAATATTGGTATTTTCAAAAGTAAATTATAATTAAATCGAGCCTTAGTTAGTCCGAAGACAGATGTTCGTGCGTTTTCTAGAGGATTGGAGGGTAAACGGCAAGTCGACAACCCCGCTCGCGTATTAGAATAGTCTCTAGGCGCTAAATGAAACACTCAGAGCGATAAATATTTCAAATTACTTACTTCGATGTTACACTCTTCGAGCAAATGGTTGTTAGAACGTATTCATCGCAATATTTGTGATGTGTTCAAATTATCAAAGACAGTACTCAACCTAACAACACTTTATTGACATCACCATCACCATTGTTGAATACATTTACAATCGTACAATATTGGAATTGCTTTTCTCCTGATGATGGGTGAGACAGGCACGACCCTTTTGTGCGTGTCGGTAGACTCGACACCCGTCCTGCGCGTCTCCACGGCGCGGCTCTCTCCTCCAGGCGAAGTGTGCGCCTTGCACGACTCCTTCTCTCGTGTCGCTGGGCCCGACACCTGTTCCGCGCGTCTCCATGGCGCGGCTGCTCCACGAGTCTCTACTCCACGTTGCCTCTCCGTGCGTGACTGGCACTGCGGCTATACTGCGATTTTTGTAGGAAGAGCTCTCAAGGCCACTCAAATCCCATCTTCGCGATGGAATATGTCACGGCATTTGGCGTCTTTTCTCGGTCTTGCCGGTAGAAGTCGCATGATCGCAAGCACTGCTTCATACGGTCGCGATCGTGCGAAATCTAGCGGAACGACTGTGAATGACACGAAATGCCGGGACATATTCCATCGCGAAGATGGGATTTGAGTGGCCTTGAGAGCTCTTCCTACAAAAATCGCAGTATAGTCGCACCGCCTCCTGCGTGCGAAGTCGACGGTCGGGCTGGGCTCCCGATCCTCGCTCCCGTTGACTGGGTCGGCGCTGTCTCTACTGTCTCGGCTCTCTCTGCCCTGAGGGGGCGCTGCGCCCCGCTTATCATGCGCTGCTCCGAAGGGGATGGCGTCGCTAGCCCCTCCCTGGCGGCGAGGGGAATCTCTCCCGGTTCGCCTGAACCGCCAGAGCGGAACGCTCGGGCTCGCTGCTACGTGGCCAGCGGCTGCCGCTGGCGCTCACTCTGGCGGCCGCTCGAACCACGGGCGCGGCACGTCGCATTGCCCATGCGGACGGCAGCGCCCCTAGCTGCTGATTGTGGTGTCATTTCCACGGACAACACAATTTGTATTTGCTTTTGTATTTTGCATTTACATTGCAACTTAATAAAGATTCAAATTTCCGCAACTTAAATTATACGATATGTAATATTAAGTTAATTAGGTTAATTCATTAAGTTTTAAGGTTAATTATTTTTTAATAAATTAATTAAAATTAAAGAGTTTAATGTTAATTTATGAAGTTAATTTATTAAGCCGCGAGCTTTGGCGCCCTTCTAGAGCAAGTTGGAGGACCTGATACAGTTTATATCAATTTTACGCAGCAGAAACCTTTAGAAAAATGTAAAAATTCAATATTTTTGATTTATTTACTTATTTGACTCAAAAAACGGTTAAAACTGTGTGACTGAGTACGAAGTGGAATTTGTGGATTTTTTCTTGAGCTCTTTGATCATTACCCGAAATCCAACATTTAAGTGTATGACAAAGGATTAAGTATATGAAGAGAAAAGAAAATATTCGAAGTTTTGAATACTTTTTATTTCAGAGTAACAGTGTGATCGTAAAATAATAAGCGATTGAATAGCTGAAATTAAGCAATTAATGGTCATAATTAAGGACATTCCGTCCTAAAAAAATCTTTGATTGTTTTATATTGAACATGATGTTCACCACCAATGACCTCTGAAACGTTTTCCATCAAATGGATTACTTTCAGGCATTCCATGCATGCTCTGCAGAAGTATTACCAACACTCAGTACCACCTTTTTTGTCTTCGAAGGAGTTATTACTCGTTCACTTTACATTTGCAGACGGAGCGCTGCGATCTGTTTACATGAGGTCATCGCCGACTGAATGAGAAACGCGCGTCTGCAGTAGATACTGACCGTTTAATATGATGTAGATGGCGGTAAGCAGCACACAGAACCCCGGCGGGGCAAGAACATAACCATTAAGCAGTAGATAAGTGCAAAGAAGAAATAAAATTATTGTACGGGAATGTTGTGAATAGCGAGTGGTGTGATCTATTTTATTGTATATTACCTTAAGTATTTAAGGGGGCTATTCTGATTACTGTCAGAAATACATAATTCGTTAACTGTGTCCGTAGCGCTTGTTCTGCCTTCGGAGACAGCTGATTGGTCAGATGATGATTGACACAGGGAGAATTTGTGTATTCTCGGTTGTGTGTTCGGGCCTTCACTTTCAAAACAACATTAGTTCCTAATTCTTCCGTCTGCAAATGTAAAGTGAACGAGTAATACTGGCGCAAAAGCTGCACGCGTCGCATACATCAGCGCACCAATCACTGAAAGACAAATCAATATATGAAACAATGTTCGTGTAAATCATGCAAAATGAAATGTGGTTACTTTTTGGATCAACTCAATTAAATTTCGTCTTTATTCATCACCTTTTCAATCACTTCTTTCAATAGATATTTCAGAAAAACTGGATGCACGAGAGTCAAAGATGATAACATTTTCCCTACGAACACGTGGGTGAACATTTCATTTATGAACTACAATGTGATATTTGCCCCTGATTGGAAAGCAACTTCCAATGCATCGTCGTGTCAAGGCAGGTCACGTTTTGACGTAGTCAAAAATACTTCATGTTATCTGAATTTCTTTCACATGAATGTAAAAGCAATCTTGTCTACCAATGCAAAACGAAAACTAAATAAAACCAAATGTTCGTCTGTTTAACATAATGTGACTGTGGCTTCGGTGAACATTTATGTGACTTTATTCCCTTTCTTTGTTTCCATTTGTGATGATTCTGATGATACGTTCCTTGCTTTATTATACATCAAATTGGAAACTCTGTACATTTAAGTTAGATATTAGTGTGACGTTAGTGATATTAGGGTGCAAAATATCGTATGCACCTCGGTAATGAAGTTATTTGTTCGAGCTCGGAATATTATCAACCTCGGGTCTCGTGGCTCCTGAGTTGTCAAATTACCTTTCTGGAAAAAGTACCATCCGATTGACTCGGTACGTAAACTACTAGTTTATTCAGCCATGCCTAACAATCGTTTTTCATTGAGTCTATCGACCGTAAAAGATTGTGATTCTGCGCTTAGACTGATGCAAAATGACTTTCTAAGCATGTAAAAACAACTGTGTCCGAACTTTGGTTCAACAAACTCTACGAAAAATAAACTTTCAACTAGCGTACCCGTGAGAGAACTCTCGCATGTTAAATCCCACACTTTCCCTATCCATTTGTCTATCCTTTCCATAAAGGAGAGGAACTACTAATGTACTTACAGAATAGCAAACAAAATAACAATGCAATTGATGTTTGAAACAAATTTTCAATTAAAGTTTATTCAACACTATAGAGATATGTTCTTGGAACAATTCATACTTCTTTAAAAACAACATTTGAAGAAATTTTTCAATCTTCCTTTAGAGTTAGCTTTTCGCTTTCCTTGATAGTGAAATAATAGAAAATGTTTTTACTCTTGAGAAAGCCAAGTAAAGTAGTGAAAAAATACCGGATCGGGCAAGAACAGACCTACTCATTGCAATATTATTTAACTTTCCTTGATTTGTTATGAAGAACCGAGTGCGTTTTGGAGAGTCAAGGTGCCAGCTTGCTGGAGTGAGAAAATTGAAAAATTATTTGTTTTCTAAAAAGTATTGAATTATTTTCTGCGTCCTTACGTAACTCAAGAAAAAACAATTCTGAGCCAAAAAATAATGTTAATACATTATTTTTATTTAATATATTTATTTATTTAATATTATATTTAATTAATATTAAATAATACAGGAGACGATTTCCATTCAATGTGACTTTTATTAAAGCATATTGTGCAATATTAAAATGAAGGACACATTTTCTTACATTCTTAAGTGTTAATAAATTTCCTTTTCTATTTTTTTATTTTACCAATCGTCTCCTGTATTATTTCTGTAGTATACCTTTGGGTTCCGGCTATCACACGCAACCAATCTTTATAAATGAGGGCTCCAAAGAACGAGAATTTCACGGAGACTTGACGAATTCCATTTTGACTTTAAAAATATGATTTCTTTAAAACACCGCATCGAAATATTCATGTAAAATGCAAACCGCATCACATGTCAACCTATATCGGCAAATAACTCATAAACGAAGCGTTTTAGGGCCTTAAAAAGTAAAAAGGCCTCAAAGATACGTTTTCCACACCATAATCTACAAGATGAGACATTCTCCAATCCATTCAATTAACTTTTCGGTTCCACGCTTCAATACTATCAAGGCCACCTCAATATTTCAGCCCTTCCTGCTGGTAGCAATTTTTGTGGTGACACGCTTAGGACAATCTTTATTTACGCTTTCTGTCAACACCGTAGTTTGTGCAGTCTGACGAGCTTTATTTGCATAATCATTAATTCAATATTTGCTCTCCAGCAACAACTAGAAGTACTATTATAGTTGCTTGATACCTACACCTATGAAGATTGTTTCTTATGCGTGTAGTGAAACTATTCAATTAACGTTTTTTCATGGTCTATAAGTGCTGTGTACTTAATTGTGGAAGGATGTGGGTGTTCAGTGAAGAGTGAAGACTGTGTTTGTGTTTTACCCGTACCAATATTTTCGTTATCATTCGATGACATTTTCAAGTCAACAGGTTCAGACACGTAGCTTTCTCAAAAGTAAAAAGCTAATATTTTTGTGACTATCACAACTAAAACCTAGCTGACAATGAATATTGAATAATTACTTCAAATGTCTTTAAGTAAGTGTTGGGAATTGTTCCAAGCAAATTCTCCATGATTTTGAATAAATATTTACTGAAAATTTCTTTACATATTGTATTGTTTTTTATTTTTATTTGTAATTGTGTTAGTACATTGCAAGTTACCTTTACAGATTTTAAACAAATAAACCCGTTTCGTTAACAACTTTCCCTCTTAGAATGAAAATAGAAGGATAGGGATGAGTGTGGGGTCTAACATGCGAGAGTTCTCGCACGGGTACGCAGAGGTAGTGGGGAAAAACTTGTGCGATGGCACAACACATACTAAACTGTGACAACACAAATAACAAACTTTTTAATGTAGCTAAAGTAAAATAGTTTGAAATAAATGGAAAACAAAAATCAAATCGCGCTTGCCTACAATACTACGTGAATCAATTAAAAAACAACTAAATTTAAAATTATAGAAAGAATAGTTCAAGTTACCTGACAACTGACAACGATCGCAGTCCAAACGCACGATATAAATGTTGGCGGTATCTGAAAGTATGTACGCCCAGCTGCAAACTCATATAGCACAAAACGCCCAGCAAAAAATGTACAAAACGTCCAGCTGCAAACTCATATTGTAAATAAAACACCGTTTGATATTAAACTCGAGGTGTCGGTTCGTTAAGATATGAAAAATGCAAACATCGGCTGAGCAACATTCCCATATACCGAAGTGGGCTTACTATTGCCTACTAAATTGTTTCTAATGCTAACAAATGGTATTTACTACTCAAAGGTGAAAACGTTAGTTTATTAATGTATATTAAATAAAAATAATGTATTAACATTATCTTTTGGCTCAGAATTGTTTTTTCTTGAGTTACGTAAGGACGCAGAAAATAATTCAATACTTTTTAGTATACAAATTTTTCAATTTTCTCACCCCAGCAAGATGGCACCCTGACTCTCCAAAACCCACTCAGTTCTTCATAACAAATCAAGGAAAGTTAAATAATATTGCAATGAGTAGGTCTGTTCTTGCCCGATCCGGTATTTTTTCACTACTTTACTTGGCTTTCTCAAGAGTAAAAACATTTTCTATTATTTCACTATCAAGGAAAGCGAAAAGCTAACTCTAAAGGAAGATTGAAAATTTTCTTCAAATGTTGTTTTTAAAGAAGTATGAATTGTTCCAAGAACATATCTCTATAATGTTGAATAAACTTTAATTGAAAATTTGTTTCAAACATCAATTGCATTGTTATTTTGTTTGCTATTCTGTAAGTACATTAGTAGTTCCTCTCCTTTATGGAAAGGATAGACAAATGGATAGGGAAAGTGTGGTATTTAACATGCGAGAGTTCTCGCACGGGTACGCTGTTGTTAATTCTGCGCGTGGTGTTAAATTCCACTGTTACTTATATCTTTCCATTTCCATATTAAATAGGGAAGTTGTTAACGAAACGTATATATTTATTTAAAAAATTAAAAAGGTAACTTCCAATGTACTTACAGAATTTAAAATTAAAATAAAAACAATGAAACTGATGTTTGTAGCAAATTTTGAATAAAGGTTTATTTAGTATTATACGTAGACATGTTCTTGGAACAATTCATAACCCTTTCTTAAAAAACACGAAGTAATTATACAATCTTTCTTGACAATGATCGTTTCGCTTTCCTTTTTTTCTTTTTTTTATTTATTTCTACCTGTTCGACATATTTGTCTTTCAGGGGTTTAGGACATTACAAACAAATAACTGACGATTTGATACTCACTGGAACCTGTAGTAGGAATTATTAACAATTAAATTTTTGAAAAGGTAAATATATCTTTAGGAAATTTTGATAGTATACATCGAGGAAAATGATATCTTTGACCTAAATTGAAAGTGCGAGTCTGTTGTAAGTCATCTAATGAGTTGAAAAATTTAAGGCTTTGTGAACGAATTAAGGAGTTGATAGTGTCAATTTTCAGTTCATTATGGAGTTGAGAGTTGGGAATATTCCAGGATGCGTGAAATATTTCCCTGATGAATTTATTTTGGAGAATTTGTAATTTATTAACATGGGTTTTGGCAGCATTGGACCAGATGGGGAAGCATAAATAAGGGTAGGACGAATAATTGTGGTATATATTAATTTTGCTAAGTGAATGTTTATAGGTGATTTATAATTAATGAGGGAGTGTAATTTATAAATTTTTGTGTTAGTTTTATGTATAATGTTTTTAATATGGGCATTCCATTTAAGTTTAGTGTCTAAGAGGAGTCCAAGATATTTAATAGGTGTGTTGGGTGATATCCAGGTTATAGCTTGATCAAGAATTAATATTTCTGCAGGGGTGATTGGTTTACAGAGTGTGAAGATTTTAGCTTGACATTTATTCACGTTAATTTTAATCTGCCATTTTGAAGTCCAATTTGTATAAAGCAGAAGGTCGGATTGTAGTCTATTTTTGGCAGTTGTTAAATTTTTATGACTAATGAAGAATGCAGTATCATCAGCAAAAAGGGCTAATTCTGAGTACGTAAAGTTGGGAATATCAGAAAGATAGATGTTAAAAAGTAGAAGAGATAGACAGGACCCTTGGGGCACGCCCGCGCCAATTAAAAATAGTTGAGAAAAAGAGGAGTTAATTTTGACACGAAAAGTGCGATTAGAAAGAAAATTTTGAATTATTTTGAACAAATAAGTAGGAATTCCAATTTGGAATAATTTATAAATAAGACCATGATGCCAAATTTTGTCGAATGCTTTTTCGATGTCCAGTAATAATACAATAGTATGCTGTTTTAGGTGAAAGGAGTTTTCAATATGTTCTGTTAGTCTTTAAAAGTTGATGAGTATTTGCATGCTGATGAGTGAAGCCAAATTGAGTGGGAGGAATAATTTTGTTAATTGTAGTGAAGTGTAATAATCTGTGATGTATAAGGGTTTCAAATATCTTGGAAAGAGAGGAAAGTAAACTAATAGGTCGATAGTTCGATGGGTTTCTAGGATCTTTTTGTGGTTTACAAAAGGGAAGTACGATTGCTGTTTTCCAGGTAGTTGGAAAGTAATTAAATCTCAATGCGGAATTTAGAATAGAAGTAAAAGCAGCAATTGATCTTTTACCAAGTGACTTGAGTGTTTGATTATTGATAGTATCCAATCATGGAGATTTGCGAGTTTTTAGTGTTTTAATAATTGAATGAATTTCAGAAGGGGAAATATAATCAATATTTTGGGGAACATAAAATTTGGAAGAGAGAGAAAATTGCTAACAAGATTGTAAAAGTGAATATTAGTAGTTAAATTAGGAGTAAACATATTTTGGAAATGAAGACCTAGTAATTGAGTTTTATTGCTGTAGTGGAATGTTGTTTAAGGATTGGAATAGATGTTTTTTCTTTACAGATTCTTTTAAGAGTTGACCAGAGCTTTTTTGATTGGTGATGAATTTGTTTAATAAAGTTTTTGTACTCATTAAATTTATGTTGTTCCAGTTTAGATTTTATAATCCTAGATATTTTGTTTAGTTTAGTTTTAATATCTCTACGCCTGGTTTGTTGCCAGAATCGTCTTAGGGAGTGCTTAGTTTTAATAAGGTTAATAATAGGTAAAGTTAGAGGTTTATAATTTACGAAATTAGTTTTTGGTATATATTTAGAACTTATGTGTAAATTATGATTTATTTCATCCGTGAAATAAGTGATGTACGAGTCTCTGCCATGAGTTGATAATATATTTGTGGGGAATTGAATGCTGTTTTCAATATTTAATGTAAATGTATTCCAATTTACTTTTTGGAATATAGGAGAAGAATTAGAATAGGTGATATGAGAATTGAAATAAATGTTTATAATAACTGGATAATGATCTGAATCAAGCTCAGGTAATACGTTTTGAGTAATTGGAAGGTTTATGTTTTGTGTGATTATTATATCTAAAATATCTGAGATGATATTTTCATTATATGAATAATACGTATGCATACGGGGGCATGAATTTGAAGATTATGATTAGCAATAAATTTGTGTAATTTTATACCATTTGGATTATTATTAAGACTTCCTCGGATTTGATTTTTACAATTTAGATCTCCGAGCAGTATGATTTTGTCTGTTGTATTGTTAAATATGCTTTTAAAATATGTCAGCGGGAAATTATACTTCGGAGGCTTATACGCAACTGTAAGGTGGTAATAGATTTGATTGATATTGATTATTATTGTAATGAATTCGAGGGAGGGAGTGATAGGTGTATTTCTAAGAAAAGATTTGAGTTTGGAAGAAATAATAATAGCTACGCCACCCGATGCTATATTGTCAATTCTGTCATATCTGTATATTTTATATCCATGTAAATAAAATTTTTCATTGGGGATGAGATGCGTTTCGGTGATACATGCTATTTGGATGTTGTGGGAATAAAGAAAATGTTCAAATAATTGATGTTGCCTTTTAATTCCATTGGCATTCCAATTGAGCAGTGTTATGCAGTTAGTTTTCTTAGACATTTTGTTTGTTCAGAAGTGATTCTATGATTTGTTGAATTTGTGGTATTAGTGAAGATATAACTTGCGTAACTATTGTGGTAATTAATTGTGAGGTATTTAATGAAGAAGTGTTAATGCTATTAATATTTTGAGAATTGCGAGCTGTGTTGGAATATGTTTTTGACCAGGCATTAGGTGGTTTCTGAAGTACGGGAAAGTCTGTGTTGTGGAATGTGAAGGTTTTAGACTGTGTATTCGTATTTTCCAAATTATGTATGGTCTCTTGCGAAGTATTATTGAATTTAGAAGTTTTGTTGTTAAGTGCTTGTTTAAAAAAGGGCATCCTCTATAATTAGCAGTGTGATTCTGGTTACAGTTAACACAAATCGGAAGTGAATTTTGAGGTTTGTTGCAAAGAGAATAGTGGTGATTCTGATTACATTTGACACATCTGGGAGTTAAACGACAGTTTGCCTGTGAGTGATCAAATCGTTGACAGTTTTACATTGTATGGGTGAAGAACGTTGAGTTCTTGGTTGAATATTCACTAAGCAATGAAATAAGGTTTTCAGATGTAGAATTTCTTTACCTTCTTTGGAGTTTTGTAGGTCTAAAGCAAACGTTTGAAGAGGTTATCTGGATTTGTCGTAAAATCTTCTAACACATTATGGGATATTGTAACCTAAATAGTTCATTATAAATGTCTATTTCTGAAATTGAAGAAGGAATGTTTTTAAGCATCACAGGGAAACACTTTTTTGATGGATCTTGATATGTATAAAATTGAATGTTGTTTGATTCACTAAATTTGCGAAAGTTCCTAAAGTCGTCAATAGATGTGAACTGTATTTTTATTTCATTTTTGCGAGACTTAGTGGTGTATTCATGTTGCACAATTTTGATATATCTTGTATTAATAGCTGGTAATTTTTTTCAATCACTGTAAACGGTGGAATTTTCACTTCAGAGTTAGAGAGTTCGTTATCAGGATCGGTAGTTTCATTCAAGATGTCGTATCTGGAGTATGTTGGAATTGAATAGGTTGGTTTACATTGTTTTTGACGTTTGGCTGAATTTGCTTCTTGAAGAGGAGGTTGATTATTTGTATTACTTGAAGTGTGTGTAAAGATTGTGGAAGATTGGTTATTAGGTAGCATTTCTTCTAATCCGGGAGCAGCTTGAAGAACATTGATGGTAGTAGAAGATGTTGATTGTTGAGAAGAATTTTGAGGTTGATATATCACATCTTGAGGCAATGACTTTTGACGTTTGGCTGGATTTGTTTCTTGTAGAGGAAGCTGGCTTCTATTTGCATTATACGAAATGTCTGTGTAAATGAAGGGAGGCTGGTTGTCCGTTTGCATTTCTATCAATCCGAGAGTAGCTTGAGGTACATTGACAGCATTCGATGTTGATTGAAGAGAAGCATTTTGTGACTGATATATTATATCTTGTGATAACAAATTTTGAGATGTAATATTTTCAGGTAAGTTTGAATTATTATTCTGCATTATTTGCAGGTCTTGATGGAACATATAATTTCAATGCACAATACAGTCTTCCCGGAGGGGAAACTGTGAAACACGTACAGAGTGATGTTACAGCTGGATTTGTTTATGTCTGCAATTGATTTGAACAAATTTATGATAAATGTCAGATTTTCTTACCAGTGGCAGGCTGGTTCGCTAATATCTTGTAAATATATTGATTCTCCGTGCGAAAACAGTCCGATTACTTGGCACGGCCTTCTGGAACTCCTCGCTTTCTTGATAGTCACAAAAATATTATAAAAGCTTTTTTATTCTTGAGAAAGCAACTCAAAGTTGCCCATGCGAAAATACAGAATAGAGTAAGCACAACCCTACTCTTTGGAATATTATTGAACTTTGTTACTGAACTGACAGGTACACCCATGCAATTTAATCGCCTAGAATATAAAGTAATAGGTTTCATTTAACATACACTTGTAGATTCTGCACATCTCTAAACAGGTGGGGTAGTATTGAGAAGCCCCGGACAAGCAAAATATAATAGAATGTTCAAGAAGCTCTCGTGCTATAGATTTTGGCGCGAGGAAAGTTTCTTTGTGGCCTTCGGCTTCAAAAATTTGTCCAAGAACGCTTTGTCTAGGAATTATTCAACCAAATAGATTTTAATAATGCTATCTGAGTGTTGCGTGATGCTTTTGACGTGAATATTTAGATTCATTTTTTCAACCAATCTTTCATATTTTTAAAGTCCAAGTACAAATCGCCCAGTCTGCGTGAAGCTCCCTTTCTTTAGAGATCTCATTTATGAAGATCGGTTGCCTGTGCGCAAAACTCATTTATACCACTGAAATAATATAGGAGAGGACTTTAAATAATATAAACAATAAAACCTGAAATGAAGTAGCAGCATCTGGATTTTCATACGCTGTACCATCTATACTTCAACCTACTTTCAATGATTAACATATCGATCTGTTTAATAATAAATATGGATCTAGATCTTTACTAACTGCTCAAAAGAACAATTAAAGTACTAAATGTACAACGAGAATAGTCCTAATTTTCTTGCAAATGCTTCAACTTGTCCAAGATATGAATTAACTAGTGTAAATTTCTAATCACTCTAGGGAAACTATTATATCCAAGCATTTTCAATGCAATATCATGATCTGAACACGCCGATCTGAAAATTTCACTGAATCACTCCTGATAAAGAAAATTCTGGCACAGATAAAACAGAATCCAATGGTAACAAGACTTAGTCTTCACTCTGCAATGTACACAATAATGCATTATTTGCCAACATTGTTCTTTATTCTTTTTGACGAAGAACATCAAAAGATGTAAGAGCTCTCTTTCCATCTTAGTTTGACTTAGTTTCTAAGCTCTCTGATAATGCCCTTCTCAAATTTTCTTGAGCCTTATGCTTTATCCTTTGGATTCACTCGCAGAACATTCTGGCAATTTTGTGGAGTGGTTCCTTCCTTGAGTCTCGGTCGTCTCGTAATACACTGTAGCTCCATTCGTGACTTTTCATCACAGTGTAAGGACCTGCAGCGAATTTACATTTTATCAAAGTGAATTGCATCCACCTTCACAGAAATGAAATCGTATAAACAAGATAAAACAATTATTTCTCTTGAATGATTTATGTTATGTCTTTAAAATCAATTACACCAGAAAAAATAAACAATATTGCGAAAGAAATGCAGGCCTATGCTTTGATTAAATTTCATTTTTAATTCATGATTTTTAAAAATTCTCTCTTGAATAGCCCTATCCATGAATGTATATTAACTTAAACTAGCGTACCCGTGCGAGAACTCTCGCATGTTAAATCCCACACTTTCCCTATCCATTTGTCTATCCTTTCCATAAAGGAGAGGAACTACTAATGTACTTACAGAATAGCAAACAAAATAACAATGCAATTGATGTTTGAAACAAATTTTCAATTAAAGTTTATTCAACATTATAGAGATATGTTCTTGGAACAATTCATACTTCTTTAAAAACAACATTTGAAGAAATTTTTCAATCTTCCTTTAGAGTTAGCTTTTCGCTTTCCTTGATAGTGAAATAATAGAAAATGTTTTTACTCTTGAGAAAGCCAAGTAAAGTAGTGAAAAAATACCGGATCGGGCAAGAACAGACCTACTCATTGCAATATTATTTAACTTTCCTTGATTTGTTATGAAGAACCGAGTGGGTTTTGGAGAGTCAAGGTGCCAGCTTGCTGGAGTGAGAAAATTGAAAAATTATTTGTTTTCTAAAAAGTATTGAATTATTTTCTGCGTCCTTACGTACCTCAAGAAAACAATTCCGAGCCAAAAAATAATCAAACTAAAGTTTTCACCTTTGAGTACTAAATACCATTTGTTAGCATTAGAAACAATTTAGAAGGCATTAGTAAACCCACTTCGGTACATGGGAATGTTGCTCAAACTATGTTTGCATTTTTAATATCTTAACGAACCGACACCTTGAGTTTAATATTAAACGGTGTTTTATTTACAATATGAGTTTGCAGTTGGGCGTTAGTGTACATACTTCCAGATACCGCCAACATTTCAATCTTGCGTTTGGACTGCGATCGTTGGCAGTTGTCGGGTGACTTGCACTATTCTTTCCATAATTTTAAATTTACTGTTTTTTAATTGATTCACGTAGTATTGTAGGCTAGCGCGTTTTGATTTTTGTTTTCCATTTATTTCAAGCTATTTTACTTTAGCTACTTTAAAAAGTTTTTTCTTTGTGTTGTGCCATAGCACAAGTTTTCCCCCAGTACCTCTGCGTATATATACCCGTGCGAGAACTCTCGCATGTTAGACCCCACACTCATCCCTATTCTTCTATTTTCATTCTAAGAGGGAAAGTAGTTAACGAAACTTGTTTATTTGTATCTATACTACTTACTACTATCTACACTACTATACTTTTATTTGTATCTATAAAGGTACCTTGCAATGTACTAACACAATTACATATAAAAGGTAAGACCAGGGTTTAGGGTGGCGCGGTTCCTTTGGTTCACTGATCCGGTTCACTATGGAAGAATCGACTCAGTGAACCGAATTCTTGTTTACTATTCGCGTTGAACATGGTAACGTAATAAATGTCTTTGAAAACACATTCTATTTAAGAAGCGCGCGTACTTGAACATTCTTTACTACTTAAGCCTCTCATTTTGTGTTACTTATGCCACTCGTCTATTTAGTTAAGGAAATGCTACTTATTACATTGCTCTATAAGCCACAGAATATAAATGGGAAAAGTATAACTCACGTAGTTGTTGGAATTTTTATACATTTATTTTAAGTTATGAAACAAAAATATAAAAACAACAACAATAATAATAATAATATAATCGTAGAATTTTAAGAACCTGAAACAAAAAAAGGATTTTTAAAAAATAATACAATATAAAATAAAACCAATATCAAATAATATTAATAACTCACTATTAAATAGAATGATAGATAAATAACGAAGGAAATTGAATAAAAGCGAAGAAAAATTTGTTGAAACAGCGTAATTTCTATAACAGAAAAACATACTTTTAAAAAGAATACAAACTAAAATTTATAAAAACCAATAGGAAGTAAATACTAATAACTCACTTTTGAATGCAATTGAACGATGAAAAAAAATTAATATAAACAGGAACTCATAAATTTAAACAAAAAAATTAACGTTGAAAAAGATTTTTTAACATCACAATTGCTGTAAAAATAAATTCACATTTAAAATAAATTCTATTTCACAAACTCATACTACTTAAACTTTTGTTATTGGGGGGCTATCGCCCCCCAAACCCCCCATTTTAATACGAATAGACCAACTCGTTTGTTTTTTAAACCAATTCTACTTAATATGTTAAAGAAAACGGAATTTTAAAAGAAAAAATCCACTCACACAGTCGTTGAAATTATACAATTTTAATAGTATTACCACTACCATAGTAATACTGAAAATTAGTGTAGTATCTCGGCACGAATTACACCCTCATAACACGAAAAAAACGTCAAGCTTGTTTCTGAAAAAAAACCCTACTTTTTACGAACTGAAAAAATTAGTAATAAAAAATAACTTGTTAAGCTAATAAAATAAATACAAATATTTAAAATCAATTCTATTTCACAAACACATACTACTTACATGTTTTTTAATGGGAGACTTGCACCTCTCAAATCCTCCATTTTAATACTAAAAACAAACTCGTCTACTTTTTAAAGCAAATACTACATAATATGTTAATCATAAATAAATCCTGCATTTACATCTTCCATCACGGTAGACACACAAAATCTATTAAAAGATGTCTTGAAATACGAAAAAACACGAAATACCACTTTTCTAATCGCACTAATCCCATTAAATAGTGCCAGTAAATAAATTTGTTGTTATGGGAACAACTGAAATCGACATTACTAGAAGGCTTTTTAAAATCTAAAACCATGTCTGTACTAATATTTGAGTTCAAACAGCAATGAAATCAGCTTAGAAACAAGTTTAATTCAACAAAAACAAGTGTAGTGAAGTGTAATTTTCAATGTGAAGTGAAGTTGTTTTAAAAGTGTCGTGATGAAGAAGAAATTTTTCGTAAAATATGCAATTGCTCATTTCTTGTATATTTATGCTTTGACCCATCAAAGCTAATCAACCCGAAGATAATTCACTTTAATTTATCGCCACCTCTGAAGTGAACCGTAAGTGAACCGTGGCGAACGATTCACGAGAGTGATTCACTAAAGGAACCAAAGGAACCGCGCCACCCTAAACCCTGGTTCAACCCATATAAAAATAAAAAACAATGCAATTAATGTGTAAAAGAAATTTTCAATAAAAATTTATTCAATATCATGGAGAATTTGCTTGGAACAATTCCCAACACTTACTTAAAGACATTTGAAGTAATTATTCAATATTCTTTGTCAATTAGGTTTTAGTTTTTCGTGATAGTCACAAAAATATTAGCTTTTTACTTTTGAGAAAACTATGTGTCTGAACCCGTTGACTTGAAAATTTCATCGAATGATAACGAAAATATTGGTACGGGTAAAACACAAACACAGTCTTCACTCTTCACTGAACACCCACATCCTTCCACAATTAAGTACACAGCACTTATAGACCATGAAAAAACGTTAATTGAATAGTTTCACTACACGCATAAGAAACAATCTTCATAGGTGTAGGTATCAAGCAACTATAATAGTACTTCTAGTTGTTGCTGGAGAGCAAATATTGAATTAATGATTATGCAAATAAACCTCGTCAGACTGCACAAACTACGGTGTTGACAGAAAGCGTAAATAAAGATTGTCCTAAGCGTGTCACACAAAAATTGCTACCAGCAGGAAGGGCTGAAATATAGAGGTGGCCTTGATAGTATTGAAGCGTGGAACCGAAAAGTTAATTGAATGAATTGGAGAATGTCTCATCTTGTAGATTATGGTGTGGAAAACGTATCTTTGAGGCCTTTTTACTTTTTAAGGCCCTAAAACGCTTCGTTTATGAGTTATTTGCCGATATAGGTTGAAATGTGATGCGGGTTGCATTTTACATGAATATTTCGATGCGGTGTTTTAAAGAAATCATCCATATTTTTAAAGTCAAAATGGAATTCGTCAAGTCTCCGTGAAATTCTCGTTCTTTGGAGCCCTCATTTAGAAAGATTGGTTGCGTGTGAGAGCCGGAACCCAAAGGTATACTACTGAAATAATACGGGAGACGATTGCATAGCATTGCTAAGCGCCGGACCAGCAAAAATGTAATATAATATCCAAAAGTGTGATATCCTATAGATGACAGCATGAGGTATGTTTCTTTGAGGCCATCGGCCTCAAAAGTTTAGTTTTTTAAGGCCCTAATACACTTTGTTTAGGAGCTATTTAACTCTACGTATCTTGACATGCAGTCATGTGATGCGGGTTGCATTTGAAATGAATATTTCGATGCTGTTTTTTTCAACAAATCCTTTATATTTTTGTAGTCAAAATCCAATTCGTCACGTCTCCGTGAAATTCTATTTCTTTAGAAAACCTCATTTATAAAGGTTGGTTGCGTGTGAGAGCCGCAAAGGAAAGGTATACTATTGAAATAATACAGGAGACGATAAAACTGGATGTTAGTATATTCTAACCGCTATCAAGTGTGGATAGCCGCGTTTACAACGAAATCGGCCACCTGCTCTGGCAGAACTCGGGGCAAGAACAAGTTTCAAACAAAACTTCTTATTGCCATTGGAAGCGTAGAAGAGAGGCATAGATTTATAAATTTCTATGCACCGCAAATTAACGGAAAGACGAAAGACCTCACCCATTTTGTGAGTGACCAGCGCCTATAACAGACGTTCGACTAACGAAGAACGACGGAGCACGTTTTTCGCAAAACACTCTATAAGAGGTAACTAGCGCAAATTTTATTATGCTAAATTACTGAAGAGCGAGTAAATAATAGTCTGAAATCGCAATACGTTGAATATGTGTATATTTATCCAATGTAAGAATTGAAAAGCAATTCAAGACGGATTTTTGCCACGAGGCACAATTTCGTCATGAGGGGATTGCAACTAATATAATTACGTTCTTGCCAAAGTTTTTTTTTGTTATTTGTGGTTTATCTTCACTGTCAAACTAATACGTCGCGCATCAACAGAAGAAATTGTCCATCCGGCGCTAGACGGAGCAGACGGCGATACTTCGAGGCCACCCGTAGCTGTTCACAGTTCGTTAAACTTAAGCGACGAAGGAACGATCACACCGTGCGAGCTACGCGGATCCATTCCGGTATTCGTGAGTTCAAACGCTCTGTTAAGAATTATTTCATAGTAGTTTTCCCTCACAGAGAACTGAAAGCTATCCTATTGGTGTTATAGCGCAGAGAAAATAGGCAATTTTTTTAAGTAAAATTAAAAGTCAAATATTAATTGAGTTCTTTAATTATACTGTCGTAATAGAACGCAGATGATTTTTGGTTACAATCTTTGAATCATGACAAGTTAAACATTCTATAAAATGAAATGGCCATGTTGATAAGAGTTAACGAAATATTAATTTCACATAATTTTTAAGTATTTTTCAAGTATACATTCTAGATTTTGAAAGCCTTGGTTTTTCATTTAATAATCTCAGTAAAAGAGGGATACGAAAATAGAGTAATTAATTTCTAAGGGAATTAACTAAGTTAATAATCTGACTGTACAGATCAAGAAATTGGAAACTGTCACAAATAGCAATGTTCTTTGGTGTAATTTTTGTGAGTATTCTTTTGTGTGAATAGTGTACATAAGTGAAACTATTATTGTGTATGTGTAAATTTCATTTCAGGAAGTGTGTTATTTGTTCTGTTTCATTCTATTATCATGGTATGTGTGTGATAAAACTTTTATAGTGAAGAAGGCCATGCTTTGAATAGGTGGATCATATACTGTTAATTTCACTAAATTCAGTGTAATATTTGTTTGTATAGAATATACTCTCCTGGTTAAACTCATTTTGCACCAAAATTTTCTTATTCTTGGTATAAGGTCAATCCATTTTAAATGGTCCAGCACTGGTCGCTCGACCATCTCGAAAAAATTTCATATTTTGTACATAAATCTCCTTATGTTTTGGCTGTTCAAAACCATCTTTAACTTTTGTTTACTTTTACTTTTGTTTGTTCAAATGGCGGCCATTTTTGTTTCGCGCCGTGCGCCATTTTTCGCGTTCGCAGACATTTACTCTTTCCTAAATTGCTCAGCTCTCGGTTGTTCTAGCATTTTAGAACAAACTAATGGTGCTACAGAATGGCACAGACTTTCCCGTATTAGTTTTCTATTTCCTTGGGTCTTCGCTACCTATTCGGAATTGCCACAGACTCTTTCTTGCCAGCTACCATCTATCACCGCCAAAAGTACATTTTTTTCCATTTTCTTAATTTTTTCGGTTTCCTATTGGTAGAACGAAAATATTAATTTTAGAATATTAAAGAACACAAAAACCTAGCCATAAATGGCAATTTCTTTTAAAAATTTTGTGCCTTTTAAGAGAAAATGGCGTTTTAGCACTACTAAAAATGCGAAATTTGAAGCTCATTTTCACAGAAAATTTTTGAGTTTTCAAAATTCTTTATTCGAAGTTATTTAAAGCACTTACACTCAGAAATATAATAATCTTTAGAAATTGCGGATAATGTGCATATTAAAGATGTGAGAGATCTTTCAAAAAATTTACATTTATATAATTTTTGAAAAAACAAAAAATAACTCAAAATAAACTTTACGTCATATTAGTAGTAGTAGTAGTAGTAGTAGTAGTATTAGCGAGGTTCTTTACAGCTGACGCCGCTTCTCGCATCCTAGTCGCCACGTCCTTCGATCTTCCCAATCTTCCTCTTGAAGATCTCGTTCCTTCATTGCCTTTTCTATCTCCTTTTCCCATGTTTTTCTCGGTCTGCCACGTTCCTGTTTCTTTGAGGTAACCATTTCAAAATTTTCTTAGGCCACCCACTTTCCGTCATCCTTTGGATATGACCATACCACCTCAATCTTTTAGCATCAACTACATCCATTATATCAATATTAATACCCATTTGATTTTTTATGTCAACATTGGGGACTTTATCCAGGAGTGTAAGGCTACAACAGCGTCTCCAGTAGTTCATTTCCATTGATTTTAATTTTTGTTCTTCGCTCTGATTAAGAATCCAAACTTCTGAGCCATATGTACATACTTTCAACCAGTGATTTGTATATTCTTATCTTTGTCTTGTTCGTTATTTTTTGGCTACACAAAACATTATTCAGCAGTCTTGTCACTACTCTCCTTGAGAGATCCTATGTTTTACTTCTTCTGCACATCCACCTTCCTTTGATATATGTACACCAAGGTACTTATAAGCTGCTGTATTTTTAATACACCTGTTCCCAATTACTAAATTAGTCCCTTGTGCTCCCGCAACAACATAGGGCCTATTCAGTTTTCAGTGGATTCATAGTCAAACCCCAAGCTGTATATTCCTCATTTAGCTTTCTTAGCATGTAATCTATATCTTGTTCATCTTCGGCAAGAATAAACCTGGTCATCAGCGAAGTGAAGGGTAAAAAATTTATCATTGTCAACTTCTATCCCCATGTTTCGACATTTACGTCTCCAATTTTCAAGAGAAGCGTTTAAATATATTTTGAAGAGAGTAGGTGCTATACAGCATCCTTGTCTCAGACCTTTAGAGATGTTAATTGGATTCGTTACCTTTCTTCCAATTTTGATGCAGCTTGTCATATCATTGTAAAGGTTTTGAATTGCTGTTATTAATTGTATATTTATATTTTGATGTCTGAGAACTTCCCACAATTTTTCCAATGGAACATTGTCATAGGCCTTTGTGAGATCTATAAAGACCATATGTGTCTCTAAATTATGTGCCAGCCTCTTATATATTATTTGATGAAGGCAAAATATTCCATCAATGCAAGATCTTCCTGCCCGATAACCATTTTGTTCTTCAACATCCTTGATTGTGTTTTCTAATCTCATCTTTATAATTTTCCCGTAAATTCTAGAAACAGAATTTGTTACACCTATTGGTCTGTAATTTGTACATTCTTTACAATTTCCTTTTTATATATATAATATAATATATAATTTATATATATTGAGACGAGTCGTGGATTGACTCTACACGAAATTAAGAATAAATATAAGGGACCGGGATGCTTGTTCGGGAATGGGCTTCGGTTACGTTCATGCATGCACTAGAAAATGTAGTTGACTAATTTTCCTTTTTATTATACCCATAGTTGTTTTACAATTAGGTGGCTTTTGATGTTCCTTATTCTATGCTTAGCTTCATTAGAAAACAATGAAAGAAATCTCGATATAGTGGTTTTACAATTAGGTGGCTTTTAATATTCTTTATCCTATGCTTGGCTTCATTAAAAACAATAAAAGAAACCTCGATATAAAATTAACATCATTCAAGGGCAAACTGCCTTTCCCTAGCTACCCTTCCCACCCTTCTACCTGCGCCGTTCCAACCTGAGAAACGAATTCCTCCACTGCTCTTCCGCTGGCGAGCCGGCACAGGGCGCCGCGCTGATGTATTCGGGCCTCTTCGTCTCGCCGGGAGGGCCGACGAAAGGGGAGGGAGGTCCCACCACGCCGCCTTGGTTGCTCGCCTCGTCGGCCAGCCGTCCGCGCGCCGTTCGCCGCCAAGCCCTTCGGGAAGACTCGTTAGCTTCGGCCGCATTCGGGAGACCGGAGTCCCTCCGCCACCGTTCCCACGCCACTCCCGGTCGTCGTCGTGCTATCCAACGCTGCTGCAATGTTACTACAGTGTTCGCCCGCAAATTCCAACTCCAGCAATTATTCTAGTCTATGGCTTACCGGATTCACTAATATTCAGCTCGACCACGGATGGATTGTTCCGTTTTCTCTCCCACTTCCATCACTTTACCACGATCTCTTGGTCGATGTGTCTTGCCTCACTTCTCGAGTCACAATTCCGCATCCGTTACTTAAGGCTCGTTTATACGGAGAGAGTTTTCTCTCCTAACTCTCCGGAACTGGTTAGGAGACACCAGGAGATACGTGTAAACTCTCAGGAGAGTGATCCTCTCTCCGGAGACATGACGTCACAAGAGATTTTCGAAGTCTCCACGAGAGAGCAGTGTAAAGACTCTGGTATCGATGAGAAATCGTATCTCCTGGGAGATAAATAGTATTCAAAGAGAGTTGGAAGACTTTTTGCTCTCTTGGTATGTGTCCACGTGCTCGATCAAGCTATTCTGCGTCTGTCGGTGTCTGTGCGACTTTCCGGTGTGGTCCGTGAATTTCTGTTCATCGGGGGAAATTGTACACCGGAATTATATATAAATATGACAAAGTCCTTCTGGAGTATAAAAATGACAAAGTCCTTCTGGAGTTGAAAACATACGAGTTTTTTGTACATAACTTTATCCTCCTTTATATCCTTTATAATAATAGTAATAATAGTATTTGTATTATAATGCATATTTCCTTTAATAAATAAAATCTCCAAATTACGAATTAATTGTGAAATTTGTTATATGAAACTATAATTAGGCCTTCTCTTTCCTACGCCTGCCATATATGGTATAATGCTTCTACTAGCAATACTTAATAAATTCTTTCGCAAAATTTTACATGCTCCCTAATTTATATCAAATACACAAATTTACAGAGAATTAAAAGATTGATTCTTTCAAATCATTTATGCTTAACTTCATTGAAAAATTTCTACAACAAATTATCAACTTCACCCATTTTCAAAACTTTACATTCGATCAAAACTATTTTCTCGAATCTGATCACCTTTTCGAAAATATCTTTTTAGTGATTCATAAATTAAAACTTGTTTTATTTTGTCACTGGAAAATTGTAATGCAATTGAACAGGTAGCAATTTTTTTTTAAATTCTCTTCCTGCAATTCTGCCATCAAAGTTTTATAACTACTCAGCTCTTCACTACTAAGCTCACACTTGTCTCTTTCATTTCCTCCGTTTCTTCAAAATTATTAAATTGACGCAGGTAGCTGCAAGAGTTGTCACTTTCTAACCTCAAACTGCTCGCCGCTGCTCACCAGCTGCTTATTCAACATGGCGGCGCCAAAGAACATCCAGAGACATTTGTATCAAGTGTAAACGGCAAGGAGATACTTTCCGGAGAGATCTCAGGAAACGACTCTCCCGTGAGTTAGGAGACTCGCGTTTCGGGAGATATTTCGCATCGTGTAAAGCCTTCTGAGAGAGTTTATCTCTTAACTTCATGAAAGTTAGGAGACTTTGTCTCTTCGTGTAAACGCACCTTTTACTTTATGTAGTCAAAACTCTCCTAATTCTGCGGCACCACGCCTACGTGCATTACTTTCACCATCGACAGTCTGAGTCACTTCATCCGTCTTCATCCGAGGCACTTGTCTTCCCCCTTCGCGCGTTTGTACTCCAGAAACTTTTCTCCACTACCGTGCACATCCGCACCCTAGAACGTTCTCTCTCTTACTGCCTGCGCCTTGCCGCCCTCGGCCCCTCGCGCCGAACCGACTCCGACTCCGGTTCTCTCCCTTACACGACTCCGAGGCGCGCCGGCTGCTGCCGCATAGTTTGAATTCATAGTCTATCGGAACGCATTGTTATCACCTCCGTGATAACAATTCGTTTCAATATATATATATATATATATATATATATATATATATATATATATATTTGTGATATACGCTGTCTTCCATTCTGTAGGGACATCTCCACCTCTTATCATACAGCTGAAAATAAAAGCTAATTGCTTGAATAATACATCTGGGCTATTTTTTATTAATTCTATTGGTATACCATCTGGTCCAGCAGATCTACCATTTTTTTCCCGCCTGTGCCTGTCGGAATTTATGCTGGGCTGTTCGACGTACCTGCGATGGCGGGTGCGCTGAGCGGCGACGACGGACATTGCCGGTCCCAAGCCCGGAAAAGGAGGAGGGTCTCTAGTGTGGCATTACTTCCACTTACTTGTGACACACTACTATCTTCTATCCTATTTTGTCACTCTAGATATCTTGTGTTTTCAACCCCGACGCTATTAGGTTTCGAGGACTAGGGAGTCATTCATTTTCTATTCTTCTCTTCCCTCTTACTTTATCTCCTTACTTCTCTACTCTTCTCTGCTATCCATCTTTATTTCTCCTTCACAATCAGGGGAGGAGGGTCTCTTTAGCCATAGAGAAGGCAACATTCCTAGGGCAAGGAAAGCCTGAAGAAAAATTCCCTGGCCCTCCAGGTTGGGGGTTGAAGCATTGGGCCTGCCCCCCATTCTTTGTAAAACCCTGTGTTATCACAGTCATTGCAAAAATTACTAGTAACTTGCCTCTAAATAAACCTAACAGACGACAACTTAAGCAAAAAAAAGGAAAATGATTTTTGAAAACTGTAATATTCAAGGTCTAGCCACAAAACAAAAAAAAGTACTTGAAGAGGTACAGAGATTTAAATTAGATATTATAGTTTTAACGGAGACAAAAAAGAAGGGAAAGGGATGTGAAAAATTGGATAATTATATCCATATATTCAGTGGAGTTAACAAGGAAGAACGAGCAAAGGCCGGTGTCTCAGTTCTGATAGATAAAAAATGGTCAAACAGCATTAAAAGATGAAATCAGAAACATGAAAAATTGATATTAGTGGAATTAAAACTGAAAGGATACAAAGTTGTAATAATTGGCGCATATGCTCCGACAGATGATAAAAGGGATACGGAAAAATTAGAATTTTATCAACAATTGACTGCTGCTTTAGAAGAGATTGGAAATAGAAAAGAAATAATTATATTAGGGGATCTGAACGGTCGAACTGGAATAAATGAAAGTAGCAATGTAATTGGAAGATACGGAGAACCAGTAACAAACAATATTGGGCATAGATTGATAGAATTATGTGAAGAATATAATCTTCGTATTCTAAATGGATTTTTCAAACATAAAGATATACACAAGTTTACTTGGACACAAACTACTAGACAGTTGAAGTCAATTATCGACTATGCCATTTGTAAAATCTCCACTAAATTAAAATTTGAAGATGTCAGAGTATATCGATGAGAAGAATGTGGCTCAGATCATCACTTGCTGAAAGTAGTACTGTATTTTCCATACTCTAATGACAGCAAAGAAACTTCGACGATAGACGAAAATATGCTCCAAATTGATACAAAACAATATAATTTTTAAAAAATAGAAAATAATTCCATTAAATTTATGTTTAAAATACAACTTTCAATAAAAATAAATGAAATTTCCATTTTCCCGCTTTGAATATGTATGAAGAAATAAAAAATAAAATCCATGAAGTAGCAAACGAAATCTTGGGAGAAAAGGAAAAGATAGAGGGTGATTTCAATAAGAGTCCCTAGTGGAATAAAGATATTAAAAAACTAGTAGATATTAAGAAGAACCTGTACCACAAATGGCTTTCAACAAAACAACAAGATGATACATGAAACTAAACAGAGAGGTAAAAAGAAGAGTAACGAAAGCAAAAAATGATGCATGGCAACACCAATGTGAAAGAATAGAAAAGTACTTAGGCGCCTCTCGGTCAAAACAAGCATGGAAAACGCTTAAAACCATGAAGAACAACTGGAACGAAAAATTTCATTTACAAATTATTCAGGTTCAAGAATGGAAGGAATATAATGAAAAAATGTTCCGAGAAGATCGGACAGAGTTCTTGAATGTAACATGAACTGATGTAGATTGTAATGAAAGCATTAATGAAATCAGTGTGAAAGAAGTCCAAGAAGCTGTAAGATCGATGAAAAATGACAAAAATGTCATATTAAAGAGTGTAATTATCACTATTCGTTATAAAAGTTTCAAGAAACAATTTGCAGCCATATATGAGAAAATGGCGTTTGAGCATTTCTGAAAATGCCGAAATTTGAGCTACTTTTCACAGAAAACGGTTGTGTTTTCGAGAAACTTTACTTAACATTATTTAAAGCATATATGCTCATAAATATAATAATGTGAAAAAATCGCAGAAAATGTAAATATTAACGACGTGGGAAACAAGTAAAAAAAATTACATTTTTGTAATTTTTGAAAAAAAACAACCGATAGAGCAATATGGCTTTTATGCCATCTGATAGAGTACATTTACCACTATCCCTACCGAAAGTGTAAAGAAAAACTTTGGAGCCGTTTTTGAGAAAATCTTGTTTTTGTAATTTTTTAAAATTGCACATATTGCACGCAATATTGCGCGAAAATACTAAAATTTTCAAAAAAATGTAGATGACCTTCAAGAAAAAACTCACTATGAAGAAAACAATTTTTTCAAGGAAAAATCTCTATCTTCAATTTTGTAGTTCCAGAAAGACGCCGTAAAAATTTTAAAGTTTGGCAATTTTCAAAAATTCAGAGTTATCCGTGAAAATCGGACCTATGCCGTGTAAATAACTGTATTTTACTCTATTCATACAAGAAAAAATTTGAGCCATTTTGGAGAAAATTTTGGAAATCCCCGGGGGGCTTCATATAAAGTACCCCAAATTTTGAAGAATCTTTTTCAAAATCTCAAAGCTTCGACTAGAAACAGATCGAACGGGACCATTTTGGAAGAAATCGTAAGTATGGTTTAGGCGCTAACAGTGTTCACAGACGGACAGACGGACGGACAGACAGACAGACAGACAGACGTTTTCCTTTCAATTGGTTTTTTTCGGTATCAAGGATCCACAAAACAGAGTTTCTGGCTACAGCACGTGTTATGGGATTTTTTTCTTAATTTAGCAACTGGTTTTATCTACTTTTTCCTTTTCACGGCCCGGCAATTAATTTTTCTCCGCCGAAAATTGGCCATTTTTTCGCGCAGCATTACATAACTTTCCCTATACTACGTATATCACTCCGTGTATACGTACGTATACGGAAAAGTAAAAAGTAACTATACTGTTGTGTGTAAAAGCACAGAAAAAATTAAGGCTTAGATTCTAATATTTCTTTGAAAAATTACTCTCTGAAAATCGAATTTCGTTCATTCGCGTTCCGTAGATTTCGTAGCAAATATTTCCCAAATAAAAACATAGAAAATAGGTAAATAATCAATTTGCAGGCCAAAGTATGCTGAATCGAATGCTTTTTATTCTAGAATGCTAGAACAACCAAGAGCTGAGCAATTTAGGAAAGAGTAAATGTCTGCGAACGTGAAAAATGGTGCACGGCGCGAAACCAAAATTGCCGCCATTTGTAAACCAGGTACAATAAAAAAGTTAAAAATGGTTTTGAACAGCCAAAACATAAGGAAATTTATGAACAAAATATGATTTTTTTTTCGAGATTGTCGAGCCCAATTTATTGGATTCTGGACCACTTAAAATGGATTGACCCCCTATAGTAAAACGAACCCAACCCATTATAGGAACAGGATAAATGCTGTAGGAAGGGAAAGGTACGTCCATCGATGCCATCTACTCATCGAGTGAAGGTAGATTACTCATATCACCTGATCTATTAGAAAATAGGTGGGTTGGTGATAATATAGTATATTTAAGAGCTAAACTCCGTTCGACCGATCTCCATGAAAGATGGCACTTCTACGTGTTTTTTCACCCAGAAGGTTTATGTGCTGTTAATTTTATTGTAACTCCACTACATGGCACTGTAGAACAAAAATATAAATATTCACGTCAAATGCAACCCGCAACACACTCGGCAGCATTTTAACTCTGTATCGTTAAATAACTCCTAAACGAGGTGTTCTAGGGTCTTAAAAAGTAAAATTTTGAAACCGAGTGCCTCAATGAAATTATTTCGATACCGTAAACTACGGAATGAGCTCTTCTCGAACATTCTATTACATTTTTGCAGGTCAGGCGCTTCCCGATATTACCTCACATGCTCAGAGAAGTGCAGAATCTGAAAGCAAATATGAATTAGAGGGACAGAAAGCGGCAGAGGAAGATACACACAGAAACAGACAGACAGGAACTGGGTGAGAGAAGGAGGGAGAGACAGTGAGAAAGGGAAATGGGAGGGGAAAGGGAGATGAAGGGCAGAGCAACGTCTGCCGGTTTTTCCTAGTATTATAAAAAATAGGAGAGAGAGAGAAGAAATTTGAGGTATTCCAGCATGGATATTATAATCAGTAGAAAATAATGTTGTTAACATGAACTTGAAATTTACAATGCAATAAAAGCCTTGAGACATTTTTTTGTAAATAGATAGAAATCCAAATATTACAAGTTTATAAAGTGAACAATTCTTTATACTTTATACACATTCCTTATCAAATGCTTTTTCAACATCTAAAAATAACGCAAATGTAAATTGTTTCTTTTGAAAGCTGGTCGCCATAAAATTTGTATTTCTTAACAAATTGTTGATTTGTAGAAAAACTAGGTCCAAATTCATAATTTGTAAGTAAATAAGTTTGATTAATAAATATAATAACTGTCATTTAAATTGAGACAGTAAAAGGAATGCGATTTTATATAACAAACACCTGCTTTGCCTTATCTAGATCCGCCCTGGTTTGCACAGGCGCGTCCCTTTCCCTTCTTGCACGACTTCACCCACCTTCCCAGCTCCAACTCCCTGCTCCTCCCCTCCAATCCAACCCCCCAGCAAACCCCCAGCGATTTTAAATGGGGATTATTTAGCGTACACGTATTAAAACGGTATTCTTATTTTTTTATTTTATGACTTTTTCTGAAGTAACAAAACAACAATTATTTTAAGCGATAAGGATTTATACATCCCCTGTCTCTGTTGCGTAACTGATATGGACATGCATTGTTCTACAATTTAGATGATTTATCTGCCCATCTCTCTGCTTTAGCGATGTAATTAGCACTTAAAAGAGTATGCTAGATTTAATGAAAGTAAATATTTTGTTATGTGATTGATATTACGTTTTTGTTTAACGTAGATATGACGTAAATCAGCTATTACGGCGTCATCCAGTCGGGAGCTTAAACATCATCAGGGTGACGTCATTGATTTACGTCATGCGCCTCGTTAAAAATAAACCATGTTAGCACTCTGTCAAATTATAATAAATTATAAAGTTAATACCTGTATTCGTTTCTGTTTTGCCATTGAGAACCTTCTTCATTTCGAAATGAACTTACGATGGGTTCCTCTTCAACAATTCTTATCGAACCTTTAGAAGAAGATTGTTGCATGAGTCCGGGTGATATTGAAGTACATAATGGTAACACGACGAGAACCGACGCGAAGTTTAATCGAAGGTTCATGGTTCCACTAAGAGTAACCGAAAAAAATCTGGCCACCCGCTTTATAAAATACCGTTTCCCACTCCTATCGAAAGACAAAGAATCAGAGTCGTAATATTGATTTCCATTTTATAGTGTCAGCTTGTGCTAAATAATAAGTACGGTGTTTATCAGTGTACTATCATTATATTCTCGAAACTGCTACTGGAAACATGTAGTCTGATGACTTATAGCGTTACCAAGATCATGTTTCCGCTCAAAAGATTACGCGTAATATAGTGTAATGCTTTGAATTTCCTATTATATCTATAGCATTACGAGCAATCAAAGAATGATTGATTAATGAATCAAATCAAGGTATTGAATCATCAATTGATGATTGAATCAAAGCAAAGTACGGTATATGTCCAATATATGAAGATAATGGTAATTATCTTCATTTATTGTACATTATTCATACTTGTTTCAAAATAATGACTATTTTTAATGACTATTCGTCAGGGAGGAAAATCAATAAAAATAAGATTATATTATCAAAATGGGCAATAACAGATCTGTGTATTACGAAGAATAATACCAATGAAGAAATTATTAATGAAAGGGCAAAATTAGTTTAATATAGATGATATCAAATTCTGTTATGTTACAACTTATACTTGTTATGTAAAAGTATGTTTCGTATGATTTAATTTTTAAATTCCACTTATACATAGGTATATACTGTGACAGTTCACATGTGGTTTATTTAAGAAAACCATGTTTGCAAATATAATTTCCACAAATGGAAACTATAGTATTCTCGTAGTGACAAGAGACGGCGCAATGGCTTTGGAACTGTGTGTGTTATTACGCGAATATCGCATAATTTCGCAAAGTCCGAGCCAGCTAATGTAAACAAATAAAACAGTTTATTTTATGTGATGTGCAAACAAGAATTACATGGTAGAATAGCATTGAATTTAGAAAATTTCATAGCACGAAGTGACAATAGACAATTGAATGTTACGAACCGTGTGAATAATAGGGAAAATCACGGAAAATAATGAAATAAAGACAGTTTTGAGGCTTTCAAGGAAACGGAAGTTTTCAATTAAATTTTGCCGATGAATTTTTTAAGAGCCGGACGTAGACAAATAAGCAAACAAAATTAGAAAACGCGATTTCCGCTTTAGAACATGGTTTTAGACAAAAGACGGGACAGTTTTTTGTTCTGAAAGTTTCGTGGTGAACACAGATCATCAGTCAGACGAGAAGTAATTTCGATGGTGGGACGCATCGTGCTTGCGTGAAAGATGATCAGTACTCTCGATGGAGGACGCATCGTTGTGCGAGAGATGCTAAATAGTTTCGTAGTCTGAATGGGATTCGAACGTGAGTGCCGGGATTCGAACGTGAAGTGTTATGCCACGCTGTGGTTTTATCTGGTGAAATGGATTGCAGATCTTCGGCAGCCGTGGGAGAAATAGAGTTGTGATCGGTGACGGGACTTCCAGCATTGGAACTTACAGGGAAGGGAAACAACTTTCTTTATGTCGACTGTTTGGAAACACGGAGTTTATATCAAGGACAAGTTTTGTTTAATTTATTAAGAACTAAAAAAAGAAAGAATTTTATTAAGTAATGATAACTCTAAACGGCCGTGCTAAAAAGGTATATGCGCGCAGAGCGAATGAATTGTTGAAATGTTAAGTACGTGTGTGAAAGTAATATTTTGTTGTTATTGTTTTAAGTGTTTTTGTTTTTTTCGTAAGTGTTAAAATATTGCATTGAATATTTTACGAATAAAGTCAACTGACAAAAAATATAAATAATTTCAGGAAAACAGTAAATGAATAAATTCATATGCCATTATTGGTGGCTTTTAAAACTGAACATCGTGTGTTTCATTGGCCCATAGTAGTATCCTGCTATATCGATATGCACCGTATTCTGTATAGGTGGCTCCGCACCCCACGATCCTATAAACTTCCGCAACGGTTCAGGTGGTGGGTCATATGCTCGTGCATAGCTTTGCATTTTTAATTAGTTAAATGATATTGACGGCAGTTAGAAAATTCACCCCACCCATGCCCATAAGCAAAATTAGGATTATAAGCCGTTTACAGTGGCACGCCAAGGTCGGCGAATTAGAGCTTTGTTTGTGTTGTTAATAATTGGTTATTGATTAATTAATAGTAAAGGTATAAAAATTACTCACACCACCAAGATAGAGAAGCAAGAGAACCTTCACAGTCGCTGCCCAACGTGGGGCAAGGAAAAATAAAAATATTTATCTATTAATTAAATATTAAAGAAATCAAACAACCACCATGAAAAATTGGACATGACCTCATTTGAAGATCTGTTTTTCATTACCACATTTCATTAAGAAAACTAGTGGTGCTACAACAGTACATACTTTCCTGCGTTACTGGAAACAGCTATAGAGTCTTGAAATATTGCACTTTCTGCGCTACTAACATCTTAGCTATTATTCGAAAACGTCCATTCAACGAAGAAGCGAACAACCCACTGTTTCCATCGCAGTGTTTTGTATTGGAAAAAAGAAGCAACATGTATTGGAAAAAAGAAGCCAGATACCCCGGACAATATTGAAATGCATTTCATAGGTCCATGATTTGAGAAGAGTATTCTAAACCATGCAACAAATACTCTATTCACTACACATGGTACAGCATTCAGTGCGAAAACTAAATATTTTCATGCAAATATGAATATAAATTTCACAATTACAACTCCTTTTCATACAGCTACATCAAGTCATAACAATGACACGTAATTCACAGAAATTTGCGAGCGCGAAACGGAATTCCATTGTTGCATTACTTTATTTGGTCGTTATTCTCTGAAAGCTAGTAATTTTTATTTCAAATATTTCAAAATTAATAATTTCTAAAGAATCAATGTGTAAATGTATAACAAATGTAAGAAACGAACAAAGAAATAATATAAAAAATTGCAAATTATAATTTAGGACGGAATCAGCTACCAGAAGCGCAGTAAATTTTGCAGCGAGCTATTATGTTTGTCACGAAATTAAAGAAAAACTACTAAAAAAATTTAAGCATGATGTAGTTTTGATAAATACAGTTCCATGATAAAAATTTGAATTTTCACAATTGTTGTAAGAAGACGCCGAAAACGAAGCGCAGTGAATTGTGCGTGCGGGCTATTATGTTTGTCAGGAAAGTACAGAAAAAACTAGTCATATTTCAAAAAATTTAACATGACCTTATTTGATGATCTATTTTTGATGAACATATTTCATTAAGAAAAACTATCGTGTCTTCACAATTGTAATTGTAGAAAAACGCCGAAATCTTTTCAATTTTTAAAAATGTTTGCAAAATCAGGCATTTCAAGGAACATGAAACCTACACCATTCTCTTAAGCTTTCATTCTATCGCAGGTCCCAATTTAATCAACAAACGTTGTGTGGTTTTTAAGAAAAAATGGTTTAAAGGAAATTTTTTAAAAATGTCTGTCTGACACAATTTTTCGAAAAAAATACTTATGATTTTGAAAACTTGAAATGACCTTATTTGTTACAACTACAAATTTAAAAATACATTGTTTCTCAATTAAATGTATTTATCAAAACTACATCTTCAAATAAGGTCATGCTTAAATTTTTCAAAATACGAGTAGTTTTTCCATAATTTTGTGACAAACATAATAGCCCGCTGTAAATTTACTGCGCTTCGGACAGCTGGATGGTAAATTAGAATTTGCAATTTGCAATAAACAACTGGTAAATTAGAATGTGAAGTTTTGTTCATTATTTCTTTCTTCGTTTCTTGCATTCGACCTTTTGTTATACATTTACACATTAATATAAGGTGTGTCCAAAAAGTCGTGAAATACATTTTTTAAAAAACATTTATTGGCGATATATGTACAAAGCTTTAAAATTCTTTAAAGTAGTCACCATTAGCATCTACACATTTTTTCCAGTGCTTCACCCATGATTGGTAAACCCCTTGGAAGGCCTCAACAGGAACCTCTTTTAAGAGCGTTGTCACAGCCTTTTGGATGTCCTCAATGGTCTCAAAACGGCGTCCTTTGGGCGTGGCTTTAATCCAGGAAGAAGTTCGGCGGAGAGAGGTCAGGATATATACTCTCTGGTCAGGACTGTAGGGTGGCTGCGGCAGTGTTTCCAGGTTGTGCTTGGCCAAGTACTCGCGGACGCGCAGAGACATGTGGCTCGGCGCGTTGTCGTGATGCAACAGCCACGTAGCGGCGACGTCTTTTCGCATACGGAGGACCCTTTTTCTTAATCTTTCCGGGACATCTACGTAGTAATGAGCATTAAGTCTGCCCTTGGGGTACAAACTCTTTGTGCACCACACCATTGTTGACGAAGAAGACGATCAGCATCGTTTTCACCTTGGATTTACTCATCCTCGCCTTCTTGGGTTTTGGGGACGCTGACGTGTGTCATTCCGAACTTTGGGGCTTGGTTTCCGGGTCGTACGCGAAAGTCCGTGTCTCGTCCCCAGTAATAACGTTGTCCAAATAATCCGATTCAATTTCAACACGTTCCAACAGTTTACTTGCGGCCAACACTCGATTGACCTTTAGTTCGTCTGACAGAACTTTCGGCACTAACTTGGCGCACACCTTTCTCATGTGCAATTCCTCCGTAACAATGTTGAATACGGAACTTTTTGGGATGGTCAGAGTGTCAGCTAAAATTAAACGGGCGGACGTTTTGCTCTCAATATTTTTTTCGATATCAAGGACCCACAAAACAGATTCTGACTACAACAGGTGTTAGGGGATTTTTTTCTTAATTTAGCAAAAGGTTATATCCACGTTTACTTTCCCGTATACGTACGTATATACGGAGTATAGGGAAAGTCATGTAAATGCTGCGCGAAAAAACGGCGGATTTTCGGCAGAAAAAAATTAATTGCTGGACCCTGATAACGAACAAGTGAATAAACCAGTTGCTAAATTAAGAAGAAAAAAAATCTCCTAACCTAACTCGTGGTGTAGCTAGAATCCCTATTTTGTGGGTCCTTGATACCGAACAACCAACTGAGAGCAAAACGTCCGTCTGTCCGTTCGTCTGTCTGTGAACACTACTAGCGCCTAAACCATACGTAGGATTTTTTTCAAATTGAAGAAACTCCTGTCGATCTGGCTCGACTCGAAGCTTTGAAATTTTGAAAAAGATTTCTTAAAATTTGGGGGTACTTTACATGAAGCCCCCGGGACATTTTCACAACTTTTCTCAAAAACGGCTCCAAATTTTTCCTTTAAATTTCTTGTAAGAATAGGGTAAAATACATTTATAAAGGTGGCATATGTCCTAATTTCACGTTTGGCTCTGGATTTTCGAAAATTGGAAAAGGTTGAATTTTTTTCGGCCTCTTGCAACAACTACAAAATTAAAGATAGAGATTTTTTCTTCAAATAACGTTCTCCGTTTCTCCGTTCTCCGCAGTGAGTTCTTTCATTATTGTCATGCACATTTAAAAAAAAAAATCTGTAGTTTTCGCGCAACATTGCGTGCAATATGTATAATTTAAAAGAATTACAAAAACAAGATTTTCTCAAATACGGCTCATAATTTTTTCTTTAAACTTTTGATAAGGAGAGTGCCTAATTTACTCTATGTGATGACATTAACGCCATACTGCTCTATTCTTTTGTTTTTTTCAAAAATTACAAAAATGTATTTTTTCTTATCTTTCACATCGTTAATATTTACATTAGTGGCGATTTTCGAACGGATAGTGTTAATTGCACTCCTTTATATGACGTGAAGTTCAATTTGGGGTATTTTTTCATTTTTTTAAAAATAACACAAATGTAATTTTTTTGAAAGATCTTGCACACCGTTAATATGCACATTTCCAGCAATTTGCAAACAATATTGTATTAGTGAATTGATGTTCTTCAAAAAAGTTCTAATGATGTTTTTCGAAAACTCAAAAATTGTCTGTGAAAAAGAGCTTCAAATTTCGAAGAGTTCAAAATTGCCATTTAGAACAAGATTTTACTGTTCTTTAATATTCTTAAGATAATGTTTCTGTTCTACTATTAGGAAAACGAAAACTTAAGAAAATTTCAAAGATATTTACTTTGGGCGGCGATAGATGGCAGCTGGCAAGAGAATGTGGCAAGTCCGAATAGCTAGCCGAGACCAAAGGAATTAGAAAACTAATACGGGAAAGTCTGTGCCATTCTGTAGCACCACTAGTTTTGTTATCAGGGCCCGGCAATTAATTTTTTTCTGCCAAAAATTCCCCGTTTTTTCGTTATAATACTCCGTATAAGTTATACCTACGTATACGGGTAAGTAAAAATGTGCTGCTCAAAAACGAAACATATGACTGGCAAATATCAACTTCGTCCTCGGAGACTTGACGACACCTGGTGAAAGGGGTCTGTAAGTAGTGGTGCTGTGAGTAAGGTAGCCGGGGGCAACATTGCCACATCTTTGTTTCTTTGAAAATTCTACTTTGTTGCATCAATGGTCAGAATCATTATTTTTGACACTTTAATCCTTCACAAAAGTACAATGTTTCTTCAAAATATTGACGTCACAGCTTCCATAATTTCAAAGATTTTATTACGTTTTTAAAAGCAAGCAAAATGGCAATGTTACCCCACAGGGGTCAAAAATTGCCACCTCTATTTAGTTCAAGAGTCTGGGAAAGTTTAAATGTGTGAGAGTTGGATAGGAAACAGAAACACATAAATATGCATAAGAACATTATTAGCCTTTGGTTTTTGACAGTTTAAATACTCTAAACAGGGGTAAATACTGCTTTGAGAACGTAGACTAAAATACGTTTTATTAACTGTTTTACAATGTGATAAAATGCGATAGGGAAAAGTGCTTTCTCCTTTTTATATTTAGCCTGGAAAGCTTAGCAACAATATCATATTTTGACACAACACATGTTATTTAAAGTAGACCTGCTAATTCCATACAGTTCAGTAGTCTTTTCCTACTTAATTTTCCACTATCTACTTTTTCCATTGCTTAGTGCATTTTAACTTTATCATAAGTTTGTAAATCTTAGATATTGGATTTTTTTATGTCTACATGGCGAAGTTACAGTACATGTATTGAAACAACAAAAAAGTATTTTTGTATTAAATATAATTAACCAATGTTTACAATTTATAAGTCATATGCTTTAGAAATGATATATAAAAACTCACAAATGTCAATTGTTTCATTGTAAGAATTTCTTCTCAAAGGATATAAATGTAGGGGCAAGATGGTCAGTATGGCAAAGTTAGCCTGAGAGTAGAATATGCTATTAATACATTTTATCTTGTTTATAAAGAATAATTATTGAGTCAGACATAGCATGCCTAGGACATGACATATTTACCTGTCTATGTCCTTTATTTGAACTCAATTAATCTAAAATTAACAAAGTTTTGATTATGAGATTTGGCTGCATCACAATACATCATACATATTTACAGACATTTTAGGTTACAACTGCAACCCAATGCAACAAATGATTGTATATAATGTTTCTAAGAGAGGTAGCTAACTATGGGAACTCAGCCAGCAAACAAATTTATGATAAACACTGTGCTACTTAAATTTTTTGAAGTTGTGGCAATGTTTGACCCATGGCAATGTTCCCCTTTGTTACCTTATATGAATTCAATGGGTATTTGCAGATTGAGAATAAATGGAATAACATTATTGAATATTTTCTTTTTTAGACAAAATCTAAATTTTATCATTTATTCCTGTTGTTTCCCAAGTTTTCTGAGTATGTAATAAAACCATAGACACCTCTCACATGGCTGGAGGCTGCAAAACTGCATCTGTGTGAGAAACATACAGGCAAGCAAGTTGCAAAAATCAAAACTAGCAAATATAAAAATTAAATAAAGAACTAGTGATATTACAACATCATATACTTTCTCATATTAATTGTAATAGTTACATAGTGTTGTAACATTGCAACTTCTATCATATTAATACATCATCCTTCTCTTGGAAAACTCTTAATGAAATAATTAGAGAAAGATTTGGAAAAATAATTCCATCTTTGATTGTTGAAAATTTAAAAGTTTTTATTAAACTTTCTTCAATTTAATTCAGATTACTGTGCTCTAGGCTTAGAAGAATGTACAAGAAACCAAAAACATTGATTGGAACCCAAGACCTCGAGCTTTTCATGCTAACACTTCATGGACTGAGTTATCTAAGTCTATAGTGGATGGCGCTTGGAATTCATTGCAATGTTTTGTTGGTTCTGAGACCTCTTAAAGTCTAAAATGTCACTTAAAATTTTAAAGGAAATGAAACTATTGGAATATTAAAGAAGAGGAAATATTTTTCAATATGAATATTTTTGGAAACAAATTTGCCACAATTTTGGATAAAAATGTGATATGTTAATGTTTTAAAATGTGCTATTTTGTGTTTACTTATACTTGGAAAAGGTAATCATGGCCTGAAGCACGCTCTAGAGTGAGAATAGAAGATTGTATCTTAAAACATTTGAGATTTTGAAAAACTTTATTCCTCATTTTAAGATCTAGAATCCAAAAATGCATTAAATCATGTAATTATCTGTAAGGGAAACATTATGAGTTTACATGATGTCGAAAAAATTACAAAGATGTATGTGATTTTTAAGAATTCAAAGATATTAACAAAGGCATTTATGACATTTGATTTAATGCATTTTACTGTCACCACAAAGTTTTGAGAAAAATGTGCGCCACTATTGAGCAGGGTCATCGTGACTCTGGTTCCAGAAGTGCATTGAACCAAGGTGGCAAAATACTTATTTAAAATTTGAAATGAAACAAAACTAGATTTGTAATATATCAAAGAGCAAGAAACTTTTACCCATTTGAGTTAACGAAATATGTATCAATCAAAATCAATATAACAATAGATATCAAAAGTTTCACATTTCACTGGGCACAAAAAAATAAACAGAACAGTTTACAGGGTGGTATTGTTTAAATGATCAATGGTTGTTTAAAACTCAGTAAGTGATAAGGCATTTTTCGAATCAGTTTCGATCAATTTTCGATCTTTTGCAGAAACTGTTCTGTGTAATTTATTTATTTCATTAATTGTGTATTATTTATTGTAAATGAAAATGAGTGACAGGAGAAAACGATTGAGTAAAGCAGAGTGTCGCAAATGAGCAAGCGAATAGAAAAAAAAAGTGAAGAAGTGATAAATAAAACACCAAAACTTGATGATTTCCGCTCCCCCAAAAATCAAACAAGTTTGCTTCACAGCAGAAAACATATTTGCTAACTTTTTAACTACAAATTTTTAAATTAAAAACTTGAAGTATTGCAGTGTTTAATATCTTAATATTTATTTGCTCCTTATTACTTGCCGTCAGTGATAGCATCTGGCAGTCAGTGACAGAAATCTTTGTTGTCAGTGACAGTGACTTGAGAAGTCCTGATTTACCTACCTCATTATCTATCAAAAATATAACTGTTGTTAAAACAAACATTCATATCTCAATAATTTTGATAAAATTCTAAGCACTGCAAGTGAGCTTGCTAATTCATGCAATATAGATGCAGATCTTCCCTCACCTACATGTAGGCAAAAAAAAAAACAACAACGATGTTTGCTTCTGAACATAATGATGAGAGTAGAAATGATCCAAAAGACAATTTATGCATATATTTTTTTAATACAAACATTGACCCTACAGTTTCCTCTACAGAGGAGATTGTAATCCTCTCTAGTGAAGAATCTATAGAGAAGAAATAATCTAAATTTCATAAGAGGAAAGGTTTCAATTGCTTAAAGAGCGAAGTGATGCATTTCATTTTTATATGACTTCAACTAACTACCAGAAATTAGGGAATCAGACTTATTAAAAAATTGTATGAATCTAGAATTAAAACTGACCAATGAAACTGAAACAGACAGTTCAAACGATGTAAAAGCAACAGAACTTGAAGATGAACGAAATTTTGTTCATTGATGTAATCACGAAATTTCTCAAATCAAAATCCTCACCAACTAAAGTATTGGAATTTATATATCAAAATAAGCTATGGAACATACCCTAATATTACCATGATATTACAAATTTTATTAACTTTGCCAGTAACAGTATTCACCAAAGAAACATCATTGTCAAAATTAAAAATGATTTGACACTTCCTATGGTAAACCATGTCACAAGAGAGATTAACAGATCTAGCAATGATATCAGTTGAAAGTGAAATCTGCAACAATATTGAATTTGGAGTGTATCATAAAAAAAATTGCAAGTTTGAAAGTTTGAAAAGTGCCTTTGTAAAATTTTATGCTATTTTATCTATTTATATATTATTCTATATTTTATACGTACATAGATATTTATATGTATATAGATATTTATATTTATTTTAGATTTTTCAAAAGCTTTTGACATCATTGATCATTACATTTTACTTTCAAAATTACCTTCATTTGGAATCCGTGGTATTGCTCTAGATTGGCTATGTTCGTACCTTAAACAACGATGTCAGAGAGTAGAAATACCTTACTGGAATGATAGAACTTTATGTACACACCTTTCCTGTTCTTTGCCAACTGCACGTGGAGTCCCGCAAGGATCAATTTTAGGCCCTATTCTTTTCCTATTATACGTAAACGACATGTCTTTAGCGATTCAAAGTGGAAGAACAGTTCTCTTTGTGGATGAATTGAACACAAAATTAAGTTCATTATGCTACGCGTACAGAATTCTTTCAAATTCCATCAGCTTTCATACCGCGCGTTGTGTATATTTTGTGAATGTTCATTCCCACTTGAGACATGGCATAATATTCTGGGGAAACACATCTTATAGCTCCCAGACTTTCAGATTACAAAAAAGAATTGTACAAATAATAAGCAAATCCCACCCATGTGATTCTTGTAAGTCTTTCTTTATTAATCTAGGAATTTTTCCATTACCTTGTCTTCTGATTTACGAATCAATAGTTTTTGTCAAAAATGACTTACTTAAGGGCGGTTATATATTTTCAGCAAACACCGATGTCTATAAGTATAACACACGACGTAGTAATGATATTCATCAGGTGGCAGTATCAACAGCTCACTACAAAAAATTCACATACAATTCATGTACATTACTCTACAACACTTTGCCAGATGACATTAAACAATTAAATTCGATAGAAAAGTGTAAGTCCCCAAGTAAATCTTTTCTGCTGCATAACTGTTTCTATACAATTCAAGACTATACCGAGTATCAAAAGGAAAGTAACATTAATTTTAACAATGATAGTTAATGTAATTATTTATCATTTGGACTGTATAATTCTAAAGAACCTGTAACAAGTACTATACCTCAGCTTCTGGGTTTATGGCCCCCATCTCGATCAGGGTTTTCGTCCAGTTTCCCTGATCCTTTGAGCAAATGCTCAGATGGTCCCTTGTTTTGCTTCTGGACACAAATGTAACTTCATTATTTGTGCATGTCTTCTGAATTTCAGTGGGAAATATAGTTATTGAAATTATTGTTTTCCATATTGTCGTGGCAAAAATATTATTCTTTCATGAAGAACATGAGGGTTAAGGGCAAAAAATTCATAGCTAATTTACCTTTGAAAATAAATTTTTATTATATAGGAGCGAATATTTTTGTCAACAAAACTTGAAAAAAATGCTCTTTTTTCTGTATTCAAAATTTGACTAGAATATGATTTAGGATAGATCACAGAATTATGAAAACATGCACAAATTTCACTTCTCCCCATAGCTCGTCACACACAGTTTTAAACTGTTTTTGAAATAAATAAATAAATAAATATGGTATGGCATTTATTAATTAAAAATGCTTGAGTGCCTTGGGGCCACTACTTGTTTGCAGGCTTGTCTTCTCACTGTCTGCTGCCACCTAACAGTCCTGGAACAGCTGGGAAGCTCCTCAAGGCTGAAGGCTTCCTTACCTTATTTATTATTTACAAAATAAATCTGTAATAACACTTCAATAAATATCATTTTATACAATTCAACTTTTCTACTATTAAAAGTATGTAATTATAGTATTCCTTTTGAAAGTGACAAAATGTGGTTCCACCTGGATGGCAAACCATTGTGCAATAGCCCTGTTATTGAGTATATTTTCTGAAGGTATTTTTAGAAAATTGAAACCAACTTGATTTAAAATTATGCAAAAACTACAAAAATGTACGAAGTGTTTTACATGACATTTAAAATTATGAAATTATAGAATCGATTTTAATAAAAACTAAATCATTAGATTTCATAATACAAGTTTGAAAAATTTTGTATTTCAAAAATTTCAAGGTATGAATAAAAATCAAGCTTTAACTTAATTTATAAATACTTTTTTTCTATTTATAATAGAAATTGACAGAACAAATTTGAAGCTGTTTTTGAGAAAATGTTTAATATTGGATGAGCTTTGTATAAAGTACACCTGAAAAATTTAAAGTTTTCTTTGAATTTCACAGTTTCAAGTTCTGTTAGATGGAAAGGAGAATATTCATTTTCAAAATCCTCATGCATGTTTAGGCACAGTGTTGTTTACATTAATGAATTGTTGCACCACTTTATAATGTAGTGTAATATCTTATCAGAATTCCTGTAAATTACTGAAGATTATGTGTTTCAAGGCCAAGAGAAAGTCATGCTGATAGAAATTTATTTGCAAAATTTGTGTCTGAATATACATTTTAAAATATTTATCTAATGAATTGAATACCCTCCTATTTTGAAGTACATTAAAAAGAAATAAGACCAAATTCATTACTCTATTGCAATTATAAACTTTTCACTTGTACTGTTTTTTCCTACATTCTTTTGAATAAAGATCCAGGAAATGTTAACTGTAAGGAACAAGCAAATTAAATGAAATAGATAGTAAAAAGTAAGTTGTTATTCAAACTCAAAACATAGATACTTATAAAAATCCCAGAAATATATTCAACTCTTGTATCAATCAAAGTAGGTCTCAACTCTCTCCTTAATAGAAAATTAAATTATCTTTTCAGAGTGTATTTTTTTATGTAATAGATACGAGAAGGGTTTTGCAATTTCCTTATTGCAAGATAAAGTGATAGTCAAATTAGAGAATACATAATTGTAAGGACAGTTTCTCTAGTCAAATAAGAAGATTAGGAATGTTGATGGGTATTAATTGATCATTCTTTTAGTTGCAATCTTAAAAAATACCACAAATTAAGTGAATGAGAAGAAAATGTGTTCAAATTTCATAAGAGGATTTTTCTATGTTACATAAACTAGGTCTTTGTCTGGTGAATGTTCTTCAGGGTGAACATGACAAATGTCATCTTCTTGAGTTCCCCCTGAAAGAAAATTCTGGTCACGGCATTGGCCAACATGAAATGAATAGAGGTCTTTGTCAATAAATGCAGTAAATGTTCAAACTTAAAATGTTCATTTATCTGAGAATACTTTGCCATATCCTGAGCAATAAATCAGAAAAACAAATTCTAAATACATAAAATGACATGCAATTATTTTCTTCTTTGTACAGTAATCTAATCAATTCCAACAATACCAATGTTACAGAAGAAAGGTACAATCAAATATTTAATTTTTTTGATAATAAAAATAACCAACTGCAAATTTTTGTGCTTTAACTTTGACTTTTCAAATAATATAACAATGAAAATGAAATATTTTGTTTTGAGATCTTTTTTTTTTCTAGAAATATATTTTTTTGTTAAAAAGTAATTGATAATAATAATAATTTAATTTTGGAAAGATTGAAACAATAGACTGAAAACCAATATTGGTAAAGTAACACAGTAATGTAATTTGAAGTTGAATGTTATCAAGTATTATGTGGAAGATTGCCTATAATGATCTCTAACTTAGGAAGCATATTCTAAACTGAATATAAACAAGAGTATTAAAACAGGTTGTGATGAAAGTGAATGAGATATTAATCTTGAGACACTAACTAACAGAGTTTTATAAAGGACTAGTTGAAGTGTACTGCATTGCCCAAGTATTTATTAACACATTCAGGTTATAGTCTCTGCCCAACTTTTTTCCACTACAGGTCGTAAGATTTTCGAGTACATTGAAGGGTCACATCTTCTAAACCAAGATTCTTTTTATTTAAAAGCAACAATCTTGTACTTTTATATGAAGTTCCAACTTTTATGTTTACGTTAATAATTTAAAAGATTTTTTAATACAATTAACAAAAAAAATTGAGTCCCAAAAAAGTTTAACATGTATATTTTAATTCAATTTTACAAATTTGGTTAATATTAGAACATTAAACATAACATTACATTAGTGTCTATTGCAATAATAAAGAAAATATTAGTTTTTATTCCCAAATATTGGTTTTGTATAGTTTTAAACAGCACTTCTTAAGCGTTATTGTAGAGGGTATGCTTATGTAGAGGGTACTGTTATTTATTACCAATTATTTTCCATAGTTATTTACTACCAATTAAATGTAGTAAACAAAATTTAGCAATATATTTATGTACTTTATTGGTGTAGAAACCTCCATGAATAGTCAGTGATTGGAAAAATGGCATATACAAGATAATATACAGTAAGAATCGTGCGCCTGTAGATTCTGAGGACAACATCATTTAAGGGGACCTATCGGCGCCTGTAGATTGTATGGGCAGAGACCTGAATATGTTAATCATAATCATCCTGCCCCACCTGAGCTATCCTGCCCCTCCCCACCCCCCAAAATTTTTAATAATCATCATTGCTACCATCATTATTGCTATGAGAAGCTATAAACAAAAGCATTCATCTATATTCCTTTCATATGCCCAATAACAAGTTTGACTTTCAATTGGTCTGAAACCTAATTGCACTTTAGAATTAATCAAAGTACAGTTAGAGGAACATTTTCTGGGCTTTCTGAAACATCAAATTCACTTTTGTGAATTTACTCACTGTTTTCGTATTTGCCAAAAATGGAAATTTTTTGCATTTATTTACATTATTTTTCTCTTACAGGGTAGGAAAGAGAGGTATGAGTAATTTTTATGAAATCTCATACAGGTAATAAATTTTCTCTTTTTTTGAAGGTCAAGATCAAATTTCATTAAGATCATAATAAAATCATAATAAACTGTAAATTTGTATGAAAAAAGAAAGAAAGAAACAAGCAACAAAAAAAAGCAAACCTTCTTCTTTATATAAGAGAAAATAATAAATTGGAAAAAAGTTTTGTTAGTTATGCCTGACAAAACACTACCTTTCAGTTAAAATTGCTTGCAAATTAATTCATTTGTGCCAGAGAGTATCCTGGACAAACAGACATACAAAAATTGTAAAAGCAATTGAATTGGTTTTTATATCATGTAAAAAACAATATGAGGAAAAAAGCAGTTATTTTGAAATCACAGACACTCCAATTTTATTTGATAGATAATTAGAAATTGGTCCAGAGATGTTCTGAAACTATATCCTATTAACAATTCTATAGTTGAACTCTAAATAACCAAGAAAATGCCAATTGTTTGAAACATTTTCAGTTGCACACAACTATTTTGGCCAGTTCAATAAAATGTTCACAGGGAGCCTATCTGTTCCACCATTCTGAAGATGACATGAAACTATTAACTTAACATTGTATAAATTGAATGCTT